>CM077001.1:57167837-57815337 GCA_039090855.1 Macrothele yani | reverse complement strand
GTTTACTCAAAGCTGTGACTGTAGCTTGGGTTGGATCAGAATTACACACAGAATGAGGAATAGAATCAACTGCTGCTTTCAGTTTGGGCAGTTAATCAGCTTGGTGGAGAATTACAACTTGATGTGTCTTATCAGCAAGAGTTCCGGATCGCTACGCAACAAACGTAGCTGCTTAATCTCGTCAGTCTGTGCAGAATGTCTGGCTCGTCTCCCAGCAATATGATTAACATTGTGTAATATTTTTGCCATTCTGTGGCGAGTTGATTCTTGTATCTCCTGGGGAAGATGGCAAACAATATTTTCCACCTTGGGTAGTACCTGAAATAGATTAACAGATGTGGCTGGGTAGGCATATTTGATGCCTCTTGAGAGCACCTGTTTCTGCACATTATTCAATGGTTTAGATTGATGCATTCAGTGGTTTAGATTGATGCATTCAATGGTTTAGATTGTTGTAAGACGGAAGGGGCGAGACACAATTATTTTCATTCCCTCTGCTCCAAGTTGGGGTTCCCAGTTCTACGTCGCTTGCGACCAACTGACGTAGTTTATGAATGTGTGTGGAGGTAAGTTTTATTTCACATGCAAAAGATTTAGCAGCAATAATAATAATCACTGCGCGATCCGAAGTTTCAGGATGGGAATTTTTAGAGAGTCAATAAGATGTGCGTCATATGCTGAACCTTGGAGGGTTGCAATGATACCTCTCTTCATACGAATGATGTCTCTCAATCTTTTCAGCTCGGCAATTCTCAGAATGCGTCCATCAGATCTGTAATATGGAGGAGAATGAATGACCAAGAAACGAGGGATCACATTTAAATCCCGACAGTTTATCAGTAAAAGCGAGATGAGTCATCTCTGCTGTCAATTTGTACTTAATCTTCTCAAATAGTTCAACAATGAAAAATAATCGTGCCCAACTTAAGTCCAATAACTCTGTACACCGTCTTAGCACGAGACGAATAAAAAAATTTTAATGAGCTTTAAAAATAGTTAAAAATAAAAGTTGCATTAAAAGCCCCATGCGATCTTTCGGAGCTCCGAGACTTCGTTCATCAGATGTTATTTTTACGGCAATGATTGCCATGAGCGTGTTAGTTTATATAACTGACAAACAGAGACTTTTAGCTCATCTGCGCCGACGCAAGGCATGCAAGAAAAATAAGATACACACATAACACAAGAAACAAAACACGTGCTAACTTAATTACACAAAAGAATTTTCCGACAAATAAATAAATGGCGCCAATAAAAAATAATTGCCAATAAAAGAACATACTGCTAATAATTGCCAATATCCCGACAATAAATAAATAATTGCCCCCATTTCTTCATCTCCAAGATTTTCTGTTTTTTCACCTGTTGAGGCCCTTTCTCATATTCGAACATTTCAGGTGGATGGTTCCTCATTCCGAATGTTTTCGTTGGAAGTGGTTTCAATTTTTTCTAACATTCCCTTCCCTGTTGTACATGAATTAATAGTTTCTAAATTACAAATTGCTGGAATTTCTCAACCTGAAATTGATTCTGTTCTTTGCACTTTACTTTTTTTATATTCTCTCTTTTATTTTAAGTTTGATAATTCTATTTTTCTCCAACAGGCAGGGTCTCCTATGGGTTCCTCTTTGTTACCCGTCCTGGCTGAGATTCTACTTCAAGACCTTGAGGAAACTGTTTTACAGTTTTGTCCACACAAACCTCTATTATTTTTTAGTTATGTAGATGATGTTCTTGTTGGCCTAATTCTCAGGAAGACATTGCCGTTTTCACCCACAGGCTTTCTTCAAGGTATGAAACCATTACTTTTGAAATCGAAGCAAAAGTGGAAAGAGTCTTATCTTATTTGGGTTTTTCTCTTTTAAGGGGGAGGGGGCGACACTATCGTTTTCACTCTTTATAGGAAACCTACTTCCGTTCCAGTATTTATTCCGTACATTTCATCTCATCCGCTTAGATATGAATTATCAACTTTCCGTGCACTAACTAAGAGAGCTATTACGCACTCTTCTTCAAGGGGCCGTCGTAACATCGAATTGGAGTACATACGTGATCTTGCACACAGGTTTGGTTACCCAGTTTACCTGATAACGAGTCTATTCGGGAAAGCTCTGAAGGGATCTCTTTCAACCCTCTCCAGAGTACAGAATACTACACGTTACGTGGGCTCGTTACCCTTTATTCCTACTCTGACTATCTCATTAGGTAATATTTGTCAAAGATACAACTTGGGGTTTGGTGTCAAGACTCTGAACATTATGCAAGTGATTGTGAACGACAGGGATACAGTTCCAGATGGTGATCGACATGGTGTATATGCCATTCCTCTCGTAGCCCTGGGCTCTGACAATAACAACTGTATTTATGTAGGTTCTACACTTAGAAATATTAAAAACGTGGCTATGAACATAAATATAATGTCAGGACCAGCCACAGTGAGGCGAGTATGGTTTTGGTGGGTGCACGAAGGACGTACGGACCGACGTGAGCGATGGCCGCAGCCGCGGCATACCACCGAACGAGAGGACCGGCATGTTGTGCGGCAAGCATTGACAGCTCGCACTGCCACATAACGAACGTTAGCGCAGGAATTAGGGTGTGTTGCGCAACAACCTGTGTCAGAACGTACCGTTCGACGTCGTTTGCAGGAGCGGGGACTTGTAGCACGGCGCCCATTGCTTCAATTACCATTGACGTTACACCACCGGCGAGTGCGGCGGCAGTGGGCCGTTGAACGCATCACCTGGACTACGGAATGGCACGACATTGTCTTCTCCGACGAATCCAGCTTATGTCTGCAACACCACGTTGGTCGGATCCGCGTGTGGCGGCACCGCGGCGAGGGACTGTATGACGCCTGCATTATGCATCGCCATACCGGTCCGTCGCCTGGCGTTATGGTTTGGGGCGCAATTGGATATGACACCCGGTCACGTTTCAAAAGTACAATGCGCGCCCGCACGTGGCACGCATCGTGCAACAATTCTTCACGGCCCATCAGGTGTCACTGAAGCCGTGGCACGCCTGTTCTTCCGATATGTCTCCCACCGAACACGTCTGGTCGCTGCTCGGCAACCGAGTGGCCCGGCAAGCACCACCTGCGGCTACGCCTGATGAACTGTGGCAACGTGTGGAAGCAGCCTGGACCGACATACCCCAAGCCCACATCCAAAGCCTCGTTCGTTCGATGCCGCGGCGTGTTGCGACCGTTATTGCCAGCCATGGGGGCCACTCGCACTATTGATGTCTGCGTGTTCCGCAATTCGCACGGGCCTGTAAGCTCAATCGTTTCATCTTTGTATCTGTTGTTATGTGTCCAGTAAATCTGGCTTTGCTATCTCGTGTCCTTCTTGGTGTCGCATTTTGGGTGGCAAGCAGTGTATTTATTTATGTATTTGATTGGAGGTTTAGCGACCACCGTGAGCAACATAATGGGCTATAACCAGTCTCCTGTCCCTAATTTTGGGCCACTGGTTCCATGGAAGAGAGAGAACCAGTGCGGTAAGGCAAACACAACATCCATGCCTCAACGGGATTCGACCGGACCCGTCTCGGACGAAAGATCTTAAGCCAGTGCTTAGATCACTGCCGCACGGGGGCGGTATTATTATTTTGAATAGCCATTTTTCTTCTGTTTGCCATCAATAAGGGCTCGACAAATTTCGAGAAAATGAGAAATACTAAAACAGAAAATCGATAAATACACATGCTATAGCCGTTCCCGGTGGCGCACTGGTCTTCGTACTGGCTTACTTTTTTTTTTTCAATTCAATTCCATTTATTAGTTTAGCTGTTATTATACACATACAAAATGCTCATAAGAAGTAACAAATTTATAGACATATAACAGCTAGGGAGAGGAGAGATAAAAGACCAAAATGACCTGAAAAGTCCCGATCTCCCTTCGTAGAAAGCACAAGTCAAGAAATAAAATGCATTACATCAATTGAGCATATTGTTAGTTATATTGGTAATTAGTAGTAAATGCATGGTAACGATGCCCAGTGTCTTGAAAGCAATATTTATAGGGAACAGTTAGTGGTGTGAAATTATATTAAAAGAGTCATGCATTTGTATTTCATATTTTTTAAATAATGTGGTCATCCTTATCAACTTTTATTTCGATAAAACCTTAGCGTACGCATTCGAAATGGTATGGCCATATTTCATCCATTCTATCTTATGAGTAATTTCTCCCCCATCCCCTCTTACATCCATTCCCGACTCGCTGGTCTAACCGATCCCTTGTTGTTTTTTAATACAATGTTAGTGAGTAAGTAAGTAAATAGTAATTCTTTTCTTAAATAAGCTGTAGTTATTAATATTTTGAATTTCCTAAGTCATTCCAAAATTTTGGCCCTTGATATCCAAAGCTGAGTTTTATTTGTTGATTTTTCGGAAAGCATAGCTGTAACATATGTCTATATCTCGTTTCATATTCATGAATTTCGTTATGAATGTCAATGATACATATCATCATTAAAACCCAATTTAATTCTTTTAAACATATTAGTACCCAGAGAGCGTAAATACAACTGGTTAATGTTCTGACCATTCATCCGTGTTGGATCTCGGTTCGAATCCCGGTGAGGCATGTATGTTGTGTTTGTCTTTTTTTTTTTTTTTTTATTGGAGGTTTAACGACCACCGTGAGCAACTCAATGGGCTATAAGCAGTCGCCTGTCCCTAATTTAGGGTCACTGGTTCCAGGGAAGGGAGAGAGCCAGTGCCGTAAGACAAACACAACATCCATGCCTCACCGGGATTCGAACCCGGACCCCGTTCGGACGAATGATCAGAGGCCATCGCTTAGACCACTGCGCCACCGGGGCGGCGTTTGTCTTACGGCACTGGCTCTCTCCCTTTCTTGGAACCACTGGCTTTAAATTAGGGCCTGCGACTGCCATTCTAGTACTTCACGGTGGTCGTTAATACCCCAAACCAAAAAAACACATACCAGCCGGGGTTTGCTTTTCGTTGGGTGTTTTTTAAGGGAGGTGGAGTTAACTGTCAGTATGAGTACGCCTGTCCTTGATTTGAGTCCACTGGTTTCAGGGAAGGGAGAGAGCCAGAGCCAAGGGGCAAGCACACTGCCCATATGTGTCATATTCGGGGCTCAAACGCACTCGAACATTGGGCCTGCCTCAGGAGTTTTTGTTTAATAAAAATAAGGTAGCATAACAAATTGTAAAAGTAAAAAAGTCCTGGAGAACAATGGAATTCAATATTTTTAAGTCACTATGATATTTCAGCCCATTCAGGAACATTTTTTGTCATGCAATGCAAATAAATTCTATTATGTCTTGTTTTATCACACCTTCTGGACATGAGTAATTTTCTCTAGAAAGCTGATATTGCGACATGAGATTCAGACATGCGCTGAGCACGTCGGTGAAAAATTATTTTCTGCTTTATTTTGTTTTGTTCCACTAAAGCAGTTCTTTTTTGTTGTTGTTGTTTATTGGAGGTTTAACGACCACCGTGAGCAACTCAATGGGCTATAAGCAGTCGCCTGTCCCTAATTTAGGGCCACTAGTTATAGGGAAGGGAGAGAGCCAGTGCCGTAAGACAAACACAACATCCATGCCTCACGGGGATTCAAACCCTGACCTCTTTCGGACGAATGATCAGAAGCCATCGCTTAGACCACTGCGCCACTGGGGCGGCAAAGCACTTTTCAAATGCAGCTCCACTGAAATTATTTCAATGAAAATTCCCTTGTTTTTTTATTTTAAACCATTCATGCAGTTTTTGAAAAATGAAAGAGAAATCTAACACACTCATAGGTGTCTGCGTTAGAGCTACGTGACAGATGTAGATGTTGTACAAATTCTTTAATTGTAATTCCTTCCGTTTCCTTAAGCTATTTACCCTAGATAAAGGATAGGGGTACCATAGTTATATGGGATGTGCAAACCGGACATGCGAAATGGAATTAGATTTATATTTAAAAATATCGTAATCTAAGTGAAATACTACTGACGCTAACAAACCGCTTTTTGTTTTACACCTGAGGAAAGCACTCACTAAAACTACTTATCTGCTCACCACAGTTCGTTGTTCAATATAGAGTTCCGTTTACTTTCTTTTGTTTTATACTTCTTGCTTTTTAGAAGTAGAATTTTACTCTGCAAACTTTTAATTAATTTGACTTTCTATTTTTTGTAGGTTCTCCAGAGTTAATTTAAATCAATGATAAAATATACGGGCAAGTTTTTTCTCTTTCTTCTGCTCCCTTAATTAAAACAGCGGCAATAAAAAAACCATGATGGTTACCTGCTAAAGTACTGGATGAATATGTAAATCAACACACACGAAAAAGGAATGTGCAATGAATATTTTCTTTATTATTTCCCCATTGTGAATGTTAGCATAACAGATTTTTCCTCGCTTGAAAAGAATAGATTTTTTGAGGTATTTATTTAAAACTAGTTTCGAAATACACTAAATGGACAAAACATTAGACATATATCTACCTAACAACGTGTTGCTCCTTCTCTAGCGCGAATAACAGTCTGTACACGCCGGGGCATCGAATCCACCAAATACCGGAGGGTTTCCGCTTGGCATGCTTGTTCCAGCATTGCCTACATCTCCGCCCGAGACGTTCGTCCAGGATCCATGGATCTGATGTTACATTCCACGGCATCCCAGAGAGCTTCCGTAGGGTAAAATTCCGGGGACTTTGGGTGATACCAGATGGTTCCAAACTCAGATGAGTGTTCCTCGAGCCGTGCCTGGGCGGCGCATTGTCCCGCTGGAACAGACCATCGGCCATGGAAGCGTGTAAGTGATTACCCAGCTTATGCTGGTAGCGCGCAACGGTTCAGAACCTCTCCATACTCACTAAGGGACCTAATGTGTGCCGTGAGAAGGCTCCCAAACCATCACACAGCCACCACCGCCTTGAACAGAGCCAACCTGCCACGACAGGGCCATGGCCTCATGCTGTCGACGCCACATCCGCACCCTTCTGGAAGCTCGGTACAGTTGAAAACGGGATTCATCTGACCACACGACGCGGGACCACTCTGTAAAGCTCGGTACAGTTGAAAACGGGATTCATCTGACCACACCACGCGAGACCACTCTGTAAAGCTCGGTACAGATGAAAACGGGATTCATCTGACCAAACGACGCGGGACCACTCTGTAAAGCTCGGTACAGTTGAAAACGGGATTCATCTGACCAAACGACGCGGGACCACTCTGTAAAGCTCGGTACAGTTGAAAACGGGATTCATCTGACCACACGACGCGGGACCACTCTGTAAAGCTCGGTACAGATGAAAACGGGATTCATCTGACCAAACGACGCGGGACCACTCTGTAAAGCTCGGTACAGATGAAAACGGGATTCATCTGACCACACGACGCGGGACCACTCTGTAAAGCTCGGTACAGATGAAAACGGGATTCATCTGACCAAACGACGCGGGACCACTCTGTAAAGCTCGGTACAGATGAAAACGGGATTCATCTGACCACACGACGCGGGACCACTCTGTAAAGCTCGGTACAGATGAAAACGGGATTCATCTGACCACACGACGCGGGACCACTCTGTAAAGCTCGGTACAGATGAGAACGGGATTCATCTGACCAAACGACGCGGGACCACTCTGTAAAGCTCGGTACAGATGAAAACGGGATTCATCTGACCAAACGACGCGGGACCACTCTGTAAAGCTCGGTACAGATGAAAACGGGATTCATCTGACCACACGACGCGGGACCACTCTGTAAAGCTCGGTACAGATGAAAACGGGATTCATCTGACCAAACGACGCGGGACCACTCTGTAAAGCTCGGTACAGTTGAAAACGGGATTCATCTGACCAAACGACGCGGGACCACTCTGTAAAGCTCGGTACAGATGAAAACGGGATTCATCTGACCAAACGACGCGGGACCACTCTGTAAAGCTCGGTACAGTTGAAAACGGGATTCATCTGACCAAACGACGCGGGACCACTCTGTAAAGCTCGGTACAGATGAAAACGGGATTCATCTGACCAAACGACGCGGGACCACTCTGTAAAGCTCGGTACAGATGAAAACGGGATTCATCTGACCAAACGACGCGGGACCACTCTGTAAAGCTCGGTACAGTTGAAAACGGGATTCATCTGACCAAACGACGCGGGACCACTCTGTAAAGCTCGGTACAGTTGAAAACGGGATTCATCTGACCACACGACGCGGGACCACTCTGTAAAGCTCGGTACAGATGAAAACGGGATTCATCTGACCAAACGACGCGGGACCACTCTGTAAAGCTCGGTACAGTTGAAAACGGGATTCATCTGACCACACGACGCGGGACCACTCTGTAAAGCTCGGTACAGATGAAAACGGGATTCATCTGACCACACGACGCGGGACCACTCTGTAAAGCTCGGTACAGATGAAAACGGGATTCATCTGACCAAACGACGCGGGACCACTCTGTAAAGCTCGGTACAGATGAAAACGGGATTCATCTGACCAAACGACGCGGGACCACTCTGTAAAGCTCGGTACAGATGAAAACGGGATTCATCTGACCACACGACGCGGGACCACTCTGTAAAGCTCGGTACAGATGAAAACGGGATTCATCTGACCACACGACGCGGGACCACTCTGTAAAGCTCGGTACAGATGAAAACGGGATTCATCTGACCACACGACGCGGGACTATTCTGTAAAGCTCGATACAGATGAAAACGGGATTCATCTGACCACACGACGCGGGACCACTCTGTAAAGTTCCAATTTTTGATGTTTCCAGAACCAGGTGAAGCGTAATTTCCGATGACGAGCAGTCAGCAGTGGCACACGGGTAGGGCGTCTGCTCCCGCAGTTCAGGTTCTTCAGTGTGCGCAGTGTTCCGTTTTCCCGCTGTAGCTACTTTAGCGTCCAACATTTAACCTGGATGTGATTTGTGCTGCCGTTGCCAAGCGGGTTAGTCTATACGAGCATGGATAGTCTATATCGACCCCAGTCATCAATGGCGTGTGATTGACCACAGCTTGCTCTCTGGGCGCTGGTACATCCGTCGATGATATGCTCACGAAACACCCTTGATATGGTTGCTCTCGGGAGCTCTAGGGTTCTTAGCACTTGGGCGATAGAATGACTCACCTGTCCTGTGTGGGCAATGCGTCCACGATCAAAGTCGCTCAGATCACCACGTTTAACATGTTCGTCGATTGTGATACACTGTTGGGAAACCCTGCTCTCCGCTTATTTATCGCCTACGTTCGGTTTGGGTCCGTGGGATGCTCATGTCAACTGCCCATCATCCCTATCTCTAATGCATTGCCTATTTCTCTTGACACATTTCGCTGCAGAAAAGCAGTTCCGAACCACTGGCGCTAGAAGAAACTGAATTTTGGGGGAAAGGTACGCCGCTCTCGTGGTGCAGTGGTCTAAACGAGGCTTCTGATCATTTTTTCCGAGATGGGTCCGGGTTCGAACCCCATGATGCTTGCATGTCGTGTTTTCCTTACGATGCTGGTTCGCTCCCTTCCCTGGGACCATTTGCTCTAAATTTGAGACGGGCGATTGCTGCTAGTTAACCGAGTATCTTATGGTGATCGTAAAGTCCTCACTCTCACCCGCCAAAAAAAAAAATGAACGCCTAAAGTATCAGGAATTAAATACATTGGCTTTATGTTATTTGAACAAACGCCATAACACGTAAAACCTCTAGAAAATATCGCAGGTGAAATTTTTCATTTGCGCGAAAGAAAACCGCTTTCACAATGTGGAACCTGAACACGCAATCTCTGTACTCAATGTCGCGTCTGTAGAGACACCGCGAAGAGGTATCCAGAAATAGATTACAGCGTATAATTGATATAAAACATGGGCAAACTTTTACGAGTTTTTTAACAGCTGCTGCTTTCATGGCTTCCTGTCTTTTAATTAACTTAACTAGTGATTTATAAATGCTATCACGCTATTAAAACCTCCGCCCGTTTACTGCCACAATCCTTCACTTTCCCCATTGCACCTTTGTACTGGCGAACTGACACGTTCTGCCCGTCGGTCTATATATTTGTATTTCGCATCAATAGATGCCGTCATTTCTCCAGCTGTGTGACACGCCCGTTTGTGGATAGAGGGGTGGTCTTTTGATCTGGCCCATGAGTGTACACTGAAGTGAGAAATCATTAGGAACACCTACCTACTAACTTGTTGGACCTCTCTTGGCCTTCAAAATAGTCTCCGTTCCACATGGCATGGACTCAACGAGGTGCTGATATCGCTCGACAGGTATATTCAGCCGAGCGAATGCAATAGCGTCAGTCAATTGTCGAATATTTGCCAGAGCAGGATCTCTTTTACGAATGGTTCTCTCAATGTGATACCACAGGTGCTAACTGGGTTAAGATCTGGTGACTCTGAAGGGCATTTTAGCATTTTGAAGTCACCGTCGTTGGAACCGTTGTGTGACGATCGGAGCTTTGTGATATATACTTCCAGCATTATCCTGCTGGAAGTAGCCATCTTCATCAGGAAAGGCTATGCACTTTCACTGGTATGCCTGGTTCGGACTGATATTAAGGTACCTCGTGGCATTTAAATGCTGTGCCAGAAGTATTAAGGAACTCAATGCGTAACATGGAAACTGAACCCAGACCAATACACCGCCTCCTCCAGCTTCTCCGATTAACGCTAAGCAGCCGGTCTCCATCGTTTCGTGCTGCTGCCGTCATGTTCTGGCCCTTCTATTAGCGTGTGTTGACTGGAAACGGGATTCATCGGACCACAGGCAACCATTTCTCCAGTTCCCAAAGGTCCAGTTTTGGTGCTCCCGTACACACCGCAGATATATTTTTGGGGTTTTAGCAGAACAGAGTGGCACACGAAGGAGACGTTTTCTGTTATAGCGTATTTGCGCCAATATGTGCGCCATATATGCTGAAATTTTGTTCTAGATTTCGCTGTTGTACTCTTCGGTTGCTTAACTTAGTGAAACTCGTCGTTTTCTTGTACAATCCTCTCCAGCTGACGTTGCTGTCAAACATCGGCCAACTGTTCCCTCCCACAAAAAGGACGCCAACTGCTTGTTTTGTTGCTTTTGCACCAAACAAATGAAACAAGAACTTTCGGCAATAGATATCAAGCGTAGACCACATCGAAGAAGAAATACATAAGCGCATAATACTTGTTTTTGCGGGGAGGGGTGCGGCGGGTTGTTATTGGAGGTTTAACGACCACCGTAAGCAACTCAGTGGACTATAAGCAGTCGTCCGTCCCTAATTTAGGGCCACTGGTTCCAGGGAAGGGTTTTTAATTCCCGCAGATATTGCTGTAAACGGAATCGTGAACTTGAACCCAATGATTGCAGACTAGTGCGTTAAGAAAATTTTTAAATTATATGAGAAACATTTCGCAGCGGAAATGCTTTCCAACAAAGAAGGAATTTTTCAAAGCGGACTCTTAAAAGCAGAAATATCGACAAACATAGGATATGCATCAACGTCCCCTAGTGAGAAAAGCATACATTATTTTAAGATGAAAGTATTCTCAAAAGGTTTTTCGATGTGGGTGGTATCGGGCCAGAAAATATTTTTTTCAGTCGAGTTTCCAGGAGCTCAAATTTTGCTGCAAATACATACAATTAACACTTATGCCCCCTGGTAGCCAAACCATCCTTTACCAAATATTAGGAATTATATGAAAAACAGTTCCCATCAGGAGCTGTATGCGATCCAAGAAGAATTTTTCAAATTGGAGTTTTAGAACAGAAATATCGGGGAAAACGCAATTTGCCTTAACGCCCCCTAGCGGAAAGTCTATGAGTTGCTTGAAAATTTTGAAATTATATGAAAAACATTTCGCACTGGAAACGCTATCCAACAAAGAAGGAATTTTTCAAATCGGACTCTTAGATGATAGAGATATTGATATAAATAAGACATATATCTACGCCACTGGCGGCGAAACCACGAAATATTTTAAGAAGAAAATATTCCGTAAAGGTTTATCGACGTGAGTGGCATCGGTCTACGAAAGAATTCTTTCAATCGAGATTTTAGGAGCTCAGATTTTGTGACAAGTACATCAAAACCAGAAATTAGCACTTACGCCTCCTCGTGGTTAAACCATTCTCTACCAAAAATTTGAAATTATATGCAAAAGATTTCCCATCAGGAGCTGTATCCGCTGAAGAAAAAAGTTTTCAAATCCGAGTTTTAGAAGTAGAGATATCAGGGAAAAGCAATTTACTTTTACGCCCCCTAGTGGAAAATATATGCGTAACTTAAAAAAGTGACTATACCTAAAATACTATTCGACATAAATGGAATCGAAATGTAAAATAATGTCTTCAATCGGTTGTTTAGAAGCAAATATATGGAATAAAATGTATTTTGAATTCGATATCATCTGCGTTTATGCCCTCTATTGGCGAAATTGTACATCGTAAAAAAAAAACGAAACGGAGGATCATCATTCGCATATTTCAAGGTTCCCAATGCAAAAATAATTTTTCAAATCGAACTAATAGTTGCAAAGATATGGTGTTCACAGGCGGACGGACAAACCGATAACATAAGCATGATCTTTTTTACGCTTTCCAACCGCAGGTTGAAGAAGCGTATATGCTCCAGCTTTGTCCGTCCGCACGATAACTGGCGTAAAAATGGTTCGATTTCGATGAAATTTTAGCATGTGCTAGGGGACCACCTGGGGACGAACCCTATTGAAAATGGGGCAATGGGGTTAAAGGTCACAACTTAGGAGCGGGATCATTCCATTGCCCTTATGCGTCATAACTTGCGTAAATAGGGTTCGATTTCAATTAAATTTTAGTATGTGCTAGGGGACCGCCTGGGGACGAATCTTATTCAAAATGGGTGAAGTGGGGTCAAAGGTTAGGACATAAGAGCGGGATGCATTCCATTGGCCTTATGCGTCATAACGTGCGTAAAAATGGTTCGATTTCGATGAAATTTCAGTATGTGGTAGGGAACCACCTGAGGACGAACCCTATTGAATGTGGACGAAATGGGTTCAAAGGTCAGGACATAGGAATGCGATCCATTCCATTGCTCTTATCCCATATTATTAAGGTGGACGTCAAGTAATTTTGCTTCCTATACTTCCAATGGAAAAACTTTTGTACACATTTCCTTCACAATTAATGTGTTCCCAAGGATGAAAATTTGAACATCGATTAAAATAACTTTATTACAACTTGGAATGCTTAATATTTTCTAAAACATAACCATAATTACATTGAAAATCAATAACTTTTCCTTTGGTGGTGTTGAAACCAGAAAAAGGATGGCGCGACCTGTACTTTGATGACGTCAGTAGACGAACAAATGTTGGATTGCATAATTATGGTTATGTTTTAGAAAATATTAAGTATTCCAAGTTATAAAATGAAGATATGTTAATCGATGTTCAAATTTTCATCCTTGGGAACGCATTAATTGGGAAGAAAATGTGTAAAGAAATTTTTCCATTCGAAGTACAGGAAGCAAAATTACTTGACGTTTACCTTAAAGAAAGGAGCAATTCCTGTATGTATGTAAATTTTATTTTGAAAACGGCTCTGAGGATTTTGATGAAAGTCGTTAACCTACCGTTTTCTGGTACTAGAAATCGATTTAGCTTGATCTCGACTATCAGAAAATTTGTTTAGTGGGTTAAATAACCACCCCGAATTACCAAATTTGTAGTGAGGTGTCATGGCGTCGCCCCATTAGATGTTGGCGCGCTGTCATGCCATCTATCTCATTACGTCACGCGTTGTTTGTGAATCCTATTAAAGTTTTATGACGTCACACCTTGCTAGCAGATGGTCGTGATTCCCATCTGCCTCATTACGTCACACGTTGTGTGCGTATGTTCGTCCGCACGATAACTTGCGTAAAAATCGCTCGATTTCGATGAAATTTTAGTATGTGGTAGGGGAACAGCTGGGAAGGAACCCTATTGAAAGTGAACGAAATGGGGTCAAAGTTCAGGACATAAGAGCGGTATCCATTCCACTGCTCTTATGCGTCATAACCAACGTAAAAAAGGTTCGATTTCGATTAAATTTTAGTATGTGGTAGGAGACCACCTGGGGACAAACCCTATTAAAAATTAGCGAAATGGGGATCACAGGTCAGGACATTGGAGCGGAATCACTTCCATCGCCATTATGAGTCATAACTTACGTAAAAATGTTTTGATTTGGATGAAATGTTGGTTTGTTGTAGGGACCTTCCTGGGGACAAAACCTATTGAAAATGGGCGAAATGGGGTGAAAGGTTAGGACACAGGAGCGGGATCTATTCCATAGCGCTTATGCATCATAACTTATGTAAAACTGCTTCGATTCCGACAAAACTTTATCATGTTATTTCGGAGATATACTGAACCAGTTCTGTTGAATATCATCCAAATGGATCAAAGGTCAGTGCACAGGGGTGAGATTTATTCCACAGCCATTTTCCTACTAACTTGAGTAATAGCTTGAGTAATGATTTCTAGTATATTGGAAAGCGTATCATAATCAATGCATTGCATGATTTTACTAACTTGTTTTATAAAAGGCGTGCTAAGAAGCATACGGAGGCTATGGACAAGTGAGTGAAACATTGAGAGTTGTATGCTTGTTGTAACCAAGCAAGATATGTAGGAAAAGGAATTCGTGGAACAGAAAAATGGCAAGAGTCGATGACAACATGACAAAAGATCCTCGAATGACAATGGGATGGACATATTGCTGGAAGAAGTAATTGCTGGACAACTGAAATACTATAATGGATACCAAGGAACAGGAAAAGGCCCACAAGAAGGCCACGTGGAAGATGATATTCGAAAATATGACGATCGAACATTTAAGAGAATTGGTCAAGACACTGAGTTGGGAAACAGATTTCAGGAGAACTTCATCCAGCAGCAGATGACCTTCTCAAGTTTTTTCAATCATATGCGTGTGTGTGTGTGTCTTCCATAGATATGTGCGCAAATGCTTTCATTGGGGCACCCAGTGGGTTAAGAGCAGGAACTTTCCAAGTACACACACACATTGAGAGAGAGAATGTGTGCTTGTGTTAAAGACGTCACTGAAAAAACAAAGTATTCTGATATTCGTCTTTCCTTTTATAAAGCGCTGAAAATCTACCACACAAATGTAGAAAGCTCTAATGTGTAAGTCCTGATATAAATAATGTTTAGCGCAGCGATGCCTACAGGAATCGTAACTGGATTACGAACGATAATTTTAGAATTAGTTTCAAAATTGCCGTGCGTTCAAAATGACTGTCTGAAAATGTACGTGTAACTCATTAGTGAGTTCCATGCATGTTCAGATAACGTTCATTAACTATTAGCGAACATCAATTACAGTAAAAGTTCGCTTATTTGAATCTCCAAGTAATGAATAAGTAAAGATGCCGTCTGCTGAAGCGTTAACTATCAGAAACTGCTAGCTGTTAAAGCTGTTCCTTTAGCATCGATTCTTCTTATCCATTTAAGATGACAACAAATAAACTTTGGAAAATGTTTATTTAAAATTTAACGTCTTTCTAAGATTAATCTTTGCTTCACTGAAATGCAAAACGTAATACCACTACAAGAGACCTACCGAATCATGCTGCAACAGTTACGCTGAGTAGAAGCAAGTTTTCAGAAATTAAGTCCACTTCATGTGTGTAGAAAATTACGTCGTCATCTGCTTGCCAGTGCATGAGGCACAGCTGACATTCAGTGCCTGCGTGTTTAGATGAGAAATACACTGACGGAAAAAAAAATCCCAACACCAAGAAGGGGTTGTGTTAGATAAACGGCAATTGGTAGGCGGTGAGAGTACATCTGTAAGATGACGTCTCTGCAAATTTCGCGCTCGGCGCATACGTGTGGCGCTAGTAGCGACCCTCGGAACATGCAAAGCAGGTTTGCTGTAAATACGCGCTGTAACGTTCGTGAGCGTTAGTTATCGTTGAGATTCGACGTGATGTGTTGATGTTAGTCAAGAATGCCTTTAAGAAGACGAAGAAGCCATTATCAACAGCTCACGGAGTTTGAACGAGGTCGTGTAATAGGGCTACGAGAAGGTGGATTTTCGTTCCGCAATATTGCAGAACGACTTGGCAGGAATGTAGCCACTGTGCATGATTGTTGGCAGCGGTGGTCAAGGGAAGGTACTGTCTCAAGAAGACCGGGTTCCGGCCGCCCACGTGGCACTACGGCAGCAATTCGAGTTGCAGTTGCCATCACAGTGACACAACGAACTGTTACAAATCGGTTACTTGAAAGACAGCTCCGAGCCAGACGCCCTGTAGCGTGCATTCCACTTACTCCAAACCACTGCCGTTTGCGTCGTCAGTGGTGTCAAGCTAGAGCTCATTGGAGGACGGAGTGGAGATCTGTTGTGTTTTCTGATGAAAGCCGGTTCTGCCTGGGTGCCAGTGATGGCCGTGTGTTGGTTAGAAGGAGGCCAGGTGAGCGCCTGCAACCAACCTGTCTGCGGCCGAGACACACTGGACCTACACCTGGAGTTATGGTCTGGGGAGCAATTTCCTATGACAGCAGGAGCACTCTCGTGGTTATCCCACGCATCCTGACGGCACAGTTGTACGTCGGTCTGGTGATTCAACCTGTTGTGCTGCCAATCATGAACAGCATTCCAGGGGGTGTTTTCCAACAGGATAACGCTCGCCCGCATACCGCTGTTGTAACCCAACATGCTCTACAGAGTGTCGACATGTTGCCGTGGCCTGCTAGATCACCAGATCTTTCACCAATCGAGCACGTATGGGACATCATTGAACGACAACTCCAGCGTCACCCCCAACCAGCATTAACCGTCCCTGTATTGACCGACCAAGTGCAACAGGCATGGAACTCCATCATACAAACTGACATCCAGCACCTGTACGACACAATGCATGAACGTTTGCGTGCTTGCATTCAACATTCTGGCGGTTACACCGGTTATTAATGTACCAGCATTTCACATTTAAAATGGCTCTTCTCGCGCTTACGTTAAGCTGTGATCTTGAAACCTTAATCGATTAAATACATGTATGTTGCCTATACAAATGTATTGCCGCCATTTCATTCCTCTACAACTTTTTTTTCGTGGTGTTGGGATTTTTTTCCCATCAGTGTATGTTCTGTCATGGCGTCAACTTTAAGATCACACGTTCAACACCGACTGTGTCCGGTTAAAACTGTGTTTCGCGTGAAAGGAGCATGTAAGTCATAAAAGCTGCCTACGTACGATTAAAAAATAATCCCTGCTGATACTATAGACTAGTTTAAAAAACTTTATTCACAAGTAAAAGCAAGTTAAAAGCGAGATCTTTCGGGATCCCTAGATCCCATCTTCAGGCTTAAGGCCATAAAGAACAACAAGTGGTACACATTATATACGATCAGGTTTGACCCATGATGCAACGCAGTGGGCGTTGACATCGGTATTTTTTAATCGTACGTAGACAGCTTTTATGACTTACACCGACTATGTCGCCAAATATCACGTTTGGTTCCTCGACGTTATACAGCTCATTTTTTCCCGATCGATGTAATGTCCTACATCGGGCAAATCCTTGTAATGTCCTACATCGGGCAATTCGGGGTAATGTCCTACATCGGGCAAATCCTTTATCAGAAGTACACTGAGGTGCCAAAAAACTTGGAAAGACACTACCATTTTCATTACATGCAGTATTAAAAATTGGTACTTAGAAATAAGCAAAATGTATTAGTTTTTGAGTACATTCTGGGGGAGTACTTGTGTCTCATTCTTGGAAAATACACGTACTCATTTTTTAGTAAAAACAGGGAATCAGTTGTGAGTATATCTGGTATTTCTAATTTGGAATATATGCACTCATTTTTGAATACATATATTTCAAATATATGTACTAAAAAATCCATACATTTCAAATACATGTGCTCTAACTTTATTCAGTTTCTGTGCTGAAGGAAGTTAGAGCGAATCAAGCGATTGTGACAGGATAGTTCGTAAGTGAGAGACAACACACTAGATGGCACCACCGTACGATTTTGCACATGGAAGGCAGCGAAAAATTACGGGTAGGGGCTTCGGAACTTCAACTGGGGGATTCCTAACGAGGGCCGTCACTTAACTTTATATTCAACGATTGTCAGAAATTCACACCCAAGCCTATCAGGCTAGGTTTGAATCTGGAGTCCCTCCATCAGTAGTCTGAATCTCTAACCACTAAACCATCCGCTGCTCGATTTCAAATTTGGAATACGTGTATTCCATGCATACTCATGTATTCATAGAATCAACTGGAAGTATATTATTGGATGGCACATCTGGGATAATAGATATAGTGGTTGTCACATGCTGCAAAAATGGACCGCACTATTTTATGACAAATATAGTGATGAAGCGACAATATATCCTTTATGAGATTGACACATATATAGTTAATGTAAAAACGTACACAAAGATATTTTATGCATAATTAAATTACTTGTGATCTTTGTTGTACTAATTATTTATGTGTGTCACTTTACACATTTATAAAACAATTTCTCTTGAAATCTATGTTATCTAAAATGAAGTAATATGAGATTATATTTATATTTATTGACGCAGTTATTTGTAAGTACGTATGATTACTTACTGTATATTTGAGCATTTGATGTACTCGTTTAAGATAAGATTGTACTTTAAAAAAAAACGAGTAGGTTCAGGTTCTTATTTTTAAGTAGATTTTTTTTAACAGTGTGCGACCACATCCATGCGGTAAATGGCATCGTCCGCAAACGACGTATATACAGTGGCAGATGTCTCCACAAGCTGAAGTATATTCCATCTCGGAAATTACCATTCCTGAGATCATTCCATCTCGGAAATTACCATGAAATTTTGATTTACACAGTCACCAATTTCAAAGGTATACCTCGACTACACATACTCAGGGAAAACATCTTGAATGAGAGACTGGTGTGGCCGTAGAAAAGCCATGGACGATAGTGGGCAGCTGCGTCTGGTACGTATCGTAACGTCCACCTGGCGTGCGACATTGCAGCAAACCACAGCGCAATTGAATGTTAGAGCCGTAGGCTGTGAGCCTCACCTGCTGCGCTCTGGAACACCGCCATTGGGCGCAAGATGACTAGAAACTTGTCCGACGAATCGCAGTACCAACAGTTTCGGGCAGATGGTCGACTCTGGGTGTGACAGCAACCCCACTAGGCAACGGATCCCGCATGCCTGTAAGGGACAGGGCAGACCGGTGGTGGCTCTGTTGGGCTGTGGGGCGTTTTCCGCTGACCTCATACGTCTGCAGACCTCTCTGACCGGTGGAGGATACGTAAACATCCTTGAGGATCGTTCATGTCGTGCAACCACTTCAACGGGTGCGACCTCTTCCAAAACGACAATGCGCCACCGCACACGTCAATATTCGCCCGCTTATGACTGGAGGAACGCTCTACGGAGTTTGTTATCCTGACTTAGCCCCTCGTTCGCCGGGTTTAAACGCCATCGAACACATGTTCGATGTTGTTCAACGTGCCGTTAATGACAGGATTCTTCCACCGACGAATATTATGAAATTGTGGGGTGTTCTTCGGGAAACATGGTGTGCACTGTCTACTACAGAGAGCTCGCGGAGTCCATGTCCGGTCGCGTTGCTGCCGTTTTCCGATCGCGAGGAGGACCAAGACGGTATTGGAGAGGTATCCCAGGTTTTGTTGTTGCTGTTGTTTTTGTACTTCAGCGTACGTCATGTCTCAAGCCTTTTTGATAAGCAATGTTACATATAAAACAATGTTACAAGAACCTGACAGACCTAGGGGAAAAGATACAAAAAAAAAATTTCTTCCGAAAGTGAAATGGAGGAAGTTTCATAAATAGTGATGAAAATTATTTTTCCCTTATTTTCAGCAGAAGCACCCAGCGCTGAAAAGACTGTGAAACGGTGCTTTGCATCATAAACAAAAAATAAATTATCGTTTCAAAATGATGTGCTAGATAGCATTTCCTTTTAAAATCGCCTGAGCACCGACACTGTGAGAAGGAATTACATTGCACTTTTGCGTCATGGTATATCCTTCAGGATATTTTAACTAAACTCTTGGATGCGAAACCTAGAGTCATACATCACTTTTTTATTATCATTATTATTATTATTGGTACAAGATTGGAGAAAATGTTTTCCTATATATGTGTCCGATTACGTCACAGTATTTCCTTCTGTTCTCTCTCTCTCTCCACATTTTCACCATTTTCACACCCCTTATCATGTTTCTAACACTTATGTCAGCAATATAATAATAAAGTACTATTTAACTTATTTCCAATGTATTAATAGTATTAGAAATAAGTAACAGATTATTTACTGACTTTGCTATCTGCTAATATACACTATCTACCAACAAGTAATTGGACACCTGTGACAGCAAACGAAGTTTATTCACCTTCAATAGTTGGTGGAGCCTCCACGAGCGGCGATTACAGCTGCGACCCTCCGGGGCATACTCTCAACCAGGCGTTGTACGACGGCTAGCGGTATTTTCTTCCACTCGGCTTGGAGAAGACAGGTCAGTTCCTTCACCGATTTCGTACGGTGGGGGCACCCCTTAAGTCGACGCTCCAACTCGTCCCAGAGGTGCTCGATAGGGTTGAGGTCCGGGTTCTGCGCAGGCCAGTCCATTCGATTAACCCCATTGTCACCATACCAAGCCATGGTGGACCTTGCAACATGACAGGTGGCATTATCATCCTGAAAGTAACATGGGTCCACCCCGTAAAACTGCCACAACGTAGGAAGCGCATGGTCATCCAAAATGGTGCAGAAGGTCTCGACGTTGAGTCTACCAGGAATTGCGACCAAGGGTCCCGTGCTATACCAGGAGAAACACCCCCTTAGCATAATTCCACCTCTGCCGAACTTCACAGTTGGCACAATACATTCCGGCAGGAGGCGTTCTCCAGGCAGACGCCAAACCCAGACCCTGCCATCCGAAAGGTAGAGGGTGAACCTTGATTCGTCGCTCCAGAGAACCTGTTTCCACTGTTCAACGATCCACTCTCGACGTTCTTGCACCACGTTAGCCGAGCAGCGCTGTTGGACTTGGTGATCAATGGCTTATGGGCGGCAGCACGTCCATGATAACCGAGCAGATGGGCTTCCTTACGGATGGTATTCATCGAAAGAACACTCCCGGATGCCTGTTGAAACTCCTCGCGGATGTGGCCCATCGATTTGGTGCGGTTCTTCCGAATTTCTCTGGCCAGCACCCGTCGGTCTCTAACTTCCAGTTTTGTGGGTCTGCCGGGTCGGGGCACATTCCGACAGTCACCTCTCATCTTCCACTTGCCAATCACGTAGGCCACTGTCGATTTTGGGTACTTCAACTCGCTGGATATGTCACGTATGGATCGGCCATTTCTGTGATACCCGACGATTACACCTTTCTCGAAATCAGTGAGCTCCGAACTGTGTGGCATCTTGCGTGCGACTAGTTGCGTTGTTGTTTCCCACACGATATTTAACGGCGGCGGCCGTGACGTGTATCAGGACCGCAGATATCGTCGATTCCAGGGGTGTCCAATTACTTGTTGGTAGATAGTGTATAAGTCACTAACATTTAAAATGTGCACTAATGTTTTAAATCCCTATAACCAGTGGCGCACTCACTGGGAGTGGCCCAGGACCCTCCCCATGAGGTATCACTTTGTCCCTGTTGTTTGTTATTGCCTACTTATTTTTTTAATACACTATCTATCAGCAAGTATTTGTACACCCCTGCAATCGACGATACATTGATAGTGGCCTACGTGATTGACAAGTGGAAGATGAGAGGTGACTGTCGTAATGTGCCCCGACCCGGCAGACCCACAAAACTGGGGGTTATAGAACGACGGGTGCTGGCCAGAGAAATTTGGAAGAACCACACCAAATTGATGGGCCACATCCGCGAGGAGTTTCAACAGGCATCCGGGAGTGTTCTTTCAATTAACACCATCCGTAAGGAATCCCATCTGCTCGGTTATCATGGACGTGCTCCGTCCACAAGATTTTGATCACCAAGTCCAATAGCGCTGCTCGACTAACGTGGTGCAAAGAACGTCGACAGCGGACCGTTGAACAGTGGAAACAGGTTCTCTGGAGCGACGAATCAAGGTTCACCCTCTACCTTTCGGATGGCAGGGTCTGGGTTTGGCGTCTGCCTGGAGAACGCTTCCTGCCGGAATGTATTGTGCCAACTGTGAAGTTTGGCGGCGGTGGAATTAGGCTATGGGGGTGTTTCTCCTGGTATGGCATGGGACCCTTGGTCGTAAATTCCTGGTAGACTCAACCCCGAGACCTACTGCACCATTTTGGATGACCATGCGCTTCTTACGTTGTGGCAGTTTTACGGGGTGGACTCATGTTACTTTCAGGATGACAATGCCACCTGTCATGTTGCGTGGTCCACCATGGCTTGGTATGGTGACAATGGGGTTAATCAAATGGGCTGGCCTGGAGCCCGGCTCCTCTGGGACGAATTGGGACGAGCCCGGCTCCTCTGGGACGAGTTGGAGCGTCGACTTAAGGGGTGCCCCCACCGTCCTAAATCGGTGACGGAACTGACGTGTCTTCTCCAAGCCGAGTGGAAGAAAATACCGCTAGCCGTCGTACAACGCCTGGTTGAGAGTGTGCCCCGGAGGGTCGCAGCTGTAATCGCCGCTCGTGGAGGCTCCACCAACTATTGAAGGTGAATTAACTTCGTTTTCCTTTGCTATCATAGGTGTCCAATTACTTGTTGGTAGATAGTGTATATTCGTATATGTTTCTAAACACAGTAGACTCGCCTATAATGAGGAACTCGGGACCGAAAACCATCCCTAAATCCGTTTTTGGGTTAAAATTCCCATCATGTAGAAATACGCATACGTGGCAATATGCATGTAAGTTTATATTACACAGTATATCCATAAAAATTCGATCTGCTTGAAAGATTTAATGAACTATATTAGTACTGTAGTTAATTAAATCTTTAAAGTGTATTCAACCTGATGACCACGTGATACTGACAGCTGTTTAATTACACAACATCCATGAGGCAAAAGCAGCACAAATCCTTCCAGTGCAACACTTACTTGAAGGGTGAAAGGGGAATGGACACTATCCCAGAATTGTTTTGTCATGTATCCCCTCTGGCGGCATCCCCATTCCATTACTCCATCCCTCTCTGCAATCGCCATCCCGAAATCCACTTACATGGGGGTGAGCTCCACCCATTATCTTTTTTCCTAAGAGTAAATGACTTGTTTTCGAATTTGCAGTCGCGATACACTCAAGACACAGCCCCTTGGAGTGTGTAGCAGAGAGATTCTTTTGCACAACTAGCTTGTTGAGCATTGGATGTACTCCCTCCCCATTGCTTTTCTATCAACATCATTCCACTAGCACACTAGGATGTCCCTCCGCTGTTGCAATTTCCTCCTGTATGCGATCATTTCTATTCCTTCATTCCACATTTCCCAGCAGATGTTCTTTGCCTAGTTAAATATGGAATTTCATTATGTTACTTTGCTTGTTAAAAGTAAACATCTCAGCTCGTTTAATCCGTAATCACTATGATTAAAAGTAATCTTCTTAGCTCGTTAAATCCGTAATCACTATGATTAAAAGTAATCTTCTTAGCTCGTTAAATCATGGGACTTCATTAAATGTCGTTCGTTAAGGTGGGCCTCTAGTGGTTTTGCTTCATATACTTCCAATGGAAAAAAAATTCGCCCGTATTCTCTCAGCGAAGAAAGATTTCCCATACATCTAAATTGGCCCATTGATAAAAAAATCTAAACTTTGATTGTACAATCGGTGTTTTTTTTTTCAAAAAACTTTCCTGAACACTTTCTTCACTTCGATGTAATGGTAAGGAAGAGTGGTGCCACCTGTAAGCAAGTATCATAACTACATCGACGTAAAGTTGTTGATTTTCAATAAACAACGGCCGTTCCATAAAAACTTGAAGTAAAATCACACAAAATGAAGAAATATAGGTGCAGCAATTAATATTAGTTGACGCCTCAAACTGTCTTCCCTCGTATGATATGCAATGGTCCCTTCGTTCAGCCCACTTTTCAAAGCATGTGGCGAAGGCATTTTGTGGAAGCCTGTACAGCTTGAATAACGTCAGCATCTGTGTTGAATGTTGCCCCACGGAACGTCTCCTTCATTGTTGGAAACAACCAGAAATCGCACGGGGCGAGATCAGGACTGTAGGCAGGCTGTGGCATGATTTCAATACTGCGTTTCGTAAGAAACTCTTGAACACGAGCAGCCACGTGTGGGCGGGCGTTATCATGGTGTAGGATCCACTTGCCCAACAGTTCCGGTCGCTTAATCGATATGTATCGTCACAGACGCTTCAAGACTGAAATGTGACACTCAACACTGACAGTAATTCGTGGAGGAACGGCATTCTGGTAAAATACACCTTTGTGATCAAAGAAAATTATCGTCATTTACTTTCCAGATGAGTTGGTTTGGCGGACTTTTTTCGGAGGAGGCGAGGCAGTGTTTTTCCAGACACTCGTTGCGCGCTTCGTGAGCGAGTCGAAATAGTGGACCCATGTTTCATCGGCAGTTATTATTGCGTTTAGAAAGTTTGCATCCTTTGCAATCATTTGTTTCCACTCATGACACACCTGAACTCTGGCTAAAAATCGTTCTCTCGTCAGGTGATGAGGTACCCATCTGGAACACACATGGCGCAGCGGTACTTTGTCGCGTAAAATGTCGAATGTATGCCGACGTTTTTGAAATATTAGTTGACGCCGCTATGTCTTCACACGTCATTCGTCGATCTTTTTGCAGGATTTCCCAAAGAGTGTTAACAATATGCTCCGTAACAACACTTCGACCAGGCCTAGATGCGAGTTCTGCCGACAAACGCCCTTTTTTGAAATCATGGTGCCATCTAAAAATCGTTGGTTCACCCAAACATTTATCTTTATAAGCTTCTTTCATTAAATCAAATGTTTCTGGAGCCGTTTTACCGAAACGATAGCAAAATTTTATCACACAATACATTTCACTTCTTAACTCTGAATCACTCCCTTCCGTGGCCGTATGGCGAAATGCAGACGGACGTTAAACAACTGCGCAATAACAAAACCAGAATCGTCTGTCACGGCTAATAACTGTTGCCATAGAAACTTCCTTAATTCAGTTAGTCGTCTGCGTGGTTATTTTTTCCCTTCACATTTTGCCAACTCAAAAAAAAAAATATCTCTCAATTTTTTTGGAACGGCCTTTGTACTTCAGGAAAGTTTGTTGCGAAAAACACCGATTGTGCAATCTAAGTTAGGATGTTATTTTTTTATCAATGGGCCAATTTTAATGAACGGAAATCTTTCTTCGTCGAAGAAATAGGGTCCAAATTTTTCGCGTTGGAAGTGTAGGGAGCACGATCACTAGAAGTCCACACCTTAAAGCGGTCAAATCAGCTTTAAATTAACATTATACCAAACTGAAGTTCCTTTTTGCTCGCTAAATCAGAGATCTTTCTAAATACGGACTCGTCATATGTGGGTTCTGCTGTATATACCGCATTTATAGGCGTATAACACGCATCGGCGTATAACACATACCCTAATTTAAAGAAGGAAGTTTGAGTAAAGAAAAAAAAATTAATTTAAAATAAATGACTTGGGAGCTCTGACCCTTTTTTTTTTTTTTTTGGATAAGTCAGCACACATGTCCATTAATATTTATACCACTTATAAGGCAAATTATACGAAAGAAAAGGCATCTGTTTGAACGAAAAAAACTTGGATACTGACCTGTTACAAAAAATTTAATCAGAATCGCTGCTATCGTGGAAAGTGATGAGACAGACTAAAAAAATTTAAAACAGCCAGAAATCTGGGTTCCATAAACCGCTGCCGCGCCGCCCCGGTGGCGCAGTGGTCTAAGGCGCTGGCCTCTGATCATTCGTCCACAAGGGGTCCGGGTTCGAATACCGGTCAGGCATTGATGTTGTGTTTGTCTTACGGCACTGGCTCTCTCCCTTCCCTGGAACCAGTGACCCTAAATTAGGGACGGGCGACTACTTATAGCCCATTGAGTTGCTCACGGTGGTCGTGAAATCTCCAATCAAAAAAACAAAAAAAAATACCGCCGCCGTTTGCCAATAAAGCATGGTCATCGTCGCGAGAAATGATACCCTCGAACCAGCACGACAAGACCACGCATACGTTAACTATTTTTATCACCAACCGTCAACCGCGGAGTTCGGACGTCACCGGAAGTTTCGTCATATTTTCCCCGAGCAGCTGCTGCTTAAGCAAGTTGTGCCGTGAAAGCAACTTAAAGAGAGCAGATGGTTAGGCTTCGCGTGGCAGCTCTCATTCACTGCTGAACCGAGTGAGGTTACTTTCGGGCAATCTTAAAAAAGTAAATCAGTAATCTATCTCAATTTTTTTTTTTTTTACGTGCGAATTTTTTTTTTTTTCCGAAGAACTGAAGATTGTATTTATACCACTTTTAACAAGATCCGCCAGAAAACAAGAGATATGCATTAAAGAAGCGCCTGCAGTTAGAGTAAAGTGATACCAAACCGCTAACATTTGACAACATCAGGATGCGTCGCACTCTTCAGCAGTATTCATTTTTCCTAAGTTTAAACTAAAAAAAAAGTAGTATACGCGTATAACACGCAGGTAGAATTTCAGCCCTAAATTTTAGGGGGGGAAATGCGTGTTATACGCTGATAAATACGGTATTTTACGAATAATTGGAAACCCGCTTTAATTAATCGGAGATACTTTTATCGCTTTTCAATATCTTAGAAGACGTTTCCTCCGGATATTTTTATTTATGTCTTCCATATTTTATATTTTGGGCCAAACCCATGAAGAAATCGTGGGTGCGTCACTGTCCCTAACTAACGAAACACATTCATTAATCACTAAATGAAGTCGTATTCTTCGTTAGTGTATTTTAAATAAAAAGTCAGTGAGAGAACTAAAAATACACGGCATACAGCGTTTTAATGCTCACAGTGGTTCAGCGGAATTTATTTTCCAATTTATTAATGTTATTGAAATACCTTTTGATCGAAAGGAAAGATTACAAGAAAAATGCTTTCACTTCCGAAAATTTTCCTAAGAAAATGTTAAAATTAATTACATGTTGCATAACAAACAAAATGAAAGATTCTCTGGAAAAAGACAACTTCCAGATAATCTGGGGAAATTTTCCGGTGAGGACTTAGTTCTCTGATTTAATTAACTATAACTATGTTCTGTGTCTCACAAAGGCATTTTAATCAAAATTTCATTTTAAAATTTATATTATCTAATTTTTAATAATGTCCAGTTTCTAGATATATGTAATCATATCTGGTTTCCCAAACAGAGAAGTTATAAATTAATCACGCTCATTTGGGATGTTTTGAAGAGAAAACGAATTGTTTATGGCAGTGATACGGTGGTGATGCAAATCTAATCAGATTTCTTAACATTTGGTATCTGTATTACAGTAAAGTAGAACGCTTTCTTTTCAGTGCCGAATTATTTCACATGCTTTTATTCAGCAGACAGATAATCATTTTGTGTGTGTGTGTGTGTGTGTGTGTGTGAGTTGATTTCTCATTCGTACGTACCAAAAATTTCGCTTCCGACGTTGACTTACGCAGAGCCACTCTGATAGGTATTCGTAGGAAGTTCGACAAACTTCTGATTTTACCGACGAGGTACATGTCCATTGAAATTTGTGCACTTAATACTTATTTTCAGATCAGTAAGGGCTGTCTCACTTCATAGCCCTACCTGCCACCGTACATTCCTCAGCTTGCATCATGGGATAGCAACCACAGACTGCTACATCTATGCAAACTGTACCGAGAAATGTGTTTGCTGAGAGCTGCGGATACGCGCACAACCGCAGAGAACGGCCTTGTGACAGGCGGGAAGGTGCGTAGAGCGATTAGCAGCTCAAGCATTTGTTATTTTCTTGTAGGACTTCCGTCCACAGTGAGTAGAGTTAAGGTCCCAGCCACCTACAGCGAGATCGCCTTTTCGGCAGGACACAGAAACGGAAGGAATGAGAGCAAGTCTAGCGACTTTGACAGAACAGTTTGTAGTGAGATTAGAGTACAGTAGATGGCGCCATCGTACAAGTACGATATTGCATATAGGGAGGTGAGGGAATTTCATGGGGGACATAGGAAAGGATACCCATTTAACCAGTAGGTCCAGCCTGGGGGCCGTCAATTAACGTGCTCGTCCGATGCACGGCGGATATTCAGCGATTGTTAGTAAATCACACCATCTCCGAAAGATCAGCTCAGGCTTGAACCTGGGAACCTTGCATCGACAGTCTGAATCACTAACCACTAAGCCATCCGCGGCTCTGCGTTGAGCGATTAGAAGGTATTCGGTCTTATATACACAGTGCGTCAAAGAATTTTAAAGACTGGCGCTAGATTTCAGCCTACGGTGGCGCCACCAGTGTAATCGCGAATGCGTTATAAACCGTGACCATCTGCTTGCTTTCTGCCAAAAGTAGTGCGCAGTTGTTAAAGTAACTCAAACGAAACGGCCGTTCATTAGAGAAGTAAATTTTTTTTCATGTTGAATTATTAAGATGGAACAAAGGGCTGTTATTAAATTTTATTTAACGCAAAACTTGGTAAAAGTGCCTCGGAAACGTACCAAATGATGAAACAACTTTACGGTGAGTTTTGATAAAGTAGATCAAATGTTTTCCTGTGGCACAAACGTTTTTTGGACGGAAGAGATACGGTAGAAGATGATAAGCATACCGGAAGACCAAATTCATCTAGGACACCTGAGGTTATTGAAAAAGTGCGTGATTTCGTGGCAAACAATCGATGTGCGTCACTAAGAATGATGGAAGAGTCTTTAAACATCAACAAAGAAACGATTCGAACCATCCTGCATGAAGATTTGGGCAAAACAAAAGTCTGTGCTAAATTTGTTCCACACACGCTAACCAATGAACAAAAATCAAGGAGAAGTGCACATTGCAGAGACATCATTTCAGCCGCTGAAAATTATCCAAACTTCTTAAAATCGATTGTTACATTTAATGAAACAAGGTGTTTTCAATATGATCCTAAAACAAAGCGACAAAATGCGGAATGGAAGCCAAAAAACTCGCCAGAAGCCAAAAAAACAAGAAAAGTTCCATCGAAAATCAAAACAATGCTCATTACATTCTTCGATAGTAAGGGTATTATCCACAAAGAATTTGTTCCAAGTAGACAAACAATTACTGGTGAGTTTTGTTTAAATGTTTTGAGAAGTTTGATGTGCAGAATTCGTCGCATTCGTCCAGAATATCGAGATGAAAACAGTTGGTGTTTGTTGCACGATAATGCACCCAGTCACACCTCACTTCTTGTTCGTAGATTTTTGGCGAAAAATAATGTCTGTGTGTTGAATCATCCACCGTATTCGCCTGATTTAGCACCCTGCGACTTTTCTTTGTTCCCAAAACTTAAAATGGCGTTAAAAGGGTATTTTTTTATGATATTTCGACCATACAAACAGCTTCGACGCGTGCTTTGGAGGCAATTCCGCAAAGCGAACTGGAACAGGCATTCGAATCATTATTAAATCGCTGTAGCAAGTGCATTGAAGCCAGAGGGACTTATTTTGAATAACAAACCAAAACAAATTATAATTTCTTGTTTCTATTTCATTTTACAGACCCAGTCTTAAAAATTCTTTGACGCACTGTGTATATCCATGGTGGGAAAAACATAGCGCATTTAAGACACTGTACCATTTTGCATGTGGCTAAGTAACGAAATGTGAGATCACAAAAAAAAGAAGTGTCTAAGCTTCACCGCACAAGATAGACGTGCCCATTTTCATACGAGGATGCTGTTTTTGTTGTGTTACAATTAAGAACACTAGGTACCCAAGGACCACAACACAATGACCGATAACAGCACGAAATTATTGCCAGTTAGACTGAATGGAGCGGCAAGGCCATTGTTCTCAAAGATTATCGGAAAAAGCATCGGTATTCAACTATTCGAGTTCAATCTTCAAGTAAGCAGATCTCTCAAATGTCAATGAACACCACTACAGTACGTGAGACAATCTGCTGCAATCTTGCAGTTCTCAGAACCTCTGGAAACTGTGCTGCTTACAGACGATTCCCGGTTCTAACTCAAGTGGAATCAGTGGTCGAAATGGAAATTTTGAAGTGCCGGTATGCTCATATTTTGTTTAAAATCCTCCGGAAAAAAATACTTATGTCCAAAAATCTGCAGAACTGAAAAAGTAAAAAAAAAAAAAAAAAGAAATAACCGCGAATGAAAAACTCTTTTGTTTGAAAATGTAATTGACTCTTCATCATACATCAGAAAAGATGGCGATGGATTAGAGTTGGTTGGTTTGTGGACCCTTATGCTACACCAAAGACTGGGGTTAGACTTCTTTACGACGAGGAGTCTCTACTCCGAGACCAACGGATTAACGAGACTTCTGAACCTCCGCTAATTATTAGGGTTTCAGCTGGACTTGAACCCGGAACTTTGAGGTTTCGAGCAGAGAAGATAGCCCCTTTCCAATAAGGACTTTCATGAATTATAGTCTGGCAATTAGGACCTGGCAATCAGAATGAATGTACAGTCTTAAATTAATAGCAATATCACCGCCCTGCAAATGTGTACCTTCCTCTCTTACCCTTTACGGTTCCCACACTATTTCTCAAATGCACGAGGCACATAAGTTTTCTACGTTTAAGAATGCGCACTCGTAAATCAGGGACAAAACAAATTATGAAAAAAAAATTATTTCTGCAGTTTTTACTACTAAAATTAGTGCCGGTATGTCAATCCCGGGTAAAAAAAAAAAAAGTGCCGGTATACCATACCTACCGGCCAGTGGCGTATATTCGAGGCTAGCTGCGAAGCCCAGAGAATGCACATATAAAAGTTAATTAAATATACACAAATAAAAGTCAATTATCAACGGTATTGAGATATGTCAATGCTTTCGGTGCGAAAAAAACACGTGCGGATTCGCTTCTTTCGATTATGAGAATCAGTCTAGCGAGGGATGATCAACGGCATCAACGTAACGCAAGTAGGTCTTCGAGAGACTTCGCTGTTCTGATGCGAAGAGCTTCAATAGTATCCCCTGCTAGCGTTCCCATGACAACCTGAATGAGCTACGGAGCTCGTGAGTGGCCATTGCCTTGGCCAAGGGTTCGCTCTGAAAAAACGAAGACTTCGGACTACCTCAGTCCCTCCATGCTTCCAGCGCGTGTTTCTTGAGTGTTGTTTCAGTTTGTGTGAAGTGTCAATGAATTAAAATCAGCGGTATTATATCTTAAATTCGTGGCTTTGTTGGATTAGAACTGTTTTGATAAATTTTGTGAAAGCTTCCCTGAAAAATCTACTATCAGAGCTTAAAGAACTCTATGCTTCAAATTTTGATACATCTCGATTAAAAAATGAACTGAAGGTGTTTAATTCCCTTGATCAATACAAAACAAATCAGTAAGAAACATTACTTGTTACATAAAGTTGAATACATAGTGTTTATTGAGGTGTACAAATTAGCAGATCAATATTAAACTGTTCATCAACAACTGCAACTGCCGAAAGAAGTTTTTCCGTATTAAAAAGAATCAAGATATATATCGTAGGGCCACACAAAGACATGCACATTCGAGCAACTTGGCTGGTTTGTTAATAGAGAAAAAAATTATTTTTAAATATGAAAAAGTACTCGGAAGAAACGCTTTTGTGAAAACGTAACACTCAAATTCACACAAAAGGAAAGAAGAATGTAGTTCGTGTACAAATAAGTGTTCAAATCCTAATCCTCATAATTATTTGGTATCGTGTTAGAAATAAACTTCGCAATTTTTAAAAAAACAGTACTTGGGGGGGGGTGAGATACCCCAGGTCTCGGACCCAAGTTACGCCCATTTCGAGCACGGAGTGGAATTTAAGAAAAATACTTCTTTGGAGGGATGTGAAGGACAAACTAACGGAAGTGTCTGCCATATAAAGACAAGTTAGATCAGCTTCATGCTGAATGAAGCTCTTCTAGATGCTCTCTCTCTTGCCGTACAGGGAACATCAATACTACGTGAAGATTATCGCGGGAGACACGATTAATGATACAATTTACTAAAGCTTGGAGGATGTGCCTTTATATCACGATTCCACAATTTTCCAAAACATGAAACATTCTAGCATTTCCACATCACAATTATGAGCAATAGATCATATGACTTGTGAGCCAAGAAAAGCATGGTTGCATATGAAAATATCCAACGCCACCATGATAACGCAATACCTTATCTGTCAAGAAAGTCACCGTGATAAGTCGGCATCTATCTTTCAGGAAAGTTATTGCTATGCGGTAGACATTGATGTAGCCACCATATAGCCACGGTCACATCCCTTCTGATTTTTGTTATTTTGATGCTCGAAGACCATCCAAAAGCGTAGACAATATAAAGATGGAATTAGAGAGGACTTCAAACCGTTGGTCTTTTTCCAACTTGGTTTCGATTTGTTCTAACATGTTTTCGACCCCTGCGTTAAAGCGTTAGGAGAATTGTATGAGTAGTGGTGGTTGCTGGATTGAATAATATTTTTCTGTGTCATATATCGTGTAGTTCAATCCCCCATTGCCGCCCTGGTGGCCGAATGATCAAAGCTGGCATCTTCTGACTAATGGGATCGAACCCCGTATGAGTCGTGGGTGGTGCGTCAGTCCCACGACGGTGGTATTTCCGAGCTGCCTAGAGACAGTGGCCCCAAATGAGGGACTGGCGATTCCGTATGACTTTGGACGCTCACTGGGATAATTAAACCCCGAAACTAGAAGAAAATAACCCATTATAAGAAATTTACAACGGGACACTGTTTAGCTTACCCTTATCCAGAGTATAGTAATCACAAACTTTGATAACAACTTTAAAAATTCACTGCCCATGCTGAACTTTGTATTTGAAATTGTAACACGTACAGGGTGTTTCAAAACTAATAGAACAAACTTTAAGGGGGAATAGAACACACGGAAAAAGCACTTTTCTTCATAGAATGCATGGTCGCAAGTTACGCGGTTAGGCCCTGTAGGGCGCTTTCCGTTTCCCCACACACGCCGTCTTTCGCAACGCAAAGACTCATATCTTTTACTGGAACGTCTGGATGGGAGGACGTACCTTATTTTCCTTCAACAAGTCTTGCCTGAATTGATCCAGCATGTGCCAGCAGCCGTGCGCCGTAAAATGTGGTTCCAGCATGATGGAGCGCCATCGCATTTCAGCACTCAGGTGCGTGATTACTTGAACGCCACATTTCCAGGCCAATGGATTGGACGAGGTGGACCCATCGCTTGGCCCTCACGATCGCCAGATCTGTTCCCTCTGGATTTCTTTTTATGGGGACATCTTAAGTCCGTAATGTACGACACTCCCATTGATTCAAATGAGGAACCAGTCGCAAGACTTTCAGTTGCTGCTGCAGCTGCTCGGGAAATGCCTGGTGTATTCCACAACATATGGACATTTTTACGTCGCTGGTGCGAAGCGTGTATCAGGAGTGGCTGCCGCCCTTTTGAGCAGCTTTTGTAAATGTAATGAATTTCAGTATTTACTTATTAATGTTTGCAAATTTGATGTAATTTTGTGATGTCACGTTTTGTTTTTTATTTTGTTTGCAATAAAGCTTTGTTTTGATTTGTTGCGCCATTCCTGTCTTTGCGTTGCGAAAGACGGCGTCCGTGAGGAAACGGAAAGCGCCCTCCAGCGTTTAACCGCGTAACTTGCGACCATGCATTCTATGACGAAAAGTGTTTGTTTCGGTGTGTTCTATCAACCCTTAAAGTTTGTTCCATTATTTTTGAAATACACTGTATAATATTATACATTGAAACATGTGCTTTATATGTGTTCAATGTGCGCTCTCTTGGTAACGGCATATATTCCAGAGATAACCCAGGTCCTGCGTGTCTCTGATCAGCACTGCCTCGTTCACTTGCAACAAGGCCTCTGAAATCCGGGTTTTCAATTCAGCAACTCTATTAGGCATCGAAAGAATGGAGACAGTATCCTTTACACAGCCTCAGAAAGCGAAATCCATTTATGTTAAGTCCGGTGACTGAAATAGGAAATATTTTCGCATGGAATGGTATATGTACAAAATAAGCTGTCTATACATGCGATAAAAGCAAACCACTTCTTCAATAAGCAAATTAAAATCAATTTATTTACAAATTAAAAGCGGGTTAAAAGCAGACTAGCGCTTTTGGGGATCTCCCGTCCCCATCTACTGGTCAATGCGCCACGGGATCCAACAGAGTCAACCCTTATATACTTGATAACACGACCCATCATGCACCACGTCACCAGCAGACCACGATGTCACAGTATAAGCACAAATTATAAAATTTCAATTCCAAATCAATATAACATAAATATAAGAATACAAAATATTTACAAAAATGTACGGTTCCGATTTTTTAAAATTCCTCATGTGTCAAAGTCTCTTGTGGAGCAACCATTTTTCGCCAAGGTCTTGGTACAAATGTGGGGAGATCTAAATTACAACAGTTGTCTCCGTATGCAATAATATATAAACTTTCTGAAAAGAAAACAGTATTTTTGTTGACATTGGAGTTCAAGATTTTAACATTCTCCCAAACAGGGGTGTAACCACCCGTTTAACAGCCATATAAAGGCAGTATTAATAGTTTCTGTCCGGAGGGTGTACTTGTTGTTCACCCAACAGGTTATTGAGGATTCGGGTGTTATTGACAAATTTTATATAGGTTCTTCAATTAGGACTCTGAATACTTTGACACATGAGGAATTTTAAAAAATCGGAACCGTACATTTTTGTAAATATTTTGTATTCTTATATTTATGTTATATTGATTTGGAATTGAAATTTTATAATTTGTGCTTATACTGTGACATCATGGTCTGTTGGTGACGTGGTGCATGATGGGTCGTGTTATCAAATATATATAGGTTGACTCTGTTGGATCCCGTGGCGCATTGACCAGCAGATGGGGACGGGAGATCCCCGAAAGTGCTAGTCTGCTTTTAACTCGCTTTTAATTTGTAAATAAATTAATTTTAATTTGCTTATTGAAGACGTGGTTTGCTTTTATCGCATGTATAGACAGCTTATTTTGTACATATAAGTCCGGTGACCATGGAGATTATGAAGCTCCACGAAAGATCCATTTTCCATGGTAGGGACTGCCGAAGAAGTTCCGAAAATCCTTCAAGAAATGTGGCGGCTCGCTATCTTGTTGGAAAAGCACAGAAAGTCCCATGACAACGTCCATTTGTGCAATGAGGAAGTTTTCTAACATGTCTAGATATACAATGCATGTGAAATGTTTTTCGTTAAACCACGACACGCACTGTGCTTTCTACGCCCCAGTGAAATCTGCCATTTTGTTTGCACGACTAATATGCTGCCATCTCGTGGCTTGCGCACGAAATAGTCGTACCTAAAGAAATTTGAAGATATAATACACGTATTAAAATGTTTCATAGCTGTAGCTCAGCAGAATGCGATGTAAAAAAAATATTTTTGAGCAAAGGTAGTAAATATCCTGTAGATAACGGTGGTAAAGGCCTATTAGAGCAACTAATAGTGAACCGTAACGGCCAGTAAACAAGTTGGCATCGATAAAAAATACATACCTGTTGCATGAATTTCTTCTTCGTCTGCAATAAAGATCCTTGATATCTGCAGTTCGTTAAACTTTCTCATGTGTCGTTAGAAAGCGATCTAAATTTTATTCGCTGGCATAGAGTTCTAGATGAGAAGCAAAAAATAAAACAGAAGCTCCAGTAATTACTAGGAAAGTTTGAACAAAAATTTTGAGATTGTCCGCAGAATATGCCTCAGGGTTCTTGAGGCTTGGACACATGCCGCACATCGTCAGCATTTCATCCACTTTCAGTCATGTGCAGTAGACCATCTTTCAGATATCTTGTGCAGGACAGCGGCAGTAACTTGTTTCACACTTCTATGCTTCCACAAAATACCGGAGTAGTGAAGTTGGCTAATCGTGAGGGTAATGTCTGTGTGGTAAGTGTCTGTCGAGGGCGCAAATACCGTGTTGCCAACCATCCAGTTGCGGTTTTCCAGGGTTTCCGCGAATGTAACGTAAAAGCGTGAGTAGTTACCCTGGAAGCACCGATCCATTTCTGGCCGCTTACATCTGATGACGAAGGCAGTGGGAGACTACAGGATGTCCCACTTGCTACTTTACCCAAGTTTTTATTAATAACATCGAGAATAGTTGCAGAAATTGAATGATATTTGGTAAGAACATACCTTCATTCATGGGAAACAGAACTATATCATAAGACATGTTGAAAGTGTCTTCCTTGTACATCGAGACAGGCGTGAACACGATACTCCATATTTCGGAAAGTTCGCGCCAGGTGTTCCAATGTAATCGCTGCCACTGCCTCGCGGATGTTGTTCTTCGGGGCCTCGAGGCTTGTTTTGAAACACCACTGGTTTACGATACCCTCAAGGAAAGTAATGAGGAGATGCTTGGTCAGGAGGTCGAGGGGGCCATATTCCTTTAGAAATCACGCGATCTCCAAAGAATGACTTAATTTCAGCCATACTCACATGTGATGTGTGGTAAGTTGCTCCATCTTGTTGAAAATATCCAGTGGTCAGCTCTTCATGGTGCAGTTGGTTAACGAATGCTTGAAACATTTCCATATAGACTGCTGCTGTGACAGTATCCTGAAATTGATGACGTGACAGTGCGCACCACTCTAATTTTTTGTGCGTAAAGTGGTTTCTCGATAAATGCGTAAAGATTTGCCGCTACCCACGTACGCTCGTTTTAAAACCCTAGGGAATCACGAACCTGACATGCGCGATATCCAAGGTCATAACGAGCGCGCCAGCAGGCATTGAAGAACAATATCTGCGAGGCAGTAGCAGCGATTAAGCCGGAGTAACTGGCGCGAGCTTTCCGAAACATGGAGTCTCGTGTTCAAGCTTGTCTCGGAGCTCAGGGCTGACACTTTCTACATCTCAGATGACATGGTTCTGTTTTCCATGGATGAAGGTATGTTCTTACCAAATATCATTCAATTACTGTAATTATTCACGATGTTATTAATAAAAACTTGGGTAAAGTACCGAGTGGGACACCCTGTAACTTACTGTAGTCCTCTTACCCCAGGATACGCAATCCCTGTGACGTTTGTTTCGTTAAACCACAACACGCGCTAGGACTTCAGGTTCACCATGAATATAAGAAGATCAAGGAGATTAACCGCCAAACTCCATGTCCGGAATGGCACCTGAGGAAGAACGAGTAGTGCGTCTTCACTTTTTATTTGTTTGTTTGTTTGTAGCCTGAAACCATAGTTTCACGTTCGTGGATATTACAATGCTTATTACTATGTGAAAGACTGATGATTGTCAATAAATACACTTCTGTTAATAGAAATTGCAACACCACGAAGAAATGCTCGGATTTGCACGAAATTTGTAGCGTGGATAGGGCACAATGGGAGATGCAAATTGTTACAATTGCAGCGCACATGCAAATGTGAGGCGCGTGCAACCCCATCGGAAGCGTCACACCAGGAAGTATAAAAGAAGGCGCACGAACAGCAGGTTTTTAAACTTGCTATAGCTAAACTCGATCGTACGCAGTTGCTAACATGTAAACATGCCACTTAGAAGTACGAGATAACCATACGAATACTTGACGAAGTTTGAAAGAGGTAGAATCGTTGGACTTAGAGAAGGTGGTTTATCATTCATGATATTGTTGCACACGTTAGGCGTAACGCAACTCGTTATGCGCACATGGCGTCAATGGGCAGCAGAAGGTTCTACGCATCGTCGTGCAGGGTCTGGAGCTCGAAATCGCATGACTGAGCCGGAAGACTGGCACTTGCACCGCATGGCGGTGACGTTGCAGTGATGGCCACACATCGTACGATGTCTGCAAACACTCTTCCTCACAGATTGCTACAGAGAGGCCTCGTTGCTCGTCGTCCATTGCTACGACTTCACTTGACTTTGAACCATAGGCGCCAGCGATCGCAGTGGTGCCGCGAACGTCGAAACTGGAGTGCTGAATGGGAACATATTGTGTTTTCGGACGAGTCCGTATTCACTCTAATGCATCACGACGGGTGAATCCTTGTTTGCAGACACCGTGGTGAACGGCATCTGCAAGGCTGACAGTATCATACCGGTTCCACGCCGATCTTGATAGCCTGGGGTGCTATCACGTTTCATTCACGCACTCGCCTATTACGAATCACAGGCACATTGAACAGCCAACGCTACATCACGGAAGTGTTGGAAGCTGAACTTCTACCCTTCCTTCAGACGATCTCCGGAGCCGTCATCCAACAAGACAATGCCGGACCCCATGTTGCTCGTACTGTGCAAGACGTACTCTATGCGCATCAAGTCGCTCGTCTTTTCTGGCCTGCTCGCTCACCATATTTGTCGCCTATAGAGAACCTCTCGGGTGTCATCGCGCAAACGACTGGCTAGCATTGTCTCGCCGCTTGTCACAACCAACGAATTCTGGATGCGTGTAGAAGCAAAGTGGAATGCAATACCCAGTGGTAGAAATGGGACTTTTTCGCTGCCGGAACGCAACGTACAACTTGTAGTGTTGTCGCCAAAACCCGTCAAAATGACGTCGCAACGTTTTGTCTATTTCTGACTCCATAGTCAGAATTCGTCAAAAAGGCTTATCGCAGTTTCGACGGGTTTGGGCGACAATACTACAACGGTACAAGTGAATGCATTAAAAATTTAATATTCGCAAACCCATTTGCTGTACACATAAAACCATATAAGGAAATTTCGTTATTAACCTTTAAAATGAAATAGTCACATTTAGCTAAAGTCAGAGCTGTTTTCTTTATTCAGAAATGCGTTTCTTATGAGAAAGACCACGCGAATGTGTGCCGGGGCAATTAAAGGTATCACCTTTTCTGGAGGTGTCCTCAAATAACAAACATCGGAGAAAAAACGTCAGCTCGTATTTGAGGCAGAGATATGTAAGTAACTACTGTATATGGGGTGGCAAAGTAAAGAAATTCGGCTTTGTCTGAAATATCTACTTATTTAGCTGTAATATCTATTATAACTTCGATTTGAAAAAAATCATTTCCTAAAATAATCTCCAAAGTTTTTGTTTGAACAAGTCTTCTTGCATCTTTTCTTCACGTTCTCTGCAAGCCAAAAAATCTGCATTTCTCCTTCCGTCACACAACCATTTCCGTACGTACGGCTCGGGATTGAAGATCTTTGAAGGAGGTCCGTTTATTTTTATGAACATGAGGTTGCTGATGTGTGTAACGTTTAAAGCGTTTCTTAAATCAGTTATTATCAAATTCATGGTGCTAAAACCTCTTTCACACTCAGCTGTTGATATAGCAACCACAGCAACAGATTTTAATAAGACTTTTAAGTGATGTGAAACTTTTTTTTAGTTTCCTTGAAATGTCTTAACTCTTCAATGATTTTCCTTCAATCCGAATATTCGGCATAAACTTAGAACCTCTCCTTCTCCATATAAAATATCTATGTCGCTCGGCCAAAAAGACGGATACAAAACCTGAAGTTGTTTTACAATGTCCTCGCTGCTGAATAATCTGGCAGATAAATTGTTGGCAATACTCCGAAAAAACTGAACACGGTTTATTTCCCCGTCAGATTTATATCTCCTTGAATGTGAGTCCACCCGTTTGAACACCATATTTTTTACGGCATCTGATGCTACTAAATAAAACTCGTCAAAACCACCATGAGCTAAACCTTGGAAAACTTTCACTGTAAGGGAAATATGCGAATGTGCTTCTGGTAACGATACAGAATTTCCTTAAAGATGCAGTGACAATGAACTAAGTTCCTTTAAGGCAGTTTTCATTAGTGCCAAATTTTCCAGGAAGCATGTGCTCATAAGTCTTTTCAGTAAGCCAGAAAACATGTTTCTTTCCTTACTATCCCTTGAAGCATCAGCAGATGTAGCTTTAAAATGCAAAGCCAAGGCTGGAAACATATTCCAGACAGCAGATACTGTTCGCTCACTAGATGCGATCCATCTTGTTCTAAGAACTCTCCCGATTGAAGAAAACAGAACTGCAATTTCTTCAGCTCAGTGATGCAACTTGCGAGCGTTCTTTGGTGAAGCGTGATACAAAGAGTATAATTTATCGCAAAACGATTTAAAACTCTGTATGCCGTAAACCTCTTTAATTACGCCCCCGACAGCAAGTTCTAACTTATTATTTGCACAGTGCCATATAATAAGTTCGGGAATTTTTTTTAAGCTGTTGAGCCATACCAGATATGGAACCTGCAAAGTTTGCAGCTCCGTCGGAAGTGAAAGATATCAGATTATTTTTAATAAGCTCTATTGGAAAGTACTTCACCAAGCAGTTCATCATTGATTCAGTTATTGCTGTTGCTTTCAAATCGTGTAATTCAACCAAGTCAAAAAATAGAGTTTGGGCATTTATATCATCCGGATCTATGGACATTCTTATGCAGATTATGAGTACTGAGAGTCGGCTTACAGTTGTATACATTCATCAACCAAGATACCGAATTTTATATTTTGGGAGAGGATTTCTTCACAGAGCTTTTTACGCATGTCATTTCCTATAGAATCGCAAATATCCGTACATGTCTTCCTAGAATGCAATATCCTCCCCATCTCAGTGCCGTTTTTCTTTTGAAGATCAATCAAACCAGGAAAATCGGCAAAAGGTATATTGTTCTTCGCAATGAAATATGCGGTATTGAATATGTTGTACGTATTGTCTGTCCACTTTATTTTTATTTATTTTTTCAACAGTATTTTCAAAGACGCCTTCAGAACGTTTTGCGCTCATTTTAGAAGCTTCTTTATGCGCGTGACTTTCTCTGTGCTCCTTTATTTTTTTCCTTAGAGCCGTATTTTGCTTCTTCTTATCGTCAGCCGTAGATCTAACTTTGCAATCTGTCCACTCCTTAGAAAGCCTTGCACCAGTTAAAAATTCTGAAACGTTCATATTCCCGGCGGTTTTACTGACGGCCCATCCTAAACACCCATTTTTTAAAACAAGCCAAAAGTACTCTTTCAAAAAATACTTACTTTGATCCTCAGTCCAACACTCGGGTTTACCATTTGTTGAGCTTTGCCGACATTCACATTCTTCTAATGAAATTCCTGATGCAGTGATTTCCTTTGACTGTTGTATTTTCGGCGATTTTCTTGGTGATACTTTACACGGAGTCCGAGATTGAACGGGGGGGGTCCAAATTCCCAAGTTCTGTTTTTTTTCTTTTGACTCATCTTTTTTCCCAAATAAATCTGTTAGTGTTCTTTTCATTATTTTCAGTTGTTTTCTTTTCTCACACAAGAACAAATTAAAACTTAGAACAACGACTACCATATCAGTCAAAAAATCGCGTCCTATCACGGCAGGAGCTGGAGTTGAAGTGACAGCATGTGTAGGATGTAGTAATTAAGCTCGTTGCAAGGTTACAGGGACTGCGAAGTCATTTTATGCCAAGAGCGGAGAGAGGTTGCAAGGTCATCGAGCAATCAGCTCCTGCCATGACCTTCGTTCTCACGCAAACGCTTCGCACTCATCGTGGAATTAAGCGGCGTTGCAGTCGTCACCATGGCGGGAAATCATGAAGGAAGACGCCAGACGGCGAAGAGAAAATATTTTGAGAACTATAGATACAACTCCGGTAGTGCTTACACAAATGGCGAGTGAGCTTTATTAGAGGAAAATAAAAAAAAAATGTGAAACGACGAACAATTAATACAAGATGGTGTCATTAATTGAAATATATAATGCATTACGAAATGTTTTATGAAAATCAAATGCTCCCTTTCTTTTGGTATCGATAACGGAACGCCGGAACGCAAGGTTTTTGCTTCCGGAACGCGGGGTTACGCTCCCGGATCGGGGTTCCGGTGCGTTCCGGCCCATTTCCAACACTGGCAATATCACAGACGATCATACAAACTCTGTTTCATTCGATCCCACGGCGTGTGGTGTCGTTTATCACCGCCCATGGTGAATATACTTATTATTAAATCTTTGGCCTTCCACATGACGAACCGATATGTAATTGTGATTGTTTGCAGCTTGTACCATAACTAACCACTCCCTTCAATTTCATTGTGATTGCTTATTTCTTTCTTGGTGTTGCAATTTTTATTAACAGCGGTGTATAATTATCTGGTACAGCACCCGGTTTTGAGCACGGTTTGATGCTACACTCAATCGTGAGTGAATTTTTAAAATTCCTTCGCTTTCAAATTGCCATTAAAATTCGTTCACGACTGAATTGTTTTTACAACGCATATTTCATCAGTTCTCTTTCATCCAAAAGTTAACACAATTTTTTTCCTGGTGGAATTTTAAGGCGTTCTCCTGTGGGTACGTATGTTTCTGTAGTGGACTACAAGACTAAAATTCCCAGCCTGGTCTCGTCTACTCAATCCGTCCCTGGGCCAGGTACGTAGTTACGAAACTCAATGGACAGAACTGACCCTGATGAAGTTAACATTTCTTTTAAAATATTCTGAGTTATCATTACTACTTTTAGCAGATGTTTTTGTGTTTCTTTAGTTTGTTTGCACAATTCTTCTCACCTTTTTGTGTGTCTCTCTACAGTATTTAAACTTCTAAATATTAGCTTTATAAATACATTGTTAGAAAATTAAAAACGTTACTTTTCATAACGGGAAAACGCATATATGGCTATTTGCATATAATTTCATGTTTCAATTTCCACTTTTAAAAGCAATATTTGCATTACTTTTCCTAACAATCGAAAATAATAATTAACCCTATTTTACTCAAGAATGCATTTCCTCAAAGGGAAGTGTTTCTGAAGTGTCAGTAGATGGCAGCACTAAATAACAGTTATGAAATTAATTTTTAGAAGGAAATCCATGTTTACAATTGGTCACTACGAAAGTTCAAGTATGGGGTTGTTTTTGAAGCCAATTTCATACCAATACAATCAATGCTGTAATAATATTCTTAAAAGTCACTCTCCCAGGACTTGAGTATAAAAAGGCAGAGAAGGAATTCTATATGCTAGTTTCGCTTTTTCGAAGGCAAGTTGTTATTTTAAGGAAAACAAAAGCTGTGATAACAGCAGCTTTAAAATATCCGAACTCAATTATAATTTTGTTCACACTGCGGTTTAGTTACATCCAGCAGTTTCCTAAATGTGGACAATTACAGAGTAAAGTAAATAAGATTTTAATCTAACAAATGATTTGAAAAAGGAGACAATATATTCCGAAAGTAAGTCCATTGAAACATTGATAGATGGAGGCACGAGTCACAGCGTAGGCAACAGCTGGTCTTGTCTCTTTTACGTGAACTACGGAAGGTACTGCAACGACATATTGCCTGGAAATCTTACATAAATTTTTGACATATTTTCAAAAAACTTTTTCGTCTTTCTTCCTTTTTTTTCTGGGGGGAAGGGGGAGGAAATGACAGGAAAGAATGTAACAGACTCTGGAAGAGTATCAGCTTTTCTTTGTAAACAGTTGAATTACTTTTTGAATCATACAGTTACGAAATCCGGCGTTAGCATTTTGTCAACCCATTTCCGCGTTTAAAAATAATAAAAAAGAACGTTGAAAAGAATTTTTTTCATTTACTCAGGGCAGGCGTGGCAGCCGCCATGGTGGCGCAGTGGTCTAAGGCGCTGGCCTCTGATCATTCGTCCGAACGGGGTCCGGGTTCGAATCCCGGTGAGGCATGGATGTTGTGTTTGTCTTACGGCACTGGTTCTCTCCCTTCCCTGGAACCAGTGACCCTAAATTAGGGACGGGCGACTGCTTATAGCCCATTGAGTTGCTCACGGTGGTCGTTAAAACTCCAATCAATCAGGCGTGGCATCCAGTGCGACCATGTTTGTTTAACCTCGTCCTCCCTTCCCCACCACCACACCCCCGCTTTTATTGTGCGTGTCTGTGTGCTCGATTGTGTGGATTTCCAGCCTCATATGAAAGATATATACAATATTAATCGTTCGCGCTGATCCAGGTTAACGCCAAAAACAACTCTCCTTTTTCCGCTTAATTGTAACAATAACCTATTAGAATTATTTGGATTGTTCCAGTGGTAGCGAGACTTTTCATCGTCTCCAATCATCATCGCACATCGTCCCGAATTAGCAGGGTATTTCTTCTTTTTTCGAATACTGTACCATTTGGCATAATAAAAAAGTTCAGCTCGGCGCTCCAGAACAAAGATCATTGATTGATCTTTGTTCTTTCTATCAATAAATGACCTTTGCAAAATATAGCTAAAATACATCATGACTTTTCCGACAACCCAACAGTATACAATCAGAGCCGACTTTATGGCGGTGCGAGTACGTTACACGCACCCCCATAAAGCCGGCTCTGATTGAATACTATTGTATTAATATCTAAGGAAGCATTCATCGTAAATGAGAAACTTGCCTACAGCGCACACAGCACCGTGATCAGAGATTTACGTCCCCCCACTCATCAATTACCCTTTCACTTCATTCTCCCAAATTTGTTTAGATATCCGCCCCCACCGCCACCACCATAAAGAAATCTCAAGACACTTCCATTTGAAGGTATAACACAGCTGTCAATAACAGTCAGCATACACATGAATTGCGTAGCTTAACCTTGAATTCTCCACAGAAATTCCATTATTTTTCCTTTTTTTATGTTTCAAGTCTTGTATATAGCTGCCAAATGCTTCCTTTTTAGTTTTTTATTTGTTTGTTCGTTTTGTTTTGTTTAAAGGATATGTTAATAGTCAGTCACCGCAACCACGAAAAGTATGTACGTATCCCTTCATTTTAGTCTTCTATAAATTTCACAGATATACTTCTGAATCGTTTCAGCATACACAAGATTTGTAAAATTAGCAATATCTACCGTTTCGGCGACTCATATCAAGCCACGCAGGGGTGATATGCAGCAGCCGGTTCGCGACTCGAGAAAACCATTTGTTCCCAGAAAGCTTCCGCGGGGTTTCAATCCGGGGAACTTGGGGGGACGCTGGATGGTTCCAAACTCAAATGAGTGTTCCTCGAGGTTGGTTGGTTGCGGCCCGGTGGGTGGCGCATTGTCATTCTGAAACAGACCATCGGCCGCAGGATGCGCGAAGGCCATAAAAGAGTGTTGATGACTAGCCAGCAAATGCAGGTAGAGCGCAGCAGTTAAAGTCCTGTCCAGACTTCCTAATGTCTCATGAGAACGCTTATCTCCAATGAGAAGGCTCCCCGAACCATCGCAGAGACACCACCGCCTTGGCAAGAACCGACCTAGCACAACGGGACTAAGGCCTCATGCTACCTACGTCCCACCCACACCCTCCCGGCAGCTCGGTACAGCTGAAAACGGGATTCATCTGACCACATGAGACACGGCGCCACTCTGCGGAAGTCCCGTTTTGATGTTCACCGCGCCAGGCGAAGCGCAATGTCCGATGACGAGCAGCGAACAGTGACACACAAGTAGGGCGTAGGCTCCCGTAGCCCAGGGCATGCAACATGCGCCATACCGTTTGCTCGCAGACGCTACTTGGGTTTCCGACACTTAACCTGGATCTGATTTGCGCCGCCGTTAACAAACGATCGATCTGAACGAACGTAGAGCCCGGTCATCAATGGCGTGTTATCGGCCACCGCTTGTCCTCTGAGCGCTGGTACGTCAGGCGATGGCATACTCGCGGGACACCCTTGATATAGTTGTCCTCGGGAACTCTAGGGTTCTTACCACTTGAGCGGTAGAATGACCCATCTTCTTGCGCCGACAATGCATCCACGATAAAAGTCGCTCAGATCACCACGTTTGCCCATGTTCGTCGATTTCGATACACTGTTCAGAAGCCCTGCTGTCCACCTATTTGTGGGCTGTGTATAGTTTGGGTGTGTTCCACTCTGCGCGAGGGATGCCCATGTCAACCTCCCATCAGCCCTATCTCTAATGTTTTGTCTACCGAGTGTGCGCGCGCTCACACACACACACACACACACACACACACACACACACAACATGGTACCACGACAAAAGGGCCGATTGTAGCTGGAAGTCGTGGCTCGCAGTCGCAGTAATGATCAAGTAGCCACCATGCAATCTTGAAGAATGCGAACATACTTCTCTTGCAACGTACGTACAACCACGCCTTATGAATTTGAGTAACTGAATGTGTTGAGGAAGAAATGCTAATTTCAATTTGCCAGGGTCACTCAAAGTGGCGGAGCATACGAGGGTGATAACAAAAGTTCTGCACACGTTAATCTAAAACGGAAGCAGATGATGCAATCGGGAAAATGATTGCGTCATGTCAAGGTCAGACGCTCAGTAACGCAGCGGTGTCAGAGCGACACGCTATCATTTGCTGTGTGGACGTGGGAGGGTTTGGAAATGGAAGCGTGCAGCTCCTCAGGTCGAGTCACGGAGTTAGACCAGAGCTCGTACGTGAAAATAGAAACTCTGTCGGGAAGAAACTACGCCACAGATCCACACTCAGGCCGACCTCAAACGGCGACATACAAAACATTTGTCACCATTGTTGCAACGCTTCTCGAAGGGAATCGCCGTTTGACAGTCGAGGAGATTGCTCATCAGGGAAATGTGTCCACCATGTCTGTTCATTGGATTCTGACCGACTCACTGGGAAAAAGAAATATCGCCGCGCCCTGGGTGCCGCATCAACTCACCCCCGAGCAGAAGGCAGCCAGAGTGCGCATCGCACAGGATCCCCTCCACAGGTTCGAAAGGGACGCCGAGACCTTCCTAAACGGAACTGTCGCCATTGATGAGACTTGAACCAGGGATTTTGACCCGGAACTGAAGCCAAAATCAGAGGAATGGAGGCATCCAAGTTCCCCACGCCCCTCAAAGTGTCGTCACCAACAATCCAAAGTGAAGCAAATGATTGTTTCTGTGTATGATGCCCAGGGAGTTGTGGTCTCTGATCGAGTGGAGGTAGGTGGGAAATGACAACGCACAATATTATCATGACTTTCTGAGGACAAAGTTGAGACCCGAAATTCGTCAAAATCGCCCCAACTTGTTGGAAGCGGGTGCGTTCTTTCTGCATGACAACGCATCGTGGCATGGTGCAGCGTTGGTACGGGAACTTTTGTAGAAATATAGCTGGTAAACTTTATTCCGACCCACCATACAACCCTGACCTCAGTCCACCCGACTTTGATCTTTTCCCAAAGTTAAAAAATCGGCTCCGTGGCATCCGCTACGAATCGCTTGACGAACTGTCATTGGACGTTACCCGAGTAATACGACAGCTGAACAAAGATGGCGTACTACAGGGCATCCAGTACCTAGCTCAACGCTGGCAAGCTGTCATTAGCAGCGCAGGGAAGTACATTTAACGTCAGTAAGGCACCGTTACTTCACACTTTTCTCAAAAAGGGGCAGTGTGCAGAACTTTTGTTAGAACTCCTGTATGAAAATTCTGTAAATGTACAAATGACGAAGTACGGCGCGAAAAAACTGTACCATAAATTGCTGCTAAAGTTACAATTACAATTTTAATCAGATTGTAAGCAGTGATTTTTGCGACCTTTCTTAACCAGCTGATGACTTTACCTGATCCGTGGAAATGCCGACTCTGCAGGGACAACTGGAACTCTCTCAAAATTTGTTAAGTGAAGGCCAAGCAATCCTGCCAGGATCCGATAAGTCTTCCACCCAGGCAGGATCGGTCAAGAGATCAGCCGGACTCTGCTGTCCCCGCAGAACCACCACCTCTCACCCCTTAACCATAGCCCGCATGTGCGATATGTTAATGGGCCGGGGATTCTTAATTTCACGATTGGCTGGGAGATTCATTCGCCAACGCGATGAAGGTTGGGACAAAAGTCCTATATTAGTGTCTAGGCTATAATTAAAAATGATACATGCCCATTAAATATACTGAAGGTCTCATGCGTTGGGAAATTTATCCTCTATTCTCATGAGCCCTCTCACAGAGATATGAACAAACAAGTTAGTAAAATCATGCAATGCATTGATTATGATACGCTTTCCAACATACCAGAAATCATTACTCAATTTATGAGGATAATGGCTGAGGAATAAATCTCGCTCCTGTGCCCTGACCTTTGACCCCATTTCGTTGATATTAAGCAAAATTGGTTCAGTATACCTCCGGAACAACACGAAAACGTTTTGTCGTAATCGAAGCATCTTTACGTAAGTTATGACGCACAAGGACAATGGAATGAATCCCGCTCCTATGTCCAGACCTTTGACCCCAGTTCACCCATTTTCAGTAGGGCTCGTCCCCGAGAGGTCCCCTAGCACGTACTAAAATTTCATCGAAATCGAACCCTTTTTTATTAAAGTTATTACGCATAAGGGCAACGAAATGGATCCCTCTCCAATGTCCTGACCTTTTACCCCATTTCACTCATTTGCAATAGGGTTCGTCCCCAGTTGATCCCCTGTCATATACTGACATTTCATCGAAATCGAAACATTTTTACTCAAGTTATGGCGCATAAGGGCATTGGAATGGATCCAGCTCCGATGTCCTGACCTTTGACCCCATTTCGCCCATTTTCAATTGGGTTCGTCCCCAGTTGATCCCCTATCATATACTGACATTTCATCGAAATCGAAGCATTTTTCTCAAGTTATGGCGCAGGGCAATGGAATGGATCCCGCTCCGATGTCCTGACCTTTGACCCTATTTTACCCATTTCCAACAGGGTTCGTCCCCAGGTGATCCCCTATCATATACTGAAATTTCATCGAAATCGAACCATTTTTACAAGTTATAGCGCATAAGGGCAACGGAATGGATCCCGCTCCGATGTCCTTACCTTTTGACCCCGTTTCACCCATTTTCAACAGGGTTCGTTTCCATGCGCTTCCCTATCATATACTGAAATTTCACCGAAATCGAACCATATTTACGCAAGTTATGACGCATAAGGGCAATGGAATGGATCCTGCTCCTATGTCGTTAGCTTTGACCCCAGTTAGCCCATTTTCAACAGGGTTCGTCCTTATGTCGTCCCTTACCACATACCAAAATTTCATTGAAATCGAATCATATTTACGCAAGTAATGACGCATAAGAGCAATGGAATAAATCCCGTTCCTATGTCGCGACCTTTGACCCTATTAACCCCATTTTCAATAGGGTTCGTCCTTATGTGGTCCTTTACCACATACTAAAATTTCACTGAAATCGAACCATATTTACGCAAGTAATGACGCATAAGAGCAATGGAATGAATCCCGTTCCTATGTCGTGACCTTTGACCCCATTAACCCCATTTCAATAGGGTTCGTCCTTATGTGGTCCCTTACCACATACCAAAAATTCACTGAAATCGAACGATATTTACGCAAGTAATTACGCATAAGGGCAATGGAATGATTGCCGTTCCTATGTCGTGACCTTTGACCCCATTAACCCCATTTTCAATAGCGTTCGTCCCCAGGTGTTTCCCTACCACATACTAAAATTTCATAGAAATCGAATGATTTTTACGCGAGTTATCGTGCGGACGGACGGACAACCTGGAGCATATACGCTTCTTCAACCTACGGTTGGAAAGCGTAAAAAACGGTAATTACACTGATGGATGAGTATAATCAAAGTCCATAGCACTTGGGTGGGTGCTAAGGTGATGACTCTGGGCCGGAGTCATCATTCTTCGCTTCGTGTCTTCCGTCTCTCATCTTTAGAAGCTCATCTTGCCTAGTGGCGAAGTCTTTGACCATCTCTATGAGTCGCTGTCTTGCTCTTGGGTAGCCCAACAGGATCAAGAGGCTCTTCGTCCTCTCCGATTCAGGAGCAAGGACTTTTCGTTTCTCTGAAAGGGAAGAGCAATCTGGAATAATGTGGGTGACGTCTGGGGACTGGGCACCACATCCGTGCTCCCTTTCTTCAAAACGGCTGAAGTACTCTGGCAATACGTCATGGCCGGAAAGTACCTGGTTAAGAAAACCAACCGACTTCACTTTCTTTATGGAAACTCTGGGAAAGATACGGTTCGTTTTGCTCCTCGTATCCCCTTCCTTCCACCACCTTTGCCACCACCAGAGTGAGCTTTTTCATCTGCGTTCGCACACTTTGCATCGGTGTTTTCAGATGAAAGTCAACGTCCCGTTTGCCAACGGCATCCTTTGCCAGCCGGTTTGCACGTTCATTTCTACTGGTTCCGACATGGCTTCGGACCCAGTGGAAAGAGATCTCTGTATCTCCCACTGTCTCAACCAAACTTAATTTCCCTGACCAGCAGAGTTTTGCTTCTGAATTGGCCAAGCGGTTTTAAAGACGCCTGGTTGTCAGAGATTATCTTAATTTCTTTCGCGTCGTTGCTGGCGAAGCCCACAACAACGCCTCTCTGATCGCCAACAACTCTTTGGGCGAGAGCTTAATCTGTGTTGCGAACGTCTCGTTGCCGTCCGAGAGCTTGCAAAATACTTCCCCTAAGTTTCCACCTATCCGTAAATACCTCTCTCCTTACCCCCGAAGGGAGATTCCGATCCCCTGTGGGACAAATCTCTTTGGATGAATGACAAGTCCACTCAGTTCTTAGCAATTCTACTTCGGAGGACAGAAAGTGGTCTCCTAGTAGATCAACATCCCTTCCGAACCTGAGAGATTCCATCGCTGCTTCCCACGATACCACAAGGTCCGCCGACTCATGCCCAGCTAGCACTTGCACTGCAGCTGTGAAGGTCGTGCAGAAACATCCTGTGATACCTAACAACGCGCTTCTTTAGATCTGGTTAAGACCATTGCGCATCCTAACTGTTCATAACCACCATGCCGAACAGGAATGTTAGGATTCACTCGACCCCTAGCTTATATACCAACTTTTTGGCTGACCCACTCAGCCTCATCTCGTTAGTTCTGATCAGGATTACTGAACATCTGTCTTTCAGGTATCTTAGGTGAGGGAGTCCGACAGTTTTATATCCAGGATTACTCCCAGATATTTCATCTCCCTCGCCGCTTTGACCGTGTGCATTGAAGCGATATTTGGGGGGAGTGATCATCTCCCCCTTTTTCGCTATAGCCAATAGTGTCATCTTTTCCGGAGCGAAGTTAAACTTGCAGTCCTTTGCTCCAGCTATCCAGTTGAGATAGAGCAGTGTGTACCTTCTGTTTTATCACATGCCTACCCGATGCAGACACTATTAGGATGAAGTCATCCGCATAGGCCTGTATCTCCAGTCCTTCTTCCATGATAAGATTGAGCGCTGTGCCCGCGATAATGTTCCACCACAATGGGCCCGAGTTGGAGTCCTGCGGACATCCTATTTCATACCATTTGCGAAAGCTCTGACTTCCAACTTCAAACACAACCCTCCTGTTTGATAGAAAATCACTTGCTAACAGAAACAGATTCCTGGGAAATCCAAGCCTTTTAAGGCTGTCCGGTACCAGTGGCCACCAGGTACTATTGAACGCGCCGCGCACGGCCAGGGTGACGAGGCAGGTATGAAGCCCTTTTTTCCTGTTAAGTTTCGCCTGCTATTTAAGGCTGAGCAGCGCTTGGGTGCACATCTCTCCGGTATGAAATCGAATTGGCGGCTGGAGGGCTTTCCTTGGCTAACAAGGAAGTTAATAGCTCGGGTCACTAGGACCTTGTCCAACACCTTACTCCAAGCGGAGTGTAGGAAAATCGGCCTATACGCAGCGGGATCTGCTCGGTTCTTGCCTTCTTTATTAAAGGGAACTAGCACCACCGTTTTCCAGATAGAAGGGAAACATCCTCTTTCTAGGCACCAGTTAAATAAACCAATAAAGTACCCCGGATTGGCTATGAAAACTTTACGCACAATGCTAATGTCCAATCCGTCCTTACCCGGGGCTTTGCCCACGTTCAGGCTGTTGATAGAAGCCTCTACCTCGGCCACCGTGAACGGCGGGTCGTCTTCAGTATACGGGTGGATTCTGCAGATTTCTCGGAATGCTCTTTGTTCCAGCGTATCCCCTCACTCCTCATCGGCCGGGAAGTGGTAGTTCAGGAGAAATTCCACTGTCTCTCCCATGCTGGTGGTGGTGTTACCACTCTCTGTCCTGACGGAGGCCAGTTACAGCGAACCGATGAACGAACCCTTTGCAAACTTAGAGAGAATCCCAAAAGGATTGCCTACTGAATGCGTTTCGCACAGCTGTCTCCAATACCCTCTCTTTGATGCGATAACAGTTTTTCTATACTCTGCGTACGAGAGGTCGTATTCCCTTTTTAGGAGTTGCCTCCGTTTAGGGTCAAACCTTTCTCGCTGCATCCTTCTCCTGCGAAGCCTGGCCTTGCCACTTAACGGACTCAGGTTTTCCGGCCTCCAGGGAAACAGGGAAACACGAAACCAGGGAAGCAAGGGGTTAGACCCCCCTCCCTCGGCTTTCTTGCATACCTCACAGATGGCTCAGATCATCTGCCCATTCAAATTCTTCACATTTCCTATCACCGAGTAATTTCGCTAGCTGGGTTTTAAGTTCCCGCCAATTGAAGTTCTGGGCGGTGAACCTCTTCCTGGGATTTTTTATACTCTTCGAATCCCCCATCTTGAAGGTTATTGCTAGGTGGTCGCTGCAACTCACATCGTCCAGGACCTGCCAGTCCTGCAGATGTGAGAGTCTCGAGGTTCAACTGAGAGTAAGATCGATCCAGGACGACCCACGCTCTCCTTGGAAAGTGGGGACGCTGTTTGGATCGTTCCTGATCGTCAGTTCTGACGAACTTGCAAAATCCAGGAGAAGTTTCCCCTTCTCGTCTTCCTCTGGACATCCCCATAGGAGGCTATTCGCATCGAAGTCTAGCTATTATTGTTTCGCATTGCTGGTGAGCCTCCAACAACGCCGAGATAGAATCTAGCTCCTCCGAGAGAGCACCCAGGGCAATCTGTAGGCATTGATCAAGAGAAATTTCTCCCGGCCACTCTCGATGCCCAAGACTACCACGCTGGGAGTACATCCTAGTTCCAAGACTGAGAGGTCTGGATCTAGAACGACTGTGGCTACCAGGGGCTTCTCTCCTCGAGAATGATATTGCCTTAAGGAATTGGGGAACCCTGAAATTCTACCGTGTGGATGGTAGGGTTTTTGAATGAGCAATATCTTAGCAGCGACTTCACTGGCCATTTCTTGAATCTGTGATGTTGCAGCTCTCGCGTGGTGCATGGGCGTTGAGCTGAAGTACTCCTATACCTGCATTACCCCGAATCATCCATAGTTGATTCGACTTCTTAGCTGGTCTAATTCTCTGATAATGCTGGGACAAGCCTTATCGAAGCTGCAATGACTCACATCCAACTTCAAAGGAAATTTACAGTTAGCTTGTGTGAAATTACTGCACTTTGGTGTGACATCACACTTGTGATGCTGGTAGTCTACCCCACCGCTTTTGCCACACCTATCCTCTGCTTCCGTGCAACTGCTCTTGAAATGACAGAAGCCATTGCACCGAAAGCACCTAACTTCTCTTAGAAATTCTCCAAGGGGGAAACTGACCAGCATAGGTTTAGTTTCCCCTTCTTAAGCAGCACCTTAAAAGCCAGAGGTTCCGCTTCCACAACCCAGTGGACCTAGTCTCCTTTGATCTTGATGGAGAATCACGCATATACTCCATCTTTTCAGAGGTCGGGGTTTTGTTCAAACACCCCTTCCTCAAAGTATTTCTTTTAGAGCTCCCAGTCAACGTTGTAAACTATGAGACGAGGACTTATCTTTTGAGGGACCTTAGAAAGAAAGCAATTCCTTGGTCTGGGGATTGCTCTTTAGTTCCTCCTCTAAGCGGGTGAGGTCCTCTTCCTTCAAGCACTACACCGCTACCCCGCCTTTCCTAACTTTACGAACCCTCATAACACCAATCTGCAGTTTAGCCGCGTTTACTGCAGATTAGAGTACCTTCTTTACCTCGTCCGAAGACACTTCTTCCTTGGTGGAGGTAAACTAGGAGCGCGTGTCTCCGGTCTTCCACCATCTTTAATTTTTAGGAGCAAGTGCTGGCCCTTGCACCTTTGAAGTTCCTTTCCTTGTCACTGAGGCGTAGGATTTATTTTCTGGGACAGGGCGTTTCTGCTCTTCCCATTCCTTGAGCCTGGTCTCAAGGACTGCATTCTTAACATTGTGGTGTGCGCAGGCATCTTGCACCTTGCGCAATACCGCCCAGATCCTGTTGGCTACTAGCTTGCGAATTTTATTGGAGCCCATTATCGACTTCAAATCAGCCATGTATCCCAAGATCTGGGCACTGAATTCAGTGGCAGAAGCTATAGATGTCTGGTCAGCCCACGTCGTTGCATTCGGAGGGCTGGAGCGAGGCACCTTTTCAGCCAGAGGTGACTCGGTCTGAGTAAGGGAGACCCCTTTCTTGCCTCAGATGGTCCTGGCAATCTGGTAGCTACTACTTTTGTGACTGGGCTGAACCGGTGCATTTTAGGGGTGACCCCTTTTGAGTAGCAGATATCTCTGTGAGAGTTTTCTGCTAAGTGCTGGGCAGGCACTCTGAGGCTCTCCTACCCTAACCAAATTTCAGCAGTTGGTCGCGCACCCTAATCTGGAAAGTAGGGGTACCGGAAAAACGACGACGTACCCGTTAATTGCCGGAGAAAAGTGTCACTCTTGACGAGTTAGTTTTTGCCTTTAGAAGGGCAATTTTGAACGAACCAAAGTCCAACACGAAAGTGTCTTGGTGCAGTCAAAATCGTACAAAAAAAATTGAAATTTGGGAAAGAGGTTTAGCCGCTTTTCGAGACGAATCTTAAGCCAACCGCCTTCGAATTGATTTCTTAATAACAGATACTCAATCCAAGACACCGACACACGCGTGACGGGTTTCGACAACAACCGGTCCGAACTTCCTTAAGCTGCGCCCGGGGCAGCCGCACGCCTTAGTTACGCCTCTGTGTACTAGACTCGCAGGTTGAATAAATCAGGAAAGCATTCCACTGCAACCAGGGTCGTAGGAATGGGGAGGGGCTCAACGGGCCCAAGCCCCCGCCCCCATAATATTATATATGTTTTGCTTTTCAGGGTTTAGTTTGGTTGTTTTTACACTTTTTCTCCAAAGTAGAGGAAAACTAAAATTTAAAACCCTTTTCGTTTTGAAAATGAACGTTAATTCTAGAACATAGAGAGAGATGGTGAGTGCTTCAGGGCCGTAGTCAGGGGAGCGCCAGGCCGAGCTGAGCCCGACCTGTGTTTCCCTTTGCCCGTCCTATAGACTCACACAACAGTATAGTGACCGACCTCTTTTACACTTTTTGCCCGACCATTTTATATCCTTCGCCCGATCTCAATCGCCAGCCGCCCCTGCCAACTTCTTTGTCTAGCTACGGGCCTGTCTCGGAATTAAAAAAAAAAGAACGCATAGAAAGAAGGAGAGAGACCCATTCGCCGCCGTGGTTATTGCTTTAAAGGAATTCAAAGAATTATTTAAGGATCTTTTTTAAGGAAAAAAACAGAGCATTGAATTAACTTTTCAGTATATTTGTGAGAAATCAATTTTCAAAATTGTACTTTAGAGTTTTCCAGAAAACTTCGAAACATGGTGACGGTATCCAGGAAATCGTAAAAAAAAACCCCGTATAAATTATACGTGAACCACATAGCTTTAGGACGTTTCCTAGGTGGACCACCTCAGTGATGGGGACCATGAAATTCCAGAGGGAGTCCGGACCCCCGGGTCCCCTACCTTCCGCCTCCCATGTCGTCGTGGATTTTCGATTGATTTAGCATTGTATACCTTTTTTAGGGCATCTTTTTGTGTTACGCAATGTGAAACCATAGGACACCTTTCGACGATTAACGGTTCCATGTGCAAATTGGGAGGTGTGGGGGATGGCAGAGAAAAAGTCTCGCCGACCCCGCTGTACACAGTGACATGAAACCTTTACCCTTGGTGAATCACTACCTTGAAATCTGTTTGTCTTCCAGCCTCTGTTTCTGCGGAAGTGGAAATCATACGAAACAAAATCAAAACCTTTTTATAAGCCACTTTCTCTCTCGCTCTCTCTATTACTTGTCCAAGAATGCGTCACGGTTCTTTGGTTAAGGCGGGTCCCAAGGCTATAGCTCCTATAGACCCCACCTTAATCTGGCCCTGGCCACAAGTGGCCCTGCATGCATATGCCATAAATGATGGCTAGCCTAATGTTGCCCGTTGGTTTCCCGGCAGTGGCAGCCGGCAATTACGTGAAGTAAGTGATGGCTTGCCGATTCTTGTCCGCAAATTTTGCAGTAGTAGCCATAAAAAAAAAAAAAAAAAAAAAAAAAAAAAGACAACATAACCGCAGTTTCCTAAAGCGACATCTACTTCCCCTTCTTGGCACCCGATCAGTTGTCATATGCCAGAGCAGGGCCATTGATTTCCATCACAGGCAGTGGCTGTGATGGATAATTGATGTCATATGCCAGAACAAAGTCATTTGATCAGTTACCTTCTTGGCACCCCATCAGTTGTCATATGCCAAAACAGGGCCATTGATTCAGTGGCTGTGGTGGATAATTGATGTCATATGCCAGAACAAAGCCATTTGATCAGTATGCGTCCATTCCCAGGAGAATTCCGTCGGTTTTGAATGCCATAGGTGGTCCCACAACTTATTAGATACGTAAAACCTTTTCTTAGGTGTTTACATTATTCTGTTCAAATTTTGAACATCAATTTATTTTCATCTGCTAGACGCTATGATTGTCGTCTTCTTTTTTCTTTGGTTCGGGGTTTAGTAACCACCATGAGGAACTCGTAGGGATATAAGCAGTCTCCCGTCGCTATTTGGTTACGCTGGTTCCAGGGAAGGGGCAGAGTCAACGCCATCGGACAAACACACCATCTGTGCCTCATCCGGGAGTCGAACCATGGCCATTGGTCCGAAGCCAACACCTCAGATCTCTCGGTTACCTGAAAGGCTCTCGGAATACATTTCGTCTTTGATACTTCGGCCATCCGGAACGAGCTCGAAGTGGATCACACCCTCGTAATCGTATCAGGCGCATGGCATGACTTTTTTCTCAAAACCGCCAAGTTTGGGGGCACGTAAAGCTCGTTCACGTGGATCGAGCAACTGTTTAGAGGTGTCTTTATTACGCAGGCAGAGATCCAATACCTCTTGTAATTCGTCTTTAGTGTAGTTGAATTACAATAGTTATTGAACATTGTGACGTACTACAGAGGCGAAGCACATATCAAGACGGCAAATGTTCTGCAAAAATTTCATCGGCGTAATTTAGTCGGTAGAACAACTGGCACCGGAACGAGGAAGCATGATTTCGTGTTTTCACATTGGCTTCCAATTGTGGAAAATGGGTGTACTGACCATTGGGTTTTCGAAAAAATGTGTGTTCCTTCCACACATCGCCTGGAATTAATGAAAATTATTTCGCTTTAAGTATAACAAAAAATTAAGAGGGAGATGATGTGACATACTACAGAGGTGACGCACATGCCAAGATTGCAAATCTGTAGTGATAAATTTCGTCAGTGTAGTTTAGTCGGTAGAACAACTGGCTTCGGGGCGAGGGGTCGAATCTCACCACCGGCAAATTTGTGTTTTCACAATGTTCATGAGAAATAACATTATGACTACCTACCTAATAGTGTCTAGAGCCTATTGTGGCATCGCCTCCACCAGACAGTGAAGGGTAATAGGTTGGTGCATATGAAATGTCGGAAAATTGATGGAAAATTCAAACACCCAAAGTACAGTCCGAAATATACTTGGTTAATAAAAAGCATAACCGCCAGCAACAATGCCCTTTTGCCAACTGGAAACAAGCTTTTGTATACTACCGTCGTGGGAAAATGTTAAGCAATGAAGTTTTAACTGATGTTTGATTGGGTAACGATTTACCCTGTGGAATAATGACCAGATTCTGGTAGAAGTGATAGTCCACTGGAGACAGATCAGGTGAATAAGGCGGGTTTCGTACCACAAGCTGGTGCAGCTTCTAGATCGTCTACTGTGCTACGTGGCGTCTGGCGTTATCGTGGAGAAGAATGGGCCTATGGCGGTTAACTAATACTGGCTGTGTTTAGTGGACAGTCTTCGATGCATAATGTCAAGTTCTTGACAATCTGTCCGCCGTGATGGTTTGACCCTGTTGGAAGAAGAAAATATGGATAACACCAGTTGTGGACCATCAAACACTGACCATTGTCTTCCTGGGATGGAGGATCGGCTTCGTGGTGTGTCTCGGAGTTTCACAGCGATCGAACCATTGCTCCGAACGTCGGCAAGGGTCATACAGTGGCGTACCTACCGCCCCCGCAGCCCCCACAGCTGTGTGGGGGCGAATGTAATGAAGGGGCGTACTGCAGCTGCCAGTAATGGTTTTATGAAAAAATCCGAACGCATACGAAAACAAACAAACAAACAAATAATAATCGATCCAAAAATTCATGTTTTCCATTAATACATATATCATCAACATCAACATCATTGTCAACCATTATCCATCCACTGCTGGACGAAGGTCTCCCCAAGTTTCCTCCACAACGGTCTGTCTTGTGCCAGTCTCCTCCATGTCACTCCCGCATACTTTCGAATTTCATCCACCCATCTTCCATGTGGTCTTCTTCTGGGTCTTTTCCTGTCCCTTGGAATCCAATCTAAAATTTCGGCTGTCCATCGATGGTCTGTTCTTCTGGCAGTGTGTCCAGCCCATTGCCATTTCAGGGATTTAACTCTGATCATGATGTCTTCCACTCTTGTCATTTTTCGGATCCACGAGTTCCTCTTCTTATCTCTCCTGGTTACACTAAGCATGCACCTCTCCATGCTTGTTTGAGTTGTCTGCAGCCTTTGTACGTCTCTTTTAGTTAAGGTCCACGTCTCTGCACCATACGTGAGCACTGGAAGGATGCATTGATCAAACACTTTTCTTTTAAGACATAATGGCATGTTGCTCTTGAAAATTATTCTTCCAAATGCTCTCCAGGCAAGTTTTGTACGCCGATTAATTTCTTCATCAATAACAGACACGTACGTTTATCTTGCTGTCCAAGATAAACGTACGTGTCTGTTATCTCCAGCTTTTCTCCATCAATCGATAAATCTTTATTTCTTGTAAAAGCATTGAACATCACTTTTGTCTTCTGAAAGTTCATTTTTAATTCCACTTCTTTACTCTTGTCAGCAAGTTCCTGGACAATACTCTGTAGCCCTGATGGGGTGGTTGCAACAATGACTATGTCATAATCTAAACGAAGGTGGGTTACATAATCTCCATTAATCTTTATCTCTTTGTTTTCCCAGTTCAGTGATTGAAAGACATTTTCCAATGTGGCATTAAGGAGCTTCGGAGATATGGTGTCACCTTGTCTCACTCCTTTTCCAATTTTTATGTGTGTTGTATTTTCAAACAGCCGAATCTTTGCATTTGCATTTTCATAGATGTTATTAATAATATAAATGTATGCATCTTCAACATTATAGGATTTCAGAGCCATTGTAACTGCTGATGGTTTCACTGAATCAAAGGCATTTTCATAATCGATAAAAGCCATGCACAATGGAAGTTCATATTCCCTCGCTCTTTCAATTAGTTCTCTCAGTACGTGGATATGATCTATTGTGCTGTAGCCACTCCTGAATCCAGCTTGTTCTCTCGGTTGAGCCATGTCCAGTGTCACCTTCAAGCGGTGTGAAAGAACTTTTGTGAAGATTTTATAAACCACTCATAGGAGGCTGATAGGTCTGTAGTTCCTGAGATCCTCAATGTCACCTTTTTTATGTAGCAAGATCATGATAGCGTTGTTCCAATCTCCAGGAATCTTCCCTTCATTAAGGCATCGAGTGAAAATTTGGGCGAGTATTGTTTCGATTTCTCCACTTGCTTCTTGTATGATGTCTACAGTAATTCCATCTTCTCCTGGAGCTTTCCCCCGCTTCATGTTCTTGATTGCATGTGCAACTTCTGCTGGAAGGACTGGAAGAACTCTGGTACTGGTACCTTTCATGATGTCTGGAGTACACGTATCATCCCTTTCATATAAATTGGAGTAGAAATCTTTCACTCTTGTCAAAATTTCGCCTCTATTTTTTGTTACAGAACCTTCTTCTTTTCTCAGTGCCATAATCTGTTTTCTTCCCTTACTGAGATGTCTCTTTGCTATCTTTAGGCTTTGGTTGTTTTCAATTACTTTCCTTACTAGTTCACAGTTGAATTTCCTTACGTCTTCAGTGATACTTTTTCGTACTCTCTTGCATAGCTCTATATATTTCACTTTGGAAGTCACATCTTCCTTAGTTGTCCTCATCTCTCTTCTTTTTGCATAAACATTTTGATTTTCCTGATAATTTGTTCACATGCAACTTGTTCTTAGACCCAGCTAAGTTTGTTACTATTTCCATAAGAGCTTTGGTTACTTTTCTGTTAACTTCAGAAATATCCACGCCGCCCCGGTGGCGCAGTGGTCTAAGGCGTTGGCCTCTGATCATTCGTCCGTAATGGGTCCGAGTTCGAATCCCGGTGAGGCATGGATGTTGTGTTTGTCTTACGGCACTGGCTCTCTCCCTTCCCTGGAGCCAGTGACCCTAAATTAGGGACGGGCGACTGCTTATAGCCCATTGAGTTGCTCACGGTGGTCGTTAAACCTCCAATAAAAAAAAAAAAAAAAAAAACCTCAAAAAAAAAAAAAAAAAAATATCCTCTTCTTCCGATGTTAGGCCTTCTAAAGCAGAGAATCTGTTCTTCAGTTCCAACTTGAAGGTATTATGGTGTTTTTTAAGGTTGGTTATGTCAGTACATTTTGTTTGTCTTATGAGCTTGCTACGTTCGAGTTTAGTGTTGAGGTGCATCTTACATCTCACCAATCTATGATCACTACCTGTGTTGAACTTGTTTAGTACACTGCAGTCTTCTATAACGAATTTTTTGTTACACATAATAAAATCAATTTCACTTGTCGTCCCATTTGGATGTCTCCATGTCCATTTCCTGTGTGGATTTTTCTTGAAAAAGGAGTTCAAGATGAAAAACCTTTCTGCCTCTGCAAACTCTACGAGAGTATTTCCGCGCTGGTTTCTGTTGCCGTGACCGAATTTACCTACTGAAGTTTCATTCTGTTGCCGTTGCCCTATTTTTGCATTGAAATCTCCCATAATTATCTTCAAGTGCTGCTTACCTTTATTATTTCGATGACGAATTTCCTCATAAAATTCTTCAATTTCTTCTTCAGCATGACTTGTGGTGGGTGCATAAGTTTGAATAATCTGAGCCTGGTATCTTCTCGAGAGTTGGATAACGAGTCGTGCAGCTCTCTCAGAGGAACTTTCAACTTCTACAACTTTATCCTTCAGTTTCTTGTTTATTATAAATCCAACACCACTAGTTCTGCCAGTATCTGTCCCACGATAGTTGAAGAGATGTCCACTTTTCAGTTCAATGAGATCTTCTCCTTTTCTCCTTACCTCACTTAGCCCGACGATGTCCCATTTGATCCTTTGTAGTTCCTCTTCTAATTCAAGAAGCCTTGAATCAGAAGATAGGGAGCGTCCGTTATACGTAGCCAAGGTCAGCATCAGATGACAGCCTAGTCTGGTCCTCCGGGGATTCTTAGCACCCTCTGCCTTCATGTCGCACTGGCCGCTGCCTTGGCCAGGTACATTCCAGCTGCCGGAGACTGAGGGCCAAGATTTAAGTAGTGGAGTCATTTTGGAGGGGTTTGGCCATAACTCACCACGCTGGCCAAGCGGGTTGGTGAGTGTGGGATAGCATTTCCTTTAATCCCGATGGTATAGTTATACCGCTATTGGCGGTCGTCAGAGCCACTTTAGTGGGAACAGGATGTACCACGAGAAGGCGGGATTGACATTTGTCAAGGAGAGGCTGTGATGTTACGCATCACCTGACCTGACACAGCTTTGCTTAAATAAATGCCAAGCTTCACTTTTAAAACACTGGATGCCCTACGGATTGAAGCCATTCGACCCTTGTGCTGCGTATTGTAAAACGAGTACGATCGCTCTCCAATCGCCCTCACTGGAAAGTACGAGACCACGTGGGGATTCCCCGTAGAGAACGTGAGAAAACAGTCAGTCACCTGGAATTACGTACTGTACACGACAGGCACCAACACTTATTAACAGCAGCCGCTGATCTGCATGTAAAAAAGGATGATTTCTTCAAGTGATGTACAGTATTTTAGTTTTGGGCAAAACAAATACACATTTGTTTGCTCTTAGTTCTTCCTCATAATGAGTATATATATCTCATTTACTGTATGGAAACTTTAAGATACAAGCGAACGGCATTCATTTGCAAAATGTCACAAAAGCGTCCAAGTGGAGCATTATATCGGCGAAAGAAAACTACAGCGCGCGAAGAAACTTAAAAAGCTCGACCAGCTCTTTGTGCTCAGAATCAATTAAACCCAAGTGCTGTTTCTGATTAAAACAATCATGATTTGTTTGGCACGTCAACTGTTCAAACTTTAGAAGTTCTGCTACCTCAGGAAATCTGTCTGTCGAAGGGAGGAGGGGAGGGGTAATGCCGAAAACATAAAACATAAAGTATAAAGAATTTCTGTTCCGATCGGGAGATTTTCACCAGCGTTTACAAACTTCAGCTCAACAAATTATCTGAGGACACATGCAGAGGCAGCAAACCTGTCGTCCCCCACCCTTCCCCCAGACAGGTTTCTTGCGTTATCACATGCTCGGAGATAATTTGTTGAGTTATACTGCGTAAACGCCGAAAATGTCCCAACCAATTGGGCTGCAAATTACTTATATTTTATATTTTTGGTATTAAGCACCCCCCCCCTCTGGTTTCCTGCGTTAGCACATTCCCGCAGATAATTTGTTGACTTGTAGTGTGTAAAGGCCGAAATCTCCCACGATTGGGGTACAAACTCTTCATTTGCACGTGTCCTCAGATAATTTGTAGAGTTGTAATTTGCAAACGTTGAAAATCTCCGGATCGGACCAGAAATTCTTTATATTTTATATTATTTGTATAACCCCCCCCCCCTCCGGACATACTTTCTGCGTTTGCAGAAAATATCTTGAGCTGCAGTTTTTAAACCCGCAAAATTCTTCTATTGAGTTGTAGATTATAAACATTTTTTTATAAAGAATTACATTGAATATCGCAGTTAAGAAATTACGACATTACGGAAACTTTATGTGATTCAGATAACCAACCTCTGGGGACGGGGCCACGAAGCGGGCGAAAACGCAGTTTTTATACGACCCCTTAAAATTTTTGTGGCCATTTCTCCTACACCCAATCAAAGATTATGGTAAGTGAATTAGCAAAAGGCATTTCCACGGCTCATGTTTAGTCTCGTATGGCGGGAGGGGGGCGGGTATGGTACACTAAGAGTTCTTAGGAAGATGGCCTTCTGCGCTCACAATCCTAGCGAATGCATTACAATACTATTTCTTGCTCTAATAAAAGTTTAGCGCAATGTAGTACTTTACTGTGAGGGAGTGGGGTGACGAATACAATGGCTGCGTTATGGACTATCCGAATAATGGTAACTAGACGAAACCCGTCGATATCGACGGTAAGTTTATTTGTTTTTTTTCTTTTGAAAATAATAAACTCATATGAAACAACAAATGTAAACTTCATTTGATTGACAAATTCATTCAACCACTTCAGTAAAGACAATAGTCCAGGTTCGTGATTTTCTTTTTTTTTTTTTTTGTGACTGAAGATATAACGACTACCATGTGCAACTCAATGGGCTATAAGCAGTCGCCCGTCCCTAAATTAGGGTCACTGGTTTCAGGGAAGGGAGAGAGTCAGTGCCGTAAGACAAACACAACATCCATGCCTCACCGGGATTCGAACCCGATAGACGAAACCCGTCGGAATCGACGAATAGTTTTTTTCTTTCCCCCGGTAGACGAAACCAGTCAGAATCGACGATTATTTTTTTTTTTTTTTTTGAAAAGAATAAACTCATGTGAAAAGTTTATTTACACCTTTACATAATGGGAAACGGCTTACCTACGTGAATAAACTGAATCGGATGAATGTTAAATTGTATGTATACATCACACAGTCCAATGGCACAACGCAATCAGGTCTTCGAGTGTTCGATGTTCCGATAAGAACTTTCAAACAAATTCCTCCTAGCGTTGTTTTGCACAACGGTTCGCTCAGAAGAGAGACCTCGGCCTTTGGACTATCTGAGTCCCTCCATACTCCCGCCTTCAACAGCGCGTGAGTCAACCGCAGACGATCGGATGTCAACCGCACGCTTCTCCCATAGACTTTACATGGGAACTTTTCCGCCCCACAACGCCCGAACCGTTGCCCCAATCTCATTTTTCTCTTCGACTGGCACATCTACATGATAAGACCTTTATTTTGATACCTCAACCATATGTTTACGTTCAGCCGTTATCTCACAACTGGTCTTACAGTAAAAAACCTTATAGAATTAATATATAGATAACCACGTGCTCTTCTGTACACTTTTGCTGGCATGGTGGTCGACATCATCAACAGGAAGGGAAAGAATAATTCTCTTGAGATATCAAGACCCACCGTTTTATTTCGGTTAACAAAAAAAAATTAGGCAAACGCGAATTAGGGAAAACTTGATACGAGCAAACGTGTTTAGGGCAAACGTGATTAGGAGAAATGAGATTTTGTGGAAATCGGAATTCAGGTAAAAGCGATTACGGGAAAATGCGATTGCGGTAAACATGAATTACGGGAAACGAGATTAGGGCAAACGAAATCTGGGGAAATGGGAATTCGGGTAAAAGCGATTTCGGGGAAACGCGATTGGGGTAAACGTGATTAGTGCAAACGGGAACTAGGGGAAACGGATTAGGCGAAGTGAGGCTACGCGGTTTGTATCATACAACAGGTCGCTGTCTGTATGTCGCCCGCCAGAGGTTTCCGTGCACCTGGGTGTCCCATTGATTTGTCAAGCTCCCGCAGGAGACATCTCAGGCATTTCTTTTTTATTTGTCGATTTAACATCAGATGTAACGTTTGTTTCTCCCCACAGTTTTTTTTTTTAGTTGTATTTGTTGTATTTGGGGAGCTCCTGCGGGAGACATCTCAGAATCATTTGTTCTTGGGCTGAAAGTTGGGACCTTCAACTAACCCCTTACCAAAATTCATCCCCTTCACTGTCCCCCAGGAGCTATTACCCCATGAACTGGAGTGGTTTGTTTTTTACCTTGAGGGAAGTCGAGGGGGCACTTTCGGGGAGGGGCAATTTTGGGTTCTAGTCGTTCCCTCAAACATTTGGGGTCTAACCGGTCCTTCAAACAATTCAACCCTCCTGATTTCTTCCTCAGAAGTGCAAAAAAAATCGAAATAGCTGACGGCTGGGGAAAAAATAACTTTACATTATCTCCGGAAACCCATCAATAAAATGTCAATTATCTCGGAAACGGTTCTTTTCTGGGCCTATGTTGACTGAGAATTTTTAGTTTGTTTCGATGAGTACTACCTATATTTTCATTTATGACCAACATTTCTGAATCACCCTGTATTATATCAAGCTGCAAGGAGAGACAGTGTGAGAAAGAAAAAGGCGGGTGTGCACGCTTTACCGTTGGTATGTCCTGACAGCACGGAAAATATATACACTAAAGTGCCAGAAAAGCAGGTACAGACGAGCTTATGCAAAATACATAGCAACGTCACCTGTGCGCGCACTCGGTTGCGTCCGCCAGTGCGTATATAAAGCCATAGACATCCTTGCCAGCTGTTAGAGCTGTTTTCGGCATGAGAATGACAAGTAATAACGATTTAAGCGATTTTCAACGCGGTGCCATAGTTGGCGCTCGTGAGATGGGCCATAGTACAATATTTGGGAGGTAGAAGCAAAGTTCGGATTTTCACGGACGACCATTGCAAGGGTGTACTATGACTACAAGAATTCCCGTAAAACCTCCAACCTACGATACCAGTGTGACCGTAAAAAGACATTCGGTGAACGTGACCCATCGTCGGCTGTCAAGAATCGTTTCACGCGATAGGCGTGCAACACTCTCGCAGGTATCATCGGAATTCAATGCTGGAGCCACAACAAGCATCAGCGTCCGGACTATGCAACGTACCCTGCACGATATGGGCTTTGGCAGCCGACGCCTAACTTGAGTCCCCTTGATGGGTGCACGACACAGAGCTATGCGCTTCGCTTGGGCACGGCAACACCGCCACTGGACATATGACGACTGGAAACAAGTAGCCTGGTCTGACGAGTCACGTTTCCAACTGTATCGGGCAGATGGAAGGATTCGCAAACCCCATGAAGCCATGGATCCCGCCTGTCAACAGGGAACTGTACCGGCTGGTGGGGGTTCCGTAATGGTATGGGGTGTGTTTAGATAGACTTCACTGGGACCCCTGGTACGTCTACAAACGCTGGTGACCGGCAAACGCTATGTGCGCATCCTTTCTGACGAGGTACACCCGTTCATGTCCTGCATTCATGCTGATGGGTTGGGCCTGTTCCAACAGCACAATGCACCTCCACACAAGTGTCGGGACGCCACATTATGGTTAGAGGAGCATTCATCTGAGTTTGGGCTGTTGCCGATCTCACCCAAGTCCCCAGATCTGAACGCGATAGAACACATTTGGGATACCATGCAACGCGCTGACGAACACAGGAATTCGTGACCTCGTAATACACCCGAACTATGAAAAGCTCTGCAGGAAATATGGTGTGCATTACCTACAGCATATTTCCAGAAGCTAGTGGAGTCCATGCCCCGTCGAATTTCTGCAGTACTTCGCTCCCGAGGGGGACCTACTAAGTATTAGACTGGTGTACCAGTTTTTCTGGCACTTCAGTGTACATCGGAATGGCGATCCTTGGACACTAGATGTAAAGAATACGAGCGAAGTGTCAACCAGGGCATGCAGAATACAGCCGTCTCCAAAGAAGTCATGCATTCATCGGCCGCTCCTGGATGGAACAGTATTAGAAGAATTCCCCATTACACGAACTTTAAAGAGACTGCCATCAGGGAAACAGTCGAAATCCTCTCCAGCAAAGTAGCATATAATTATGATCTCTACTGAACTACCAATGGTTTGGCATGCGTTAATTGTTGAAAGATGGAAACACATCGCGGCCGCCCTATAATTGCGTGATAAAAATTCATGCAATATGCTCGTGATGTCACCCACGTTATTTTCAAAAGTCATCTTTGTTCCTTGCGTGTTCCAATTTCCTGCATTTTTATGTCTATCACTGCCTTGAAAAGTACTCCCAGTGGAGTGCGAAAGCATGGCGAATATTTGTGCTTATTACGCCAGAAAAATGAACGTATAACGCTATGTGCGTTTCTTGAAAAATTGTTTTCTTACACTAAATTTCACTAGTGAGCTGTGGTATTTTTCAGGAAATGGGTAAAATGTTGTTAAATGTTATTGTCTCAATACAAAAAAAAACCCTCAATGATTTGTAGTCTTGTGTTGAAAAGATGTTTAAACAGTAAGCGGGCGGTAATGCTGACATAACCTTTTCTTTTTCTCCTTTTTTTTTTTTTTTTTGAAAGGGGGAGGGCTGCCTTTATCATTTTCCCCAAAAGTGCGCCGTTCAAAATCAACTTCGGGAGCCGTTTATGGACCGCAAGTCCGCCATTTATATCTGCTACAGGACCTGATTTACGGAGTACGTGCCCAGGGCTTCATCCTTTGAGCTCCCATCCCCCAGAACATAGTTATGTATTATTTGCCTTGAATCAAACTCACTCGCAATGTATCCACTGAAAATAGTTAAGTCGCCCCGGTGGTGCAGTGGTCTAAGCGATGGCCTCTGATCATTCGTCCGAAAGGGGTCCGGGTTCGAATCCCGGAGAGGCATGGATGTTGTGTTTGTCTTGTGGCACTGGCTCTCTCCCTTCCCTGGAAATAGTGATCCTAAATTAGGGACGGGCGACTGCTTATAGCCCATTGAGTTTCTCACGGTGGTCGTTAAACCTCCAATCAAAAAAAAAAAAAAAAAAAAAAAAAAGAAAGAAAAAAAGTTAAAATGGGTATTTCAGAAATGACAATTATAATTTCCACAAATAAATAGAACAGCATATAATTGGCAAATTAATGTCTTTATCTACCAACAATAACTACACTGGTGTGCAAAAATTAAGGACGAAGAGGAGAAATTAGCATAACAGCGGAACGAGCAGTCAGAACGGACCGAAAAACCACTCAGGAGATAGACTAGGGTCCGGTACGGTAGGGCATGCGCATATATGCAGCATGACGTAGCGGGGGGGGGAGTGTCGGAAGGGTATAAAGCACACGGGCGGTGTACGCTTAGCAATTCGGTGAAAGCTATTGCACGGTGTACATCGGTTTGAACGACGTCGAGTTGCTGCCACCGTGTGACTGGCCAACAGGCAATCCAGTAGACGACATCTGGATGACTTTATCCGAAGTCGCGTCATTGGGAAGTTGGAAGAAGGTCGAAGTGTGACTAGTGTGGCCGGGGAGTTCGGGATCGCTCACAGCATCGTTTCACGAGCTTGGAGAGCATTTCAAACGACAGGAACAGCTGTCCGAGAGTTTAGAAGTGATCGTCCACGAGCAACCACGGCGGCGGACTACCGGTATATTGCTCTACCGGCGAAAAAAGACAGTTGGCAGACAGCGGGAGAAATCGCAAGGCACATTCAACAGACAACTGGACGTCCTTTACCGCGTTTTACCGTGGCCAAGAGGCTACACAAAGGTGGTCTATTTGCACGACGACCAGTACGGTGTGTGCCATTAACGCGTGCTCATCGGAGACGGCGGTTTCTGTGGTGCCAGGAACACAAGAACTGGACATATCAGCAATGGGGTCGAGTTCTCTTTACGGATGAGAGCAGATTTAGTCTGACGAGCGATTCTGGACGTATACACATCTGGAGAGAGCAGGGAACACGCAATCACACCTCCAACATCATCGAAAGGGACCGGTTTGGAAGTGGCGGAGTTCTCGTTTGGGGCGGTATCATGCCTGGTAGCCGTACTGACCTCCACATCTTCCCAAGAGGTTCAGTCACTGGTGTCCGCTATTGTACCGAGGTTCTCCTGCCTCACGTTCGTCTGTTTACAGGTGCTGTGGGTCCTGAGTTCCTCTTCATGGATGACAACGCTACACCTCATCGTACAGTGGCTGTCGCAGAGATGTTAGAGAGTGAAGATATTTAACGCGTGGATTGGCCCACAAGGTCCCCGGACCTAAATCCAATCGAACACATATGGGACCTTCTCGGGAGACGCTTGGCAGCACGTCACCAGCCGCCAGCAACGATTCCGCAGCTGCGATTGGCGCTACAAGAGGAATGGGCCGCGATGCCTCAACAGCTCTTTGACAACCTCGTTCTCAGCATGGACAGACGTTGTAAATCCTGCAACGCAGTCAGGGATGATCATATCCCCTACTAAAGACTGGATTTTTCTTGGCAGCCGCCTGTCCCATGGACGTTTCTGTCTTCTGTCCAGTTCTGCTCGAAGCTACCTTTTCAATAAAGTGCCTTTGTATCCTTTGAATTCCTTGTTTGGACGGTTTTGCTCACTTGTCCCATATTCTTACATCTTAGGGATCTTATGGTAAGGTTTGAGTCGATGTGGAGCCCTTCTGCACGACGTTAAATTCGATAAACCGTCTCGTCCTTAATTTTTGCACGCCAGTGATGTAACTGGTCCCAGCATAAAATCTTAGGGTGAAACCAATCGCTGTCGCGCTGTAATGGAAGGGGGGCGTGGGCTAACCTATTACACCTCAGGCCCCCGAAAGCCTCTTGCCCAAGGCCCCAGACTGTCTAAGTCAGTCCCTGATGTGCTACTCTAAATAGAAAGGCAAAATATTAAGGTACCGATGAAAATGACTAAGTTTATCCATAAGGAGTTTTCAGGTTTTAGAATACTACTCCTTGTTTATATTTTGAGGCATCTTAAAAAAGCCTCTGTTTTATAAAAGTTGTGCTCATTGCTCTCGTTCAGTCGGAGACATGCCTCTTGTCGTAATATGCTTCCAGGTGGTAATCACACTTCTCTTCGCGCTAACGCATTCCGACATAGCGGGGTCAACGAGTTGCTGTAGGATTTAGATAAGTTCTCGATGCCTGACCAAATGACATCTATCAGCAGATGGATTTACGTAAGTCCTCGATGCCTGACCAAATGACATCAATCAGCAGATGGATAGGGTAGGGTAATTTACTGGTAAAAGCCACTTAGTGTGATTAATTAGTGAACTTCCTAAACCAGTGAAACACAATACATTTGTTCTGCTGCACTCAAGAGCCTTACGTGGAGATTCAACTGCTATATGTATAAAGTGCATCGGTTTCCAGATCACCTGAGTGAGGTACGATGCTCGATTCGTTATCCCCTTTCGAAGGCGGGATTCCCTGGTGGCATGGCAGACAGTTCCTGCAAAGCATTCCCTGTCTCCCATGTCACGAGGCCTATTTTCCCAAATGATTTTTAGCATTTCGATGACCCTGAGAGACGCCCTTGTTGTGCTCATTCCATTCATTCTCTGCAGGGTCATTGGGTTGGAGCTCCTTATGCAAATCCTTTCCTTCTCAGCAGGTGAAACCGAACAGAGCTCGATCCTGCTAAGAACGGGCTAGCCGAGCAAAGCTCGTCCCGTTCTCTCACACCATTAGAGCCATCACAAAAGGGTCCCTAAAAGGGAGCCCTTAACCATTCCAGACCTATCGTGAAACCAATCTAGAAAGAAGCTCCGACCCGGCCATCACTCTATCCATACTTCAGAAAGGTGATTCGAAACTCTGAAACGAAACAAATAAAATGCTCATTGTTACCTTTGCATTACTACTTTAAATATTTAACACTAAGTAAGGAAACAGTAACATGCAAAGCATTGAAAAGTGCGCCTACCTTGCTTGGGAAATTTTTTCCTGGTGCCCGGCGGATGTTCTTTCGCGTCATCGTCCCATCTCCAGAAGTCATCATCTTTCAAGAGCATCTCGTCTCTATGGCGTCGATACCATCTGTTGCACTTCGAAAGAATTTCTCGAGGAAATTTTCTGAAATGAAACAAACAAAATTACAAGATTTACCTTCCGTAAAATAGGTGGTCAACCAATTCGTAACTGAGAAGGTTCGCGCGAGAAGTAATGAGGAATGGTCAACGACACAGACTTAATTCAGATTCGTAATAAATAGAGTATTTGTTACATTTACGCGTTTTTTTTTTTTTTTCAGTTTGCTTACGCTCGCCTTTTCGTTACCCACATTAGAGATTTTCTAAACATGTCTTTTAATTACGATGTTTCAATTCTTATTAACTCTTGAATTTATTTGGCGAATTGCAAAAGAATCTAATTTTAGAAAGAAGTTGAGCAGAAACAAAGTTCAATATTTCCCCTAAAGGAAAAAAATGAAGATTTATATATCGTTTTCCATTCTCATAGAATTTATTCTACAATGTATAATTAATACTAAAAGTTCCCTTTACCCGCCTTTTCATTTATGAGCGGAGCAGTGACGGCTCGTGAGTACATCTACAGGGGTTCACAATTAATAATTTGCAGTTTTTGAGATACACTATGTCACACACTTGTGTGTTGCTTGCAATATTCATATAATTTAGGCACTGCTATACCTTGATGTAATGTATTAATTTTGAAACGAAATGTTATTATAGATATTACTGTACTTTAACTGTTTCACAATTTAATAATAAAGGATTACTTTATTGATCATACTTGTTATAATATGCTAATTGTTCTGTTTTACTGAAACATCTATTTTCATTTAATTTTAAAGTAGTAAAATAAACGCAAAACAGAAAGCTTGTTTTAAGTGTTAAATATTTAGATAGTTAGTCATGAGGCCTCATGCTCTCAATTATTAGATTAGATTATTAAACACACAGAAACAGGAAAATAATCAAAGCTGCTGCATATGATGGTAAGGTCTAGTATTTACTTACACAAATTTACTTGGATGAAGCTTACACAAATATTTTCTTTAAGTACAGTTTTTGTAAACAAAGTCCATTCTTCTATCTTTTCTTGACACAAAAACATCAATAACTCCTTCATTGAAATTATGGATGTTAGAAATCATTTCCTTCTCAATTGCAAGCATGAGTAAAGCTGTAAGCTTCTCTTGACACATCATAGACCGCAAAAACGTCTTTATCCGTTTTAGGGTTGAAAAACACCTTTCAGCTTCAGTAGTCGTCATTGGTATTGTTTCAATAATTAATAACAGTTTATAACTTTCAGAAAATGCTGACAATAAGTTGTTTTCAATAAAAAAACTGTAAAAGACTAACAGCACCACGCATGTTTCTGAAATCAGTTCTTTTGTAAATGATTTCAAGCTCTGTCTTGAGGCAATTTTTTATAAGAAATGAATACACATTTACTGTATCTTCAAACAATTGCTCGGGGAATTTCTGTTCAAACTCTTCAAACTTTTGTGATTCAAAAAGAGATACAGCTGAGCAAGATGTTGTAAATGAAAATCTTGTTTTTATTTGCGTTGTAATAATGTCACAGGTTTCCTTGGCAGCCACTGTTCTACTTAAGTAAAAATCTTCTTCACGCCTCGATCGTTTAGGTGCATTTCCTGGGTACTGATTAACCAGCTCTGTCACTTTGTCCATGTTACCTCTTTCCTTATCAATGGCTTTGACGAAGTGGTCAACATTGGCCTTAGTTCTCACAGCATCAGTGTAAGTTAGCTGTAATTGGTTGTACAAAATGTCCACATGTGGCATTAATCTGTGAAAAACAGAAAGCCAAAATATGAACTTATTATCTCTAAGGAGACGAGCTAGAGCACCAGCTTTAATAATGGTGGTTGGTTGCTTAGAGGTTGATTGGATTTCCTCCATACATTCAACTAATTTCTGTCTGTACTCAAAAACAGTATTAACAGTTCTGCTCTTAAAATTCCACCTTGTAGCTGACGCCCGAGGTATTCGTTTGCCAACAATCTTGTCCAAAACAGACACTCTCTGAGGGGAATTCGAAAAAAAATTGTTATATCACTTAAGTCCGAAAAAAATTCTGACATCTTGGTTTTGACTTGTTGCTTGAGCTACAATCAAGTTCAACTGATGAGCGTAACAGTGAACGAAAAAAGCATGTTTATAGGTTTGTTGCACTATGGTCTGCATGCCAGCATGGTGCCCACTCATTACATTCGCACCGTCATAGCTTTGAGATACGAGTTTTTCTGGATTTTGCACAACATAATCTAAACTGGTACAAATACATTTGGTTATAGATTCTGCGTCGTGCCCTTCAGGGTTATCAAATTTCCAAAATCTTTCAACTGGTTGGCCATTAGCTAAAACATAGCGGAAAACTATAACTAACTGAAATACAGACAAGACGTCTGATGTTTCGCCCGCAATCAAAGAAACATACTGTGCAGTTTTTATTTCTTCTATTATGTTTTCTTGACATACAAAAAGCATACAATCTAACAATTCATTTTGAATTTCTTTCGAGGTACCTTTAAAGACAGTAGCGGTACTCAAGTGTTCTTTCAAAGATGAGTCAAGTTCTGCAGAAAAGTTTACAAGCCCTTTAAATATGCCAGGATTTAAGGAATCGTCATCCTCACGATGACCTCGAAGGGCCAACTCAAATGCCCCGCAAAATTTAATACAGTCTATAAGCTTAGAAAGGACATACCTATTTTTAGTCACTTGTTCATTGTACTTTTTAATATTTTGTCGATAAGCACTGTCAAGCTGCAGACGAACGTCAACCTTTCCCAGCAAATTGAAATCCAATGTAGCACCTTTGTGTCCATGAGAACTTGCGTGTTTTTTAATTTTTTGTGTCAAATGAGCTAAGTCACAAACGCCGTTTTTCACCCAAGTAGGATTGCCCTTTTCACGGAAAAATAACAAACAAGAAAAACAAAATATTTTGTTTGTTTGTTCACAACCACAAAGCCAAGGAATTTTTTCGTATAGCTCTTCTTTAAATTCTCTTTTAAAAGTTCTAGATTTTGATGTCGATGTTTGACTTATATTAAGTCGGGGCGTTGGCCTGCCACTCTCTTTTATTGCTATTTTAACTTCTATGGGTAAATTGCCAAACGCTACTTCCTTTAAATTACTAACTGAGTACTTACAGGTACTTTCCATTATTGTACAGTAAATAAAAACAACAGTTCACTAGCTACACTACAATAGATAAACTGTAATAAGTGTAATTTCAACTAAAACTTTATGACCAAAAAAAATCGAAACTGGAAACTCCAAAACACAAATGTAACACGCACGCAAAGGTTAGGAGCATCCCCCGTCAACTACAGCCGTGCAACACTGAGCTGAGCTGCGTCACAGGCAGCTCATCGGTATTCTCCGTTAAGCCGCTTGTAGATATGTTTCCCCCTACCGCGAGCAAATGGACTCGCCCGTCTGTCGTGTGTCCAGTATCGAGAGCGGCACATTCAGTCCGCTCCGCTCCTAGCCACCGGCGCGTCATTACACTTAACCTCACTTTGCGCGCCGTACGCTGTTTTTCATTGTCCGCTCTTTTAAACTTACTGAAGATAAGCCATTTAGTACTGCGTCAATAAAGATGTATTATTTATATCGTATAATTATGTTTCTATTTTTTATAGGGGGTTCACGTGCTCTTGTGCTCTTATGGACGAGCCGTTACTGGAGCGGAGTGAATTCGAAGTTAGCACGTTTTCAAACTAACTTCTGGCAAGAACTAATTTTCAATCTTCACAGAGTTCGTCTAACATCGTGTGATTTCGGAGTTCTGAAAGCTGCGGTGAACTGTCTATCCTTGCAACGCCTCACAAACCTGAACAACGATTTTAGCAATGTGCCAGTGATTAGAATACGCTAGTTACAAGTACACTAGGCTATGCGCAATTAAAAGCGCTTATAGCGTTGTAAAAATCTTTTTATTTACTGGCGTAAGAAAAGTCTATGGGATCGCCAAGCTTTCACGCTCCGCTGGGAGGTTTTTTGAAGGCAGATAGACGTAAAAGAATTCCGGATCGCTTCTTTTTAAAGATAAAATTTTAACGTTTTGACGGGGAATCTATGAATTTTGTTTTAATGTGACCTGTCTTTAAAGTTTTGGTCTTTTTGAAGAAAAACCTTTGCGATTTAAGGGCATTACTTCCCTAAGTCCTTCTGAATAGGAAGAGATTTAAAAAATCCCTCAAGCTCCTACTGCAGATTTCTATCTAGAAACAACATCCCTTAGCTCCTACTGCTTGATTTCTATTTAGAAACTTAGAATTGAAAAAAAAAAAAATTGAAAACAAAAGCTGCATACCGAATGCAACGGATAAGTACTCGAAGGTGTTCCATAGTTTGTAAGGATGTTAAAGCGGGTTTTAGAAATGCGTCGTTTCTCCGAAACGGAGCTATTTTATAGCACGAGAATCATTGTTACGTAGGGACAGTTAGATTTGCCATACCTGTTACGCAATAGGTACTATTCAATTCGAATTATGTGAGTCAGCTACCGATGCCATGCCACAATATTTCCTAAATTATTCCAGGATCGTATCTAAGTGGGATTGCTCTTTTTTTTTCTTTTTTTTTTTTTACTGGAGGTTTAACGGCAACCGTGAGCAACTCAATGGGATATAAGCAGTCGCCCGGCCCTAATTTAGGGTCACTGGTTCCAGGGAGAGGAGAGAGCCAGTGCCGTAAGACAAACACAACATCAATGTCTCACGGGATTCGAACCCGGAACCCGTTCGGACGAATGATCAGAGGTCATCGCTTAGACCACTGCGCCACCTGGGAGGCCTGGGATTGCTGTTGCCCTCCCGGGATGGTCAAACCAGGGGCTTCTGAACCACGTAAGAAAATGAAATTCACAACGTGAGAATAAATTTACTCTAAATTCTAACTAAAAAGGAGAGTATTACACTTCAGCATTTTTTTTTAAAGACTTTAGTTATGCCGCATACAGTATTCCTCGTAGATAACCAGAGTACAGAGACAGAATAACCTGTAAGGTGTGTGCTTCTCATATGCGTGTAAGGAATTGTCTGAAACACAGAAGAGAGTCGATATTTCTAACCTCTGCGACCTTTCCGAATATATCGTAGGGATAAAGACGAAATTAATTTGTCATCTGTGCTGTGCAGGAGAGAGCCCATATGGGCGTTTGACCGACAACGGAATTTTTCCAGTTCCTACTCCGGCAGCATTTTCCTACAGTTACATACATTATCTGACACATATTCCTCTTGTCCTCACTCGTTTTCCATTAGGCATATCTGCGGAGTACTGAATTGTCGTCATTCACATGACTTTTATTATGTCTACCAACGTTATAGCTATACTGGGTATTTACCTAATTTTCGCATTTTTATTAAACCGAGAAGTGCCATTTCTGAATAATCTTTTCTGTACGAAAAAACGGGAAAGAAAAAGCAGCCCTTGTACTCTTTGGGTAAAAGTGAAGAACTTTTGAACACGACGGAGCGTAATTTCAAGTCTCTGCAGGGTCGTAGCTAGTGATAAATTCTACGGGAGGCTAGAAAAATTTTAGTTACTTCGGTAAGTTCATTTTAATCTAATATAACAGGTGTTTATTGAAATCAGACCAGATCAGATCATATGTAGAGGATTTTAGGAAGGGAGTGTCTGACCCCAGGTCTTAAACAACCATTAGAAGTAGGAAGTTATAGGAAATTTGGGCTAGAGTGACCGATAAGAAAGTGACACGGAAGCGAAGTACAAAGGGGGAGGAAGACGCCCTTATTTATTATCGGGGGGGGGTAGTACCCGGGGTCCGACGGCTTAACATGCCCATCCGACGCACGGTGGATATTTATTGGATCGAGCGTTCGTACCTGCCTGGGATCGAACCTGAGGTCCTTTCCGTGGCAGTTACGAACGGTGCCCACTAGGCCACCCGCGGCCAGTGCTTATTGAAAAAATATTAATAAGCATAGTAATATTGTTTCAAGAATTACAGGGTAAAATGGATTCCAAGGGACAGGAAAAGACCCAGAAGAAGACCACATGGGAGATGGGTGGATGAAATTCGATAGTATGCGGGAGTAACATGGAGGAGACTGGCACAAGACAGACCGTTGTGGAAGAAACTTGGGAAGACCTTCGTCCAGCAGTGGATTGTTAATGGTTGACAATGATGATGAGGATGATGATGAGGAGGAGGAGGAGGAGGAGGATGATGATGATGATTGCAAAGTCTGCATTTGTAATTGTCAGCTTTATATACATTTGAATTTAAAACTGTATATATCTCGAGAGTACTTCTTCTTTTGGTGCCATCAACCCTTTAACCGGCTGGAACGAACTAACTCGGGATTATGAAAATAGGCTGAAATCAGCTGGAACGAAGATATTCGTGTCTTAAGAAGTGGGCAGAATGCAACAGAAACGAGTGAACCTACACATCAGAAAGCGTTGCTTTTACCTTAGGTTTGTCATTCTAAGTGGTCATTTGGGGATATGATTGTCATTAATCCTCCCTGTCTGATTATTATCTTTTCCTCTAAGGATGCTACAGAAAGGGCTACGAACCTAAGAGAAAAAGCGTTTGAGTAACTTTTCCTAACCTGTGGCATAATTTTCCCGTCCGGGGGACTACTCCTTCCGAATCATTCCTTGGGTGATGAAACACACAATAAACGACTATAAGGGAATCAGACAACATTCTATAAGACTAAGGACTGTAAGGGAGCACTTACAATCAGGTGCAGATCTATACTCGATATTCCTAAGATGCAAGAGGGAAAGGAATTGTTTTTCCGTAGCATCCGTATAACCCAGTCACTATAAGAACATTTCTGTTTAAGGGGCGCTGGAAAATTTGGGCGACTTTTGGTTCCGGTACATCGGACGCTTAAAGGGTTAAGTGCGACAAAATAGGAGCTACCTTCGGGATGTTTTTTGTTTTTTTCTAAGAATGAAATAGCACAAAATCTGTTTAACCAATCAAGACGAAATTTGATATTTCCAATCTGTATTAAAAAAGTGTTCCTAGTTGATTATGTTCAAACTGGACAAAATTATTCTTTGCATGTCCCGGAACCGTCTTTTGCTTCTCATAGGCTAGGCGATTAAAAAAATAAAATTGGACCAAATGATGGTTTTGAGAACTCCTCCTCTATTCACACTCTAACTATATATACACTGTTGGCCACCCAAAATGCAACACCAAGAAGGAAACATCCGATTGGCCTGAAAATCGCAGCAGGCGTCGCCCTCGAGAGGACATGCAAACGATTAGCATTGCAGGCAATATGCAAATCATGTGCGACCGGCACGCCGCCGAGAAGCACTATAAGAAGGGTGCACAGAAGGTGGGGTGTAAGTAGTGGAAGTGTGTTGTGCTGCCGGACCTGTGCGAGGGAAGCTTCTTGATGTCTCGTCGCCGAATACGGCAGTCATTCCAGCACGTTTCGAAGTTCGACAGAGGACGAATAGTGGCTTATCGCGACAGCGGTTTATCGTACCGAAACATCGGTGCCCGTGTCGGACGACATCCAGCCACAGTGAGGCGAGTATGGATTCGGTGGGTGCAGGAGGGACGGACGGACCGACGTGAGCGATTGCCGCAGCTGCGGCACACCACCGAACGAGAGGACCGGCATGTTGTGCGGCGGGCATTGACGGCTCGCGCCGCCACATCACGAACGTTAGCGCAGGAATTAGGGTGTGTTGCGCAACAACCTGTGTCAGCTCGTACCGTTAGACGTCGTCTGCAGGAGCGGGGACGTATCGCACGGCGCCCATTGCTCCAATTATCATTGACGTTACACCACCGGCGAGTGCGGCGGCAGTGGGCCGTTGAACGCCGCACCGGGACTACGGAATGGCACGACATTGTCTTCGCCGACGAATCCCGCTTCTGCCTGCAGCACCACGATGATCGGATCCGCGTGTGGCGGCACCGCGGTGAGAGACTATATGACGCCTGCATTATACATCGCCATACCAATCCGTCGCCTGGCTTTATGGTTTGGGGCGCAATTGATATGGCACCCGCACCCTTCTGGTACGCATCGCCGGTACACTCAACAGCCACCGCTACATCTCCGACGTTTTGAAGCCTGTAGTCCTCCCTTACCTGCAAGACCTGCCAGTGGCCACGTTTCAACAGGACAATGCGCGCCCGCAAGTGGCACGCATCGTGCAACAATTCTTCACGGCCCACCAGGTGTCACTGCTGCCGTGGCCCGCGTGTTCTTCCGATATGTCGCCCATCAAACACGTCTGGTCGCTGATCGGCAACCGAGTGGCCCAGCAAGCACCACCCGCGGCTACGCCTGATGAACTGTGGCAACGTGTGGAAGCAGCCTGGACCGACATACCCCAATCCCACATCCAAAGCCTATTTCGTTCGATGCCGCGGCGTGTAGCGGCCGTTATTGCCAGCCATGGGGGCCACACGAACGGGCCTGTAAGCTCAATCGTTTCATCTTTGTATCTGTTGTTATGTGTCCAGTAAATCTGGCTTTGCTATCTCGTGTACTTTTTGGTGTTGCATTTTGGGTGGCCAGCAGTGTAATTACCATCATTACATATTTTGGCTTTCTATTGCGTAGTGTTGAAATGTTTCACTTGCTTTTCAATATTCGTGTCCCATTTTCAGCACGTCTTTTGTAAAAAAAGCTCGTGCCTATGTTATCGGTTTGTCCATCCGTCCGTCTATAGACACGATCGATATCTCCGCAACTAATAATTCGATTTGAATTTTTTTTTGCGTTTGAAAGCTTGAAATGTGTGAATGATGATCCTTTATGTTGTTTTTTAACGATGCAAAATTTTGCCGCTAGAGGGCGTAAATGCAGATTATATAGAATTCAAAATACATTTTGTTCCATATATTTGCTTCTGAACATCCAATTCAAAAAAATTATTTTTATCTTTCGATTCCATTCATGTCGAAATTTATTTTTGGTATAGTTACTTTTTCAGTTACGCACAGATTCTCCGCTAGGGGGCCCAAAAGTAAATCCCCCCTACATATCTGCTTCGGTTATACGTCAATTCGTCGCCGACTCATTTTATTTATGTTTTATTTTTTACGTGTGCGATTTAAAAAATTCCCTCAACACCGGATGCCATTTACCTTTCACAACACTTTAGACTAGTATATGAGAAGAATTGTAGTTTACAGTTCTGTCGGTAGGTGACGTTTGTGTACTTTAGTTTGCAGCTGTATCGCCGCTTCTGAAAACGCTATTGAGAAATTTCTTCTTTACTGTATGCCATGCGCTACAACAGAGATGTGGAACATCATCATCTTTAAATAACGCAGCTTTCCCGCTGAAAAGTTTCTTTTCCTTAGCATAGCTTTCTCCATGGAGAATAATTTCCCCCTATTTTCAACTTTTCCGTTATGCAAAACTTTTTCGCTAGCAGACGTAGACTTATATCATGTTTCCTTCTATATTTCTCGTTTTAACTGTTCGATTTGAAAATCTCATTGTCACTGGTACTTTCCTTGTATTAAGTGTACAAATAAGTTTTAAAGCGTTTTTTGTGTGACGTATACCGCTAATTTACATATCCGACATTCCCCTGCGTTGTTGTTTATGTGGCCGTAACTGGTCCAGAGTATAAAATGCGAAACTCAAGTTTGCCCAACAGTCAAACGCACTTGCACATCGGTAGGTGTAAGATGGCAAGCGATACTTCATTTATTCAACACTGCATTCGTTACGAATTTCATCAAGTAAAAAGTACTGCAAAAACATGTGCAACGGTATGTTCTGGGGGAGAATATTGTATCGAAAAGCACGCGTGGGTTTTGGTTTAGACGGTTTAAAGCAGGTGATTTTGATGTTAGCGATCGATAACGTAGCGGCGCCCCGCAGAAGGTTGCACATGAGGAACTGCAAGCATTGCTGGACGAAAATTCATCTCAAATGCAAAAACATCTAGCTCAACAACTGCGGGTAACTCAACAAACCATTTCCAATCGTTTACGCGCAATGGGAAAGATGCAGAAGGAAGGCAAATTGGTGCCACATTACCTCAGCCAGAGGAACAAGGATGAGTATGTCATGAAATGTTTGAATCTGTTGAATAAACAACACAGAAGGTATTTCCTGTAGAAAATCGTTTCGGTGATGAAAAGTGGATATGGTACGACAGTCACAAACGCAACAAGAAAGATGACACCGAATTTTCGGGTGTAATAAGCACGTCTTTTGAATCCGTTCTGAAGCAAATTAAATTTATCAAAGCTATTCAAAGGCAATGGAACCGGTATGGAAAACAATAGTATCTGACGGAAGAAAGAAGTTTTTCAATCGGGTCTTTAATCCCTCATATATTCGTGTAAACGGAATCTTGAGCTTACGAACTCTTAGAAACAGAGTTATCGACAAAAATAAGATGTGACTTTACGTCCCCTGATGGGAAAACCATGCATTATTTTAGGAAAAAAGTATTCTCAAAAGGTTTATCCACATGAGCGGTATCGGTCCAAGAAAAAAAATTTAGTCGAGTTTTCAGGAGCCCAGATTTTGCTACAAATACATCAGAAGCAGAAATTAACACTTATGACCCCTGGTGGCCAAACCATTCTTTACAAAACATTAGAAATTATGTGAAAAATATTTTCCATCAGGTTTTGTATGCATACAGGAAGAATTTTTCCAATCGGAGTTTTAGGAGCAGAAAACGCAATTTACCTTTATGCGCCCTAGCGGAAAGTCTAAATGATTTACGTGAAAATTTTGAATTTATAGGAAAAAACATTTCGCATCGGAAACACTTTCCAACAACGAAGGAATTTTCAAATTGGACTTTTAGAAGTAGAGAAATTGAAAAAAATAAGATATATATCTACGCCCCCTTGCGTAGAATCCATACATTATTTCAAGAAGAAAGTGTTCCTAAAAGGTTTGTCGACATGAGTAGCATCGGTCAACAAAAGACTTTTTTCAATCGAGATTTTAGAAGCTCATATTTTGCTGCAAATACATCAGAAGTGGAAATTAAGACTTACGCCACCTGGTGGCCATACCGTTTTTTTACAAAAATTAGAAATTATGTGCAAAGGATTTCCCATCAGGAGCTGTATCCGGTGCAGAAGGAATTTTTCAAATCGGAGGTTTAGAAGCAGAGAAATAGTGGGAAACGCAATTTACCTTTACGACCCCTAGCGGAAAGTCTATGAATTACTTGAAAATTTTGAATTATTAGGAAAAACATATCACACTAGAAACACTATCCAACAAAGATGGAATTTTTTAAATCGGACTCCTAGAAGTCGAGATATTGACAAAAATAAGATATACGTCTACGCCCCTGGCGCAGAACTAATGCACTATTTTAAGAAGAAAATGTTTCTAAAAGGTTTGTCGACACGAGTAGTTCGGTCTACAAACGACGTTTTTTTATTGAGAATTTAGAAGCTCATATTTGCTGCAAATACATCAGAAGCGGAAATTAAGGTTTACGCCCCTGGTGGCCAAACCATTTTTTTTTTACAAAAATTAGAAATTGTGTGCAAACGGTTTCCCATCAGGAGCTGTTACCGGTGCAGAAAGAATTTTTCAAATCGGAGATTTAGAGGCAGAGATATAGGGAGAAACGCAATTTACCTATACGCCCCCTAGCGGAAAGTCTATGAATTACTTGAAAATTTTGAAATTATATGAAAAACATGTCACACGGAAAACACTATCCAACAAAAAAGGAATTTTACAAATCGGACTCCTAGAAGTAGAAATATTGACAAAAATAAGATATACATCTACGCCCCCTGGCGGAGAAACTGTGGGATATTGTAGGAAGAAAATATTCCGAAAAGGTTTATCGATGTGAGTGACATCATTCCACGAAAGAATTTTTTCAATCGATGTTTTAAAAGCTCAGATTTTATGGCAAATACATCAGAAGCAAGAATTAACACTTACGCCCATTGGTGGCCAAAGTATTCTTTACCAAAAATTCGAAATTATATGCAAAAGATTTTCCAATAGGAGATGTATCCGCTGAAAAAAAGATTTTTCAAATCGGAGTTTTAGGAGAAGAGTTATCGGAAAAAATGTAATTTACTTTTACGCCCCTAGCGGAAACTCTATGCGTAATTTGAAAATGAAACTATATCTAAAACACTCTTCGATATAAATGGAATCGAAAGATAAAAGAATTTTTTTCAATCGGATGCTTAGAAGCAAATATGTGGATTAAAACGGAATTTTGAATTCGACATCATCTGCATTTACACCCCTAGCGGCAAAATTGTGCATCGTAAAAAAAACGAAATAAAGGATCATCATTCGCATATTTCAAGCTTCCGAATGCAAAGAGAATTTTTCAAATCGGACTAATAGTTGCAGAGATACCGTGGGTACAGACGGACTGACGGACGGACAAACCGATAACAGAAGCACGATCTTTTTTTACAAAAGACGTGCTAAAAACACCGGGTAGACCCGGGTGAAGTAACGGCTTCCACACCGAAACGCAAAATTCACTCCAAGATAGTTCTGGTGGGATATGAAGAATGTGCTCTATTATGAACTATTGAAACAGGGTAAAACTGTTACTGCTGATCGCTACAAGCAACAATTGCTGCGATTGAGCTAAGAAATCTGCCGGAAACGTCCATTCACAGGCAAAGGACTGCGTACCGGGAAATTAGTGCATGACAGTGCTAGGCCGCATGTCGCGAACTCAGTCAAGGAAACGTTATTGACGCTTGACTGGGAAGTTTTGGAACACCAGGCGTATAGTCCCGACATAACCCCTTCAGAATGTCATTTGTTCTGATCGATGCAACATGGTTTGTCTGCTGTACGGTTCTGGACATGTGACGAAGTACAAAAATGGGTTGACGACTTTATCGCGTCACACGACATGGCTGGAATCCGTCAGCTGCCTGACCGATGGCGGAAGGCGGTAGATAATGATGGCGCATATTTTGATTCGCAAAGGTATTGTTTTTTTTCTCAAATTACATGTTGTGTTGTCTTAAAACGCTTTTGAACTTATTTGAACACCTAATAGTATGAGAAATTTTTTGTTCCCCATTTTTAATTTTCATCACATGCTTTAAAATTCAGCCCTTCGTGGAACTTACACATTTCTATTTATAGATGTTTTATCGATTGTTGGAAAAGTTGATTGTTTTCCAAACCGGTTCCATTGACTTTGAATAGCTTTGATAAAGTTAATTCGTGTCAGAACTGATTCAAAAGACGTGCTTATTACATCCGAAAATTCGGTGTCATCTTTCTTGTTTTAATGCTTGTATCCCCAGTGTGTTTTTTTTTTTTTTTTTTTTTTTTTGATTGGAGGTTTAACGACCACCGTGAGCAACTCAATGGGCTATAAGCAGTCGCCCTTCCCCAATTTAGGGTCACTGGTTCCAGGGAAGGGAGAGAGCCAGCGCCGTAAGACAAGCACAACATCCATGCCTCACCGGGATTCGAACCCGGACCCCTTACGGACGAATGATCATTAGACCACTGATCTTAGACCACTGCGCCACCGGGGCGGCCCAGTGTGTTTGGCAAATATAGAGATACTTTCTTTAAGGCCGTCTTTGAATGAGTGTGACAGAAATTCTGTCGTATATCTGTAATGCAAATTCTTTTGTACACATTTTCTCGAAAACTATTACTTTGTAGAGTTTGAAATTTTGAGCACAAATAAAAACGACCCATAGCTAATACGTGTCGCAGTTATTATCCCGAAAAATGTGTTAGAATTTCTTTTAAAATTCAATTTATCTGACTCGAAAATATTCCGATTTGGCACTAGATGGCGCCAGATGTTAGCTTGGCAGTGTTTCTGTGTGGAAGAAACGAAATCTCTCATTTCTGTCTGATTTTTTTTAATTATCTAGGCCAAATAGAAATCAAAGAATGGGCACTGAAGTGAGATTGGAATCTTGTCTTCTATAGATCATTTTAAATTCTACTGTACGTTCATTTTTTGAAGAGAAAAAGTGTACATTACCAGAAAACACTTGAATTTGAGACAGAAACTAAGCCTCCCCACTAAGCTCCACCCCCAAATAATGTCATTGGTTAAAACGTAACCATGCGTATTTTTTCTTTTCATTGTGGAGCCAACGAAAGACCGCTGCCATTATGAATATGGTAAGGTCTTCAGTCATTCGCTGACGCCAACTTCTGGGACAATTCCTCAAGACGTAAAAGCTACGCCCAAGGAGTGATATTTTGCGCCATCTATCGCAGAAGATGAAGCCTAACACTCACTCAAAGACAGCCTTAATAACCTCGTTATCTGAGAAAGGTTTTTGTTCTGAGCGAGTAAACACGACATTTCATATGACGCTCGAAGTATGTTATTCGTCTCTTCACATTTTGTTACAAATAAGCTTTGCTGACATGAAGTCTCCTCTTTTTCTTTGAAATATATTTAGTTCTTAAAGCAGAGCCAGCAGAGTATGACGTGTTAAATGTATCATGAGTTTGTTTCAAATGCCTCTCAATGTTGTATTTCTTATGCACTGAAAATGTTGCTGAACATATCCGACAAATCGGTTTCGACGACTTCCTCATAGTAAACAGAAATTATTCTTCCCATTCTTCATTGAATGTTCGGAACACCACGTCACCCTCACATTACCTTTTTTGACGGGTCATGTTTACTGAAAGCCATTTTACTTCACACTTCAATACAATATACTACGAATAAAACTGAATTTCAACACGTTACTTAGGATCTGAAGTAGCACAATGTGACTGTGAGACGAGTCAGGCTGAAAATTGCCAGCTAGAGCGGGTACGCAAGCGTTGTGTATAGTCCTCCTTCCTCTAAGGCATTGACTCACGCTTTCCTCTAACGGGGCGAACGTGAGTCAGTATTTACACAAAAATGTGTCAGTACGTGTTTTTGAAATCGCGATCAATTTCTCATCGGCATAATTTATAAAAACCGAATAAATATTGTCAAGAATAAAATAAAATAAAAGGAATAAAATGAATCCAGAATAAAAAAATTAAAAAAATATTATTGTCAGTAAGAGTTAAATTAGAAAAACAAAATTAGTGCTTGGACTACTGGAGGATCATTCAAAATGTCCCCCGTGGGCGTAGGGTTGGCCATCCCTGTTCTAAGGTTTGCGGGCAATTGCGAAATGCCGTACTTCACACCTGCTACTTTGGTGTCATGCTTGTCCACCACAAAACGTTTCGTGACGATTGTCCGATAGTTTCCCTTGTAAGTTATGGAGTTTTCTAGTTTCCCTTGTAAGTTATGGGGTTTTCTATTTAACATAAAATGTCTGCCGGAGAACTTGGAAGCCCATTGCATGGATTTACACCATGCTTTAAGTGACCAAGTCTCATCAGACATAAATGGTACAGAATTAGCACAAGAGTTAAAACACTTCCAAGTTCATTATGCCATCTAAAACTAAATGTGTCAACCCTCGAGGCATTGCAGTTTCTTCTCGAAATGAAAATGCAGAATAATTTCCCCAACATTTGGATTGATTTGCGAATCCTTCTGACAGTTCCAGTAACTGTGGCAAGTGCGGAGAGTACTTTCTCTAAGCTGAAACTAATCAAAAATTATCTGAGGTCTGCAATGACTGATAATAGACTGTCTTCATTAGCTGTGTTGTCAATAGAAAATGGCATTGCTCAGAAGATTGATCTATCAAAAGCAGTTGATAATTAAAAGAAAGGAAGGCGGAATTATCTTAAATCTATAATTAAAGGAGGTTTTTTTTTTCTTTTTGATTGATGGTTTAACGACCACCGTGAACAACACAATGGGCTATAAGCAATCGCCTGTCCTTAACCCTTTAACCGACTGGAACGAATTAACTCGGGGTTACCAAAACTGGTTAAAATCAGCTGAAAGGAATGTGTTCGCTGTCTAAGAAATAGGCTGAATGCTGCAGGAACGAGTGAACCTACCATCAGAAGACGCTGTAAGGAAACGCTTAGCTTTGTTATTCAAAGTGGTCAATTAGAGGGATAATTGAAACTAATCCTTCTCGACTGAGTACATGCGAAAAGAGCGGTAATAATGGAGAAGAACCTGAGAAAGGAAAGAGAAGATATTAGAGTGTGTCGTTTCTCCCGAGTAGCATGATATCCATGTCAGGGATACTGCCATTCTCTATCATGCTGTGGGTCACGGAGCAGAGAATAAAAGACTAGAAGGGACTTTCTCTCCAGAAAATAAAGGAGTAGAAGTGACTTTTTGAACGAAGGTCATGACTCTTGATGGGTTTATGGTCAATATACTGCTGAGATGAGAGGACCAGAGGAATTGCTTTACTCTAGTTTTCATCAAACCTGGCCGCTATGTTAAAAATTCCGTTTAGGGATGCAGAAAATTTTGGGAACTATTTAGTTCTTCTACTATATCGGCCGCTTAAAGGGTTAATTTAGTGCCACTGGTTCCAGGGAAGGGAGAGAGCCAGTGCCGTAAGAAAAACACAACATCCATGATTCACCGGGACCCTACTAGTCATAAGCCATCGCTCAGACCACTGCGCCACCGGGGCGATTAAAGGAGGTTTTGTAAAAGTGTTGAATATCAATGAAATGTTTAAACCTGTATCCTTTTTGTTTAATTGTTCCAAACCAAAGTCCTTCACAGAATATTTATTTAGGGGGTGGGGAGCTGAACCCTGATATGGGGCCCCAAAATTCACTCTCGCCCCGGGGCGCTATATTACATAGGGCCGGCCCTGATTAAAAGTATATGAGAATTTCACCTCTGGAGGGAATCTCCAGCATTAGTCGCACGATCATGGATGGTATTTTGCAACGCACATGGATTGAACTCCATTATTGTTTAGGTTCCGTTCGCTTAAATTAAGTCAGTTATGTAGAAATCTATCAGACTGATGAAAAAACTGATGCGGCGGAAGTGGATTCGCCCGCTGTGATTAAACGTAGAACTACGTACCCTTATGTCTATGATGAGATCGTGAATAAAAAAAGAATTCTGATTAAAATAGTTGCTGTTGGTGGTAGTGATTCCACTATCCACCTTAATGGTCTACGGAACATCAATGATATAAGTGACGTGCAAGATCACCGGATCTGGCTGGATCATTTAACAGTATTTAAGCAGAGCAATAACAATAACGTACAGTGATATTATCATCTATTTTTATTGTTAACGGTTGCAATTGTATTTCTAGTCCGCTACGTTAACATTAGTTAAATGCCAAAATCAATGTTCAATCACCTTTAGTTCAGAAGTATTGAAAACGAAAACAAAAGTATACTCGGAGTGCAGAGCACAAAAGTGACCATCCACTTCGGCGCGCTGTCAGGAACTGTCATTGATCCGCCAGCCCCACCACTTATAATAGTCGCTAAATGTCATCTATGCGCTATCAAACGATACTAGCGTCGTTGCCACGCACCCGATAACGAGGGAGTTATTGCGAGTTGAAATAGGTCATACAATTACTGTATGTCGCTTCCACCGCTAATCTGTATCGTACCACAAGACGTAGTTCTACGTCAAAATCGTATTTGCAAATGTACATGTAACAAGAATGAAGATATGTATACCGATGAGGCATTCCATTATGACCCCTACCCCCGGACTAGAGAAATGAGCGCGCCTGGAGACCGAACGGTGGCGCAGATGAAGTTCACAGAGCAGTATATGTACAACCGGAGGACCGGCTTTCAGTTAGTAGAGTCGGAGTCAGAATAGGAAAAGCTGACGATTTATCGGAGTTTGATAAAAGGATAAATTGCGATTGCACGGAGCCTCGGAACTACGATCTCAGAAATAGTGCAGCTTGTGGGTTGTTCACGTGCCGCTGTAGTGAATACGTATCAAAAGTGGTGTACAGATGGCCAAACGACGAACCACCGTCCTACCGTGTGTCGTCCGCAGATCATTGATGCCAGAGGGGAGCGAAGACTGTCGCGCATTGTTCACAGCGACCGCAGTGCACAGTGCGACAAATCACTGGCAGCTACAAAAGTGGTGATCAGGGCAATGTGTTACAGCTCACAGTTTGTCACAGCCTTCTGCGCATGGGCCTGCGTAGCCGAAGACCCAGCCGGGTCCCATGCTCACTGCACATCATTGCCAATAACGCATGAAATGGGCCCAAGATAATAGAGATTGGACCGTAGATGATTGGAAGAAAGAGGCCTGGTCTGACGAATCAAGATTCCTGGTGCATCACGTAGACGGCCGAGCGCGGGTACGCCGATTACCAACGGAGGTAATGGCACCTGGATGCACTGTTTGGCGGAAACAGGCAGGCGGCGGCGGTGTTATGCTGTGGGCGATGTTTTCTTTGGCCACTTTTGGCCCTATTATCCCAATAGCACAATCCCTGGCAGCTGCCAAGTATCTGAAAATTGTTGTGAACTAAGTTTACCCATTCGTGGCAACTGTGTTTCCTGCTAGTGATGGCCAGTACTGGGACGCAGTTCCGAGACCACTGTACCACTGATTACAGCAAATGACTGATTCCATTTGTAGAGCTATAGAAGACATTTTCGCTTCAAAACTCAGTATCGTGTGAAGTCACCTCGAGCAACAATAACAAACTCTACATGGCGTGGTATTGAATGGAAGAGGTTTTTGATTTCGCCCTGGAAAATAGCCTACCAGGCTACTTCTATACGAGACCAGAATTCGTTTGCGGTGACTCGTGGACGCGCTTGACGGGCTAGTCGCTTAGCTGCCATGTCCCAGACATGTTCGATCGGGGACATATCCGGTGAACGTACAGGCCAGGTAAGAAGCGGTATCTGCCGTGCAGGAAAGAGATCTTGGACATTGCAGGCCATTTGTGACCGAGCATTGTCCTGCTGGAATAAAACACCAGGACAACTCTGAAGGAAGGGTATCTATCACCTCTGTCTCTAAAACATCCCGGATGTATCGCTGGCTGTTGATGGGTCCCTCAATTCGTTTCAGGCTAGGTCGTAAATTGAGCCCAATGGCGTCCTAAATTGAGATGCTTGGCGGTGGACCGGAGTGGTGCTCTGCAAGGTCTCATTCACTATGCTGTGTTCCAACGTGTATGAGACCATCATAGTCCGTCAGGTTGAATTGTGATACGTCAGAAAACATGACCTGTTGCCAATCAGATCACCAATGTCTGTGTACAGACGCCTCAACCACCATGTTACCACATTGCAGGTTGAGGCGTTGATGGTTGAGTGTCAAAGGAATGCGTAGCAATGGGCTGCTAGCGACCAGTCCTCTGTTAAGCAGACGACATCGAACTGTGCTGGAGCTACATACACTGTGCTAGCGCAGCAGTCGGGCACTGCTGCGCTAAAACAGTGGATGTAGCTGTGCATCGGTCACTGCCATTCGGTATAGAGATGTCTTTCATCCTGTGCAGTCGTGCGATTTTGCGGTCCATTTCCCGGATTTCTATGCGTCTGAACTTCATCTGTCCACTGCCACCACGTTCGCATCACTGTACTGGCATTTCGTTCCGTACGAGTGGCATTTCGTCCCGTACGAGTGGCGATTTCGTTCCGTACGATTGGCATTCGTCCCGTACGAGTGGCGATTTCGTTCCGTACGATTGGCATTTCGTCCCGTACGAGTGGCGATTTCATCCCGAACGAGTGGCGTTCCGTCCCGTACGATTGGCGTTCCGTCCCGTACGAGTGACATTTCGTCCCGTACGAGTGGCGATTTCGTCCCGTACGAGCGGCATTTCCCGGTATAGGAAGATCCAACTTCTCCAATCCCAACTATCTTTACTCGCTCAAAGTCCGTCAGTTGTTCATAATGCGACCTTCTTCGACGACGGGGCATAGTGAGACACAAGAAACACAATTTCGACTCAGTATCGGTTCTTCGCGGATTGAAACATCTCGTTTGAGACAGCTCTTTACACACAAGGGCGGACAGTTCAGATGGCGTTGCTCCTAAACCGAATGAGCATTTTCACTGAGATTTTAACCGTTTGCATGCCCCAACCTGTTGTATATATTCTGTAAGTTTCAAGCTGATACAAGTAGTCTATCATGGTGTTGCAACTTTCACAAACAGCAGTGTAGTACATTTCTCGTTATGAGATCATGTGACAGTGATATGGCGCAGTTCTTTCAGCCCTGTGGCAAACTTTTGGAAGTTCTGATGACTGGTCGTTACGCAAGTTTTATGTGTGTGCGTACGTGTGTGTGTGTGTGTGTAGGCTTAACGACCACCGTGAGCAACTCAATGTGCTCTAAGCAGCCGCCCCTCCCTAATTTAGGGCCACTGGTTCCAGATCAGGGAGAGAACCAGCGCCATTAGACAAAACCAATGTCCAAGGGGATTCAACCCCGAACCCATCACGAACGAATCCACCGGGGTGTCCATTACGCAAGTCTTCACAGTCTTTATTATGAGAGGTTCTACTTTAGTAATATTCTACACTTCATACCAATATTATTGATAATAACATAGTACTCAAAAGCAACAGGTGAGCGCCGGAGTTAAACAAAAAAATACGAGAGGAAGTAAGAAATTTCTATGCTTTAGCTTTTATTTTACATATTTACTCGCACATGGCTCCGCGCGTTGCCCGGATTTAACTGCACTGCTGTCCAAAAGTCAATCATATTAAAAAAAAACAAAAAAAAAACAGAAGACATTTTAGAAGAAACGAAAGAGGGGAAAGAAGGGTAATAAAGTAAAATACAAAGGACGTGGGAACATGCAAATGTGGAATTCATGACGCAGGGCCATGTGACGAACGATATAGTTGGCCGCCCCGGTGGCGCAGTGATCTAAGCGATGGTCTCTGATCATTCGTCCGAAAGGGGTACGGGTTCGAATCCCAGTGAGGCATGGATGTTGTCTTTGTCTTACGGCACTGGCTCTCTCCCTTCCCTGGAACCAGTGACCCTCAATTAGGGACGGGGGACTGCTTATAGCCCATTGAGTTGCTCACGGTGGTCGTTAAACCTCCAATCAAAAAATAAAAACAACAACAACGATAATTGGCATAAAAGGCAAAGCAGCACATTTATGGAGTTGAGAAAGAGCTGCAAAAATGAGAAAGTAACCTTTCTTGTTGTCACTGGGCTCTTTATGTCAGAAAGACGGTAAGTGGATATGTTTACACGTGATCGGATTATCGGAATGTTGGAATCTGGCCAGATGCAGAGTAAAGTTACCAGAGCCACTGCCGTGAATCAATTCACGGTGTTCAGATTTATTTATTTGTTGTTGTTTTTTTTATTGGAGGTTTAACGACCACCATGAGCAACTCAATGGGCTATAAGCAGTCGTCCGTCCCTAATTTAGGGTCACTGGTTCCAAGGAAGGAAGAGAGCCAGTACCGTAAGACAAACACAACATCTATGCCTCACCGGCATTCGAACTCGGACTCCTTTCGGACGAATGATCAGAGGCCATCGCTTAGACCACTGAGTAACAGCGAGACGTAACAGGTCGGTGTTATCAAGAGCGCTTGCTTTAAAGCTGTAGGCGGCCGGTGGACCAGCTATTTCAAGGCAAGCAGTATACACGTGGCTCAACGATCAAGGACTATATGCGAGACCACCTGCAGTTTGCATCACACTCAATCCGTCGGCAAAAAATGTCACGGTACTTTGGTGCAGACAACATCGAGACTGAGACGGAAATCACTGGGCCAATGACGCCGTCGTGTTCATCTGGAGAGAACCTGGAAAACCCATTATTCCACCACAAACATCCGAGAAATACACCATTACAGAGGTGGTGGGATGTACTTCTCTGGGCTGGCATTATGTCCAACGAGAGCACACAACTCCATATCTATTGCGGTGGAGTTTTAACAGGTCGGAGATACAGAGAGGAAACTGTTGTTCCTTACCTGAGGCTTTTTCCCGGTTCCGTTGGCCCAGATTTCCTGTTTACGGATGATAACGCGAGACCTCATATAGAGAGCTGCTATTGTCGATGATTATCTGGAAAGTGAAGATATCCACCGTACACCATAGCCAGCGCATTCCATAGATCTCAACCGAATACAGCATATACGGGATGCATTGGAAAGACGCATTTCAGGTTGTCAACCAACTGCCAGAATTCTGGAGGAACTCCGGCCTGTTTTTATTCAGGAGTAAGATTTGCTGCCACATCGGTGGTACACTTATATCACTGATCTCACCATACGTCTTATAACACCACTGAACAAAAGCCGAAACGCCTCCACGAAACTCCTACTGTTTTCACTATTTTGGACTATTGGTACGTTTTTCTGGTTAATCATTTTATTTTTGTGATTTGTACTGCGCATTTAGTTCCTCACTAAGATATCTATCTACTGTAAACGACCTATTTCATTTTGCCTTCTCGTTATTGTAATTAAACACTCCTTGTTGACCCTCCTTAACTTTTGGACAGCAGTGTAAAAATACATGCTTCAGTAGCCAGGTTTTTCCAAAATTATCATTAGATATTTTTTATCTAAAAATTTAGTTGTGATGACTAAAAACATTTTTTCTTCCGAAACATACTAAGGGTTTTAAAAAGTTTCATTAGGGAGGTTGCTGTTGTTGCTTTTTCTTCCGCTCAGTTGTTGTAGTTGTTGTTGACACAGTTGTTGATACCACAGCCACCCCATTTCCCACTGCCAATGGTTTTATATGGTAATAGACTATTTTATAAATCGACGTACGCATTTAATTATGTTTTAAAATACGCAAAAAAATGTTTTGTTTCCTTTACAAATTAAGCCCGATTTCAAAGTAAATGCATGTGCTGCCATTTATCTGTACCATTTGTTTTAATTGTTTATTGATTCTACAGAAATCAACTCTAAAAAATTAAATAAAATTTGGAAATTTGAATTTTAGAAAAAGGTCTCCCGGGTGCTTCTGAGAGTTTATACCAAACTTTAAACCTTTACAATCAGCAGTTGTACAAGTAGGTGATCAACACAGAGACCACTCCTTTTATTATTATATGTTTATGTTAACTAAATCAGTGGTTCATCAAACAAGACCTAAATCAGTGGTACTTATTTTTTGCATTAAATTTTCATCATTTCAGCATACATCTGATACAGGCTGTACTGTAACTCAATAAACAATACTAACATTCATTTTCTACATGAAATCTGATCATTTAATAGCGATGTAAAGAAATGTATTTATGGAACAAGAAATATTAAATTTAGAAGATGACAATCCGTTTTTTGGCGTAAATATAACAAGGATGGTAAATCAGATAATATCCGAAAACTTGAAAATTTCGTCGTCCAGGAGCGGGAATCGACCCGCGTCTCACAGACAGCACCCGGGTATGCTAACCACCTAGAACGACCAATTCTCAAGAGTCCGATTAATTTGAACATAACCATCACAGGATTCGCTAGTCGAAGCAACCGGCATTCATATTTAGCGAATCTGGAGGTTAAGAATCCTATCCCGTGATTGCCCGGAGGAGCAGATGAATCATGAATGGAATACGGGATTACACCATACAATACAAATTTTGAATATGACAATCCGTTTTTTGGTGTAAATATGACAAGGATGATAAGTCAGATAATATCCGAAAATCTGTGATGGTAATTCACATTTGTGATGGTTATATTCACATTAATCGGAAACTTGAGACTTGATCGTTCTGGGTGGTGTAGTGGTTAGCATACCTGGGCGCTATCTGGGAGACGCGGGTTCGATTCCCGCTCCAGGACGACGAAATTTTCAAGTTTCCGGATATTTTCTGACGTACCATCATCGTCATATTTACACCAAAAACCGGATTGTCATCTTCAAAATTTTTGTATTGTATGGTGTAATCCCGTATTCCATTCATGATTGAATTTAGTTCTACCGGCATGAACAATCTAAACTTTTCATTTCGAGGTCTTCGTACTTAAAAGGGTTTCGGTAAAAAAAATTCTAATGAGACAGTTTTCATTATCCGCTCATGTTATGAAACCAATTTAGTTAAAAAACATACTGACACAAACACTTTTAGTAATATAACTCCCGATTGTTTGGTTTTAAAATGTAAGCAAATATCAGCAAATATTTTCGGTTCTCAAAATAAATAAGCACAGATCGCAACACCCGTAAAGAATGCATCTGGGAACACCAGATTGTTAGCATATGCAGTACGGGAAGCTGTATGCAAATTAATAAATTTGCGGTAGGTTAACGTCATCAGATACGATAATATACACGATCGTATAATAATAATACGACCACCCCCGGAATCACAGTGTACCCGCTCAGGCCCGTCACAAAGTGCACGTGACAAGGACGACCACACGGAGATATAAGCAGCCGGCCAGGACAGATGAGCCATAGTGCGTTATTAAGCACAATGAACAGCGGTAGTGACGTTACAAAAAAATGATCATTGGCTACCGCGCCAAGGGTCGAAGCATCTCAGAAACAGCAGATTTCGTTTGCTGTTCGGGAGATGCTGTGGTAAGGGCGTACCAAGAATGTACCGCTAGCACACTGAATATCTCCCGACGTCATAAATGTGGACCCTCAAAGGCGATCGACTCTAAAGGAGAAGGTCGCCTTCGTAGACTGGTAAAGGGCAATCGACATGCAAAAGTGACCATGCAAACGAACCCTGTTACGCATGGGTCTCCGGAGTCGACGCTGCGTCAAGGTGCCCATGTTAACCCAGGTCCATCTGCAACGACACTTGCAGTTCGCATGGGACTACCATCATTCGACACTGGAAGAGTGGACAAAGGTTGCCTTCTCCGATGAATCGAGGTTTCTACTCCACTGAAGTGATGGACGGTGGAAGTGTGGATGTATGGGGGATGTTGTCCTGGTATGACCTGGGACGGTTGGTACCACTGGATGGGTCCCTGAACGATGATGGCTACCTGTCCATCCACACTCACCCCATGCATTCCTTTCATGTTGGATGTTTACCCTGGTGGTGATGGTGTCTAGCAACAGGACAATGCGCTGTGTCACGTCGCTAAGGGGGTGCGTGAACTGGTTCCAGAAACACGACAGCGATGTCTCCGTTCTCCCTTGGCCGGTGAAATTTCCCGACCTCAGTTCCACAGAGCACTTGTGCGACTATTTGGATCGACAGGCTCGACGTGCCAATCCACAACCACGTCATCTCCGGGACCTCCGTACTCTGCTGCAGTCCGAATGGGCGCATGTGCCTCGGGGAACCTTCCAGGACCTCATTGCGTCCATGCCACGTCGTCTCGCCGCTGTCATCAGGGCAAAGGGTGGTTATTCTCATTATTAGGTACGTGATCATATTCTGATACGACTGTGTACATGGTACTGGCGATCGCGTGGCTCCTGATAAAAGTCGATGTAAACAGCAGCAGACGAGTCTCAGACGAGTCATTTACGGGGACTCTCAGCAGATACAATTTCACGGTGAGTCAAGACGTCTACGAGTTCGTTAGCAGCTAGAACCATTTCATCATAGCCGTATAGTAGGTGTGCATGAGGCCCGTTGGGCAGCTCGTAGCATAGCAATCATCTTGACAGTGGCGACACCAGAAGTTCAGAACTTAGGGAGCGGGGGCTAAGTTTTGTACGAGGGACACGAACTTTGAAGTGCGTGGCAATTGCCAAAGAATTCCGTACGTGCAAATCTTATCCGACACTGATAATGTTATCTCCAGTAAAAAAAAATATCATGTGCATCTACATGTAATATTTATTCAGTGCGTGTACTCGTAGTACTGGAAACCACAGATTCGAATCTCAATGGGCTTCAAAAAGTTACTCTTTGCAATTTTTTAGCTTACTTATGTCATTTTGTTTATCTTTTTTTAAACTTGCTGTTATAAGGCAGTTTGTGAATTTCAGTTTGTAACCAGACCCATAATATGTATATATATATATATATATATATATATATATATATATAAAATATCTTAAAGGTGTACTACAAAGTTGCCCTACCCATCCGGGAACTGTGCACTGCAGCAAGAACCACTGGTGGAGTATATGTCAAACTCTCTACACCTTTAACCAAGAACTTCCAGTAGAAATCCCTAAATCCCACTAAATTAACACACGCAAACTAAAATCAAAACTCTCACAATTCACATACAACACAAAAAAAAAAATAATAATAATAATAATAATATTAAACACTTGGGGTCGGGTACCGGGAGCCACTCATCAGGGAAAGACTCCCCGGCACCCGAACCCTGGTTCAGGTTTCATGCAGGTGTCTTTGAAATATGTGATTTCCGAAACAAGGGTTAATTTTTTTACTTTAGTGTTATACACCTGGTCTTTCCTACCTGAACCAACAACACAGAACTGAAATACAAAAAACTTACCTGAAATGAAATAACTTTAAACCCTACAACTCCATTGAACACCAATAAATCTAAACTTCGATCTTAACACATTCCCTCCATAGCCGAAGTACAAGGGGGTGTGACAGGGAGGGAGCTCCTTCGGGCTACGTCTCATTTAGTCATGTGATCCAGTTGTTTTGATAGAAAATTCCATCTTAATAGACATAGGCTGTTGTTAAGAATAAATAAAACTTGAACTAAATAACATGAAGAATTAGCGTAAATGATATAGAAAGAATAAAATAGAGAAGAAATAATACACGAACAAATTACGAGTAAAAAAGCCGTATTACATAAGGGGGAAAAATATATATTCTAAGTTGGGGAGTCGGAAAAAAGTTATAATGAATAAATCAGGATTAAAAGCAAGAATGCATTAAACAGAATGTTTCAAACTTCGAATCATGTGATCCAGTTGTTTTGATAGAAAATTCATTCTTAATAGACATAGGCTGTTGTTAAGAATAAATAAAACTTGAACTAAATAACATGAAGAATTAGCGTAAATGATATAGAAAGAATAAAATAGAGAAGAAATAATACACGAACAAATTACGAGTAAAAAAGCCGTATTACATAAGGGGGAAAAATATATATTCTAAGTTGGGGAGTCGGAAAAAAGTTATAATGAATAAATCAGGATTAAAAGCAAGAATGCATTAAACAGAATGTTTCAAACTTCGAATCATGTGATCCAGTTGTTTTGATAGAAAATTCATTCTTAATAGACATAGGCTGTTGTTAAGAATAAATAAAACTTGAACTAAATAACATGAAGAATTAGCGTAAATGATATAGAAAGAATAAAATAGAGAAGAAATAATACACGAACAAATTACGAGTAAAAAAGCCGTATTACATAAGGGGGAAAAATATATATTCTAAGTTGGGGAGTCGGAAAAAAGTTATAATGAATAAATCAGGATTAAAAGCAAGAATGCATTAAACAGAATGTTTCAAACTTCGAATCATGTGATCCAGTTGTTTTGATAGAAAATTCATTCTTAATAGACATAGGCTGTTGTTAAGAATAAATAAAACTTGAACTAAATAACATGAAGAATTAGCGTAAATGATATAGAAAGAATAAAATAGAGAAGAAATAATACACGAACAAATTACGAGTAAAAAAGCCGTATTACATAAGGGGGAAAAATATATATTCTAAGTTGGGGAGTCGGAAAAAAGTTATAATGAATAAATCAGGATTAAAAGCAAGAATGCATTAAACAGAATGTTTCAAACTTCGAATCATGTGATCCAGTTGTTTTGATAGAAAATTCATTCTTAATAGACATAGGCTGTTGTTAAGAATAAATAAAACTTGAACTAAATAACATGAAGAATTAGCGTAAATGATATAGAAAGAATAAAATAGAGAAGAAATAATACACGAACAAATTACGAGTAAAAAAGCCGTATTACATAAGGGGGAAAAATATATATTCTAAGTTGGGGAGTCGGAAAAAAGTTATAATGAATAAATCAGGATTAAAAGCAAGAATGCATTAAACAGAATGTTTCAAACTTCGAATCATGTGATCCAGTTGTTTTGATAGAAAATTCATTCTTAATAGACATAGGCTGTTGTTAAGAATAAATAAAACTTGAACTAAATAACATGAAGAATTAGCGTAAATGATATAGAAAGAATAAAATAGAGAAGAAATAATACACGAACAAATTACGAGTAAAAAAGCCGTATTACATAAGGGGAAAAAATATATATTCTAAGTTGGGGAGTCGGAAAAAAGTTATAATGAATAAATCAGGATTAAAAGCAAGAATGCATTAAACAGAATGTTTCAAACTTCGAATCATGTGATCCAGTTGTTTTGATAGAAAATTCATTCTTAATAGACATAGGCTGTTGTTAAGAATAAATAAAACTTGAACTAAATAACATGAAGAATTAGCGTAAATGATATAGAAAGAATAAAATAGAGAAGAAATAATACACGAACAAATTACGAGTAAAAAAGCCGTATTACATAAGGGGAAAAAATATATATTCTAAGTTGGGGAGTCGGAAAAAAGTTATAATGAATAAATCAGGATTAAAAGCAAGAATGCATTAAACAGAATGTTTCAAACTTCGAATCATGTGATCCAGTTGTTTTGATAGAAAATTCATTCTTAATAGATATAGGCTGTTGTTAAGAATAAATAAAACTTGAACTAAATAACATGAAGAATTAGCGTAAATGATATAGAAAGAATAAAATAGAGAAGAAATAATACACGAACAAATTACGAGTAAAAAAGCCGTATTACATAAGGGGGAAAAATATATATTCTAAGTTGGGGAGTCGGAAAAAAGTTATAATGAATAAATCAGGATTAAAAGCAAGAATGCATTAAACAGAATGTTTCAAACTTCGAATCATGTGATCCAGTTGTTTTGATAGAAAATTCATTCTTAATAGACATAGGCTGTTGTTAAGAATAAATAAAACTTGAACTAAATAACATGAAGAATTAGCGTAAATGATATAGAAAGAATAAAATAGAGAAGAAATAATACACGAACAAATTACGAGTAAAAAAGCCGTATTACATAAGGGGAAAAAATATATATTCTAAGTTGGGGAGTCGGAAAAAAGTTATAATGAATAAATCAGGATTAAAAGCAAGAATGCATTAAACAGAATGTTTCAAACTTCGAATGTTATAAACAAAACGTCTCTTTCCCCATATGACAACAAGCGAGTCGTATCCTCAGACAATATTCATTCTTTGCCCTACGATCATTTTTCATTAATATATATACAAACACATCATATCATGGTTGTTGGAAAGGTTACCTCTCAACGAGATGTGTATACTTCTGTTTCAAGATAAAGGAAATCCGCCGCCCCGGTGGCGCAGTGGTCTAAGGCGCTGGCCTCTGATCATTCGTCCGTAAGGGGTCAGGGTTCGAATCCCGGTCAGGCATGGATATTGTGTTTGTCTTACGGCACTGACTCTCTCCCTTCCCTGGAACCAGTGACCCTAAATTAGGGACGGGCGACTGCTTATAACCCATTGAGTTGCTCACGGTGGTCGTTAAACCTCCAATCAAAAAAAAAAAAAAAAAAAAATCCTTTATGTTCAGTCTTAAGTATAAAGGCAGCGTCTTGATTAACAGGGTCAAATGTTATCTGAGTAAACACATCTTATCAGAGATTTTCACTGAACTGGTCAGTTGGGTGATAGGTATTTCGGTGTTGAGTTTAAGAAAATGTAATGATTCCCCGACATTTCCACTTATCTATACAAACACATCATATCATGGTTGTTGGAAAGGTTTACCTCTCAACAAGATATGTGTACTTCAGTTTCAAGATAAAGGAAATCCTTTGTTTTCAGTTTTAAATTTAAAAGCAGCGTCTTGTTTAACAGGGTCAAATGTTTTCTGAGTAAACACATCTTATCAGAGATTTTCACTGAACTAGTCAGTGGGTGATACGTATTTCGGTCTTGAGTTTAAGAAAACATAATGATTCCCATGCCTTTCCACTTATCTATACAAACATATATCAGGATTGTTGGAAAGGTCACCTCTAGACCAGATGTGTTTATTTCAGTTTCAAGATAAAGGAAAATCCTTTGTTAAAGAGCTACCACAGCCCGGCACGTTTTCAATCAAACCATTTTCGTCCTGTTATAATTTAAACGATTTCAAAAACGACCGTTTACAGAATTTTACTCTATTCAAAATAAACTTATGGAAAATGATTTCATAGTTTTCCCAAAGAGAAGGTTCTTCTGACAGATCTCTTAGCTCATGGGAGAAAAAGTTCTTATCAGAACTATAATGAATTTCACCTTGAGAGTCATGACGTCACTCGTCAGCCTATCTCAAGCTCTCCTGCTTCATTCTCAACTCAGTTCTTTTAGTGGACGGACTTCAGTTGTTCCCCTTCCTGAGAAAAAAAATGCTGCCTCTTCGACATGACAAGGAAAGACTTCATTTCCATTATTCTCAGCTGTTCTCCTCAACTCAAGTTATTCATTGCTTTTCTCGCCTGGAAGAAGAAGTGGAATATTTAAGTGGAGAATTCTCAAAGATCAAAATTTATGGAAAATCATATTCCATTCCCAGACAACATGTTGCCTTCGGGGACCTCAATCTGAAATACACTTTTAGCGGTTTGACCTTAGAACCTCGCCCTTGGGCTCCATTACTTCAAGAAATCAAGCTTTATGTTGAGAAAGAATGTGGTGAATCTTTCAACTTTGTTTTAATTAATAAATATCGAAATGGGAATGACTGAATCAGCGATCACCGTGATAACGAAGCTGAATTAGATCATTTGTCTTGTATTGCCTCAGTATCTCTCGGACAGGAAAGAGACTGTTTTCAAGCGAAACGGGTTTAAACCAGTTTCCTTATCTTTGAGATCAGGAATTTACTCCAGATCCTGCCACCAACTAATTCGTATTGGAGTCATGGTCTGCCTCGACAAAAGGATGCTCCAAACATTAGATTGAATTTGACCTTTAGAAAGATGATAATCGAGTGTTCTTTGCCCCATGACTCTGCTCTTTCACTCTCAAGCAGTAAACAAGTGACGAACTCCAACCTCTTATTAGTTTTGCCCGAACAATTCAAAGCTAACTCATTCTGTTCCCTGTCTTCGAACTGTCAGCACGCTTCGTTGTCGACCACACCGCTTCCATCAAATTCCTTCGATTCTCTTCCTCCAGCTTTCAACATGAAGCGATCATCTTCCTCTACTGAAGTTTCCGATGCTGTAGCAAAGAAGGTATGTACTGAAGCTTCCAAGTCATGTGTTGAATTGGGAATTTCTTTGAATGATATCCCCCTCATCATTTCCATTTAGGGGGTAACGCATTCGTGAAAGTGTCTGATTTCCATAACACAATCAGAGTTCATGTAAGAAGATACAGGAATGAACAAGAATCTTTTTCCCAACCAAGAATGGAGTCACCATGACAGCTCTGACCTTCCTTCAGTTTATGAGAAAAGTCCGTTGGTTGCATGGAGAAAATGAAGATATGCTAATCAACAGAGAACTAATTATTTCTGCCTCTCCTTCTTTGGACGGACCTCACAGTTATATATTTGAGGTGCTTTCCCCTCGGATCAATGGATTTCGTCGACTGAACCCTAATTCCATTAAACTGAATGGTGAACAATTTGAAGCTCTCGCTGATCAATGTGAGAAGATATGGACCAGCATTACTATTCTACTATTTTGTCCAGTTTTTACAAAGACCGTTTTGCTTCATCAGAAGATTCCAACCCCCGTTCCTTCCTCTCCACTAACGAACGAAGAGCATTACTTCATGCTTATTGAAGTGGTGTTGGATCTCGTTCAGGGGCATGCTGAAAAATTATTCTATTGTATTCAGTGTCACCTTAATCCGGATCGCATGCTTGAAAACATCATGGGTCACAGATGCACTGATGTCACCCCCAATTTAAGTTTAAAGAACACTTCAAGGATGCCGTAGCAATGCTAGACCCTAAGACTTTAGCGGAATCTTTCGCTGAAACCGTTGGGGAGAATATCCCATCCAAAGCCTTCTTGGAAGGAATATATGGAAAGGACTTGTTGCGTTCTGTGAAAAACATGTATTGAGGAGGTAGCAGAGAAAAAAAGTTCTTTTTAGAACTACCTTAAATTGTTGGTTTAAGGGAATGGGGAGGGAGGTAGGGAAAAATTATGATGTGAGAATGCATCTATTTTTCTATAATTTTAAAAGTAAAAGTGTGAATGTGTTTCATTTTTGTAAGGAGTTAAATAATAATGAATTTCAAGTTTTTAAAAGTAAAAGTGTGAATGGTTTTTTTTTTTTTTTTGTAAGGAGTTAAATAATAATGAATTTCAAGTTTTAAAAGTAAAAGTGTGAATGTTTTTTTCATTTTTGTAAGGAGTTAAATAATAATGAATTTCAAGTTTTAAAAGTAAAAGTGTGAATGCATAAATCTTAAAGAAATTTATTGGGGATCTGGTATTGAAGAAATGATTTGTTATTTTTAAGGGAAAGGCTTAATGTATTTCATTAAGAGCCCGGAATTCAACTGGTCTGAGAGCAATGCTTTACAGTATTGAGTCGAAACCAGACACTAAACTTTGGGGAGTTTGACATTTTTTTTTCAAACTGGCTACACTTCATTCTCTTAGTTTGAAGAGAATAAGTGCTCTCACTGACGACCCTATAACGAAGTAAATTTCTCCGTCATTTCTGGTCTACGCCGGGATTCGAACCCGAGTCCGCTTATTCCGGAATAAGTCGCTCTACCAACTGAGCTACGCGGACGTTCATTCTGATTGCTATCTGCCTTTATGTCGTGTGCATCCTGCTGGCAGGTACGCCACAACCCCTCTAGCTATAAGAAAATAAACACTCTGGGTTTCATAAAAAATTCTTTCCAATTTTCTCCCTGATCTATTTTTACTTCATTCAGAAACGCACCTTAAGAAAAACGAAGTGATTCGTTTTGATCGTAGGAAAAAATGAACTGTTCTGAAACGCACCCTGTCTGTTTTCAACTGAATCGAAAATAGACCTTTTAAAATATTTCACTTGAACGAAAACGTGCTTCTTAAATTTCGCAGTTTCCCATGTTATTCAATGGGCAATTCACTGAATTTTCTATCATAAGAAATCCGAAAACGGTCCTCTTAGTAAAATCAACAAAATCGTTTTTGACCCCATGCACTTTAATTTTGGTATCATATTCTCGTATTCCACTCATAAGAGCAAAAAACATTAAACTGCGTCTCTTCTTTTTTAAGTTCGTTTGATTCGGAGGCAAAAAAATATATATACATATGAAAGAAATGTTTTCTCGACGAATGATTCAAACTGATTTCTGTTCGAAGTATAAGAAAATGAAATCCGGCATCAGAGCAATGAATACGTAAACAATTTCATTGAAACGATAGTAAATTATCTCGATTATGCCTGCTTTCATGACAATGAAAATTTTCGTAATGAAAGACCTGAAAGTACTTCGATAGCCTAAAATAGTTCTACTCTCTTAATAAATTAAAATTGAATAAATGCTTCTGTTTCTCAGTAAAGAACTGCAGGGACATGGAATCTGACAATAGTAAAGGGAGAACGAAGATTTTAAAGCGGTTCATGAAAAAAAAAAAAAGGCCATGGTTCATTCAGTAAAGAAATGTCATAGAGTAGAGAGAGCGTGAGCAATCTATTCGTCTTTAGGTTGAGCTTTCACTTATAGGGCTTCTTTTATCATATTGAAATATATGCATGCATTTCCCTTAACTGAACATGAACTAATATATACATATATTTCCCCTTTCTCAAAGGACTCCCGCAGTGGTCTAAGGCGCTGGCCTCTGATCATTCGTCCGTAAGGGGTCCGGGTTCGAATCCCGGTGAGGCATGGATGTTGTGTTTGTCTTACGGCACTGGCTCTCTTCCTTCCCTGGAACCAGTGACCCTAAATTAGGGACGGGCGACTGCTTATAGCCCATTGAGTTGCTCACGGTGGTCGTTAAACCTCCAATCAAAAAAAAAAAAAAAAAAAAAAAGAAAAAAGGACTCCATTAAGTTGATCTCCAGTCTTTGAAGTGAATGGGAAGAAAAATAACATGTCGATGTGTTATGAGAAAATGTACGAATTTCCTTAAGACAGTCTGAAGCGAATTGAACATCAAGCAGTTGTAAGAGGGTTTACTATCGTAATATCTACATACATTTTGAAAAAAATATCTTCTAAAGTTAGAGGGAAAAATACATGAATATTAAAAAACAACAGTTCCTTAGATTTACAAATAGAGTATTTGAAGTAGAAAGAGGGATGGAATGCTTTGAATAGGAATTTCTTGTTTCAGTGAAGGGATTCTTATTCTGGAAATTTATTTTTTTTAAAAAGAGAAACTATCATTTTCAGAAAAATTTCTGGGGGAGTCGAACTTGGATATTTTAATCGATTCCATTCATGCATCACGTGATCACCCCTTATCAGTCCTTCTCCAGGTATAAAAGGGCCATGTTAGATCAGAAATTCCCATAGCTTCTTCAACTTTACTACGGTATCTTGAAAGTTAGTCCACATTCTTCTCGAATTTTGTTGAAATGTTTGGATCTAGTTCATGAATTTCCTTTGTAAATGCAAACACTCCAGATCACAGGAAAAGTAAAATCTGACAATCTTATCTGTTTACAGAGAAATTCTAAGAATTAGAAACATATATTTTTAGTAACAATATCAGAGTGAAAGAAATACTTTGAACACTATCTTTTGTGTGTTAAAACGCATGGTAGGAACGTTATCTTTTTCATGACAAACATGCCGGAAACTTAGGGCAAACATATGTTATCACAGGAAGATGCACCATTTAACACTGCGGAAATCGCTCTCAAAACAGATTAGACGTTAATCAAAAACATCTGGACACGATGAACTTAAAAGGAAGTGATCTTATCTATAACAAGGCACAAGATAATGTAGTCCGCGTGAACTAGGATATCACAGGAAGAAGTACTTATCTACATGAGCTGGGCAATGTGTTTTCATTTATCACATTTATAGGAATAGTATTGAAGGCTGAAATGTCGGGAGATAAGAACGTTGGGGTACATTAATAAAAAACATCTGTTTTACCTACACAGAGAAATTCTGGGACTAGAGAGAACAGATTGGGTTTATCAGGCCGGAAACAAACAAAGATAACAACTCAAAGGTCGTTCTGATAGCATTGCAGACGGGAAGTGATCGCAATGTACACTGACTGGGTGAATAAATCTGTCTTCGGAAATATATCTAAACTTAGGGAAAACAAAATAAGATTCGTTTATCATGCAAAAGAAGGGAAAAATTAATTTTCAAGAAGTATCCGGAACAATGTTGAAAAAATCAACAAGCCAGAATAAAATAAAGAACCAAGTTATAATAATTAATGAAATTTCTTGAGAAAGGGGTGCGAATCGTTTTATAGACACGAGCTAAAAAATAATGCAACGCTTATAACACCTCACACAAGTTCTAAAAATATACGGTTTATAAAGAGAAGAAAAATTCTAAGTTGATTAAAAAATCAGAAGCACGGAAATAATTCCTAAGTTATAATAGATAAATAAATATTTCCTAAGTTATAATCAGCACGATAAGGGTCAACGTTCTTATCTCCCGCCATTTCCGGTAGGGGAACTCTCGTGAGGAGCAACCGTCAGGTGCTTCCCCCCCCCTTCCTGTGACGACCCCCCCCGCGACCCCCGTGAGGAGCAGCCGTGAGGAACACAATGTTAAGTGAATGGACGTCAGACATAGCCTTTTCTACTACTCACACAAGTGTCGGGACGCCACATTATGGTTAGAGGAGCATTCATCTGAGCTAGGGGTGTTGCCATTCCGACCCAAGTCCCCAGTTCTGAACGTGATAGAACACATTTTGGATGCCATGCAACGCGCTATCAAATCCAGGAATCCGAGACCTCGGAATACACCCGAATTGTGGAAAGCTCTGCAGGAAGTATGGTGTGCATTGCCTACAGCATATTTCCAGAAGCTAGTGGAGTCCATGCCCCGTCGTATTTCTGCAGTCCTGCGCTCCCGTGGGGACCTACAAAGTATTAGACTGGTGTACCAGTTTTTCTGGCACTACAGTGTGTATGGTGTTGCGTAACATCACAGCCTCTCCTTGACAAATGTCAACCCCGCCTTCTCGTGGTGCATCCTGTTCCCACTAAAGGGGCTCTGACGACCGCCAATAGCGGTATAACTATACCATCGGGATTAGAGGAAATGCTATCCCACACTCACCAACCCGCTTGGCCAGCGTGGTGAGTTATAGCCAAACCCCTCCAAAATGACTCCACAACTTAAATCATGGCCCTCAGTCTCAGGCAGCTGGAATGTACCTGGCCAATGCAGCGGCCAGTGCGACATGAAGGCAGAGGGTGCTAAGAATCCCCAGAGGACCGAACTAGGCTGCCATCTGATGCTGACCTTGGCTACGTATAATGGACGCTTCCTATCTTCTGATTCAAGGCTTCTTGAATTGGAAGAGGAACTACAAAGGATCAAGTGGAACATCGTCGGGCTAAGTGAGGTAAGGAGAAAAGGAGAAGATCTCATTGAACTGAAAAGTGGACATCTCTTCAACTATCGTGGGACAGATACTGGCAGAACTAGTGGTGTTGGATTTATAATAAACAAGAAAATGAAGCATAAAGTTGTAGAAGTTGAAAGTTCCTCTGACAGAGCTGCACGACTCGTTATCCAACTCTCGAGAAGATACCAGGCTCAGATTATTCAAACGTATGCACCCACCACAAGTCATCCTGAAGAAGAAATTGAAGAATTTTACGAGGAAATTCGTCATCAAAATAATAAAGGCAATCAGCACTTGAAGATCATTATGAGAGATTTCAATGCGAAAATAGGGCAACGGCAACAGAAAGAAACTTCAGTAGGTAAATTCGGTCACGGCAACAAAAACCAGCGTGGAAATACTCTAGTTGAGTTTGCAGAGGCAGAAGCGTTTTTCATCTTGAACTCCTTTTTCAAGAAAAGGCCACACAGGAAATGGACATCCAAATGGGACGACAAGTGAAATTGATTTTATTATGTGTAACAAAAAATTCGTCATAGAAGACTGCAGTGTGCTAAACAAGTTCAACACAGGTAGTGACCATAGATTGGTGAGATGTAAGATGCACATCAACACTAAACTCGAACGTGGCAAGCTCATAAGACAAACAAAATGTATTGACATAACCAACCTTAAAAAACACCATAATACCTTCAAGTTGGAACTGAAGAACAGTATCTCCGCTTTAGAAGGCCTAACATCGGAAGAAGTGGATATTTCTGAAGTTAACAGAAAAGCAACCAAAGCTCTTGTGGAAACAGCAACAAAATTAGCTGGGTCTAAGAACAAGTTGCATGCAAACAAATTATCAAGAAAAACCAAAATGTTGATGCAAAAAAGAAGAGAGATGAGGACAACTAAAAAAGATGTGACTTCCAAAGTGGAATATATAGAGCTATGCAAGACAGTACGAAAAAGTATCACTGAAGACGTAACGAAATTCAACTGTGAACTAGTGAGGAAAGCAATTGAAAACATCCAAAGCCTAAAAATAGCAAAGGGACATATCAGTAAGTGAAAAAAAGATTATGGCACTGAGAAAAGAAGATGGTACTGTAACAAGAAATAGAAGCGAAATTTTAACAAGAGTGAAAGATTTCTACTCCAAATTATATGAAAGGGATTATACATGTACTCCAGACATAATGAAAGGTACCAGTACCAGAGTTCTTCCAGTCCTCTCAGCAGAAGTTGCACATGCAATCAAGAACATGAAGTGGGGAAAAGCTCCAGAAGAAGATGGAATTACTGTAGACATCATACAAGAAGCAAGTGGAGAAATCGAAACAGTACTCGCCCAAATTTTCACTCGATGCCTTAATGAAGGGAAGATTACTGAGGATTGGAACAACGCTACAATGATCCTGCTACATAAAAAAGGTAACATTGAGGATCTCAGGAACTACAAACCTATCAGTCTCCTATCAGTGGTTTATAAAATTTTCAGTAAGGTTCTTTCAACCGCTTGAAGGTAACACTGGACATGGCTCAACCGAAAGAACAAGCTGGATTCAGGGGTGGCTACAGCACAATAGATCATATCCACGTACTGAGAGAACTAATTGAAAGAGCGAGGGAATATGAACTTCCATTGTGCATGGCTTTTATCGATTATGAAAAAGCCTTTGATTCCGTGAAACCATCAGCAGTTACAATGGCTCTGAAATCCTGCGGTATTGAAGATACATACGTTAATATTATTAATAACATCTATGAAAATGCAAGTGCAAAGATTCGGCTGTTTGAAAAAACAACACACATAAAAATTGGAAAGCGAGTGAGACAAGGTGACACCATATCTCCGAAGCTCTTTAATGCCACGTTGGAAAATGTCTTTCAATCACTGAACTGGGAAAACAAAGGGATAAAGATTAATGGAGATTATCTAACTCACCTTCGTTTTGCTGATGACGTAGTCATTTTTGTAACTACCCCATCAGAGCTGCAGAGTATGATCGAGGAACTTGCTGACAAGAGTAAAGAAGTGGGATTAAAAATGAACTTTCAGAAGACAATAGTCATGTACAATGCTTTTACAAGAAATGAAGATTTATCAGTTGATGGGGAAAAGCTGGAGACAACCAATACCTACATTTATCTTGGACAGCAGATATCAAGTGAAGGTCACATTGATGAAGACATTAATCGGCGTACAAAACTTGCCTAGAGAGCTTTTGGAAGAAACAGCATAATTTTCAAGAGCAATATGCCATTATATCTTAAAAGAAAAGTGTTTGATCAATACATCCTTCCAGTGCTTACGTATGGTGCAGAGACGTGGACCTTAACTAAAAGAGACATACAAAGGCTGCAGACAACTCAAACAAGCATGGAGAGGTGCATGCTTGGTGTAACTAAGAGAGATAAGAAGAGGAACTCGTGGATCCGAAAAATGACAAGAGTGGAAGACCTCATGATCAGAGTTAAATCCCTGAAATGGCAATGGGCTGGACATACTGCCAGAAGGACAGACCATCGATGGACAGCCGAAATTTTAGATTGGATTCCAAGGGACAGGAAAAGACCCAGAAGAAGACCACATAGAAGATGGGTGGATGAAATTCGAAAGTATGTGGGAGTAACATGGAGGAGACTAGCACAAGACAGACTGTTGTGGAAGAGGCGTGGAGAGACCTTCGTTTAGCAGTGAATTGTTAATGGTTGACAATGATGATGATGATATATATACGAGGGTGGTTCAAAAAGTAACGAAACTGATTTTACATGTGGCAGAAGTGTAATGCAATAAACATACTTACGCTTACATACTTTCGAAATATTATCCCTCTACCTGTCTACACCGGTCCCAGCTTTCAATGCACTTCCAGAAGGTGCATTCGAAGCTCTTCCTCGACATGTGGTTCAGGATATCTATCACAGCATTATTCAGTTCAATATTTGATGCAAACCGACGCCCGTGAAGTTATTTTTTCACTTCAGGCAATAGGTGGAAGTAACGAAGCACCTGGTCTAGTGAATACGAAAGGGAGCGTCATCATTTCGGTGCTTAGATCTTAGATAACCTGCTGGTTAAGCAAAGCACGATGTGCACGTTCGTTATCTTGATGCAAAACCCAACCAGTTTGTGCAAATTTTGGGAGTTTTGGGGGGGGGGATTTTCTTTATATCTGTGAAAACTTCAGAATAGGCACCAGTAACAGTTTTCCCTTGTGAAACAACATGGTCATACGCACATTCCTTTTTATCGAAGAAAACAAGGTGCATGACATTCCCTGCACTTGCTGGAACCTTTACTTTCTTGGATCGGGGGACTCTGTAGGATTTTTCCTATTGGGTGCTCTGTTTCGTTTCTGGATCGAAATAGTAAAAAAATGTTTCATCACATGTGACGACTCGATCTAAAAAGTGTGAAGCACATCGTAGCAGGGACTTCCATAGGCGACAAGTGATAACACAATTTGCTTTGTGTTCATTCGGGAGCACGCTTGGAATCTACATACTTTGCAGCGACTTTTCGGTATCCCAGCCGGTTTCTCACAATGTCATCAACAAAATCGACCGACATCTGCATGACATTAACCTTCGTAGTCAATGTCGAAAGCCAACCGGAGCGTGGCGCATCTTCCAGACCAGCTTCACCATTCACAAATTAATTCATGCGTTTTTGTGGCGGTTTTATTCAAACGCACGCAAAATTTTATAGCTGCTCTGTTTTTAAATCCATACTGGGTTACAAAAACGCGTCTGAACTCTACACCGTCTATTATAACAATGAACTATAGCAGAACGCGTCGTCACGTGACTGACCTTGCAGCTGTTACGACACAGGCAGCTGCATTTTTCTGCGTGGGTTTGTTTTTGGCGCTGACTTTTTGAACGATCTACGTGTATATATACAGCATATATCATATTTTTAAATTATAATTATGAAAATGGTGTCCTACTACTACTGTCTATGACATTCGCTCAGAAGACTCCATTTCGCAGAATAGTACAATAATGAATTTAACAAAAAAATTATTTTATGTAACAATATTTCAGTGAATTCGAAATATTCACATTCGTTTATCTATGTCCCTTAAGATCTTAGATGGTTGAACTCGCCAGGTGTTCTATTTGCTAAAATACTTGGGAAAGGAGGGGGAGGGGGGCTAAAAGGTGGGCTCAAAAGTTGGGTGGACTAAAGACCACCCGTAGATTCTCGCTTGCATCTTAGTAATAAGCACTGAAACACGGTGTGTGCAGCAAAGAAAGCGTACAGGCAGAACTTCACGTCGTCATTTATCAATCCCCTTTCCCCCAGACGCACCACAGAAAGAGACCGCCTTTTCCGCCGACAAACAACTGCAGACCCCTGTACAACCAAGGTACTTAGAGAGTACCTTGGGTACAACCTCACGGTTGTACCCACACAAGGTACTCTTTCTAAGTACCTTGGGTACAACCTCCACGGCAATCCAACGTTCAGACAGAGAAGTTGAAAGGGGGGCGACAGATGATTTAGGTCGTGCAAAAGATCAGACAGACGTTTTACATACCGGGTGTCTCAAGAAAGATTGAAACAAACTTTAATCTCTTCAACGGTTGATCACAGATACATACTTTCAATTAGAAAAATACTCAAAATGACGTAAAGACTTACGACATGGCATTGCACCCCTGTGGGTGGTATTTGCATAAAAATAATTCATTTTTAGTCTTAGTAGAAAAAAAAGTTAAATTAAAAAAAGTTTTGCGCAATGTTCTAGTTAATCTAAGAAAACAAAATAAACCTCGTTGTTCCAAAAACTCGCGAAGGTATTAGCGATAAAAATTTCAAAAAATGTATCGTCTGGAGCCAGTTTTTTTTTTTTTTTTTCATTCAAGGTTTAACGACCACCGTGAGCAACTCAGTGGGCTATAAGCAGTCGCCCGTCCCTAATTTAGGGCCACTGGTTCCAGGGAAGGGAGAGAACCAGTGCCGTAAGACAAACACAACATCCTTGCCTCACCGGGATTCGAACCCGGACCCCTTTCGAACGAATGATCAGTAGCCATCGCTTAGACCACTGCGCCACCGGGGCGGCGGAGCCCGTTTACGAGCGAACGGTAGCTTGTTTCTTTGCATAGCTTTGTAGCACTCAAAAGCGAGTAAGAGCTTTGGCGCTTGCAGGAAATTATCGCTCCAGGCGATATTTTTTTCAATTTTCATTGCGATTATCTCCGCGAGTTTTGCAAGCAGAATGACGGGGTTTTTTCGACCAATTAGGACATTGTGCAACTTATTTTGATTGAACTTTTTATTTAATTTTTATTTTTTTATTGGAGTTTTAACGACCACCGTGAGCAACTCAGTGGGCTATAAGCAGTCGCCCGTCCCTAATTTAGGGTCACTGGTTACAAGGAAGGCAGAGAACCAGTGCTGTAAGACAAACACAACATCCATGCCTCACCGGGATTCGAACTCGGACCACTTTCGGACGAATGATCAGAAGCCATCGTTTAGACCACTGCGCCACCGGGCGGCTTATTTTTTTTTTTTCGACGGCTGCATAATTTTTTTTTTTTTTTTTTTTTTTACGCAAATGCCACTCACAGGAGTGCAACTGCCATGTCAGAAGTCTTTTCGTCATCTTAAATATTTTTCTTACTGAAAGTATATATCTGTGATCAACCGTTGAAGATATAAAAGCTTATTTCAATCTTTTTTGAGACACCATCTATAACTGTTAGAACAGTTAATAAAGAAACGCAGGTCAAGTGTCCGACCTGGCTCTCCCATGGCTACAGGCCTGGTCCTGTGGCGCCCGCACTGCATTCATTCATGTCCACGATAACAATTCGCCACTGACTGAATGCAGTGAGACTACAGACAGGGCCGTAGCCAGGACGGGCGGCCCCCGAGCCCGTTCTAGCAACTCACACAACAGTCCAGTGCCCCGACCTCTTTTATAGATATTAATGTAGAGGATTTTAGGAAGGTAGTGTCCGACTCCAGGTCTTAAACAACCCATGGAAGTAGGAGATTTGGGCTAAAGTGCCGGAAAGGAGTGTCACACGGAAGCGAGGTAGAAAGGGAAGCAAAGCGCCTTTATTTATAACCGAGGGGCCAGTACTCGGGTTCCGACAGCTTCACGTGTCCATCCGATGCACGGCGAATATTTAGTGGTTCGAACCTGCCTGGGATTGATCCTGATACTTTTACGTGGCAGTCCTGAGCGCTGACCACTGGGCCACCCACATCACACCCCTTTTATATCTTTTGCCCGACCTCAATCATCAGCCGCACCTACCAACTACTTTGTCTGGCTACGGGCCTGACTACAGACACAGCGTCCTATGCACCGGTTGCCTCCGACTTCAGAGCCTCGCCAGGCATGACTCCAGTGGTGAGTCTGACATTCGTCACGAGACCAGAAATTACACATTACCTTTACCATTGAGTCCCTCTTTATCTTGGGTGCATCAAGTTTTGGCGTAGCAAAGGTGGGATCCAGCACATATCCGTGAGAGCCATAGTGCGTACGTGCACGGCAAAGGTTCTGATTTCGGGTATCAGGATATCTGTTGTGGGTGCATAGGGTACATTGACAGCCCAGCGATATATCAACAAGATTATATTCCCCATTGTATGCCATTTTTGCGAAGCACACTTGGCCCTATTTTGTAGCAAGATAATACAAGACTCCAATCGACACACGCTGTACAACAGACTCTACGAGGTGCAGACACCCACCCTTGCCTCGCAAGTTCCCCAGATTTATCTCCTACACAGCACATTGGAATGTAATGGGACGATGCTTCCAACAGCATCCGCAACCAGAACAGACATTGGACAGTCTGCATCACCAACTGGAGGAAGAATGGTGGAATGCGCTTCAAGACACTATAAGGGACCTTTATGTATCAATGTCTGGCTGCACTTATTGCCGCCAGAAGAATCAAGCCACTTATTAAACGACCATTTTATAATTTTTTTACGTTTAACGACCACCGTGAACAACTTAATGGGCTATAAGTAGTAACCCGTCACTAATTTAGGGCCACTGGTTCCAGGGAACGGAGAGAGCCAGTGCCGTTCAACAAACATATCTATGCCTCGTTGGGATTCGAACCCCATCTCGGACGAATGGCAATTCATGTTGTGGCAATTTTTGTGTTCGGTAGTGTATTTGGAAACGTAATTCGTTATTTTTGCATTACGTGAGCTTTGTACGCACATTCAAATTCAGCGATTTTTAGAAGATGGGAAACTTAGCGAAGAACTGACATTATAAAACAAATTTTTCATTTCCAGAAAATGTCGGCCTGGTGGCACAGTGGTCTAAGTGATGGCTTCTGATCATTCGTCCGAGATGGGTTCGGGTTCGAATCCCGGTGAGGCATGGATGTTGTGTGTTTGTGTTACGGCACTGGCTCTCCCCCTTCCCTGGTACCAGTGGCCCTAAATTAGGGACGGGAGACTGCTTATAGCCCACTGAGTTGCTCACGGTGGTCATTAAACCTCTAATCAAAAAAACAAAATCAGAAAATTAAGAAAAGCTCGGGACAATATGAATCTTTTAACGAGATAATTTTGTTTTGGATACGTCTTCTTTCCCAGAATTTTTTTCTCGCCCCAAAACCAATCTCGTGGTTGAGAAACGCACGTTATGCTGCCGCCACTGTGGGTGAATGGTCAGGGGCGCGAGCTTGGTCTCTTCCCTGGGACAGTGGCACTGAATTAGGGACAGGGACTGCTTACAGTCCTCAGAGCAGGGCCAGATTAAGGTCTTAGTGAGACCCTAGGCTCAGACAACTGAGCGGGCCCTCAAAGAATTATGACGGGAAATCATAATGAAGTCCGTTAAAACACGAAACTGTAGCGGTACGCTGGTGATAATGAATACGTAGTGCGTTCTTTAAACTAATAAATTATATGCCGAGTTTCTATAATAAGTCACAGTATTTTTCATTGCTCTCATAAGAACACGAGTTAAAAAAGCTTAAGATTCCTACATTTTTTATCGGTTTTTCTAATGATTTAGCATTGTACACTTTTCTTAGTGCATCTGTTTTGTTATGCAAAATCTAAAGCCACAGGGGACTTCAACAATTTGCGGTTCCAAGTCTAAATTGGGAGGTGTGAATGGATGGTAGTGCAAAAGCGGAAACTCTCTCGCACCCCGCTGTACACAGCTATCTGAAACCATTACCACCCTTGGTGAGTCACTGCCTTGAAATCTGTTTCGTTTCCAGCCTGTTTCTGGCCAAGTAGAAATCATACGAGACAAAAGCAAAACTATTTTACAAACCTCTCTCTCTATCTATTATTTGCCCAGGCATGTCTCCTGGCCCTCAAGGAACCTCCCCTCCCTTAATCCAGCCCTGACTCAGAGTTGCTCATGGTGATCGTTAAACACACACCCTCCAAAAAAAAAAAAAAACGTACCTTCAACTTTCCTATTCGCGAGGGTTACGTTATCTGTCATTGTTTCGAGGTTTAACAACCACCATGAGTGCAACTCTAAGGGCTATAAGCAGTCACCTGTCCCTAATTTTATTAGGCAACTGATTCCAGAGAGTGGAAAGAGCCAGAAACATATAGGGTAAATGCACCAACCATACCTTATGGGGGAGCTCCCTTTTCTGTTCCAATCTCATCCTGTGCTCATTCTCTTAATTACCTAAAGGATTAAAAAATAAAATTTTAATATTTTTAGAGCAAACTTTTCAATTTTATTTGTTGTGTTGGCAATACAAATATACTAGAGAATGGAATGTTCATACTACCTTTAAAAAAATAAGACGATATGAAATGTAAACTTCAGATACAATCTCTCTTCCTCGGGACTAAAATAATAATCACGTTGTATCAACATACATCAAAATTATAATTTAAGAAAACAAAATCAAGTGGAACTTACGTTTCAATTGTTGATACAAACTTAACAATATTTTGATATTAAATATTGCACACCTTATATATTTTTTTAATTCAGTATTGTTTACAGCAGTTCGAAGACACGTATACACGAAAAGTACAAAAAGTATATGCAGAAACTAGGGGGTTATCGAATCCGTAATTAATCAGTCTAATCCAGGACAATTGGGTAGCTTAATTTAGGTGTGTTTAAAGTTTCCATATAAATCGTTTTGTTTCATTTTCAAAAATTTTTTGAGCTTATGAAAAGCGGGGTCCTCCAAAGCATGGGGCCTGGACAAGGGCAGTCCTGCTAATAACGATCTCGCTGTCCCTCATGGCAAATTATCAGTTTTTATAAAATTCTGAACTATTCAACAGTTGATCTTACTGTGTGCCAAATAAAACTACCAGTGTTGTTCTCGAAATGTTGGAACTATTCGATAGCTAATCTCACTATGTGCAAAACTACCACTATATTTTAAATTATATACTGTTTTAGGCAACAGTTTAATGAATAACAAGAACTAACGATAGTTTACAAAAAACTGCTGCAATACTTTCAAAAAGCTACACTATTCGATAGTCGACGTGCCAAACTATCGATAGTTCGAATACTATCTGCCATCCCTAATTTCATTCATTCTAAGATTTACGAAGGTAGAAGTAGCTACCCAAAGGTCCCAATCTTACAATTGTTTTTTATTATTATTATTATTTCTTTTCACGTAAACTTTGGAGAGCCGATTTTTTTAAATTGCTTTAAAGTATTTATCAATTTTTCTGTGAATATCATTTTTATTTGCCTTTAGGACTTTTACCAATATGGAGCAACTGCTGAATAAATCAGTTCATGCAGATAGTGTATAAATTTTTGCTCTGATAACTGTTTTGCTAAGATCAATATTCGACAAGTGATCACTATCAGACCTAGTCAACTGAAATAGAAAAACACTGTAAGAGTTAGCGATTTTTCCCCACACTAGGAGGGCACAAATGTTTACTCGTCACTGAAAAACCTTTCATATTATCTTTATAAAGAAAGAGAAATCAGTACTCCACATCAAGTAAAATTTCTGATAAAAATACTAATTTATTTTGCATGGACTTCCCACTGAGTGTGAAAATACTCAGATTTCTAAGATACATCTAATGCTTCAGTTGTTTCGAACTTCGTTATCCTGGGTGGTGTATCGGTTAAAATGCTTGAACAGAAATCGGGAGACGCAGGTTCAATTCACGCTCCAAAGCAAACAAATGTCCGCCGCCCTGGTGGCGCAGTGGTCTAAGCGATGGCCTCTGATCATTCGTCCGAACGGGGTCTGGGTTCGAATCCCGGTGAGGCATGGATGTTGTGTTTGCCTAACGGCACTGGCTCTCTCCCTTCCCTGGAACCAGTGACCCTAAATTAGGGACGGGCGACTGCTTATAGCCCATTGAGTTGCTCACGGTGGTCGTTAAAAATCCAATAATAAAAAAAAAAAAAAATGTTCAAGTTTTCTGAAGAGGCGAACACAATAATTCATGGAGAACAGTGAAAATACGGCACCTTTATATTGATGACATTTGTATATGCCTTCCATGTACCTATGAAGAAGAAATAATTCTTCATAGAAGAAGAAATAATTCTTCATCATTCTATGAAGAATTATTTCTTCAGGGAGATTCCTTTCCCATTGACTTCCACAATGTTTTCCGAATAACTTGTAGCATACATCCATACCTGGATGTAAGAAAAGGTCGTGCTGACGCTACGATGAAACATTGGATTACTTTGACTCAGTGATGTAGTTCTAATTAAAAAAGTGCCTTAGCGGCGAAGTAAAAAAGAAAAGACTTGGAAAGAAGACTCAAAGGTTTTAAATACATAACTAATTCTGATTTATTTTTATTGTTCAGTACATTTTATAAAACTTTTATTACAATTACTTTCATTTATACTGCTTAATTTCAGCAATTTTTAATAAAGGAAAGAAATGTTTGTTAGCCACGCCTTAAAGATACGCAGTTTTTTTATTTTAAGTAACACGCTGTCATTTCGCACGATTTCAAATGTTCAGTATGATTATTATTTGAATCCCACTGGACAGATAACTAGTATAGTCACACTGAATAAATGTAACTTATATTGTCGCATCTATTAGTGCAACTAATACCACTTTTTCCTAAGATTCCGAGGTAAATGAAGAAAGCCGCCCCGGTGGCGGTGGTCTAAGGCGCTGGCCTTTGATCATTCGTCCGTAAGGGGTCCGGGTTCGAATCCCGGTGAGGCATGGATGTTGTGTTTGTCTTACGGCACTGGCTCTCTCCCTTCCCTGGAACCAGTGACCCTAAATTAGGGATGGGCGACTGCTTATAGCCCATTGAGTTGCTCACGGTGGTCGTTAAACCTCCAATCAAAAAAAAAAAAAAAAATGTAGAAAATATCTGTGCTGTATGTGTGTGTGTTATCCTTAAGGAATAAGAGAGGGGATAGCTTAATAAAAAGTCTTTGCAAGCATGAAACACTTAGCCTTAATGACGGCATAAATTCTCACTGAATTTTTTTCTTGGAGCAATGAAATAATTTTGAGGACTGCCGTCTGTCTAGACAATGGACTTTATATATTCCCTTTACGCCGTTCCAGCGACAGAGTAGTCAGAGGTGTAGGTTTCTGGTTAATGATATGAGCTTTACATGAAGACTGGGTGGCGCATCTCTCTGGCACCGAATCAGGGATGGCCAAAGGCAGCCCTTATACAAACTATCTGTGAAAGTTAAACCCAGAAAAAAATAACATTCTATTTACCCTTATATTCAGCGAGATGCCCTTTTGTGTAATCCGACTGTGTGATTGAATCCTTGCAATACGGATATTTCGGTTATGATTGCATATGAAACATAGTATTCGCTATTTTCAAATATATGATCATCTAAGAAATGTCTTTATATATCTTCTGCAACTGCTACCCACGAAAAGTACCTTAGCGCCGCTAAGCCAAGGAAAATAGTGCCTTAGCGCTGCTAAGCTCCTTCTACACCCCTGCTTTGACTAGCGCAAATCTCAACGGTACTCGGATTTCAATGCTACATCGGCTTTGCTTAAGTTGCCCGGAACTTCTTTGTCTTGTAACGGTAGCATGCTCAAACTCAGATCGGGAGCAGTGGGTTCGATTCCTGCTCCAGGCCGATGCAATTTTATTTCCTGAAGAGGAGACAATTACATAGGAAACAGTGAAAACATGGCACTTTTGGCCCATAATATCATTTCAGTGTGAAAATGTGAAAACCAAACACACAATAATTCATGCATAGGCCAGTTGCATCAAAAAAGAATAAGTTGAAAGAATGACAAACTACATAGAGAAAAAAAGAGAAAAAATTCAAATAAATAATGAGTTTACTTATCATACCTGTACATTACACAAAACCAGAATGCACTCTTAAGCAATCTGAATATTGAAACTTCCAGCATAGCTAGAAAATATAAAAAAGAGCATACAACTCACTCAGTGAATCCTATATGTATGCATAATGGCTGGTCCAACACATTCTCACTGTGCCATTTCTCCAGTATGAGCACTTAGAAAATCATTTCATGCTTCTATAAAATTTAGCACATATTCCAAAACAAATTTTGGACACTAGCAAATATATATATACATATTTCCATGCACACGCGTATTTTGAAAGGTTGATCATTTTAGTTTTGTAAGGAATACTGATTTGAGACACACAACCAGTTTTAAATAGATTTTAGATTTTGAAACTTTCATAAGAAAAAGAAATATATAGCCAGAACAAAACGTTGCTTTAGAAATTCCCTTTTACAACTACTATTTTACTAAGTAATTACAAATGGCTGCATATGAAAGTACTATAGAAAAGAAGAAAGCTGAAGCTACAAGTCTGAAATGAATGCATGATTACCAAAATTATATTACTTTTCAAACAAATATTTCATTGTGTTATTATGCAACTGAAAATGTTTAACAATTATTCACAATCTAAGTTGGGCATAACATTTGTTCAACTGATTCCGTGTGTGTCCAGATAACTTTTCTAGCCAAATATCAGGTCAGACTAGAACTTTTCCCAGAGTTAGTTCTAGTTCAGATCAATTCAGTTACAAACTATTCTCACTTATTAGAAAATTGAATTTGCTTCAGTAAACGTGTAAACATGTCATTGACTGGCTTTATTTTATTTGGTACAGATGCTTTTTGACTTACATGGGGATTACATACCAGGTGCTTTCATGGAAGGCAATTTTTTTAAAGATAAATACTTAACTCCTAAGCTACAATGCATAACATTTCTTAGTTTCACAAAATAAAAGTGATAGGACAGAGCACAATTAACTGAATACATAACTTACATATACCTTAATACTAATGTTAGCCAGCTTACATGAAGGTATTTGTAGAGCTGAGGAGACAATGCTTCCACTAAATTGCAGTTGTGGCCAAAAAGAAATGAGATGATGAGAAAGTGAATGGAAGAGGAGAGTTCTTCAATCTCCCATGTAGAGTTATTGACATCTACTTCTACAGAACATACTGCAAGTGGAGAACTAATAAGAAGTTCTGGAAAACACCAGTTTTTATACCACAGCCACTTGTGCAAAGGACACAAGAAAATATGGGATGAAAGATGCTCAGATAGGTATCAACAGAAATCCAAGCTGTGTAGATTGATACATGACTATAAATTGTGTGCTACTTCACTTCAACATAAACATTCATTTATAATCTATAGCATTCTGAATATTGATTCTTTTACAAGAACTCTTCAAGCTCACAGATTTAGGGAAGTTTGATACTACAGAACGTGTGTGTGTGTGTGTGTGTGTGTGTGTGTGTGTGTGTGTGTGTGTGTGTGTACATTAAACCTGCATCCAATGAATGTTTGTCTAATATGGAAATAATTATGCATAGGAACATAAACATGAACAGCATTTTGCTATATGAAGAAATCTGACTGCATATGGTTATGCTTGCAATATTGTAACATTTCACACACAATATTTTTGAAACATTTTCCTCATCCCATGACTTTCTTTTTCCAACATCACTTATATTCATTTCACTGAAATGCTTATTACTAGTGACAACAATTTCCCTCTTGTTCTTACTATGCTGAAATACATTGCCTGTCGTTTTTATGATTTTGTCAGCATTATGGAGTTAAAATAAATTGAAATGTAAAAGTTGCGATAAAGGAAATCATACAGTTTATAACACTAGCCAAAAGAAGGATTTTTGCTAAGTTACATAGTAATATGAGTACTATAGAGGGTTGATAATATCTACATTCATTATTTTGACAGCAAATATCATGAAGTAATACACTTACATCTTATTAGAATCTGCAAATGTTTATTTTAATGTGAAACTTTCTGTTGGTATTTTGTTTTGATGGCCATTTTAGTGGCATGATATTTATACATATACACATTGTACTCATTAATAAATACCACTGCACTGTATTTGTGATCTCATTATGTTCACTTAAGGCATACTTCAACAATCTGTAACCATAATTCTATATTTCCATAAATCTAGTACAATGATAAATTTGTCTAAAGAAAATTCACTGTAATAATTTTTTTTCCACAGAATTTACTCATCACACTGGATGATGCTATAACTTCAACATAAAAAATTCTGAAAGTTTTTTTCAGAAAAGATGCAGTCAACCCCTTGCCCTGAAAAATTATTGAATACGCTCATGTCCACAATAACTGCTACTCTGAAAATTTAATATCTTTTCAGATATTTTTCACTTCAACATATTTCGACCCCAAGGATATCAGCATTTTTTTTTCTGTTTTAAAAATCCACAAGATTTTTGTATCAATAATATGATACTTAAGTTTTTTAACTCATGCATTTACTTTAAACACAAAAACATTGCTAAAATGATGACCAAATTCACACTTAGGTTCCTGACTTCACAGTACACAGTTCCATAAGTTTCAGCTTCTCCGTGTTCAGAGCTTGGTGTTTTTAAAGTTCTTGGAATTTAAACAGGCACTGTACAAAATGAAGCAATCCCTTTCCTGTCTCAGGTTTTTGAAGTTTATGAATATATGGCTTTGTAAATTCCCAATGCAGTCCCGGTTTTGTACATACTATTGCAGTATTGTTGTCTCTGGAGAAAGAGGCTGGGCAAAAAAATACATCAAAAAATCTTTTCTAGGAATTTGTTAAAATAACTTTCAAAAAGCTATTAAAATTATATGTATTTTCATGAAGATATTCCTTAAGGCTTAAAACAAAAACTTAGGAAATATCTTCATGAAAACAGCTTTTAAAAATTCTTATTTTAAAATGTCTTAGAAGAAGAAGGGAAAAAAAGGATTTTTCACATTCATTTCTCCCTCGGGCATTTTCCAGAGATGATACTGTAGCAGTGCATATGAAAACAGGATAGCACTGGACATTTATGAAGCCATATATTCATATGGGATGCAAGGTCAGGTGATGCGCAAATACATCATGCATGCTTGGTGTAACCAGGAAACTTAAAATGAGAAACTAGTGGATAAGGAAAATGACAAGAGTGAAAGACATCATGATCAGAGTAAAATCCCTGAAATGGCAATGGGCAGGACATGTTGCCAGAAGAACGGACCATCGATGGACAACCGAAATTCTAGACTGGATTCCAAGGGACAGAAAATGACCCAGAAGACCACATGGGAGATGGATGGATGAAATTCGAAAACATGCTGGAGTAACATGGAGGAGAGTGGCTCAAGACAGACAGTTGTTGAGGAAACTTGGGGAGTCCATCATCCAGCAGTGGATTGATAATAGTTGACAATGATGATGACGATATCCATACACTTCAGAAACCTGGAGGGATGTGTGCATGTGGGGGGATGAATCATCATTTTGCAAACCATATGTCAGAACCAAAACTCTAAAATGCATGTTTCAAATTCTGAGACACTAAAACTTCTGCAGAACTGTATGGTGAAGTTAGGAACCTAAAAGAAAGGTTCGTCAACATTTCAGAGGTATTTCATTTTTCAAGTATACACACAAGAAGGGATGTACGGTCAGCTGATGCGTAACATCACAGCGTCTCCTTGACAAATGTCAACCCCGCCTTCTCGTGGTGCATCCTGTTCCCACTAAAGGGGCTCTGACGACTGCCAATAGTGGTATAACTATACCATCGGGATTAAAGGAAATGGTATCCCACACTCACCAACCCGCTTGGCCAGCGTGGTGAGTTATGGCCAAACCCCTCCAAAATGATTCCACAACTTAAATCTTGGCCCTCAGTCTCCGGCAGCTGGAATGTACCTGGCCAAGGCAGCGGCCAGTGCGACATGAAGGCAGAGGGTGCTAAGAATCCCAGGAGGACCGGACTAGGCTGCCATCTGATGCTGACCTTGGCTACGTATAACGGACGCTCCCTATCTTGTGATTCAAGGCTTCTTGAATTGGAAGAGGAACTACAAAGGATCAAGTAGGACATCGTCGGGCTAAGTGAGATAAGGAGAAAAGGAGAAGATCTCATTGAACTGAAAAGTGGACATCTCTTCTACTATCGTGGGACAGATACTGGCAGAACTAGTGGTGTTGGATTTATAATAAACAAGAAACTGAAGGATAAAGTTGCAGAAGTTGAAAGTTCCTCTGACAGAGCTGCACGACTTGTTATCCAACTCTCGAAAAGATACCAAGCTCAGATTATTCAAACTTATGCACCCACCACAAGTCATCCTGAACAAGTTGAAGAATTTTATGAGGAATTTCATCATCTAAATAATAAAGGTAAGCAGCACTTGAAGATAATTATGGGAGATTTCAATGCAAAAATAGGGCAACGACAACAGAATGAAACTTCAGTAGGTAAATTCAGTCACTGCAACACAAACCAGCATGGAAATACTCTCGTTGAGTTTGCAGAGGCAGAAGGGTTTTTCATCTTGAACTCCTTTTTCAAGAAAAAGCCACACAGGAAATGGACATGGAGACATCCAAATGGGACGACAAGTGAAATTGATTTTATTATGTGTAACAAAAAATTCGTCATAGAAGACTGCAGTGTGCTAAACAAGTTCAACACAAGTAGGGACCATAGATTGGTGAGATGTAAGATGCACCTCAACACTAAACTTGAACGTAACAAGCTCATAAGACAAACAAAATCTATTGACATAACCAACCATAAAAAACACCATACTACCTTCAAGTTGGAACTGAAGAACAGATTCTCTGCTTTAAAAGGCCTAACATCAGAAGAAGTTGATATTTCTTAAGTTAACAGAAAAGTAACCAAAGCTCTTATGGAAACAGCAACAAAATTAGCTGGGTCTAAGAACAAGTTGCATGTGAACAAATTATCAGGAAAAACCAAAATGTTTATGCAAAAAAGAAGAGAGATGAGGACAACTAAAGAAGATGTGACTTCCAAAGTGGAATATATAAGAGCTATGCAAGACAGTAAGAAAAAGTATCACTGAAGACGTAAGAAAATTCAACTGTGAACTAGTGAGGAAAGCAATTGAAAACACCCAAAGCCTAAAGATAGCAAAGGGACATCTCAGTAAGGGAAGAAAACAGATTATGGCACTGAGAAAAGAAGATGGTTCTGTAACAAGAAATAGAAGCGAAATTTTAACAAGAGTGAAAGATTTCTACTCCAAATTATATGAAAGGGATTATACATGTACTCCAGACATCATTAAAGGTACCAGTACTAGAGTTCCTCCAGTCCTCCCAGCAGAAGTTGCACATGCAATCAAGAGCATGAAGTGGGGAAAAGCTCCAGGAGAAGATGGAATTACTGTAGACATCATACAAGAAGCAAGTGGAGAAATTGAAACAGTACTTGCCCAAATTTTCACTTGATGCCTTAATGAAGGGAAGATTCCTGAGGATTGGAACAACGCTACAATGATCCTGCTACATAAAAAAGGTGGCATTGAGGATCTCGGGAACTACAGACCTATCAGCCTCCTATCAGTGGTTTATAAAATCTTCACTAAAGTTCTTTCACACCGCTTGAAGGTAACACTGGACATGGCTCAACCGAGAGAACAAGCTGGATTCAGGAGCGGCTACAGCACAATAGATCATATCCACGTACTGAGAGAACTAATTGAAAGAGCGAGGGAATATGAACTTCCATTATGCATGGCTTTTATCGATTATGAAAAAGCCTTTGATTCCGTGAAACCATCAGCAGTTACAATGGCTCTGAAATCCTGCAGTATTGAAGATGCATACATTAATATTATTAATAACATCTATGAAAATGCAAGTGCAAAGATTCGGCTGTTTGAAAATACAACACACATAAAAATTGGAAAAGGAGTGAGACAAGGTGACACCATATCTCCGAAGCTCTTTAATGCCACATTGGAGGGTGTCTTTCAGTCGCTGAGCTGGGAAAACAAGGGGATAAAGATTAATGGAGATTATCTAACGCACCTTCACTTTGCTGATGACGTAGTCATTTTTGCAACTACCCCATCAGAGCTGCAGAGTATGATCCAGGAACTTGCTGACAAGAGTAAAGAAGTGGGAGTAAAAATGAACTTTCAGAAGACAAAAGTGATGTTCAATGCTTTTACAAGAAATGAAGATTTATCGATTGATGGAGAAAAGCTGGAGATAACAGGCACGTACGTTTATCTTGGACAGCAGATATCAAGTGAGGGTCACATTGATGAAGAAATTAATCGGCGTACAAAACTTGCCTGAAGAGCTTTTGGAAGAAACAGCATAATTTTCAAGAGCAATATGCCATTATGTCTTAAAAGAAAAGTGTTTGATCAATGCATCCTTCCAGTGCTTACGTATGGTGCAGAGACGTGGACCTTAACTAAAAGAGACGTACAAAGGCTGCAGACAACTCAAACAAGCATGGAGAGGTGCATGCTTGGTGTAACCAGGAGAGATAAGAAGAGGAACTCGTGGATCCAAAAAATGACAAGAGTGGAAGACATCATGATCAGAGTTAAATCCCTGAAATGGCAATGGGCTGGACATACTGCCAGAAGGACAGATCATCGATGGACAGCCGAAATTTTAGATTGGATTCCAAGGTACAGGAAGAGACCCAGAAGAAGACCACATGGGAGATGGATGGATGAAATTCGAAAGTATGCAGGAGTGACATGGAGAAGACTGACACAAGACAGACCGTTGTGGAGGAAACTTGGGGAGACCTTCGTCCAGCAGTGGATTGATAATGGTTGATGATGATGACACACAGGAAAAAAAAACAGCTTTTAATATGCTTTACTGATACAGAAAGTGTCCTTTTTGCATCAATATATACTTTATTGATACAAAAAGTGTCTTCCCACAACAGAAGCATTATAATTTTGAAATGTTTTTATAATTTCCACTTCTTTGCAATACAAATCCCAATGGGCAGATTGAATGAAGAGTTCATCTGCACGAGTATTATACTGCAACTATAGATTTTGTGATTCAGTTCCTGAATTGGCTTCTTTATCATTGTGATTTTAATTCTACTAGTCATAGTTATACTATACAGAAAATGCCAACTAATTGTACAGATCTTCCACAATGACAACGAAAAAGAATAATCATATGCAGTAGCACATCACCTAAAAATGATGGTGCTTCTGATCCCAGAAAGCAGCACTGATTTACGCCATCAAATTACACAACATGCCTCACAACAGAAACGGATTTAGGCTGTCAACTCTCCCCTGGAACCAAGGAAAGAACTGTGGTCCAGTTTCTGCACTGCTAATACTAATGGAGATAGCTTAACAGCAGAACTTCAGCCTCACTTGTCAATATTCCAGGTTTACAATGGAACTATGATAGCTTAGCAATAGAACTTCAGCCTCACTTGCCAATATTCTGGCTTAAGAATGGAACTTTAGCCTCAGTTGACAATATTCCTGGCTTAACATTGAAACTTCAGCTTCACTTGTAAATATTCCTGATAAAAATTCAAATAGTATTTTATTAGCATTACGAAAGAGCTGATAATTTATTTTACTGTATTTTGAATTGCAGTTTTGGACACAATTTTTTATTTACATCACAATCTGTCATTGTTGCAATACCACTTATTGCCCCCACCCCATATTAAATCCTAAAAAAAAATGAACATTTTATTTCATGGTTAGGATCATGCTGACCTGACAACACATTTGGCAGACTTTAGAGATATGCTGACATGGGACTTTTAAATGCCAAACACTGTGAATGATTGAATGATTAACTATTAGCACTACAAACCTTTGAGAGAAAAAAAAAAAAAGATTTAAGCAAGTGAACATCCATACCTATGCTGTGACACACACAAAAAAACTAATAAAAGAAAGAAACTTTATGGCACAAAGTTTGAGGCATGGTTAACCACTCACTGCTGATATAAGGCAAAACAAGATCCATAAGAAAGCCAATAAACACTCACTGGCAAAAAAAAGGCCTTTACTTATTTTAACAGCACTATATTTTTAGTGATAATAAATAAAGGGTATACCAAATTAACATACAACAAAATATAAGTCAAAGAAAGAAAATGCCAAAAGTATGGTTCTCAATGAAAATTATTTATGGCATATGAGCAGTGAGTATAAACAATCACACAGAAAATTTCAGAATTAAGCTTCATTGAGAAAAAGAAAGCAGGGCGTTACTATGCAGAGCAACGCACTGAAACACCTGAGAGTATTGAAGTGAAACCACTGCCATACAACCATATGTAATTTTCAGTGATATACAATGGTTGTTCCATAAAAACAGAGTAAAATCACACAAAATGAAGAAATATAGGTACAGCAAAATATATGTTATTCTTTCTCAAAGTAACTTCCCGCGGATGATAAGCAACAGTCCCATTGTTCAGTCCACTTTTCAAAGCATGTGGCGAAGGCATTCTGTGGAAGCTGCTTTAGCAACTCCTGTACCGCTTGAACAACATCAGCATCTCTGTTGAATGTTGCAGCACGTAACTTATCCTTCATTGTTGGAAACAACCAGAAATTGCACAGGGTGAGGTCAGGACTGTAGGCAGGCTATGGCATGCTTTCAGTATTGCATTTTGTAAGTAGCTGTTGAACACAAGCAGCCACATGTGGGCGGGCGTTATCATAACGTAGGGTAAATTTTCGCCACCAGTTCCGGTCGCTTAATCGATATGTTTCGTCGCAGACACTTCAAGACTGAAATGTAATACTCAGGATTGACAGTAATTGTGGAGGAATGGGGCATACTGATACAATACACCTTTATCATCAAAGAAAATCGTCATCACCTTCCCAGATGATTTGGTTTGGCGGACTTTTTCGAAGGAGGCAAGCCAGCGTGTTTCCAGACACTCGGTGCGCGCTTCATGAGAGAGTCGAAATAGTGGACCCACGTTTCATCGGCAGTTATTACTACGTTTAGAAAGTTTGGATCCTTTAAAATCATTTGTTTCCACTCATGACACACCTGAACTCTGGCTAACAATTGTTCTCTTGTCAGTTGATGAGGTACCTATCTGGAACAAACACTATTCAGCAGTACTTTGTCATGTAGAATGAGGAATAGCAACGTTTTTAAAATATTAGTTGACACCACTAATTCTTCACATGTCATTCATCAATCTTCTTGCAGGATTACCCAAATAGTGTTAACAATATGCTTCATAACAACACTTCAACCAGGCCTAGAAGCGAATTCCACTAACAACGCCCTGTTTTGAAATCATGCTGCCATCTAAAAATCGTTGACTAACCCAAACATTTATCTTTGTAAGCTTTTTTCATTAAATCAACTGTTACTGGAGCTGGCTTACCCAAACGACAGCAGAATTTTATTGCACAATGCATTTCGCTTCTTAACTCTGAACACTCGCCTCCATAGCTGTATGGCAAAATGCAGACGCACCTTAAACAAATGCACGACAACAAAACCAGAACTGTCTGCCATGGCTAGTAACTGTTGCCATAGATATTTCCTTAATTTAGTTAGTCGTCTACATGGTTATTTCCCCCTTTGCGCTGTTCCCAACTGAAAATAATAATAATAATAATAATAATAATACTCTTAGTTTTTATGGATTTGCCTTTGTATGTGTAAAAAAATTTGATTTTTAGGTAGATAGACCATTAAGGTGGTTCCACCTAAAATCTCTGTCTTATGCTTCCAATGGTAAAACTTCTTTACATATTTTCTTCACAATTAATGTATTCCCAAGGATGAAAATTCGCACGTCGATAAAACTAACTTTAAGGTATAGCCTGGGATGCTTAATACTTGCTAAAACATAACCATAATTATATTAAAAATCAATCATTTTTTCTTTGAGTAATGTTCAGACCTCTTAATAAGGCAGAGATTTTAGGTGTTACCACCTTAATGTAAGCATCCAACAGAGTAATGTTTTCAATGATCTCTTTATTTACCTTCCTCACCAGATATTTACTAATGGCAATTTTCAGTGATTTTAAATATCAATCAATAAACATATAAAAATAACCATGTATAATCATATAAAAATAACCATAAATAATCTACCTAGCCTAAAAACAAACAGCTAACTCCAATTAACTACAGTTGGTTACTTTTTAAATATTTTAGGCTCTTATAACATTAGCCTAACTGAAAACTATTGTCAAGATCATGAATATATTAACCAAAGTAAACTACAGCAAAATTGTCATTTTGCATGGGCAATCAGATAATGCTACTGCATGCCTAACATTTTCCATTTACTCAGCAAATAAAAAATTAAAGTTTATTTCCATTATAATCTTCTGTTATGTGGTGTTACATAAAGCAACATTATAAATTTGCTGATTATAGAAAATGATAACATGACACTTATTTATACACATACACAGAAGAGTTTTTTCACAGGGATATTCAGAAAGTTTAGTGCATAGTTGCTCTTGTGTTCAGCCACAAGCACGCAAAACTGATCAATTAACAATATATCAAGGAATAACAAGAAAAATATGTTCACTAGTATACAAAATAAATTTAGCCACAACAGTTCAGACTAGAAACCACATAAGCCATAATTCTAAGCTGGAATCCAGTACAAATATTTAGGCACTAGTCTTGATATTCTCATAATGTCCTAGATTAAAACTTTAGAGAAGTACAGAAAACTATTGCATTATTTCTTAAACTGACTGCAAGAAATGTGCTTATAAAAGATTTTCAAAAATAAAGTATCTTCTCAAATATATAAATAAAAATACAATTATACTCCAGTGAATAATATAACAATTCATAGTAAAGCAGTTTTGTAGCGTAAATAATATCAGCAATGTTAAAACCATAACTTCATAAGAGCAGTTTGCTTGATTTTTGTTGTTATATCTCCAAAAGTGGAGATTTCAAAGAATTCTGTATCCGCTTATGAATGTGGTTTTGACCGGACAATAGGGTGGTTGTTCCAGAAAATTCCTGAAATATATGACACAGCAATACAAGCAATCTATATATTGAGCTCCAAACAACGCAATTCGTTTAAGATTAAGAAAGGTTTGTGAAAACTACCTTCATTATTCCGTATTTTTAAAAAATTGGCTAAAAAAACAAAAAAATAAGATAGGTAAATAACATTATGATGAAAAAATTGGTATTCAAAGGATAAAGTTTGAAACTACTCTCAAATGAAAAAGACACGAGGGGATGCTGAAAAGTCCTTGGATTTCAAGCCTTCCTCTTTGTCACGACAAATGAAACATATGTCATGTGCATGTATACATCTTGAAATATTTTTTGACCAATTTAGATCCCATTGTGACATGAATAAACATTTCATTTTTCACGTCAGAAGTAAAGATAATGCCCTCTCAAGTAGAGTTCACAGTGAAGCAATTAAGCTCTTTTTCCTGAAAGGGAAGACAAAGAAACCCATGATGAAATATCAGAGACATTATGTGATAAGTAGGGCGAGGATTTTTATGATTTTGCATTTTTTTTTTTTTTTAGCAATACTAAAACATTTTTTAAGTGAATACAAATGTGTTTCATACAAAACTAAGCTGATTTAAGTACCTTTGTTAAGGCATTTTTCAGCATTTTTTTTTTTTTTTGTGTGTGTGTGATTTTTAAGCAATGTGGTGTTTTTTCAGGTTTTTCAGTAATTTTAAGGCATTTTTTTCTTTTGTTATTTTTGAGACATTATTTATTATTTTGCATATATTGGTATTTTCAATTAAAAGAACATTTTTGGATGAATTTCCCTGAAACACCATTTTTCCCCTGAAAGCTGAGAAAATGAAGGGGGGGGGGTGCTCATGTTTAGAATATCTGTACATGCATTGCAGCAAACGGCAGCACTATGCTGGCGATAAAAGCACTTCCACCCCTTCTCTCTTCCTTTAAGCTGATAATGAGCTGTTCTCATGCTTGGAGTATGGGTATTGCCATTATGTCGGAAGGCAAGGTTCAATGCAGGGAAGAGTACATTTTTATATATTTTTCTTGTCACAGAAACTGTAAAAAGTTAAACTATATTTTTAAGGTTTTTTTTTTTTTTCTTATAGGGCATGTTTTTGGACAATAGATTTTTAGTTTGGCATGGAAATTGTAAGGCAGTTAAGTTGTATTTCTTGTTTATTATTTGTTTTGTTCTATAGGTCATGCATTGGTTAGTAAAGTAAAGAATTTCACTTGATACAGCAACAGTCAACAGATTAAATTATATTTTTTAGATTTTTTTGTTTTGTTTCATGCACCTTTTCCTTTTTTAATTAATTAGTTTTGAAAGGAAATAAAAAAGAAATGTGCATTTCTTAGGTAATTTTTTTGTTTGTTTTATACACCATTTCTTTTTTGTTTTTTGGGTCATAAATGTATTATTATAGAGCATTTTCTAGCAATTTTTAGGTCATGAAAATCCTAGCCTTAGTGATAAGTGTATATTTCTTATCCCATAGCTAAAAATTAGTTTGCCCAAATTAAAGGTAGGACATCAGCACTGAGGATGAAAACTGCCCAAAAAGCCTGTTGTGATCACTACCCATAAAATGTGGATGCTGTTCAAAACTTGATTTTGGAAAACCAAAATATCACTGCAAAAAAGATAGTGGAGATTTTGGGGATGTCCCATGAGTGTGTTGGATTCATCATCCACAAGACACTGAGGACCAGGAAGTTCTCGGCCAAATGGGTACTGAAATACATGACTGATGATCAGAAGAGTCATTGGGTTACAGCAGCTACATCAATGTCTTTGGAATGATGCAGACAGGTTGTTTTTTACTCTACTGTTAAACATGGATAAAACATGGATACATCTGTATGATATGGAGTAGAGAGAGAGAGACGCACAGTAGTTCACCTTGGCCCACAAAGTTTTCAGCACAGAAGTCTGCAGAAAAGGTGATGTTGTCTGCTTTCTCGGCAGTGTCACTGGAAATAGATATGAAGCAATACACACGTAACAGATACATATAGACTGTGAATGATTACGCAAGGTTACACTCCAAAAGAAACTGAAGATATACAGAAGCTTTCACCCCAACTTGAGTCTTGATCATCTGTAAACAGTGGAGCTTGACTGGTTGCCACATTTGGTTCCCAAGTTCTTTTGTTAGTCTAGCTCCACTGTTTACAGATGATCAAACTCTTTTGCAGTATATGTATACTGCTACTGGACTAACTACCTGGAAAAAGTACCACCAAAATTGCAACACATTATACATTCCTTCTGGAAAAATTGAAGCAGAAATTATATTAAAATGCAGGGGGAAATTGTCAAAAGGGGTTCTGTTTTTAAAGGGCCCATATCTCAAGGCAAAGTTTCATGAAACTCACTTTGAATTGTTGATACATCCTGCTTACTCACCTGATTTGGCACCATCTGATTATATCATTTGTTCTCCAAATTGAAGAAACATCTGCAGGGAACAAAATTCCAGTCCATTTGCAATGAGCTGTTAACATGTGGTTTCAGGCACAAACATCAGATTTTTATTTAGAAAACTTCAAGAGGCTGAAGCACTGGTGTCAGAAGTGTGTTGACCTTAGAAGTGAATACGTAAACTAATGTGTTAAAATCCCACTCCCCGATTCCATTCTTTTTATGAAAATCGAAGGGTTTACCAGCATCCCCTCATTCCAAGACATGCATCCTGAAGGCAAAAAGAACTTCAGCATAAAACTGTGCAAAGGGAGCACGATGCAAATAAGGATACCATAAGTGGGAGGATTCAATGCAAAGAAAGAAGCAAATGGAGAAAGGGGAAAAGAACATTACTCCCATTGATGATAGTGGAAAAGCCATCCACGGCATAAGTAGCAACAGTTAATCCATGTAAGTCACAGACAGCAAAAATAAGCTCATTATACTGTAAAAGATACTAAACTGCTATATGAGACAAGAAAAAACCCTCTAAAGGCAGATGAGTCAGAGAGACATATTTAAAATGACTTCAAAGGGAAGCCTATGTGAAAAAAAAAAAAGGAAGGAAAATAGACAGTATAAAAATTCAAAATTCCACAGAATTTGTTGGTTGAAGATAGATTGGAATTCAGAAACAAAGTGACAAAAGATAAGGACAGGTAACTACTTCAAAATGGGATAAGTAAAAAGGATTTTTAACCAGAATTCTACAGCAATTTTTATAATTCATATATTAAAATAATTTGTGAAGTATTAACTTAGCAATAGGCAAATTTAGTGAATTCTAACTTGGAAAATGAAGTTCCTAAATGTCTGGAACCCAGTGTAAGTTACTTCCATCTTCTGCACAGGAATAAATACCCTGACGTACATGGCATGCTTAATAAATTGCTAGTGTCGTAAACTAGAGCACGGTTAAAAAAAAAGAAAACTAAGTACTTTTTTCATGGATTACTAAGCTTGTCAATTTCTAACTCATGTGCTTTTAATTAATGTGATCAAAGCCAATCAAAATAACTGATATACAATAAGAAAGAATAATAGTACACCATAAAAAATATGTCCATACTTTTCATCAACATGGGGTGGGTCCAAAAAATACTGAGTGAAACATGTTTAATTAAACAATAAAAAACCAAATTTAACCTTGAAAATGTTTAGCATGTGAACTGAAAGACAAAAATTTGCAATAAATAGTTGCTTTATTTATTTGAAAATCATAATACTAAAAATATATTATGATCAAACCTTTAAATTGTAGTGAAAAAAAGTTTAAATTATATAAACAACAATAGTTAAGGTATTGATATAAAAGTTGAGAATACAAGACTAAAAAAAAAAAAAAAAAAGTGTAAAATTATGTAATGAAAAATAGCCCTTTATAACAAAAAGCTCAAATTCCTAATTCCAAACAAAATGGGATATATATTCAGGCAAATAAGTTCTAAGATATTTTATAATAGTTTTCCTTACAAAGTCACCAATCAATTTAATCACAGTAAATGACAAAATAATAGCAATCACATCTCATGAAAAAAAAAAAAAAAAAACAAGAAAAAAACCCAGCAAACTATGCATGCAGCAATTTTTCATCAGATGTCATTACTGATTATATCATAACTATTTAAAACTTGGATACATATCATGTAGAACCTCCACTTTAATTGGTAGCTATCTCACTTTACATAAGTGTTTACAGCACAGTAGCAGATATTTCCCTTTCATAAATGTAATAGCTTTTATGATAAAATAGTAAAAACTAAGTTTCATATAAAACAGGATACGTATTCTCAAAGAATTCAGACAAAAGAAGAAAGTCCTGGCAACAAGCAGAAACACTACGTATGCACATACTCATACAAACACAAAAATCACCTAAAGAAGTTCATAAGTAGTTATATATAATGTCTCCAATTTATGATGATCTGTGTTTATTTTTTCAACAATTAGAATAGTGCATATTGTCTATGAACTAGACTTAAATACTATTTGAGCATTATATGGAGCAACTTGAATACAGTACACTGTTTATGAACTGTCCTAGAATACTTCAATTTCCATCTGAGTGTAGTACAGCTGATGTGAGTAATTTATTTTAGTAACTGGAATGTGTGTGTGTGTGTGTGTGTGTGTGTGTGTGTGTGTGTGTTGCAGATTCCAGTTACTGAAATAAATACTGTTGCCTGCAAACTTTGCCGATGCCTTGATTTTCATCAGATTATCAAAGGTGCCTCAACACACAGCAACACTGATTCACACAACTTACTATACATGAACTGACCCATGATTCCTCACTATCCATCTGAGTACAGTATGACTGATTTCAGCCACTTTGAAGTTTGACTGACCACAAATTGAACTAAGATGGCCAAATTTCCATCTCAGTACATCAAGTCTGATCAAAAGATAATGAGAATGATTCAATGAAAAGAATGAATCAATAAAAAGACACCAACAATGTTTCGCATCAATGCCATCAACTCATCCACTTCTGAGTTATGTTTTACAAAAAAAGAAAAAAAATTAAAAATCAACTTGTGAACAATCAAGTTCATATTTTAAGTTCTTGCAACATTCATTAAGCATGTGCCCAGCAGCCAAAAAAAAATTTACATCACAATAAACTTAAGCATCATTTATCAACAAATTTGCCCAACATGCTGGTGAAAACGTTAACCTCTTTGGGTATATACATTTATTCCATCATTTCCATCATGAAAGCCCCTCTCAACCACTTTCTGGTGTTATAAACAGCTGCTAAATTGCATTTTACTTGTTTCTCAATCATCATATCTTTAGCCTTTCACGTTTGCTCCTTTCTTTTTAAATTTATTTCAGGATCACAACTTTTAAAATACTTTTGCACCTTTAATGAGACAAAAATATTCACAAAAGCCAAACTGGTCAATAGGAAGGCTGTCTCACTTATGGACAACAATGTTTATCATACAAACATAATGAATGAGCAGATGTATTGTAAATCATGAAGTGAACTTGGCAAAAAGATATTCCCAATTCCCCAGTATTCAGTTAAACTAAACTGACACCGGCCATAAGAAATTCCAAGCACTGTTGTCATTTCACAGTGATACAAAAATGAGCATTTTTAAACTCAAAATGTTAGTTATCAAAGGTCAGAATTTTTGGAAAGTTTAACGGAATACTGGAAAATAGTAGTGCACTTTCTCATATAAAATTTTTATGTAAATCAATAATGTTTTTAAAGTTTTAATACTTGGAAAATGGTTTCAGCTATAGGTGAGATAAACTCACCATTCACTGGAAGTTATAAAGTAGGATGTGAGGGTGCTATCACATTTTTGACAAGACATGGAGTGGTCTAAAAGGAGTTACAGTTCAAGGTTACAAGAGGTCAAATACAAGTTGAAGAACATACATTGCTGACCATGGATTTCTTTCCTCTTTAACACAATCTCTAGCTGGGAAATTAAAGCTTTGGGTACTACCTTTTATGATATCATTCAGGAGAAATTCTGTTGCCGAGTTCAGGCTTCAAGGCAGAAGTAATGGTCAAACTGCCATGGATGCTGAAAGATCTGTTTTGTATTTAGCTAATAGATGATCAGTAGAAACTTTAAAGTGAAGGATTAATAACCAGAAGCTGTAATAATACCATCACATTTTAATGGCATCATAAGCGGCCACACTTCTGATTGCCACTGTAGAGACCTCAACAACTTAGTGCACAAATCTTACGATAGAGAAACTCACAATGTATTGCTGTCCCACAAAACAATACCAAAACTATCAAAAATATCATTTGCAGTTTTCACTGCAGGCAGTGCACATGCATGAAAGTAAAAGAAAAAAAAATATTTTTGTTTCTCCTACTTTACAGCATACATACAGGGTGCATAGGAAAGTCAATTTAGCCTGGAATAACTTGCAAACGGAGAGAGGTACAGTTATGCAAGTGAGATAATGGTATAGTAGAGATACTACGCCCGATCAAATGCAACCGATAGCAATGCCCCTAGTGGTGAAATGCGGAAGTTAGCCATTGCAAATCGAAAATTAAAAGTGACTGAGCAAAATTTCCAATTACAAAGTTGTAGAGCATCAATTAATTAGTACAAAATGACATTTGTTTCACGCGGATAAGATAACTTGTCGCCTGAATACCCTAAAATGTCCGAAATCCATGCGCAACCATTTGTGTGAACATTTGAAGGGAACAGGCATAGGTATGAGCAAATACACACAATTTATAGCATAAATGCATACTTATGTCACTACAGTTTGATGACGTCAGACAAAACAAAAACAAAAAAGGCAAACTGGCGCACAGTGATAAAAAGTTAATGTCGAGTATGTTCGAAGAGTTCGCCATTGCCCACGATACACATTTGTATTCGTGAAAGTAACTCTGCATGCATATTCCTCAGCATGGAAGGTGTCACACTATTGCAAGCATTTGCAACACGACGACATAGATCCAGCAGACTTGTAGGCACTGTTGCATACACCTGATTTTTTACGTAACCCCAGAAATCCAAGCTCGCCATTCTCACACAGCGTACGTAGACCTAAACTTCTGATCAGGGTACATCCTACTACTGGTTTTTATATCGTAGGTACGGTACAACGTCACAATCTGCATTTGCATACAGCTACATTTGCGAAATATGAATATGCAGATTCGAATCGTCGCGCATCGATTTCGGACATTGTAGGGTATTAAGGCGACAATTTATCTTATCTGTGTGAAACAAATGTCGTTTTGTACTAATTAATTGATGCTCTACAACTTTGTAGTTGGAAATTTCGCTCTATCTCTTTTTGTTTTCAATTTGCAATGGCTAACTTCCGCATTTCGCCACTACGGGGCGTTGCTATCAGTTGCATTCGATCGGACGTAGCCGCTTTACTATACCATTATCTCACTTGCATAACTGTACCTCTCTCCGTTCGCAAGTTAATCCAGGCTAAAGGGACTTTCCTGCACCCTGTATATTCCATTTTATTCATCTATTTATTTATACCCCCCCCTTTATTTTTTTCATTGACGTTTTTCTATAATAAATGGTGACTTAACACTTCTGAATTTATTTCAGCTTTCAAGTATTTTCTGACAGTATAATAACTAATCTTTTTTTCACCTGAAAACACTTGGATCATTCCAACTATGATGAAACCATGTCTGTAGAAGCTGGAATTAATAATCACCATCATCTGCTAAAAATATTTACTAACAAAAAAAAAAAACCCTGAAAGTTTCAGTGCCACCCTGCATTTAATTTTTAGTTAGTTCATTTAATTGCCAAAAATAACTTAAGATATTTTAAGATTATGGAGAAATAACTAAACAATAGAAAGTTCAAATAGTGATCCAAAACATGCTATGCTACTTATCATAGTTTTCACTTTAAAAGCCAACTAATTGAAAAAATGTTTAGGTGCAGTGCTGATGCAGGCAGCTCTTACAACAAACTGGTTTCTTAATAGCAATATTTTTCAGAAGCAGCTCTCATACCAATATAGTGCTTAGCCTGAAAATTAGGAATTAAAAAAATGAAAGGAGGAATTAAAAAAAAGTTTTGAAAGATAATAATTACCTTCTCTACTAGTCAAAAATATTCACAATAAAAAAGAAAAGAATCAAAAGTCAAAAACTAAATTTCAATTAACTAGAAAAATTATTTCCCATAAAGAATTGTTTGAAAAACTTCAAAAGATCAGTGAGAAATTTCTAGTCAGACTGGCTCCAGGATGACATAACAAAATTAGTAACTACCTTCCAAAATTAAAGCAAAAAGAAGAAAACATGCTTTTATAGGAAGGTGTGGTCTACAACATAAAATGTGAGCGTGGTCTCAGCTCTGTGGGAGAAACAGGCATACAACTTAAAATCAGATTGGCAGAACATAAGCTGCAATTAAAAATATGACAAATAAAACAGGTTTGGACAGACACGTTCAAAACACAGGACATAAAGTGCTTTCTGAAACATCAACAGCACTTTTTCATAAGAAAATTGTCAGAAGGACTGAAAATAGGAAGAAGAGGTACAACGCTAAATGATTTGAAAGGTTGGAATTTATCTCATGAATGGCAACACCTACTTGTCCTAAGGGTGGGTGTATTTTATGGCTGTAATCTAGTAATTCGTGGCTTAATCTGATATCTTCGTCGATGTGGCATTTCATTAGGAAATTAATTCGCCTCTCTACCTATGCTTTTTTTTCTTAACATCCACTAAATTAACACGATGGCGATAATGTCATCTTCAACTAACTGGTACCACGAGAAACACCTCACATGTTGCTTCTGCGCATGCGAAATTCCGTTGCTTCCACCTGGTGTTGGGGTTTCATCGGTTGCCAGCTACCAGAAAAAATTTACTTAAAAATCTGCTTTATTCCTTAGCATAAAACCCATAATTCTGAATTAGTTGTAATGCATTAAGTCTAGGAATAGCCATGTCATCAATTATTACCAAACTGATGACTAAAGCACAGAGAGCACAAGGAGATGAATAGCCATGTCATCAATTATTACCAAGTAATGACTGCACAGAGAGCACAAGGAGATGGGACATAGAAAAATACAGCACCTATGTGCTGAAAACAACATTTGTATATGCCTATCATGTAACTGTAAGGAATTATTTCATCAAGGGGATTTCTTTTCCATTTATTTTTCTATGATGTTTAAAGATGATAACTTTGAACATCTGTATTAGAGGTGGTTTGACATCACCCATTTACATTTACGCTAGTGTTTTTATTCCCCTGTATTTGGACAAGACATTTTTAAACCAGTTTTTGTTATTACAGATTCACCATGATAAAAATGCCTTTACATGAAAGGTATTTTGTTCATACAAATAGTGGTGGCACTTGAAACACACTTAAATGTTGTTCAAAAAAATATAAAGCACGTGGTAGGAGGGGGGCTTAATAACCAATCAGTTTTTTTAGGAATATGCTCAACATTGTCTTACGCATTTTATGTTCAAAACTAATCAATTACCTGGAATCAGTAAAGCATTTCACATCATGGGAAATAGCTGCAAGTGACAAATGTACCTCCTTTGCACAATTCAATGGTCATAGCATTCTATGAATACATGTCAACTGATTCTGCATGGATCTATTGGCACCAGTAGTCAACAAACACTTCTTAAGAACAAAGCAGCTAGCTTATTACATTCACAAATTTATGTCCTTCTCAACCAACTAAACAATTCCACTCACCAATCCCAAACAACCAACCATGTAATTATACATGGTCAACAGAGCTGGTTAGGCAACATATCCTGCATTTACACACACAACAGCCAAGTGTCTGTACATAAATGCATACTGAGTATTTGAAATAACATTTGACTTCAGTAAAACCCTCGAAAATCCGGCATCGACGGGACTGGACAAGTACTGGATTTATGAAAATTCCAGATTTCTGAAGCTATCCAAAAATTGTGTAACTGGTGTTACGTAAAGCACATACTTGCACGTAACAGGTCACTTTAATGAAAATTTGGGCGTCTACACCTTATAAATATGCAGGGGTCAAGCTATTGATCGTATCCTTCGCTATTTGGGGAGGGAGGTCATTTTGGCGATAGATAAAACGTTTTGGAGAAAATATTGATTACCTTTTGTACTATTAATTATAAAACTCCGTCGAAAAAAAATTGAAGCCGCGGATGGCTTAGTGGTTAGCCAGTCAGACTATCAATGCAGGGTCCTCACGTTCGAACCTGGGCTGATCTTTCAGAGATGGTGTGATTTACTAACAATCGCTGAATATCTGCAGTGCATCGAACGAGCACGTTAAGTGACTGCCCCCAGACTGGACCCACTGATTAAATGGGTATCCTTTCCTATCCCCCCCTGAAATTCTCTCACCCCTCTATGTGCAACATCATACTTGTACGGTAGCACCATCTACTGTACTCTAATCTCACTAAAACTGTTCTGTCAAAGTCGCTAGACTTGCTCTCATTCCTTCCGTTTCTATGTCCTGCCCAAAAGGCGATCTCGCTGTAGGTGGCTGGGACCTAAACTCTACTCACTGTGGACAGAAGTCCTACAAGAAAATGACAAATACACAAAAGAAAAAAAAATTAATTTGGCGAATGGTTAGGCAAAAAACTTGAAAAAAGCCAGAGTAACCACTGGGGCTGGGCGAAAACCACGAAAACCCGACGTGAATTTTACTTTGATGTTACAGTTTTTCGAATGACAAAATTACGATACATCGGGAAGGTTATTACCGCAATGCATTGTGAAGGCTGATGTAGATGTCATTACATGATTGAATTCACATACTGCCATCACCAAGCACAGATCGCCGCCCCGGTGGCGTAGTGGTCTAAGCGATGGCCTCTGATCATTCGTCCGGAAGGGGCCCGGGTTCGAATCCCAGTGAGGCATGGATGTTGTGTTTGTCTTACGGCACTGGCTCTCTCCCTTCCCTGGAACCAGTGACCCTAAATTAGGGGCGGGCAACTGCTTATAGCCATTGAGTTGCTCACGGTGGTCGTTAAACCTCCAATCCAAAAAAAATAATCCAAGCACAGATCATAATCACACGTTCGACGCGCGTTTCAAACGCATATGCTGTTCCTCGTCTCAATGGCCCGCGTCACTTCAGTGTGGCCCGATGAGATGATGAATTCGAGAAACCTCCCAATGTTACGCATTGGCGGCTATCGGCAATTCGCACGCTGAGATTGGATGATCACACAATGCGTTGTTGAGGAGGTACATCGGGAGATTTCCATGGTTATTGGGGAAACATCGGATGTTCTCACATAAGCAAAATCGGAAAAGTGCCGGATTTCTTAAGTTGCCGGTTCTCTGGATGCCAGATTTTTTAGGTTTTACTGTATATGTGTGTGTGTGGGGGGGGGGGGGGGGGTTACATCATTAATATCAATATAGTTAAACTTTATTATAATTGGCCAGCATTATGCTAAGTTGTTTCGTTTGTTTGAAGGTTTAATTGACCACTGTGGGCTAGAATGGGCTATAAGTAGTCGTCCATCTCTAGTTTAGAGCCACTGGTTTCAAGTACAGTAGAGGGTTAGGACCGCAAGACAAACACAATACCCAGCCTCAACAGAGACTCAATCCTGGGTCCACTGGGACAAATGGTCAGAAGCCAGCACTCAGACCACTGTGCCACCAGGGTGGCTATGCAAAGTTCCATATATGCTCAGAGGCCTGACTAAGACACCTAGGGACCCAGGAAAATGGTGAGGCTCCCATCATAACAAAATCTTTCACCAATCCAATTTAAAGCACTAGAGATATCACATGATATACAAGACATAATAAATGCATTTACTGACATTTCCTTTTACATTTGCATCAAATGAGGTAGTTGTTTCACATTTCATCCTACTGGCAAATTTGATTGTGTAGAAGTGAAAAAGTCGCACAATTTGATTAATAATCTATGAGTTCGCAATTGTTATTAATAATGTAATCATCAAATAAATTCTACAGCAAACTTGACATCTTAATCTAAATTTTAAGTCAAAACTGATTTTAATCTTAAAGTGAGGCAGCAATTTCAGAAGAGTAGCAAAGGGTTTTGTGAAAATTGAAACTGCTCCTTTAATGAAAGCATTGGAGTGACTGATAAGAGGGAGCAATAACAAAACCCCACTTAAAATATTGCTTTTAACATAATATTAATGAAAGGAAGTTTATAAACAAGTAGGTCACTTCTAGAAGCAATTTTTGAAAAGAGGGCCCCGCCATAATCAAACACTGCATATACTGAAGTTTTTATGGGGCCCATGAAGTTCACTTCCTTTCTTTTTAATGTGGAAATAAATTTACTTATTACGAAGCTTGTACATATCACTAAGTTAATCTCCGAGATTCAGAGAAATGAGCTCTTAAAAGCAATACTGTATGTCAAACCAAAGTTGCTGATGGCATTACATTTTACTTATTATTGCTGTATCAAACAACTCCATTTAGTAATCTGCATGCAAGACAAGCTTCACTGACATCCATCATGTCTCACACAAGACCTTTCGTACTTCATAGTCATTATCATTTTTTCTCTTGTTGGCATACCTGAAGCTGGTCTTCCCATAATTTCCTCAACCTTTCTTTCATGCAACTTAGGTTGAATAAATCATCTTAGCAACTCATCCCTCATTCTTTCAACATGGCCAAACCACCTCAAAATAGTTGTCTCCATCCTACTAACAGCATTTTGCTTTGCATTAAACTTCTGTATTTCACTTAATTAAATTATCTTGCCAACTCCCACCCCAGAAGTAATGCATCTCTTCAGCATACAATCCCGTCTCTCTTCTGTAGTACACAGATTTCACTACCATACCAATCATGATAGGAACAACTACACTTTCATACAATTATTTGGGACCTTTTCAAGAACCCTTCAGTCCTGTGAAATACTCCTAAGGCAGCTATGACTTTCAAATATGAATTCACTCACCTCCTAATTTCACCATCTAATCAGTTTTCTAAGCAAAACATGCTTCTTTAATATACAAACTGATTCGCTTAAAATCTGCATATATATTTTTATATATAGATTTTGTACCATTGAGACCAATCTTTTATTTCGTACCAACAGTTCCTCACTCAAAAACTATAACCGGTTTTCCCCTCATATTTTTACTTAGTATGAATTTTATACAAACTTTGCACACATTTGCTCTCCAGCAATAGGATTGTGTCATCAGAATACAGCATCTGTATGCACAGGAATTGCCAAGACAAAAACCAATGATGTATAATATAATTTACTGTGAACAGGTTGCTTTAGTGATATGTTTCAGATATATGAAGCTATCTAGACCAAAACTTTACCACAGCACTGGATTTGGCATGCTGTACCAATACTACGGCCACCTCAACTACCTGAAATAACTACAATAGACGTCTCTTTCTGTGAGGTTATATCAAAGACATAGTCTATGTAACCAAAGTGCCAGATTTGCAACAGCTAGATAACATGGCATGAAGTGGAATACCAGTTGGAAATTTTATGAGCAACCAACAGTCCACATCATTATTTGTTAAGAAACTTGATCAGTTACTATAACCCATTGCTACCTGTATACTTACTTTGCACTTTTTGTTCAAATTTTACATGCATATAAAATGGGTGGATCAGGAACTTATTGAACAGCCACAATAACATTACATAATCTTGGCTGATTTCCAAACCAATGGAAAACCAATTTGATAAAACACTGTTACATATACATACCCTCCTGAAAGCACACATAGCTTCCACACATTCACACAAGCAGATTCTCAGCTATGCCATATTCAAAACTTCCCACAGAAACACCCTGTTCACTCAGTCATAAGATTTCTCTAAATTTAATCAATCATCTTAGCAGCAAAAAAAAAAAAAAAAAAGATCAACAATCAGATACTTTCCAATCATCATGCACAACACAAAAATTTGGTTAGTGCAACCCTTGCCAAGCACAAAGTCATTTTGTTCTTCCTACATCTTCTCTGAAGTCAAGCCCTTGACCTTTCCAACCACTTTCCCTCGAGCACTCAGCAAGTTGATATAATGATACACCACTGCCACACTATTAATATCTAGACAAACACACCTGCAAGTATACATTTTTTTTTTTTTTAGGGAAAATGTAATATTCTGGGTTAAAACATAGGTAATTATGATGACCTCCAGTCTCAGGGGAATACTCTCTACCAATTTTTTGTAAATGTCTGCTGATGTGTTCTGCCATTCAGATTTCAAAGAAATGACCATTACAGCTTTGTTTGTTGGTAAATCTCTTTTTCCACACATCCAATGATACAATTCATCTCACAGATGCTCTATCAGGTTCAGAACAGGACTCTAGGCTGACCAGTTCAACTTTTTGATGCCCATGTCCTCAAAACAATCTGTAATAATGTGAACAGTATTGCATGATGTGTTGCCTTTCTCAACAAAGTATTGCCACAATACTGGTACTGCTTACCTGTCCAGGACATCTAGGTACAGCTCAGCAATTATGATTCTGTCCAAAACCATTAATAGATCCAAAATGAACCACAGAAAAAAACAGCTCCAAACCATCACTCTGCCTACCCCAAATTTCACAGCTGGGACAATACAGTATGGAAGGTACCTTTTCCCAAGAATCTGCCACAGCTAGGAACAGTCATCAAACTGGCTGCCCATTTACTGTGACTTATCAGTCCAAAGCACAGTTTTTCATTTGTTTACAGTCCGAGATCAATGTTCCTCACACCATGCTAACAGGCAAGCAGCAGTAGTTGAAGTAATTAGCAGCTTATAGATGGATCTGTAACCATGGTAACCCATACTGTGTAGTCTCCGGCACACAGTACTGGAGCTAACATCATCTCAATAGTCTCACATAGGGTTTGACAGTGATAACATCTAGCACACTCTACTGGTGCTAATATCAGTGCCAATAGTCTCACATAAGGTTTGACTGTAGTAACCCATGTTGTGCACCATCCTGCACACTGTACTGGTAATACTTGTTAAAAAATTCGTACGTTTAGGAGATAATTACTTAGAGGCGTGCTGTCTCCGTACGATATCATCAAACCAACATCTCTGACTGTACAATAAAAAACTTTATTTACAATAAAAGACATGATTTTAAAATATTTAAAAAATGGCAAGATCTTTCGGGGCTACAATAGCACCCGTCCTCAGGCCACCCAACAGTGCCACAAAGCATAGGGAAGTGCTGCAATATATAACCAGTCTCCCCCGCGAGACCCACAATACATTTGTTCAAAACCGCAGGTGATGCCAATTGAGAAAAAACAGCAGAACAAAAGTAATATGTACAAATGATATAATCGATTAAGTAAGGTCCTCTTCTTCAGTTTTTTGAATGGGAGAAGTAATTATTTTTCTCCATTGTCTAGGAACATTGATGATATCGTACGGAGACAGCACGCCTCTAAGTAATTAACTGTACTGGTGCTAACGTGTCTTTATAGACTCACACAGGATTTGATAGTGGTCAGCTATAATGTGCAGTGTCCTGCACACTGTACTGGTGCTAACATCAGTCCCAATAGTCTCACATAAGGTTTGATAGTGATGACCCATGGCGTGCAGCATCCTGCACACTGTACTGGTGTTAATGTCAGTCACAATAGTCTCACATACGTTTGACAGTGTTAACAGATGTGTACAGCATTCTGCAGATTGTTGATGCTAACATTAGTACCAATAGTCTCACACAGAGTTTGACAACTGTAACCCACATTGTGCAGCATCCTGCAGACTTTATTTAGTGCTAACATTAGTCCCAATAGTTTCACATAGGGTTTGTGTGATTTGAGACAATATCGATTTGCATTCCAAGTGGATAGTCCTTTGAAATGCTCTCCTGTTATATTCTGTTAGCTTTGGAGGTCCACAAGGTCAATTTTCGGCAGATTCAACCTGCAGTCCACTTTCATTTACAAATCACTTCATTGTCAACCTAGAGATCTTCAATTGTGTTGAAATGTCACACACAGTGCAAATGATGACGTGGTATCCTAATATCAATCTGTACTGGAAGTCAGTTAAATCTGCATTCATAGTTGTGATATTGTCTCATTATAGCCCTAGGAACCTATTTATAATTGGTTCTGTGATGTAAAGAACTCCCTATCTATAGAGAAAAGTTCAGATATTGATGTAATCAATATAGTTCTCATATTCAGTCTAATCACCTTTACCCTTATCCAAAGAAACAATTATAGCATTCCTCAAACCTTAAGGAATGACTTCTAGCTTCCAACACTGATAGGTTTCAGTCAACCACTCACTGAGAGTCATCATAATATTTTAAAATCTAATCTATAATGCTGTCTAAATCCAGGGCATTACCATTTTGAAGAGATTTTATAGTTTTATGAGCCTCATCTTTAGAGAATCCTATAGTAGTTGTTCCTTTCTCTATGGCATCATAACCCCAAAATTATCTTTGCTTTCATGTTCTAATAAATTATAGAAGTATTCACCCCATGTTGCACCTAATACTTTAGGCTTCCATATTATTCATCATACTATTTGAAAATTTATTTTCTCTATTCTTTCAATACCCTGTGTACTTTTAGAATGATTTAGTATCTTTTAAAAAAAAATTGATTCTTGCCTGTCCATCTAATATTTCCTACACTTTGCCTCACTCTGGCAAACAGCTTCACCACCTCACTTTTTTCGGCAATATTCAGCCTTAATAACTAGTCTACTTTGCAATCTCCCTAGACATGCTTTGTTCTTTCACTTTACCATTTCTCCAATCTCACTGTACTGTGAAGCATCACCTTTAATGTTGCCCACTGTTGCAGTACTTGATAAGGAATCAAAAGGTCTCTCCTCAACTTGATGAGAAATCAAAGGGTCCAGTTCAAAGAATGCTGCAAGCAACTGTGCCCTGGAATCTGCTGCTCCTCCCCAGCCAAGCTCACATCATCCATTCTTTGTATATATATATGCACAAGGTGTTGATGTAGCTTTGAAATTCTTAGCATTTAGAGTATGTTTGTGTAAGAGGAAAAATTCTTAGCTCCACTAATTAAGTAAATTCAAATTCATTTATGTTAGTGACTACTGGGGAAAGGTGAGGGAGAGCAAGTTCAAAAAATTATTGGCAGGTAACTGATTTAACAGGTTTCATGGTACTCAGGTCACAGCATAGGAAATGGAAAAAAAGAGAGAGAGAGAGAAATGTGTGTTCTAATATCATCCCATTCTCCATATTATTAACTGCTACAGCAGTAGGAAAACATAGACACCACCTTTAGTGAATGTGTTTCAAAATTTACATGCCACTACAAACATTTAATTGCCAACTGACATTTAGATAGGTTGTTAATAATGGGAATGTTAACTACACATCAAACAGTTAAACAAATACAAAATATGTTGTACATTGTAAAATTCCCCACAAATGACTCCATATTTCCAAGAAAAAAATCTCTCATATCTCTTTGAAAAAAAAAAAAAAAAGGTTAACTTCAAAATTATTAAATTCCATTTGTGAAACAATTTCCCTCCTCCCCCAAAGAATTTTAACACTTTGGCAGCCTGTCTTTCTTCACCATTTTAGTTGTTCAGCTCTACAGAAAAGTATATTATTGATCAAATCCTGATTCGATTAGCAAAAAAAAAAAAAATCTGATCCATAAGAAATGGGAACAATTCTAGGTAATATTAAAATTAAAACTATTGTACATTTTTTTACGAAACCTGATTTGCTACAAAAACCTAAATTTGCAGCCATGTTTGAAATAGATAAACAAAAATAACAAAACGTCCCATGTTTTTATCTTTCATGTAATTCATTTGTAATTCCAGTAACTTTTTTACTGAAAAAAATTACCAATGATGACATACCTCAGAAACAAATACTGTTTGCAGTATACAAAATGTGATTTTGACTGCAAATACATAATGAAAATAAAATGTTATGGAAACAATATGTCATATAGCACAATATTGCACCTCCTCTAATATATGTATGAAGAAAAATTACATCACTTTTGGTGCACATACTTATGAATGGTGCCACTTTGAAATAAATATATAACTGACTTTGTTAAGATAAAACTTTAGTTTTATTTCAATATACTTAACACATTAAAAGCTTTCTTATCTAAAAGTATTTATTTTACATTGCATGAAACATATTTGTTTAAAAAAAATTACTGCTAAACGCAGTGATGCAAAAATTAAAAACAAACATATGCTCAAATATAAAAAACAAAAAAAAAGTTATTGGTCTCAAAAGTGAATTCCAAAGCAACACCCAACTTCACTTTGGGCATGCTGGATTGGAATTTTTGATCTCTCATTGTGACTTCATCTATCTTTTGCAATTATTAATCATTCTTCTATGTTTTACTTATCAAGCTGCCCATGACTGAAATTTTCAAAATTCCATAATGTTGCTATTTTCTTGTTCTTAACTCTTTTAATTTTTCTTTACATGTGTCTATCTAGAGTTGTCTTACCAGCAACAATTTTAGTAATAAATTTCTGCTATATAAAAGCCAATGGTTTTTTCATCTCTCCTATGAATAAAATATGGCTATGGTACTCTGTACAGTAAGTCACTCCTTCCTGTTTTTACTAGTTATAAACTTAAAAATCCTTTCTATCCAAAAATTACCTGAAATGAAACAATGGTAATAAAATGACCCTACAGAAAATTGTTTTGCTAATGATATTTTTGTAAGGCAAAATTTCTTTACCTTTTTACTAGAATTGCTACCAAAATTTTGATATGACTGAGAGCCCCCTGTTTTAATAGGCACAGCAGAACAGATTGAAGCTGAAGCTGTTCATTCAGTTCATATCAAGAAGCATAATTAATTGTAAACAAAAAATTAATGAGCAGAATCAAAAGATCTTGAAGACATTCATAAAACTCCTCTTACAGTATTTATTTGCACATAATTACAACATAAAGTTATCGATCATGTATCAATTTGTAGTTTTGCAAAACCATTCATAATATTATATAATATTTTCATTAAAAAATAGCCAAAAACTTTTATGTTCATAAAACAAATTACATGTACATGGTAACAAAACATTTATTTTATTCAGTTGCTTCACAGATTTCAATAAATTAACTCTGAGATTATGCACCCAGGCAAGAGAAAATGACTAGCTGAAACTGTAGGTATGTCACTTTTCTCTTCCCATAATGCCTTAACCTTAACTGTTCACAGCTGCAGATGAAGAAGTACAAATAATCATCATGAAGGAATATTCCCATGTGCCTAAGAGTCATACAAATTGTTTTAGTTTCAGTAAAAGTATACAATAATCACCGGACATTCCAATAATTATTCATAAAATTAGTAAAGAAAACAACTCTACAAAATCTCCAGTAAAAGCACATATCACCATAGCATAAAATTATAATACAGTCGAACCTCAACGCGAAACCGTAGGGACCAAGGCAATTATTTCGTGTTAACCTATTCTCTGATGGAACCAAACACATATTTCGCTTAAAACAATATTTTGTTATGCGGTTTTGCATTAACGAGGTTCGACTGTAGTACAGTCAGAAAAGTAGGTAGCATAAAATTAATACTCGAGAAAAGTGATTTGCATAAAATTAACACAGTCAAACTTGTTTATATTGAACGTAAAGGGATAATTGTAATTGTTTGATATACAGAATACTTAAATATATATGGAACAGTTGAACATGTAAAACTCAATACAAATATTTTGCATGTGCTTAACAACAGTAATTATTTCACAATACATTTATGTTTCTAAGATTGTGTAAAAACGAAATGGAGCTTTATTTTTCTTCACAGATTATGAGTGCTATAAAAATGCACTCTAATGTACACCTATCATGATACTAGAGAAAGACATACCACACTAAACTTTTTATTCTTGAATACCAAAAATACACCTGTTAGCTTGGTCCATTTTTTATATTTGATACTTGCATAAGTATAATACTTCCGACTTTTGAATTTTACTGAGCAAACTTTGTTCAATACCATCAACAGCTGAACAATACCGCTGGTGCATCAAATGGTAGTTGGTCACGTGGTGAACCATTCAGTGTCCCAGAGAAAGCATTTTCAAAGACAGAATCCTCCCCCACACCCACCATTTTTTGCCTAGGGTTCTTTCTTTTCATAAATAGAATTAACTTTGCTGCTGCAATTTTATTTGAAAGTTCTTTGTTTGTGACCTTGAATAAGCTCATGTGGCATGATTTTGAAGTCTTATGTGGTGTGTGCTACAGTTGAAGACCCGATTCTGTCAATGTTTAGTGAGATTGAGGGCATCAAATGTTTGATGACTGCATGTTTTGTTCAATATAATCTTTTCCTTCCTATATTTTTTAATGTAATTTTCAGGGTCACTTCTGAATTTTGTTAAAGAGAATAATTCAATATATCCATGCTCGATATAAAAGGGTTTGTTTGACGATACATGAAAAGTGCTGAAAATATCAGCAAAGAAGACAGAGAATCTGCAGTCCAAAATGTGGGAACTTTCACCTATTAAAAGGAATAACTGAATACAACATTTGGAGTATAAAAGCAAACAGTTACACAGAAGCAAAGTGAGGATGTACTGTAGTCTTCCATACATAATTTTAGTCTTCTTAATCTTTGCCTCTCTCCTAGTATACAGCTTACCGCACACTTCAGCAATAGCTTGTGCAAGCAAAAGCTGCTCACATTTACTGCATTTAAAATTGCCAGAACAGTTACCAGCTCTAAATAACCTAAGGAATAATAAATATTGTAGCTCTGCAAAATATTGTCCCATAAAAAAAAAAAATGATACAACACAGTGCTACTACCAACAGGTTTTAACTAGAAATGAAACTGACATTTCCACCCCCACCCCACCTATTAAGCCACAGAAAGTCATCAATGAGAAACTAGATTTTTGGTGATTTTTTTAGTATGTTAAAATAATCTTTGCAATTTACTTCAAAATTAAATTAATATTTTCCAGCTACACATAAAACTATCACATATAGCTTCCTTACAAACAACTGTATCAGTTAATAAAAGAATACCTATAACACCAAACTGATATGACTTATTTGACTGGTGAATAATAGCCTTGTTTAGAAAAGAGAAAAATCAGAAATGAATGGGGGAAAAAAGCAAAAAAAAAAAATGCTGACATTTTCATTTTGCTCTGTTTTTAGTACATCAAGCAAAGGGCTAGAATAAAACAGGAAGGGCAAAAACAAAAATGAAAAGAGCAGTTACATACTCTGTTTAATAAATGGCAATCAGTCTGTTCTATACTCTTTCAAATCTTTATGGAGAAATAATTGGGGTAGCAGCTTAATTGGGGCAATGTGTCTTTGGCCTGCTGTGTTAACTGTGTATGTTAAAAAGATAAAATGCATCTATGGATATCATAAAAATAAAAACCACAGATCATGAAATTCAGGAAAAGGGGAAAAAAAATGCTTCATATTATCCACGACAGGGCACAATACACAGGCTGATACTCAGAAAAAATATCACCATATAATCCGTACCCACAATGTTGATCCAGAACTGTAATTTTGTATATAAAAGTTGAGATTCAAAGGATGACCCAACAGTCCATAGAAATGCAGGAGGAATGATCATCTTCTTAGAAAAAAAATAATAACTGATGTTTAAATGCTTTTACTTTCAAGTGAAAAAATAAAAAAAAATTAAAAAAAAATTAAAAAATTGAGTTTTTTTCAGTATTACCACTCTTAGATTCTTTAGTAAATGAATGTGTGCAAAACTTAGCTTTCCACAGCAAGTGATTGCCCTCAAAAGCAAAAACTATTGCCTTTGCTGTCAAAATGCTCATAAGAATAAAAAAAAGCATTTCCTACTGTTTGTGAACCTGCATCTTTGTACTGCATTCCTGTTGTTAACGCATTTCTGGCAATTTTCCAAATATACTACCTGTTTTGACAATTACGACACAATCTTTTTTTTAAATCAAAGTGCTTCATAAATGTTATTTTTTTTAAGTGGCATGTTCTTTGCATCGGCATATAATCTGCAGAACCAAAATTTATGACTTTAATAGATAATCCATGGATTATATGATGAAAAATATGGTGCTGCTTTTTTTTTTTTTTAAGTTATTACAATTTTGGTTTCACATACTTGGTAATTTTATTTTTCTGGTTTTTACTTCATTTTCTATCCCCTTTTGACATCATAATGCAAAAACTGAGGGTCAGGTTTCGTGGTGGCGGCTGCAATGACTTGGGTCAAATGCCAAGTTCGTACTAACAATGCTGGAACTATAAAATGCCAAAAATATGGCTGACCTTCCTTTAATAAGCAAAATTCTATGAATTTCATTGTACGGAATGGTTGAAGTGGTAATATTAGGGATTTAACATGTTGAACAGAAATAATAGTATGCGCAGTAAAGATGCTGTATTGTACAACTACACAAGTCAAATTATGTAAATATACAATATCTTAATATATATTTAGTAAAATATCAATACAACAATAGAAGTTAAGTCTGATGACATAACCCTTTCCTATTATATGCCAGGAAGTATCCAATATATTAAACTGAAAAATTTGGGGGCATTGTTGCCTGTAGAGGCACAATGCCCATATTTCTACACACATACCTTTTTATTCTTTCACATAAATAAATTCTATTTTAACTTGAAGAGCTTTCGGTTATTCTTCACTTCTTCTGAGTAGTTTTGAATTTTCAGAGACTTCTGAAAATAACTTCATTTATTATGGCCAGTTCTTAAATTAAAATCTTATATATTTTGTAAATTATTATTTTTTCATCAAGTTGTCAATAATGCTATTTATAACTTTTGAAGGTTCATTAATGAAACAGTTTTTCTGGATGTAGAAACTTGAATTAGTCTCTTATTTTTATGACATTCATTCATAGTCTAATATTTAAATTTTATGTCATAAAGGTTTATATTTGCATAATTGTATGCAATTTGCCAATGCATCATTTTGATCTCTATTATTAATAACTGTCACATGTCCCTTAATTCTGGTTACAGTTTTTGAGACATTTGATTGTTCTATAATTACTGTTGCAATACAATGAAATTTGATATATAACATGCCATCTTGTCACGTGAATTATTGAAAGGATCTTGATTGGCTAATCTTCAAGTTAAAATAATAAAGTCAGCTGAGTGCCTTTAATTCTTCTATATAATTTTCAAGCTAATAAATTAAGACCTGGCAGAAGTAAAGTTAGAAATGGAAAAAGAAAAAAAAAGAAAAAAAGAAAGAAAAAGATAGGAAAGGGCCACTTTAAATGAAAACAGCAGTACTTATTAGATATGACACAAACTTTTCTGTCTACCCATACAAATATAACAAATACAAAATGAGTAAAGTAAACCATTCTATTCTACCTGTGGAGAAGGATCCATTATCACTAATCTGATCTATCTGCTTTCTTTCTGACAAATGAAAAGTGGCATCAACTACAACACCAAGTAGCTGAACTGGCTGGCAAGTTTGGAGCTTATATAACTTAACATTTAAAGTGACACACAAAAAAGAAATGTCCACTAGCTCAATAACACCATTTCTTACTAAGAGTTGCTTGCACCCAATTTCACATGATTCATTAGCTATTCATCTACTAATTATATTATTCATTAAAATAATAAACATAAGCTCAAACATATTTCACAAAATAACCACTAATTGCTAATCTAATAATATAACAAAAACAAAACTGGTGGGAAGATAAATCCACATTTGCTTTATTAAATTTAAGATTGCATACCATTCAAAAAGCCTCATGTGGCATTCATAATGTGTAATTTTTAACAAATTATTTTTATCAGTAATACAAACTTTTTCACAGGTATGATAAGTTCCAACACTGCAAAGAAGTATTTAAAAAAAAAAAAAAAAAGACATAAAAAGCTGTTACAATATTAGTGAACTAAACAATAAAAAACTGTTAATATAACAGATGCATTCATACATGATGTACAACAAAATAAAAAAATCAGAAACAACTTATTTACACAATCATATAAATAACTTTTGCAGCATGAACTAGGAATACTAAATATCATTCCAGACAATATTTCCTTTCACAGAATTTCTCACCTGTATATCAGACTACAGTAGTTTTGTACTGTTCCTTAAGAAAAAAAAAAAACTAAAGGTTAAATGCACAAAATAATCTGAAAATCCTTTTGAGTTTCTGTTTCATAACCTAATGAAATTATTGATTAAAGCCAAGCCAACAGTAATCTTGGGCCATAACACACATATACTACACTGAATTTCTGTGATATATCTAATGGTATAAAAAATTTACTCTTAATGCACATAATGTGTAGATGTATGTTTCCAAATTACATTTATAACTACAAATTACCATGGGATATTATAACAAACATATTTTTAACAATGTCTAATCTTTAATGTCAAGTAAAGTGATTACATGATACAATTAAAAAGTGTTACTTGCCCCCACCCCAAATGCACAATATCAGAAAGGGTTTGGGGAAGTCAGGTGTACCACCATTCCAACACACACCTCTAACATAATAACTTACAAGTTAAGGATACTCACACTTTTGAAGGAACACACACATACATGTATGGGATCATAAACTGAATTTTCTTGTTCTTTAATATAACAAAAGTATTGTTACATGGAAACTTTTGCAAATTTGGTACCAAATTCAAATATTTAAAGTGATTAACAGAAGCATTTTGTGTCAGCATTTAAAACTGATGCATTATTTAATTTCTGTGTACCATTTTTCATCACGCTGTTAACACTTTCTAAAATAAGTTTTATCAATGCCAAGTGCTTAAAAGAGCAAACCATAATTATGATCTGAATGATGCTTAGAACATTAAAATATAGGTTTTGAGAGAAATAGTATATAATATTAAAAAGACTGGGCAAGTATTATACTCTAAAAACCAGATGTATTGGAAGAAAACTATGAAATAACAATAAATTATTGATAACATCTTATTTACATTTTAGCAATTATTTATAATTGATGTGTAACTTTCACACTTCCGGTCAGTCTCTGTCCCAGATTACACCGAATGGAGGAATTTTTGTTTTAAAAGCATTAGTTAATATACATAGAATTAGTTTGCTACCAGAAGGGATTTGCAAATTACTAGGACACACCCACTTCCAAATTTTTACGATAAACCCAATGTAACCGTCCTGTAAACAAAAGGAGCAATGCACTTCATAACATTTTACCTGACAATAATGCAAAAGTGTCTTGAACAAAAAAAAATAAATAAATAAAACTGAAGATATATCCCCTCACAATATTTTTGTGATCTACAGAGCAAGAGCAGCAAATCATTATTACTCCTTTCCCCAATCTGGCATGTCAGTGCACAAGTGTGAAGGTCAATGATATGTGCAGTATAGGTCACAGCTGAATCAGTGGTTGCAATAGAAAAGGAGGCCTCCCCTTGGGGAAATGCACAATCGTCAGATTGTGGACTCAAGAAATATGGGACTCAATAAAATGTCAATAAATATTATTATAAATAAAAATAAAATAAAATGGCAATAAATATTATTATAAATAAAAATAAAATAAAATGGCAATAAATATTATTATAAATAAAAATAAAATGGGAATCAACGAAAAAACATCATGGGCTGTTCTTTTTTAAATCCCCCAGTCACCAAAACTGGAAAGTAGGAATCCCTGATCAACATCTCTTTATCCTAACACCACCCTACCCTCTCCCCAACACTCGCACTCCACACCAGGGCAGACGCAGTTCAATGAAATAGAAATTTTGCACATCAAAATGAGTAAGAGAAAATACACCAGCTTAAGTGCCACAGCTTTAGAAAAATAAACTTTTAAATGGTAGTTCAAAGCTAATAAATATGTTTAGCTGTGTTCTAAACATATTAACCTATAAAATCCCTGGACATTGGATTAGCCAATTTTTTTAATCCCTGCACTCTTCTAAATCAACTGAATTATTATCCGTAACAATAGGGATCTTTAGGAAACTTCCAAAAGATAATAAGCACACCAATAGTAACTAAGGAGACAACAAGGTCATATAATCCGCGAAAATGGCGTATATCAACAATATTTAATCATGCCAAGCTTTCACCTTCCAACGGAAGGCTTTATCAAGGTGAACTTACACTAGAACAACGATCCGCTTGGGCTTTTTTTTTTTTTTTTTTTTTGATTGGAGGTTTAACGACCACCGTGAGCAACTCAAATGGGCTATAAGCAGTCGCCCGTCCCTAATTTAGGGTCACTGGTTCCAGGGAAGGGAGAGAGCCAGTGCCGTAAGACAAACACAACATCCATGCCTGACCGGGATTCGAACCCGGACCCCTTACGGACGAATGATCAGAGGCCAACGCCTTAGACCACTGCGCCACCGGGGCGGCCGCTTGGGCTTTAAAATCAGACAATAGCACACATATTAAACACAAACACATATAATGCATTATGAACACGTGAATTGTTGTTAACCATTGCATGGGTCCAAAGTTCACGTTACACATCATGCAAGGTATTTAGCGATATTTCATATCAGTCTCAAACTCGGAGGCTGCGGAAAATGGAGGTCCATGGAGACAGCAGTTCAAATGATACCCCATCATTGCAGACATTTACTTCTTGTGATAATCTCAAGTGTCTCCCTGATCATAGTTCCCTTATAAGTAGTGAAAGGAGCCACCAGTTTTCTATCATTCCATATGGGAACTGCCTCCTTTGGTAAAACAGTCATTCCTCTTCCTTCCCATGTGTCTCTCATATAATCTGTATGTCTGCAACATACAGATCGTTTCATCAATCCGATGTAGGATTTTACACAGGAATCTGGGAATTTTAATGGGATTGCATATAACCCTGCATAAAGATAAAAATTGGTGATTTTTTCAAGTGGCCATTGGCCAGTGGGTGGACAAAATCTAGTGACCACTTTCTCTATAGCTATTTCGTGTTGTATACACATTTTATCACTGCACTATATACCTTTCATTTATTTAGACAGTTATATTTAAGCTTAGTAGTTACAAGGGCCCACTGTCTATTGTCCAGTGCAATTAAATGAATAAATATAATCTTAAAAGTTATATTTTTCTTCAACCACATCAACCAAATTATCTAGACAATTTTTATTGGCAAGATAATTTATTTGAATAAAGCTCATGTTGAGAAATGGCTTCCTAGTTTCTTAATTCAATTACTAATCAAAAACAACTATTATGGGAATTTTACTAGGAATTTTTTTTATTTAAATTGCAAATTTTGGAGAAGAGTTTTATCCGAAAATTTGCAATTTAAATAAAAAAATTCCTAGTAAAATTCCCATAATAGTTGTTTTTGATTAGTAATTGAAGATAATTTAATCATTTTTATTTGGTCTCTCGCTATGTTCACAAATAAAATCGCTCCATCACAAATTGATAGCAGTGGATGGGTCAAAATTTTCAAGCAATACTTACTTTGGCTTGCTTTATTTGCTGTCTATTTTCTGAAGTCATTTTTTGCATGAACATTCTGGTCATAAAGAACATTGCCCACAATGCTCACATTCTCTTACTTTCCGCATTGCTTGGCATAATGGTCAGCAGTATTTCAACAATTTGTGCTATGACCTTCATGTACTAAAAGTTGCTTGTTTTTAGTTTCTCTAGCAGTTTTTAGTGAGTAATTGATGGTCAAAAATGTTCAGACATCATGTTTCGAAGCTGCTTCCATTCTGCTAATTTTTTCTTTTCATTCCATTTATTTTTGGTTAGGTTCTTCCAGGTGTCAAAATGAGAACTGGCTGTATAGCTTTCAAAAATGAATTTCATATCTTATAGCAGAATCATTTTGTAGTACTGTGTGGTTCCCAGTACTGAATCATAGCCGTACATCTACCATAGCTGAGATTGGGAGAAATGGGATACTAATCTGGTCACTTTATTTTACAGACTCACAATGATTCTTAACCACTAACAGAAAATAAAAGTTCAGTAATTTCCTGTGTTGTTTTAATAAATATTACATCAAAAGCATTGATAAACCTTCACAGGTGTTGAGAAGAAATAGTCATGACAAAATGAGAGTGCATGCAGAGTATCCTGATTCCGTCGGATTCTGTCCAGTTTTCGAGCACAGTGCCAGGTTTGTTTGTTTTTTTCAGAAAACGTTCAGTTTTTGTAGCATTTTAATAATTGTCATTTTTTCCTGTTTGCCCATCACGACCTTTCAAATGCTACGAATTCTTCATAGTCGATCGCTACGGAGTACGAGAAAAATCAAATAGACTACGGAAATAAAAAATCTGGATGTCGGTTTTTTTCTTTTCTTCAGTGAAAAATGTTCAGTTTTGGTAGAATTTTAATTTGTCATTTTTTCTTGTTTGCCCACCTCAGACCTTCCAAATGCTACAAATTCTTTTTTTTATTATTATTATTGGAGGTTTGTAATGACCACTGTGAGCAACTCAATGGGCTATAAACAGTCGCTCGTCCCTAATTTACGGTCACTGGTTCCAGGGAAGGGAGAGAGCCAGTGCCGTAAGACAAACACAACATCCATGCCTCACCGGGATTTGAACCCGGACCCCTTACGGACGAATGATCAGAGGCCATCGCTTAGACCACTGCACCACCGGAACGGCCTACGAATTCTCCGCAGTCACTACAAAAAACCATCGATTGCTATGGAGAACGGGAAACCAAGTATACAACGGAAATAAAAAATCTCTATAAAATAACGTTATTCAACATCCATTCAAAGTTCATTTTCATGTTTTCAAAATTCCAACATTCATTTAACATTTTTGGGATTGTTTATGGGATATAATTTGGGTGTCTTCATGCCATACGTGGTCTGAAAATGATTGTTTTAGCATGGATGAAAATGTTCCGTATGTTTCTCATTTTTAATATCTTCAGTAACAGCAAAAAAGAACAACTTCGTATTTTAAAAGTTTTTTCTAGTGAAGCACAGTTTTTGTTATTTCTAACAACCTGCTCTTCAAAACCGATTAATACGGAAAGTATTTTCCTTTGCCACTTTTTTAAAGCTAAAAATAAATTTCAAAATTGGTACTTATTCCGCCCGTGATGGAATCGGCCTTTTCCGTGACTCGTAAAATTACTATCACGGTAGAGTGAACAATACAATACTGATTCTTTATATTTAATTTTGTTGAAAAACTTGTGCTTACCCATTCCTTAGTAACATTTTACTGTATTAAGGGGCAGAGCAAGGTTCTTTTTATTTTGTTTAAAGCGAAATTCACATGTACAAAAGAAACGCGACTCTGAGTGGAATGAAAGACGGCGGCAGAAAGTGAAGTCTCGATTTTCAACTTTTGATTTCTTTTTGTAAACATAAGGAAAAATGCTTGCCTTTTTTGTTTGCTGATAAGCAAGAAGAGCCTAAGCAGAAAATGATGCATTTTCAGAGAAACTAAACTTTAAAAAATGAGCTGCTGAAGACAGTTTGTGATGTCACTGTTCCATCTAAATTCTAAAGCCACAAGTGTACATTTCTGATATGGTAACTTTGTGCCCCAGTTTAAGTGGAAAAAACAAGAACAGCCGCCCCCATTTTTGAAGAGTGAATCTATAAATATATTGTACCCACTTATTTGAGGAAGAAAGAGCTGTTTTTCACAGTGTATGAGTAGGATGATTTGAAAACACATTTCCCAATAACAGAAGTGTTTTAAAAAATGCACATAAATTCTTTAGCAATGAAAAAATCTGGCTGGCCACCAGTCCGCGAGGACAGGCAAATTTTCGAGCGTGGCGACTAAATTATCTTTTTCTACTGGATATTTTATTTTATCCAGTCACCATGTGGCAACTGCTAATTTTAATCTTTACCCCTGCAGTATAGTCCATGTCTCTTTTCTTGTTATTTACTGTTAAAATCTTGCCAATAGTTTTTGGCGGCTTCAACGCTACTTCAACACCATGCTTCCTCAGTAAATTCTTGGCGTAGAATGCGAAGTGGGTAATGTACAGAATGATGCCTGCAAATTTCTTGCTTATCACCTCTGTGTTGTTCTTTAACACATTCAGTACCATAAACCAGTTAAGGCGTTTAACTGCTATAGGAGATATCATACCTACAAAGTCTACTAGGATGTCTTGTTAAGGTATGTACACAATTTTAATTTTCTAGGACTGACAGTTTAGGAATAATAATTTTCTAAAGGGCTATGTAAAGGGGGGTTAAATAGCTGGCTGTGGGTTCAAATACCCGGGTGAGTGGCTGGTACTGAATGTGTTAATAGACTTCTTTTCACGTTTTGGAGTATGTCGCAAAGTTCGCTTTCCTGAAAACCCACTACAACTCCTTTCTCTATTATGTTGGAGATCTCCTGGTTCTTTAAACTATCAGATGAGCATGATAGCAGAAGCGGTAAGAGCCCTCAGCATCCATGATCTAAAGACAGCAGTCTTGTAATACCTTGGACATGAGGAGTTGGGCGGAATGATGTTGGTTATTCTTGTACATTTATAATACATTTGAATATCTAATGAAAGGTTAAAATTTCTGGACAGCAAGACATCCTCCAGGAAAGGCAACTTCCCATTCTTTTCTATTTTCATAATGAAGGTTGATAGGGTTGAAAAATTTATTAAGCTCATATCTCTCATGTGGCCAGACAAAGAAGACGTCGTCAATGTGTCTTAGCCAAAATTTGGGTTTATTCATCGAATTATTAATAATTGTTATTTCTAACGAGCATAGTACCGCTTCTGCTAAAATGCTTGAAAGAGGTGATCCCATAGGGCTCCTTTCACTTGTTTGTATGTTCCAAGAGAAAGTTTACAAGCAAGTGAAAGGAACCCCTACGGGGTCACTTTTTTTAAGCATCTTAGCAAAGCGGTACTACACTCGTTAGAACTATCGTTTGACCTGCAGTCTCCGTGGACCTCCATTTTCCACAGCCTCTGAGATTGAGACTGATATGAAATATCACTTGATACCTTGCATGATGCATAACATGAACATTGGACCCATGCAATGGTTAACAGCTATTCGAGGGTTCGTAATGCATTATATGTGTGCTATCGTCTGATTTTAAACTCCAAACGGATCGTTGTTCTATGTAAGTTTGCCTTGATAAAGCCTCCCGTTGGAAAGCAAAAGACTGGCGAGATTAAATATTTTGATATACACCATTCTCATGACCTTGTTGTCTCCTTAGTTATTATCTAAAACTTTTGCAGGAACACTAAAGAACTTTTTAAATTCACATTTTCAACATGCTATTGAGTTTTCAATTCCCAACTTTTGTTCCTAGTTTGATAAAAATATAATTTTCACACAAAACTTCTCTCTCGTATAATTTCAAGTAGTAAAACAATGTCCTTTTACAAGATTATCAGTAACTCAGTAAGAACCTGTTACTGGTGATTCATTTAAACTAAAACCATGACTTGGATCAAATAATTTATTTCCTATTAGAGTTAGCTATCAAACAACACACACACACACACACGTCAGTTGGAAACCAACTGTTCCACCACAGAAAAAAAAGAAGTCAAACGCTCCACACCAGAGATAGCATGCCAGGCAGCTAGACAGTTAGGTAGACAGGATGATTTGGAAAATAACTTTCTGTTAAACACTTATACTCCTTTCAATACATACTTGATTTTTTCTAATGTTCAAAGAAAAATGAGGCAGATTTCATCAAAAATTATGGAACATATTCCTTCAAAAAACAGAATAAACTTATTAAAGATTTAGAGAAACTAGAGCTGATATTTCAACAAGTTTGTTTTAGCAATTTTCATTCCTCTTTTCTCACCCAGTATGTTTCCACAACACATAAATGAAAGTCTATAAATCAGCATGCATACATACATACCGAGTGATCACTACTCCTATCAAAAATGGATGCAGCCCATTGACCACGTGATTTTCTAGAGGGTGGGATTAATCGACCAATGCAGCTCGCATAAGGCATGAGTAGATGAGTAGGTAATAAAATTCAAAGCATGATGGGTAAATGGAAGAATTTATCGGACTTTGAGAAAGGACAGATTGTGGGAGCTCGGAGAACGGGTGCCTCGATTTCCCAAACGGCTGCGCTGGTGGGTTGTTTGCAAGCCATCATAGTTCAAGTGCATCAGGAATGGCATGAAAATGGTCTAACAATGACCCAGAGGAAAAACTGCACAGAACAGTGAAAGGTTGATGTGAGAGGTGAGTGCCGGGTCTGACAACTCATACAGGCCAACAGATGCTACTGTTCAAAAGTTGACTACCCAATACAACAGAGGTCAACCCGGAACAGCATATGCCATGATCACGCATTACACACTCACAAGCCATAACAGCAGACATCCTCCTCTCCTCACCACGGTTCATCGGCACAAAAAACTCGTCTAGTGCAAAAATCACGCAAGTTCGATGCCGGATGACTGGAAAAATATATGCTGGTCTGATGAGTCACATTTTTTACCCCACTCCGTGGATAGTTATGTACGTATTTGGAAAAAACATGTGGTACTTGATCCATACTACATGGTCTCCACAGTGCAAGCCAGTAGAGAGAGTTGAATGCGCCATGCTTACCTGGCAAGAACTTGGACCCTTGGTACACATGGAACACCGTATGACTGGCGCCCACTATCGGGAATTGCTTGTTGACTCTGTACCCCCAGCAATGTTGCACTTTTTCCCAAATGGAGATGACGTCTTCCCAGATGACAATGCATTGAGCTGCATGTCCAATGTTGTGCAGGGATGGTTTGAGGAACACAATTCAGACTTCCAGCACATCGATTGGTCTCCGAACTCCCCTGATATGAATCCCGTAGCCCTCTTTTGGAACACTATGGAATGAAATATCAGATATCTAGACACATCAATCACCTCCATGCCAGTATTAAAGGCTGAATTACGCACAGCTTGGACTGGTTGGCCATATCTCCCACATGCTTCTGTCATCTTATTGAATCAATGCCATGTCGAATAGCTGCTGTACTAAGGGCAAAAGGAAAGCCTATGAAGAATTACGTAGGTGACCATAATTAAGTGTATGTACATTTATATACAAACACACACATACGTTCATACTAGACTGGATTCAGTGACATACCGGAAGAACTCGGGGCTCAGCCACAAAAAATATCTTTGAGGCCCTTTTGTGAAAATTAAAATTATTAGCTTTCAAATACTGAAATTTTTAAATTTTGTGCATTTGCTAGGTTTTATGGGCATTTTAATAATTCAAATTTTTCAGAACCTAAAGGTATTTTTGTAAAACTAAAATTGTTGCATTTTGCTGTGTGTAACAAAAATATATTAAATGTTCACACTAATTAAAACGATTGTTCTAGTTTTATACCAATGAAAGTACTACAAAAGAGTTACGCCGAAGTTAATCACATCATGAACATTTTATTCTTTTAGAGAACTAAGGCCAGCCTCTTTGAAATGCTTCGTGATCACACACACAAACCAAGGAACTGCCACGAGACAGATTCTAACGATCTTTTCTGACTTATGAGAAAATACAATAAGTAACAAATAAGTAAAAATTAAGAATTGTGGCACAAAAAAAACAAAAATTAAAACTACTTAAATTATTAGCTCTTAGAATATAGAAAACACAAAATAATTCTACAATGTTTTACACATAATTAAAAAATTTTCTCTTGACTTTGTTATAAAAAAAATGACCCAGGTATCTTCTTTCACATTTTCTTGCTGATACACATGTATAGGAACTATTGCTGTGACTGTGTAAAAAAGGGGCCTCAAGTCCTTTGAAATAGCTGCTTTCCAGTCATCTAGTTTTCATAAACTAAAACCACAAAAAAAAAAAAATTGCTTTTCTTTTTAGTTCTTCATTCAAAACTGTCGTTAAAAATTTCTGACTATTTCTTTAACCAGTTTTGTTGGAAGTTTCTGCAAGAGATTTTGTAAAACCTTTTTGCTGAGGCTAGAGGCCCTTTTAGCAGTGAGCACTCCCCCCCCCCCACACACACACACACACCACCACCACACACACAATGCACGGGCTATCATATCAGTATTCCCCTGACTTAATTCCAAGGGACAGGAAAAGACTCAGACGACTACGTCAGAGATGTGTAGTAGATGAAATTGAGAAGTATGTCACGAGTGATGTGGAGGAGATTGGCTCAAGACCAAGTTGTGTAAGAAATTTGGGGAGGCCTTCATCTAGTGGTGAATGGAGAGTGATTGATGATGATATGCAGGGTTCATGCTGATTTTTGGAAGTCCGTTTAAGCAGTTTTCCATCCACAGCATCAGAAATTTTTCAAGTTTCATTTCTCTGAAAATGCATGGCTTCTCGTTTCTTAGTCACTTCTCGCTATATCAACAAACAAACAAAAAAAGAGTAAGCATTTTTCTTTTTGTTTACAAAACAAGTTGGAGTTCAAAATCGGAACTTCAACTCACCGTTGCAGTCTCTTGTTCACCGTTAAGCTGTATTCTCTGCACAATCTAACATTAATTTAGCTTTAAACAAAAGAAAATAAATGCTTGCTCTCTCCCTTGGCATAGCAAGAAGTGTCTCAGGAAAAGGAACACATGTTTTAAGCGAAATTAAATATAAAAAATTGGTACTGCATTGTTAACTCTGCTGTGAAAACACTTCTATAGGTCACTTAAATGGCTCAGATTCCACAAACAGACAAATTAAGTGATGATTTTGAAATTTAACTTTACTTTTAAAAGGGGAAGGGGAGGACATGTTTGCTATACTAGTTGATTTTGAAGGAGAGACTGTCAGAAATAAAAAAATGCATTTGATTAGAAAAAGTTCTAAAAAATACTAAGTCGCTTTTTCTTTGCTATTGCCAAAAATGTGAAAAATGAGGATCATCACCAGAAAAACATAAAAAATAAGAATATAATCAGGAAAAGAAATTTAAAAAAAAACTTGGTCAAAAATTCGAAATTCTGAAAATCACAGAACATTTTTACCTCTGCTAGAACAATAATACTATCTGGCAGTTTCGCATATTTTTGGCCTGCAGACATGAAGATATCAAAAACATAACAAAAAGACACTGAAGAAATGTCACAATATTAAAAACATCCAACAAAGAATTCCCAAAATGCTTAATAAATGTTAGAAACTTGAAAGCAAACTTTACACAGATGTAGAATAATAATTTCACTGAGATTTTTTATTTCCATGGTATATTCAGTTACCCCATACTTCATAACAGACAAACAATTTCCATAGTGACAATGAACTCTAGTTAGCACTTGACGTGTCTGGATCTTCTTCAAAGCAATGTTGAGGCATGTGTTGAAATTTATCCAATCCCACCTGTTGTTCACCCTATCAGCAGAAGAGGACTATGTGATTGGCTGCTAGGAAATGTGGACTCAAAATAACTTTCAGCAGACAAAGGGAAATCATGAATTTTGAAAAAAAAAAGGGAAGGGGGGGGGGGTAAATTCTCCCTCCTTCCACCTGCTAAACCAGCGATGAAAGATATCGAAAAAGCCTGAAGTAAAATGATTTCCAGGAGTTGTAATTAAATTTAAGGACTTTTCCAGAAGTCTGAGGGGAAATAGGAGGGAAAGCGCTATTTAAAGAGTTTTTAAATTCCAGGAGGTGTACGAACCTTATATACATACAGAATATATCACATTAAAGACTTTTAAAGTTTCACCAGAAGGAAACGGAACATTTGGTTCAAAAGACTGTCTGACCTGCTTAAGTACAAATGAACGAAATGTATCTCAACTGGAAAATGATTTTCAAAAAGTGGAAGACTCGGCAATCCATCACACCTCGGTCATTACAAATGTGAATATTTAAGCTTAATTTCAAGGCTTTCAGAAAAGGATTTTCAAACTAAAAAATTAAAAATATGATCTTTGAAAATTTTGTTTGTTTCCTGGCACTCCATACAGCCATATGTAAACATAACACTTATTTTATCCTCTCCATTTTCCCTTCTCAATTTCAATTTATTACTTGAGAACAGGTATGAATGGAAGCAAATGCAAAAGTTTCAGAAACTGAGGTTTACAAAAAGTGGTACATGAAATTTAGAATATTACCAACCCACATGCATAAATTAAATTCATTTAAAACCCATAGTATAAACTCTATCCAATACAACAATGTAATATTGCTCTTGGTATTAAAATTTAATATAAAGAAAATCACTTTTTTGTGCCTTGCACAATCTGAAATATCTAAAAGAAATCAAAATCTGCTTTACAGAAAAAAATAAAAAAGTATGATTTTATTTTCCAGTTATGCTTTAACAAAAACAACTGACAAGCAATAATAATGAAATTTAATTTTTGCAATGTGAATAACTATTATGATCCATTCAAGAATAATTAGAGCTTAATGTTCCCATCATCACCTAAAATTTTATACATTTATACTTCTTAATAAATAAACTATACAACAAGTACAAGATAGTTCCCTTTGGAAGAAAATTAGCAATCAGTCATCAGCAATGACTTAAACAACTTCATGAAAAGAGTGATGAAATAGATCACAACATTGTACTGCTTCAACTGAACATTTATAACTGCCAATAACAAAATTTAAGAGGTTCTAGTAACTGTTAGCCCTAGAGCATTCAGAGGTAAAGAGATGCTACATTTTTAAGCCATTCTTAATTCAGTTGCCATTATCAATGGCAAAGATCTTGATACATAGCTGGATCTAGCTTCAGTCAGTTTCTTGCAAACATTGATTTATAAATTAAGTACCGCATACTTCCACAACACTCAGTGGACTTCAAAAATCTGAAACAAAAACAATTTGCAAATAGTCTTTCTGATACATTTTGTGCTTCTTTTCTTATTTAAAATAATACAGCCAAGTTTATTGGACAACAGTTATCACTAGAATACAAGGAAATAATTTTATGGCACACATAGTTCTGGAACCTTTGCGGGTTTTCTTTTCTTTTTTTTTTTTTTTTCCTTTACAACTGTACAAGGTCTGGTCAGCACTGGAAATCCTACTCTCTTATCCCAAAGATGGTCCCCAAACAAAATTAAATAATATTACTGTAGTCAGTCTTGATATAACAGGTAACTCTTCAATGCCTTTGGTAGATTTAGTTCATGAATCTGTCCTAGCCGATTCTTCCCAATCTGCTGCCTAATCACACGTCGACACATATCCTTTAATGGTAATGGTCCAGCTGTTTGAAAGAAAAAGGACAGATAAAAAAATTATTAGTACCTGTACCAAATATACTGACGATTTATTTTAAAGTAAGTAGTGTTGTACTAAACACACATAATATCTTTGAATGATGAAGTTGAGGAAAAGGAAATATTATAACAGTGATCTATTTTTAGATCATGATAAATCCTTCAAGTGTTCCCATCATCACCTATGACATTTCATCCTATCAAATTTAAAATTCCCCAATTACTCAATTTGCATAGTAGGCATATTAAAAGTTCTGCCAAATAAATTAAAATTTACAAATTACATCATATTAATGGGAAAAGTGTTAGATATATGTGCAACTGCTGATATTTAATTACTTAATTTTATTTCCACAAATCCTACACGTCCATGCACATGACAAACAAACACACATGCCAAAATTTCTTCAGTGCTCATAAATAAGGTTTTCAGAGGATTGCTACACAGCAAAATGGTTTGTAGGATGGCACTGTCCTCAAAACTGCCATTCTACCCACCGCATATGCTGAATTCAACAAGTATGAAATCATAAATATTTTCCTTCAGAGGTGCAGGACAGAACTTTTTGACAAAAAAAAAAAAAAAAAGCATTTAAAACCTAAAATCACAATTAACTTCAAACTCTCTCGATAACCATTTTATTCACTCACCAATAATTACACTAATTTGCTGGTTCTGGACAAAAGTTTTCATATTAACTCCCACACAATACATATCCACCAATCCACATCACCCATTTCAGATGTCTAGCCATTTCTCAACAGGAAAAGGCATACCTGTCAACCTCTTGAGGTGATAACCTGTACACTAGTCCAATAAAAACTTTACAAATACTAAATAACCCTTACACACAAAATTTATTACACAAATTTTACAAGCTTAACAGTTTTATAACAGCAACTGATGTACCTGTATTAATTTTTTGCATATTTAAGCAACTTAATCTTAGTGTCCAAAATTCGTGGAGATTCGTATCAATAAATTATTGCATATGGAGAGCATTTTTATCAACTTATTCTCCAACCAATGCTGTAACGATGACTAACCATGTATATTACCATTGTCATGGAGACTTTTCCTTTTTTAATCATTGTACATTTTATCACAATTCATACCATCATATTAACCTGTAGTGATTTTTATTTGTGTATGTGTATATCATGCTGAAGTGCGCTTGCGTTAAATGGAACTACGTCATCCAACCAGTGACTTTAGGTGACGAACCACCTCTTTATAAACAGGAGTTTGGCCCAATATGTTGCCCAGTGATGGACCCAGTGTGGGTCCGAAAGTACTAGCATGTTTCCTGTGATGGTTTTAGATGTAAATAAAGTTCATTTTTTAATTGCAACTGAGACCTGCTTTTTTAAATCGTGTAACGACAGCATTGTGAAGGTGGTTATTATAATCTTAGTGTGTTGTATTACATTCAACACATGTATGTTTTGCTTTTTTCCAAAATGTAATCAGTGGGTTTAAAGCCAATGAAACAAGTGTCAAAGTTTATTTTACAATGTAAAAACGATGTCAGTGTATCTGCATTCAGGGACTTCCTACAGCCTGTATGGATTTTCTTCATCATGGAGAAAGATTTTTTACAGTCAGCATTATTGTGAGGCAAAGTGAATAGTCACTGAATACTCACTTAAGATTTGGGAAGCAGATGCCACCAGTACTTGTTCTCAGGCTTATAATATCCAGCTAGTAGCTACAAAAGCTCTTTTTCTGGCCACTGTCTATAAGTACAGGCACACAGTCATCAGAGATCATATAATAGTTACTAAACTCATCCTTTAGAGCTTCCTGATCAAAGTGTGGAGCAAAGGTGTCTGCTAATCTACAAATATGTGTGTACTTCATTCTGTTTTTGAGGGTTGGGTCAAGTACTTCAGGTCTTTCAGCACCTGATTTTCAAATGGAAATTTATCCACCATCTTTCTCACTACTGCATACCTGCCAACCTGAGAAAATTCAAATGTGTAAAATTGCCCGCAAATGACATTTCTAATGATTTTTTTTAACTATGCGCAAACAACATTTATGATGAATTTAGCTATGTAAAAGTAAAAATAAATGCAAATATTTGTGCATTTTATAATTTTTAGATGTTTATAATATAAACAAATTATATCACATTTTGATACCAAACTTAATGTTTTCCGTCCTCCGTAGCGGACCGACGATTTCCATAGCATACTAGATGTTTTCCTTCGTCTGCAGCAGACCGACGATTATCACAGCATGCTTGATGTTTTCCATCCTCTGTAGCGGACCGACGATTTCCATAGCATACTCGATGTTTTCCGTCGTCCGTAGGGGACCTATGATTATCACATACCCAACGTTTTCTGTCGTCCGTAGCAGACCGACGATTTCCATAGCATACTCGATGTTTTCTGTCGTCCGTAGTGGACCTACGATTATCATAGCATACTCTATGTTTTCCGTCGTCCGTAGAGGACCGACTATTTCCATAGTAACTACGCAAAATCCGCAGTGGTTGGAGTCTGAATCTTTCTTCCACCGCATAATCTTTATTCAGCGTCAAGCATAACAGTGTGCACAGAGAATTTACTGTGCCGAAGTCCAGACGATGACGACAGGGCACGGGTGTTCTGGCGCACAAAGGCACAAAATTCCCATCTCTGTTGTATATTTTATTTATAGGGATATTTTTAACAAAAAATACAGAAAATTTTAAAAATCCGGAAGAAAAGTTTTTCCGGCCAGAAAACCAGAAGACCGTAAAAAAACGGAAAACTTCCGCAAATTCCGGAAGAGCTGACAGGTATGCTTTAACTGAAACATTAACAAACATTTCTCAAGGAAGATAAAAAAAAAAATGTTTTTTAAATATACGGAAATGCGTAAAAAGTAGCGATCTATGCCTAAAATCATAAAGAACAGTTAAAATGCGTAAATTCTACACGTAATGCGCAAAAGTTGGCATAAAACCCTTGCGAAAATTGTTTTATAGAGACGTATAGAGAGAGCTCTATAGAATTCTATCAAATGTTTATAGAACAGCTGTGGTGGTGGGCTTATAGAAACAGTTTTCTATAAGGTTTGTTTCTATAGAATCCCATGTCATCACCATATCTTTGGTTATTTAACATGATGGATAAAAAATCTGTAAAAGGTCATTAAATATTTATTTCAAGTCTGCAATTATAACATTCTATTTGCAAATTCGTATTTTTACACTTTTTGTAAATTAATTTCATGAGCATTATAATTTAAAAATTATGCACACAGAATATTTATGTGCATATTTTATTTTTATAAATATACATATTTATAAAAATAATGTCACACACAGAATATAAAAATTACAATGCTCATGAAATTAATTTATGAAAAGCGTAAAAATGTGAATTTGCAAATAGAATGCTATAATTGCGCATGCAAAGTTGATACATTATTCTTTGACAAATATATATCAGGCCGTGCGAATAAAAAAAAGCAACGACCTGTTGCATATAGAACTTTTTCGTAAGGGCCCATATATGGTCGAATCATAGCATTCCATTTATCATTCACAAGCTTTTTCCTATTAATTTCATGAGTGATTATTACATATTATAATTCTATGGGCAATTTTATTATATGCGAGCTCATACGACTGCACGAGCAGGACCGCCTGTACAGGACGAAAGCACTTCTGCCCAACTTCTGCCGCCAGGTACAATTCGTATCACGGGCAAACACTTTCCGATCAGTCCTCTTTCCACGCATGCGCAAAGCAAGGTGAGCTGCAGCGAAGCCATCGAATCGAAGTAAATTTACACAGAACAATTCGTTTGATAAATCATGTCAGACAAACTGGATTATATTACCTTCAAAGCTATTAATCGAAAGTTCATAAAAGGTAAGTTCTTTTCCTGTTTTAATTCATAGGCTTCGAACACAATTCATGCATTCGTTTCGTAACACGTGGATAATTTTAACACGTGTAGATCGAATCTTAACACGTGGATAATTTTAACACGTGTAGATCGAATCTTAACACGTGGATAATTTTAACACTTGTAGATCGAATCTTAACACGTGAACACATTCATGTATTCGTTTGTTAACAGGTTTATATATCATCAACTGCATATTAAACTAGGAGGAGTAAATAATTTGTTACATTTTCGATTATAAACATAGCTATTTTTATTGTTTCATTTTATACTTATTTAAGGTTAAGCAGCTATAACTTTGAAAAAGTGTTTGATATTCCATACCCATCCCCAACCGACCGACGAATCCTTGCCATTGGGTCGTTTGTTTTTGTGAAGTGTTTTACTGTTTGTGTATCAGTTTATATTTGAGTGTTGGGAGTTTTTTAATCTTTGTAGTCTTTTCTATGTGGTATTTATCACTCCATTCACCATTCGTTAAGCTTCAGGATCATTTCTATTTCTTCATTAAGCGATTACATTATTTACATCAGGCTTTTATCCTCCCTGCTTCCCTAAAGGAGGTATTTTTGGGGGTGTTGAGATTTTTTTTTTTTTTTTTTGATGAAAAACGTAATCTGTGATCTCTTTCACCTTTTACAGATATTTAGGTCTCCTTAGATCTGATGTTTTTCAGGATACGTAGAGCATTCTGCCTCCTCCTTCACTTGGTCTCAATTATTTCAACTTTTCACTCAATAAACGTACTTATGTAACTATTTCGCTGACGGTGTTAGGGTTATTTTGCTTATGCTACATTGATATATGCTATTTACCATCCAGATCACTGTCCGTCAGAACTGATGTCACAATGATTTGAACGTTTGCACTCCATTTATGTTGATGACACCAACCCAAACACTCAGCTAAACTATAGTTGATTTTAAAATAAATATTTATTCTGAATAAATGACCTTAAAACAAAATATTTTATTGTGAATTCCCATTTTCCACTCCTTGGAGGCTATTGTTGTCGGAGCTCGCACACCATGTGCTGTGTTGCCATGATGCTAATTTATGCTGATAACTTATCTCCAGTACTCAGAAATTTGCATATCACCATGTTTCCTCTTTGAAACCATAATAATCCCTAACTTTTGTGACCACTGCATATATACACTATCTACCAACAAGTAATTGGACACCCCTGCAATCGACGATATCTGCGGTCCTGATACACGTCACGGCCGCCGCCGTTAAATATCATGTGGGAAACAACAACGCAACCAGTCGCATGCAAGATGCTACGCAGTTCGGAGCTCTCCGATTTCGAGAAAGGTGTAATCGTCGGGTAACACAGAAATGGCCGATCCATACGTGACATCAAGGTTAATAGACAGTAAGGTTTGCTCATCCTGCCTCCCTCGCAGCGGAAGTGCCGGTCCCTTACGTAGTGACGTCAGTGTACCACATGATGCAGCCAGCAGGACGGATAGACTGTTAATACAATTGAAGCACTTGCGGGAGAAATGTCAACAACTTTTTACTCAAATACGTTCTGAATCTGAAAGCTTGCAACAAAGATGTAATGCAAAAGCACATCTGTAATATAATCAGGAAAAATGGACATCCATGTGAATATTTTATTTAGAGTAAACCGAGAATGTGAAGAAACTTATTATGCATTTCTTTCATTTTTTTTTTTTTCAAATCTGTTTAATCTAAATATCTAAATAGGATATTGACATGACACTAAGGAAAAGTGCAGGGACAGTGATTATACCTTCTAATTTATTTATATGCAACTGTAATACTGTCTTTAAATAAATTCAAAAGAAGGAAAAAAAACTTATAAGATTATGCTGTCAGAACCTCATGAAGAAATCCTTTTATGCGGAACAAATAAAAACTTGAGTAGCATTCCACTAACTTGCTGAATTAAAAAGTTGGAAATTAATTTCACTAAATGCTCTGTTATTATTTGTAACTAATCGCTGAACAGAAAAGTTAAAATCATGGATCTTTGCAATTTTTGTTTGTTTCTTTAGTCATATTTTATTCGCTAAATTTTGAGAACTTTAAGAATCGGGACCTTATTTAACATAAAAAAATTCTTTCTTCACTTACCTTTGTCATGTTCCTTAGGTAACTGTTTTAACCAGTTTTCTCTTCTTGGGTTGGCAATATATTTTTTGCTGAGCATTAATATGGCACATACGGATCATAATTCGGGTTTTCATGAATAGTTTCATGGCAGGGTGCACATTTGGAGGGAACTGATGGGCAGAAGCTTCCACTGCGGTGTGAACAATTCTTTTAACTTTCCTTAAATTATTTTTCCCATGTAGTTTTAAAAACATTTCTTCTAGTTGGATAACCATGCTCATCCACTCATTTGTTGGATGTTGCAAGCAGCCTCTGCTTATGACGCTAATCCAGTCGCAAAGAATTCCTTTTTCTTGCACTAGGTCCAAAGGTGCATTTTTGTCCCCCAGCCCAGGACACGTTGTTTGGCATTTAAATGCAACATATCCAGCAAGGCATCGTAAAGCTTGGTACGATATGCTGTCACTAGAAGACGTAATTGCAGTTGTGGGTTCTTCACGAAGTGCAGCCGTAATTTCATTTTCACTTGTGTGGGCTGTTTCATCATTGCAGGATGCATTATTGTGTAAGACACAGGAAGACGAGAGCATGGAGACAGTTAAATAATGTTGTTCTGCCTCAGGCAAAACGTTAGATTTCTGACAGTTCCAGACTACTTTCCCAAGTATCAGCAGTCTGAGACAATTTTGAAATTCCAGTGGTGAAGGGTGATCATACGTATTCCCTGCTGCACGTATCTGTGAGAAAAAAATTTCTAGAACATCTTGATTAACTCTGTGAGTTAAAAAATATTTTAGCTCATATTTTTCGTTTAGAATCTTGTGGACAGCCATTACGGATGTAATACTGACCAGAAGACCTTGCTGAAATGGTAGGGCGTTTTTTCTTCCAACAACGCGCATCTGCGAAAAAGTGTTGTAAGCCTCATTCAGAAGTTGAAATTGCTGTTGATTGTTACCTAAAGCACATCGGAATGGTTTGTCTGAGAATGGTTGCCTCGAATTCATTGTATCAAAAAATCTGTCAACAAGAAGAATAAAATTTGCTGCTTCATCATCTTCGGGAAATAAATATTTGATGGCATTTCCAACACGCTCCGAAAGCAACTGTACAGCATAACGTACAATCTGCCTATTTGCTCCTTTAACACGTATGTGTGTTTCACTCATATATACGCTATTTTTAATTTCTTACTGTCCTTCTCTAATAGCTTTTCAAATAGGGAGCAATTTATCACTATTTCTTATTTTTATGCCACTGTCCAAAATATGGTTTCGCAATAACTTTACCATATGCGGAATGTCAGCAAATACATTTATGTCTGTTTTTGTCGAAAGGATTTTCAAAGAACGGACTCTCAGGCGATATAGCCAATTCTTTCCATAATTTCTGGTTTAAAGCTCCCAGATCTGAAGTAAGAGCAAATACAGGAAACATGATATTTTCTACGGCACAAATTACTTTCATTAATATTTCTCTGAGACTGGAACCACTAAAGCCAAAATCATAAAATACTGGTTGTTTCCAGGGATTAACAAGTCCTCTTGCCATGAATACCAGTACGTACCTACACGGTCATATAACTTCATCTGTTTCAATATTATAGCACATTTTGCTGGAAACTTTCATTTCATCTATAGAAATTACACATGTTCTTTCGGCTTCAGTCATTTGCATTAATTGGCTCTGCATCAGTTTTAAAGTGGTGGCTTGAATACCAGGTGAACATTTAATTGTAGCTACCCATCGGCGCAACGTTGACAAAGCAGGAAGCGGAATATTAACTTTATTTCTCAAGTAGTGATATGCTCTCCTGGAAACGGTTCTTAATGTTATTGCAGCTGCAATATCAGTAGAATTCCAAACAATCCGTTTTTGGCCTAACAAAACCCTTATCTGTCCTGGAGTAAACACTGTAGAAAGCAAATTTTTTATGCACATTTCTCTGTCTTTTTTCTCATCTTTCCGTAACCTTCGCAATTCTAATAATTCTTTCTGCATTTTATTCTGTTTTACTTTGAGGACTTTTACACGTAAAGTTAGACTATGGTTTGAAGAGCTGAAATATAATATTTGTTTTTTCAGCTTTTCATTTTCCCTCATCGAAATATAATTTTCCTTCAATAGAATTTCATTTTCTGTTTTCAGGTCTTTCATACATTCAATTTCAGTATTTTCATCATTGGCACTCCACACGTCTTCCAAAATTTCCTCTGCATTATCAGAGTTTATCAAATCGCCAACAAGATCAGTTCGTTTCCTTTTCTCCTGTCTGTTCTTTCTCTCTGAATTAGAATTTACATTAAAGTTTCCCGGGAGGTTTAAACTTGGTACAGCTGTGTCCTTTAGCATTTTGCGGATAGGCAAACCTAGAAGTTCATTCCTTAAATCGCGTTCGTAGTCTTCCTCAGGAAAATGTTCCGAACAAATAGCTGAATTCATTTCGTTGAAACTGTCAGCTCGTTTGCATCTCAATTTCTATGTTTTACGCAAAACTTCATTTTTCGGAAACCTATGGTAATGAATGCCATTCCTTCTGGTTTTCGAATAATAATTTCGACACGTTGCTATTGCGCACGAACCAGGCATGTTCAGTGTTTAACGTATAACCAAGGAAAAGAAAATTTTTTTGCTACAAATACCTAGCTTCAAATGAGACAATGTAGCTTTCAGACCCTGAACCAGAAAAACGGGAGCAAGCAGCTTTAGGTGGATGTGGAGATCTCCGGGACTGTGACGTCACGAAGGCGACCCCTGAGACAGTGCTCAGCGGAAGTGTCGGATAAGCATAACCTTGGAGTCTACTAACCTTGACGTGACATATCCAGCGAGTTGAAGTACCCAAAATCGACAGTGGCTTACGTGATTGGCAAGAGGAAGATGAGAAGTGACTGTCGGAATGTGCCCCAACCCAGCAGACCCACAAAACTGGGAGTCAGAGACCGACGGGTGCTGGCCAGAGAAATTCGGAAGAACCGCACCAAATCAATGGGCCACATCCACGAGGAGTTTCAACAGGCATCCAGGAGTGTTCTTTCGACGAATACCATCCGTAAGGAAACCCATCTGCTCGGTTATCATGGGCGTGCTGCCGCCAACCAGCTTTTGATCACCAAGTCCAATAGCGCTGCTCGGCTAACGTGGTGCAAAGAACGTCGACAGTGGACCGTTGAATAGTGGAAACAGGTTCTCTGGAGCGACGATTCAAGGTTCAGCCTCTACCGTTTGGATGGCAGGGTCTGGGTTTGGCGTCTGCCTGGAGAACGCCTCCTGTCGGAATGTATTGTGCCAACCGTGAAGTTCGGCAGCGGTGGAATTATGCTATGGGGGTGTTTCTCCTGGTATGGCACGGGAACCTTGGTCGCAATTCCTGGTAGACTCAACGCCGAGACCTACTGCACCATTTTGGATGACCATGCACTTTCTACGCTGTGGCAGTTTTACGGGGTGGACCCATGTTACTTTCAAGATGACAATACCACCTGTCATGTTGTGAGGTCCACCATCACTTCACTTGGTATGGTGGCAATGGGGTTAATCGAATGGACTGGCCTGCGCAGAGCCCGGACCTTAACCCTATCGAGCACCTCTGGGATGAGTTGGAGCGTCGACTTAAGGGGAGCCCCCACCGTCCGAAATTGGTGAAGGAACTGACCTGTCTTCTCCAAGCCGAGTGGAAGAAAATACCGCTAGCCATCGTACAACGCCTGGTTGAGAGTATGCCCCGGAGGGTCGCAGCTGTAATTGTCGCTCGTGGAGGCTCCACCAACTATTGAAGGTGAATAAACGTCGTTTTCCTTTGCTATCACAGGTGTCCAATCACTTGTTGGTAGATAGTGTATATATAATATAATATATATATATATATATACTCTTATGATTTAGAATACATGAATTGCGTTTGAAGCCTATGAAAATAACGAAATGAATACATGAAGTGTGTATTTGTTTCGTTAATAACTTTTTGTGACCACCTATGAATTGAAACAGGAAAAGAATTTATACCTTTTAGAAATTTCAGTTAATGTTATGTACAAAAATAAACAGACAGAAGAGCACAGCACAGTGTCGGAGCCAAACAAACTGGATCGAAATGCTCTTTTCATAGCTAATTTGCATACAAATTCCTCAAAAAGGTGTTTCACCATACGTATTTTATACCTACAATAAAATAAAGTACTTACAATTATTTATAGCCTACGTATTGCAATGCATTTGGACACTAAAGGAGAAACTTAAGAATTGTAATTCCTAAGCACAAGAATTAAACTAGAGACGTTATGCTAAACAAACTTCCTCTAATACTAAGACAATCATGACCAAAAATTAAGTTTAAATTCACAAAATAGTGAAAAATATGATTACTACGCCCTCAATGTTTAAAGACCAAATACTCACAAGTGTTGGAAAAATACAAAGCAACTCATATACCAAAATAAAATAAGGCTCTTCTTAGTAAAAATACAGAAAAAAATATAGATAAATATAAACTGGGATATAATATGCACAGACTGCAGGTGAAACACAGATAGCCTTTAGCTACATTTAAAAGAGAAATTAAAAACAAGGATCTGAAAGCACTACTTGATTTATCTCACAACATTTCACCTCACTTTTTCTAATCTATCAGCAAAGTTTTAAACATGTCTGAAAAACTGTTATTAATGACAATTGATGTGTCACCATTTTCAGCTTCTGAAAAAGAGACTGGCCATCTCATTTTCGGAAAGGAAAATAGGCTCCCATCACGCATCTCGATTCCTTTCAGGACAAGATGAAAAAAAAAAAAAAAAAAAAGGAAAAGAATGATGGGCAGTTCTTTTGGGTTTTTTACCCTCAACCCCCCCCCCTGAAATTTTTTTGTAGGGAACTCGAATCAATTTCCTACATCTTCTGAAGTTTCGATTCATTTTCCCCAGGGAAGTCAAGAAAAAAGTTATGAAATTCTTTCATTTCCATTCACTCTTCAAATCCTTTTTTTCTCTTATCCTTCTCAACTTCCTTTTGAGTGTTTTCAATATTTCTGGCATGAGTGTGTATGTTGAGTAGTAGAGTGGAAATGTCATGTATGTGTATGCCCTTTGGTTTGGTGTTCTGGGATCAAACGATTTTTTGATGGCAGAGATTAAAAAAAAAAAAAAAAAAAACTTTAGTTGTAATTCATAGCATATTGTTTCAAAGGTTGTAAATTCTAGTGGAAATGTTGTGTATTCATTTGTTTCATTAGGGGAAGAATCTGCTCCGAAATGGTTTCAGAGTTGCTGTTCTGAAATAATTTATAATAATCAATTTGTCCTTACGTTGTCAACTGTGTGTTTTTTTTTTTTTTAATTTGAGGTTTAACGACCACTGTGAGCAACTTAATGAGCTATAAGCAGTCACCCGTCCCTAATTTAGGGTCACTGGTTCCAGGGAAGGAGAGAGCCAGTGCCGTAAGACAAATACAACATCCATGCCTCACCGGGATTCGAACCCGGACCCCTTTCAAACGAATTATCACAGGCCATCGCTTAGACCACTGCGCCACCAAGGTGGCCAACTGTGTTTGTGGTGGTAATAGTATGCATGTATATATTATTCCCTTCTTTTTGATACTCCATGAAAAATGAGCTCAGCAGGGATTCAAGGAGAGGAAATGTTCATCTGTATATATATTTAAGGGCGTAAATTAAGGTTTAAAGTGTGACCCGGGTGATTTTCAGTAATAAGAAGCTTAAAGAAAAGAAGAAAAAAAAACGTATTAAAAAGCAAATAATTTTAAAATACCTTTTTTTTTTTTGCCTCTGCTGATTCATTTCTACTTGGAATAATAGCTTTGTAAAATTATTTTTATCTGCCTGCCTGTGTATGTATTTTAGAATTTTTGTAAAGTATGTAAGATAAGCCACACTCTGCTAAGCAAATCAGGGAAGAAAAAGTGTTCATTGTGAATAACACACCATTTTTTTTTTTAATTTTCTTTCCTCTGTCAGAGAATCTCATGAGAAAGAAAGTTGGCCGAAAGTAGTTTTTCTTGGAACTCAGCATCAAGCGGGGGTCACAGAAGAGGGAAAGGTCAAGCCAACGTAATTTTCTGACCTTGAGGCCACCGAGTTTTAGGAAACGGAGCTGCATCTTTTTTTTTTTTTTTTTGAGGCAGAGTGTTGCTGTGGGAGGAATCCTTCAGCCAAAGAGAGCTTGTACACCCCCACTGCACGAGTCGGACACGTGATTTTCTGCCAGGGAGAAGTGAAGTCAAGGGTTACTGGGTCGCGCTGTTTTCGGCACTCTCCCGTGGAATCTCTTACTGATAGGACGTTTTCGCTTCCTGCTGCTTGATGTGATCTGAAGCGGAAGCCTGCCAGCAAAAAAATAAAGGGAATAGATCGGCGGATCAAGAAAAACCAAGTGGAGGTCTAACAACAAGCCACATGACCGGCGAATTGAATTTTCAGACCAGCCGCCCTCTTGACTCTGGGTTCGTCATGGAGCTGACCCGGACTTGTTTCTCCCGAAGAGAGGAATTCTCTTCCTTCTCGGCTGGAGCCCAAATCTCCCGGAGCCCACGAGGTTTGGTCCAAATTAGGCTGCAAAGCTTCTAGGAAGCCAGGCTTCTGCTGCAGACTACTGTTTCTCTCCTGCAAAAATCACCTTTCCTCCACCTTCTGGGACAAGATGGCCGGACCTGCGACCAGTAGAAGAAATCTTTTCTGTGTTGAGTGAGTGCTCCATTAGAAGACTTGCGGCTCAAAAACCGAACTTTTCATCCTCTGCACCGATGGGACGAACCAACCCGCGGTTGAAAGAAATCAAGGTAATCTCTTTTCAAAAATTTTCTCCAGTGAGGAACTTTTCGGCGTCAAAATTTTCTACGAGCCTCAGCTAAAGTAGCCGGCCATATCCAGCAGTCTGAGAAAAAAAAAAGTATAAATTTGTTGTTATTTTAAGTTTGGCTCCTTGAATATGTGAGTTTATGTCTGACAAGTAGGCAGTATCCTTTGTTTCTTTGTGAGAAATTTTTTTAATTCAACCAATGTAATGTAAGCAAGAGAGAGAGAGAGAGGCAGGTCTCCAGTGGGAAGTTCATCGGGGAGAGTCAAAGGGAGAAAATTAATTAATATTCTTTTTTTTATTAAGCGGAATAAGACATGTAAACATAAAATTTTCTTTTTGTTGAATCAGTTTGATATACTGGCAAGGGCCAGGTACACATACAGTTGCAATACAAAGTGATTTTTTTTTCTTCATGTTGAATCGTGATATATATATATTTTTTTAAATGTAGAAGTGTACATACTTTAATCAAGATGAATTCATGAAACTATATCCAGTACTCACAGTTGTGAAACCAAAAGACTCCACTCAAAAGAACACTCGAAGTTCGGCTCCCACGAAGGTTGCTGATACCAAGTTTCCAAGGTATGTGAACCTGTCTTCTGTGCCTATTCCTGCTGAAATTGATAAACTACTTGCTAATGGACCCAAATTTTCTCAAATTGCTAATCCTAGCCTACCACATACTATTTCATAACTGGAAGCAGCGATCCAAAACACGGAACCTGCACATCAACCGATCCTTTGTGTAAAATCGGCTATTGCAATTTCCGAGGTTCAAACCCCAAGGCTCAAATACTGCTAGTTTTTGAAGAAATTTAGAAATTTCACCCAGTGTAATAATCTTGCAGTTTGCAAAGCAGACAAAGCAGAATGTCCTGTCTTCATCCTTAAGAATTCTTTGGACAACAAAGTGGCTGATTTCCCAGAAAAAAACGAATTGCATAAGACTCAAGGCTGACAACACTGAAAAACTATGTAAAGCTGTTAGTAAGCTTTTTAAAAATTCTACTCTGAAATCTTTCTTAGGAGACATCTCCCCCTCAGCTTATTTTCGTACTCCCAGGTTGTTCTTACAGATCAAGCTACATAAAGTTGGACATCCCATTAGGCCCTTAATTGAAAACGCCTTTTCTCCTGCAGTCAATCTTGAAAGGCAATTGGTCAAATGTTGCAAAGTTCTGACAAGAAATCATCCTTATTCTGTTGTATCAACCAAGGACTTTATCCAGAAACTGCCTTCTTCCATCAATCGTCAAGATTTCCTGTACAGCTTTGACATGGATTCATTGTTTCCTTCTGTTCCTTTCTTCGATGCCTACATGCTCATGGTCAAAAAACTAATGAAGCACCAAGAACTTCCTGGAGAACTGATCAAAGATCTTTATGACTTTTTGATTCATTGGAAAAGTATTCCTGTTTTGTATACAATGGTATCTATTACCAACAAAAACAAGGTGTGCCTATGGGCTCTCCTCTTTCCCCCTTACTTGCTGAAATTTATTTGCAGAATATTGAAACATTAATTGTTGCCCCATCCTCTTAAAACCCATCATTTGGTTAAGGTATGTGGATGACATCTTCATTATTTGGCAACACCAAAAACACTCTCTGTTTGAACTCATGTCCTCCATAACTTCAAAATTACCGCATATAAAATTTTCCTCTCAAGAACAGATCAACAATAATATTAGTTTTCTGGATATCAACATCAACCCAGACTTCTCACTTGGTCTCTCTGTTTACAGGAAACCTTCTGCCACCCATAATATCATCCCTTACCATTCTCGCACTTTTGGAAAATACAAACTGTCTGCTCTCAAGTCATACGTTCACTGGGCCAACCTTATTTGCAACAGCCATTCTGCTCTTCAACTAGAATATCAGAACATCATCAACATTGGCAAATTGCATGGCTTTCCACCCTTCTTATTACATAGACTAATCAGGAGGTTTGAATCACAGAATAGATCTAGTTTACTGCCTAAACCTTCTACCACCCATCAGTTTGTTGGCACTTTGCCCTTTAGCCTGTCCTTCACTCATAAAGTTTGCTCTATTTTCAAATCTTTTGGCTACAGGATTGCAGTCAAACCACCTCCACATCATCTCTAACTTATCCTTAAGGACAGAGATCTCAATAAACCCCTAGATTTACAAGGTGTCTACTCTATCCCTATCAACACTTCCACAGGCGTTACCCACTATATTGGTAGTACTTACCGCAGCATAAACCGGCATTTGATGGAGCATATCACTGATAGTAAATAGTAACGCTGTACTAGTGATCCGATTTATTGGCGTATAAAATAAACACATAAGCGTTTCCAAGCTTTCGCACATCAACCAGATGGCTTTTTCAAGGAAGTTAGACAGAAACTGCAAACTGAAAAATAGAACGCTTAACAATTTGAACGCGGGAACTTGACAATAAATAGATGCGACGTTATATTCATTTAAAGATACGAGGCATCACGTTGGTTGCACGCGGGATCCTGGTAGAGAAAAGGCGTTACTTGAAGAATTGGTTCCAAATTCGTGTCAACTCGAGCGAGACACAATCATTGCAAGCATCGCTGTTGGTAATGATCCCCAAGGTTTCCCGAATGGCTGTACATTTAGGGGTAGAGTAGCTAGCTAATTTCTTTATATCATCCCACATGGGAGTAGCTGACTTGAATTTTACTTCTCTGGATAGTGCCGTGGTTACTTTACCGTATTTTATGTCCCTTTTATGTTCGTTGACTCTGATTCCAAACGAACGCTTGGTCATTCCAATGTAGTATCGTTTAGAGCCGTTCAGATACTGTAGGGGGATCGCATAAACGCCTGCTTCGCAGGAGAGAGGTGGTTTTTCACTATTTCTCTTTAGTATAGTATGTAAAGATGCAGGGGACCTTATGCCGACGCCATAGTTCATCTTCTTGAGGGCGTTTTTGAGTTTGTAAGACACACTTGGAATGTAGGGAATTGAGCCTATATAACGTAGCTGCAGCGCAGGAAGACCGGAATGTTTGGCTCTGGCTTTTTGGATAAAGCTACGTATCTGATTCAATGAATATCCTGCATCAGTGGCTAGCTTGATGACGCTTGCAATTTCGTGTTGTCTAGAATGGGTATCAGAAGAAACGGCGAAGGCTCTTTGAATTCGAGAACAGAATATAGCTGCTTTGTATTCTGCGGGACAGAAAGAGCTGTGGAGCATCAGGTTGGGGACGGACGTGGGTTTATAGTAGACTTGTGTGCCGAGGCGGTTGTCAGGCTCTAAACGATACTACATTGGAATGACCAAGCGTTCGTTTGGAATCAGAGTCAACGAACATAAAAGGGATACAAAATACGGTAAAGTAACCACGGCACTATCCAGAGAAGTAAAATTCAAGTCAGCTACTCCCATGTGGGATGATATAAAGAAATTAGCTAGCTACTCTACCCCTAAATGTACAGCCATTCGGGAAACCTTGGAGATCATTACCAACAGCGATGCTTGCAATGATTGTGTCTCGCTCGAGTTGCCACGAATTTGGAACCAATTCTTCAAGTAACGCCTTTTCTCTACCAAAATCCCGCGTGCAACCAACGTGATGCCTCGTATCTTTAAATGAATATAACGTCGCATCTATTTATTGTCAAGTTCCCGCGTTCAAATTGTTAAGCGTTCTATTTTTCAGTTTGCAGTTTCTGTCTAACTTCCTTGAAAAAGCCATCTCGTTGATGTGCGAAAGCTTGGAAACGCTTATGTGTTTATTTTATACGCCAATAAATCAGATCACTAGTACAGCGTTACTATTTACTACTTAATTGGTGTATTGTTCCTCGTTATAAATTTCATATCACTGATGTTAAGAAAGGTAGCCCTTCCACCTCCCTTTCAATTTTAACCATCAGCGATATGTCCACGGCTCCCGATTGGCACAATGTTAAACGAATCGCCCGGTTCAGCAAATCGGCATGCCCTCAGATACTACGAAAGCATTGAAATCTACCTTACCCCTAACACCTGTAATACTGATGCACCTTTTAACATCCCTATTATTTGGAAAGCGATTTTGAAATCTGGCAACAACTGACGCTTTTACCACGTGTCTCATTCCATGGCTGATGAAGGTAGAAATCGCTACCGAAACATCCCGCTCATAATTTTTCAATGTAACTTACGCGTGTGATGACGATTTCACGAATTCTTTTAATGTTTTGTGTGTTACGTGTTTTCCTGCCAATTCTTTTCACTATGATTCTCATGTATTTGCCATAAAATATGAGCTTCTAAAATATTGATTGAAAAAATCCGTTCGTGGACTCGTGCCATTCACATTGATAAACCTTTTCAGGATATTTTCTTCTTAAAATATTCCACAGTTTCTCCGCCAGGGGGCGTAGATGTATATCTTATTTTTGTCAATATCTCTACTTCTAGGAGTCCGATTTGAAAAATTACTTCTTTGTTGGATAGTGTTTTCCGATGCAAAATGTTTTTTTTTTTTTTTTTTTTTTTATAAATTCAAAATTTTCAAGTAAATCATAGACCTTCCGCTAGGGGGCACAAAGATAAATTGTGTTTTCTGCGTTATTTCCGCTTCTAAAACTCCGATATTTTTCATCAGGTCTTGTATGCAATATAAAATTCTTCCTGTATCGCATACAAGACCTGATGGAAAATATTTTTCACATAATTTCCATTCTTTACCGTTTCTTTCCTGAAAACTTGACTAATTTTTTTTTTCTTGGACTGATACTGCTCATATGGAAAAACCTTTTGAGAATACTTTCTTCCTTAAATAATACATGGTTTTCCCACCAGGGGACATAAAGTCACATCTTATTTTTGTTGATCTCTCTGTTTCTAAGAGTCTGATTTGAAAAATTATTTCGGTGTTGGAAAGAGTTTCCGGTGCAAAATGTTTCTCATATAAATTCATGTTTTTCTGAACGCACAAGTCTTCAACCAGAGGGTGTAAGCTCACGATTCCGTTTACAGCAATATCTGAGGGATTAAAAATCTGATTGAAAAACTTATTTCTTCCATCAGATACTATTGTTTTCCATACCGTTCAGTTGATTTTGAATAGCTTTGATACATTTCATTTGCGTAAGAATGGATTCAAAAGACGTGCTTATTACACCCAAAAATTCGGTGTCGTCTTTCTTGTTTGTTTTTTCTCTTGCTCTATGAGAAATTTCCATGCAAAGGTAATTCAACAATAACACCCCTGTTGTGTTTCCTGTTCCTGTAACAGAAACTTTCCAAGAAGAAACACATTTTTAGAACAGATATTAGAAAAGGAGATAATCACGGAAAAAGAAGATTCATTTACACCACCTAGTAGAAAAATTGCACGTTATTTAAAACACATGAAGTGTGCAATTTTCCTCAGAGCAAATGGAATGAATTTTATCACAAAAAAAATGAATTTTTTCAACATGATTTTTAAAACCAGAAATGCATTTGCAAGTAGAGCTATGCATTTACACAGTTGCTAGCAGCAGAAATGTGCATCGTGGAAACTATGCAAAATGTTCTTTGAGGTGAAATATAACCCACATAAAAAAGGTTGCATTTACACAGTTGCTAGCAGCAGACATGTGCATCGTGGAAACTATGCAAAATGTTCTTTGTAGTGAAATATAACCAACATAAAAAGGTTTTCTGAATTGTACTTTTTACAGCAGATATACTGTAAAGAAAACATAAGTTCACGCACCTAGAAAGAAAACCTTTTTTTTTTTTGAAAACCAAAATATGCTTCACAGTCACAGGTATCCAAACAAGAAATGATTTTATCAATCAGATTGATTTTCAAAAGCAAAGATATTCTTGCAGATAGGAAAACACAATGCTGCCTACAAGTGGCAGAAATGCACATCATGAAAAAGCAAAACATAAATACATAATATTCTTCACAGTGGAAGCTATGCAATAAAAATTTTCTTTTCAAATGCAACTTTTAGAAGTACAGACAGCAAGCAAACAGTATACATGTATTGTATACACACCCTAATAGCAAAATTGTGCATTACTTAAATATACACAATTTTCATCTCAGTGAATGGAATCTAGGGTAAAATGAATTTTTTCAACAGGACTTTTAGAAGTGATAATACAATTCCAAATATAAAAAATAGGGGTAAAACTGTGCATAATGAAATATCAATCATACAAAATGTTCCTAACACTGAAAGTTATCTGACGTAAAATAGTTTTTAATCTGGCTTTGTGAAGTACAAATAGTGAGGCAAATAAAACAAATTTATGAGCCCTAATGCAAAATATCTACATTATTTTGAGCAGAAAATATGTGCAAAATGCTTTTGATATAGCATGTGGTATCTGATCCAAACAGAATTTTTTTAATTAGGTTTTTTTGAAGTGGACATGTCACATTGCAAATAGAAATTCACACTTATGCAATCACTGGAAAAACTACATGTTTTGGAAAATCAGAAAGTACATGCATGACATTTCTATTCTACAAGCTATGCAACACAAAAATAATTTTCTGATCAAGTTTTAGAAGCAGAGACAGCCAGCAAACAGTATATACACTTACCCCCTTATGAAAATAGTATACTACAAGGTGTGTTTAAAAAGTTTGCGTTCTAACCTACTTCTCAGAAATATGAATACATGCAGTATTTTTTCTGCAGGCAGTAAGTATTCTCGAATATCAATGTACGACCACATTTCAATGTTACAGATCCATTCAACCTTTTCGCTTCACGTAATTTTGCGAACTAAATTGCAAAGACTTTGTGAAATGAAGGGGGAAAAAATGAATTACGAACAGTGATGAAACACCTGTCTTTGAAAGGCACAATCTCTCAGTAGGTTCATGATGATATGGTGCCGACATTGGGGGATAAAATGTTCTTGCACTTCCACAGTTGTAAGGTGGCAAAGAGAATTCCCCTGAAGTAGAGAATCTTGTAAACTGTCAGAGAAGGCCAGTCCTTCAGAAAACTTGAAAATTTATACTGTCCTAAAAAAGGACGTAAACCTAATTTCTTAATTTATACATCAGGGGAAAAACAGAAAACATGATTTTCAAATCTCACACCAGGATACTACAAATTTTAGTATTTCTGATAAACTGTACTAGAAGAACTGAAATACTAGCCTGGATACCAAGGTATGGGAAAAGACCCAAAAGACCATGTGGAGATTGGTAGGTGAAATTCAACAGCATGCAAGAGTGACTTGGAAGAGACCAGCTCAAGACAGGGAGTTCTGCAAGAGATTTGGGAAAACCATCCAGCAGTGGTCATAGTGCCTGAGGTCACACTACAAAAGAAGTGAAGTAACTTTTGAAAAACATGACACAAGTCATCACTCCCAGTAGCCTAACATCTGTTTTGCAGCCATCCACAGCACATGTGTAAATAAACCATTTCAAGATCTGTCATTTTTACAATGAGTGGATTTGATTCTGTGATCACAATTAATGTCAAGTGGAAAAGTAACTGTCATTCACATAGGTGATTAAGAATTAGGACCTTACCTGCTAGTCCACAAAATGGTGATGAAAAGTTTAGAAAAAAATGGAATTTCAAACACATTGGTTGGCTTTGATGATGCTGCACTGTGGCAGTGATACAAATAAGCATACATCTACTATGAATGGTAGTGAGAATGGTCAGACATTGGTATCAGCCAGAGTGGAGAAGAATATTCAGATACAAATTAAGTCTGTACTTTGTAATACCATACTAGATTTTTGCAAGCATTTGCGATGCAAAAAACAGGTACAAGTCAATAATAACTTGTGTTTTCAATCATGATATATATTACTCTACTTTCAGCTTTTGTTTCCACCAGTACCCAATACAGTAGAACCATGGTTATACATTTATTTGTTTTTACATTTATACATAATCCTGCACTGGTCCTGATATTTTACTGTAGTTTCTATTGCTTTTTTTGATTCAGTTATACATAATTCATTTATACACTTTTTGCGATTATGCGTTAAATTCTGAATTTCAGGTTATAAAAAAATACACTGTTCTTTGATTATGTTATACAAAACCTGGTATGTTACAACATTGAGATAATCAAGACAGCACTGCTGAGTTCCTTCTTGGTGCAGCCAAAGTTGAACCTTAATCCCATTAGAGATTGGTATATTGCTTTCTTTCAGTTTGGATGAAAAATGGTTTCACATGCTATGCTCTGAGTAAAAAGTGCCACCAATTTTTAGGGAAGCTATACCTTCTTTTGATAGTGCAGAAGCTTTTTTTTTTTTTTTTTGTGGTTTGTTTTGTTTTCAGCCATGAAACAGGTGGTGCAACTAATAATTTATTAAATTAACATTCACAGCTGAGCTCTCTTTTCTTTTTCTTAATTAAATCCATTAGTGAACCAACTGCTTTGAAAAGAGTGTTGCTTATATGAAAGGAATGTGTTATAGGAATACTGTGTATACAACAAAATCATATTCAGATTTACTACCAAGTTTTTCAAAGTTCGTTTTTTTTTCATATATTGAAAACATGAAATCTTACAGAATTTCTTAACCTTGATGTTGTAATGAAATTAGAATACAAAAAATTTCATACAAATTTCAAAATAGACATAGGAATTCAAAACATAAGTAGCAAAAAAGTATTCACACATGTATGCATGTATATATATGCATGTATGTATGCATGTATATATGTCTTACATTATAAATTTGTGTAATCTAAAGTTACAAGATTTTTTTTTTGTTGTTGTTTTGCTTTCCAACCGTAGTTTGAAGAAGCGTATATGCTCCAGCTTTTTCCGTCCGTCTGTCTGTCGGCACGATAACTCACGTAAAAATGGTTCGATTTCAATGAAATTTTAGTATGTAGTAGGGGACCACCAGGGCACGGAACCCTATTGAAAATGGGTGAAGTGGGGTCAAAGGTCACGCCATAAGAGCAGGATCCATTCAATTGCCCTTATGCGTCATAACTTGTGTAAATATGGTTCGATTTCAATGAAATTTAAGTATATGGTAGGGGACCACTTGGGGACGAACCCTATTGAAAATGGGTGAAGTGGAGTCAAAGGTCAGGACATAGGAGCGGGATGCATTCCATTGCCCTTATGCGTCATAAGGTGCGTAAAAATGGTTCGATTTCGATGAAATTTTAGTATGTGGTAGGGGACTACCTCGAGAAAAACCATATTGAAAATGGGACAAATGAAGTCAAAGGTCAGGACATAGGTCGGGATCCATTCCATCGCCCTTATCCCACACTATTAAGGTGGACGTCAAGTAATTTTGCTTCCTATATTTCCAATGGAAAATCTTTTGTACACATTTCCTTCACAATTACTGTGTTCCCAAGGATGGAAATTTGAACATCGATTAAAATAACTTCATACTATAACTTGGAATACTTAACATTTTCTAAAATATAAGCATAATTATATTAAAAAACAATAACGTTTCCTTTGGTGGTGTTGAAACCAGAAAAAAGATAGCGCGACCTGTACTTTGATGACGTCAGTGGACAAATAAATGTTGGATTGCATAATTATGGTTATGGTTTAGAAAATATTATTACGGTTATGGTTTAGAAAATATTAAGTATTGCAAGTTATAAAATGAAGATATTTTAATCGATGTTCAAATTTTCATTCTTGGGAACGCATTAATTGTGAAGAAAATGTGTACAGAAGTTTTTCCATTGGAAGTATGGGAAGCAAAATTACTTGACGTCCACCTTAAAGTAGCAATTCTTGTATGTATGTATGTACATTTTATTTTGAAAACGGCTCTAAGAATTTTGATGAAAGTCGTTAACCTACCGTTTCCTGGTACTAGAAATCGATTTAGCTTGATCTCGACTTTAAGAGAATTCGTTTAGTGGGTTAAATAACCATCTCGAATTATAACGTTTTTAGTGTCATGGCGTCGTTCCATTAATGTTTCCAATGCTTAGAAATCTTATGACGTCACAATCTCGCGTTTGAGAATGTTGGCGCGCGGTCACGCCATCTGTTTCATTATGTCACGCGTTGTACACATAGTTCGATTTCGATGAAATTTTAGTATGTAGTAGGGAACCACCTGGGGACGATCCCTGTTGAAAATGGGTGAAATAGGGTCAAAGGTCAGGACATAGGAGCTGGATCCATTCCATTGCCTTTATACATCATAACTTCCGTAAAAATGCTTCGATTTCGATGACATTCTAGTATGTGGTAGGGAACCACCTGGGGATGAACCCTATTGAAAATGGGTGAAATAGGGTCAAAGGTCAGGACATAGGAGCTGGATCCATTTCATTGCCTTTATGCATCATAACTTGCGTAAAAATGGTTCGATTTCGATGAAATTTTATTATGTGGTAGGGAACCACCTGGGCACGAGCCCTATTGAAAATGGGCGAAATGGGTTCAAAGGTCAGGCAGGACATAAGAGCAGGATTTGTTTCATTGCCCTTATGAGGCATAACTTGCGTAAAACTGGTTCGATTTCGATGAAGTTTTAGTGTGTGGTAGGGAACCAACTGGGGACGAACCCTATTGAAAATGGGCAGAATGGGATCAAAGGTCAGGACATAGGAGCTGTATCCATTTCATTGCCTTTATGCGTCCTAACTTGCGTAAAAATGGTTCGATTTCGATGAAAATTTAGTATAAGGTAGGGAACCACCTGGGCACGAGCCCTATTGAAAATGGGCGAAATGGGTTCAAAGGTCAGGCAGGACATAAGAGCGGGATTTGTTTCATTGCCCTTATGAGGCATAACTTGCGTAAAAATGGTTCGATTTCGATGAAGTTTTAGTATGAGGTAGGGAACCAACTGGGGACGAACCCTATTGAAAATGGGCGGAATGAGGTCAAAGGTCAGGACATAAAAGCGGGATCCATTCCATTGCCTTTATGTGTCATAACATGCGTAAATATGGTTCGATTTTGATGAAATTTTAGTATGTGGTAGGGAACCACCTCGGCACAAACCCTATCAAAAATGGGCAAAATGGGGTCAAAGGTCAGGCAGGGCATAAGAGCGGGATTTATTCTATTGCCCCTTATGCGGCATAACTTGTGTAAAAATGGTTCGATTTCGATGAAATTTTAGTATGTGGTAAGTAACCACCTGGGGACAAACCCTATTGAAAATGGGCGAAATGGGGTCAAAGTTCAAGACATAAAAGCTGCATCCATTTCATTGCTTTTATGCATCATAACATGCGTAAATATGGTTCGATTTCGATGAAATTTTAGATGTGGTAGGGAACCACCTGGGCACAAACTCTATTGAAAATGGGCGAAATGGGGTTAAAGGTCAGGGCACTGGAGTAGGATCCATTCCATTCCCTTTGTGCATCATAACTTACCTAAAAATGCTTCGATTGCGACAAAACGTTATCATGTTGTTCCGGAGGTATAGTGAACCGGTTCTGTTGAATATCAACAAAATGGGGTCAAAGGTCATTGCACAAAAGCAAGATTTATTCCACAGCCATTATTCTCATAACTTGCATAAAACTGCTTCTATTGCGACAAACCTTTAGTATGCTATTCCTGAGGTATACTGAACCAGTTCTGTTGAATATCATCGAAATGGGGTCAAAGGTCAGGACACAGGAGCGAGATTTATTCCACAGCCATTATTCACATAACTTGAGTAATAACTTCTGGTATGTCGGAAAGCATATCATAATCAATGCGTTGCATGATTTTACTAACTTCTTGTTGCTGTTTTGATGCATTTAAAATTTTACAGTATTGAACATTTTGAATTGTTTAGACATATTTTACACTGATACATTTATTAAGACAATCCCCTACAGTTAAGTATAACCAATATTCCACTGTATTCGTATCTAGAGAGTGAATACACAGAAAAAAATTTCTAGTGTTCTTTAAAAACCATCTCTCAGGCAATTTTTTTTTCCACGGTTACCTTTATGCAATATAGCAAAACACATGCACAATGTGACAAATTAACAGAAACAAAAGCAAAAAGAATAGCAACAGGACATTAATGCAGTGGGGAAGGGGCATCTGCTCACTAATCCCAGCCTGCTTGACCATAATAGATGTGCTTGTTGGAATGCTATCAAATGTAGTGCACACAATGCTTTTTAGATGTTCATTTTGGGAAAACTGCAGGCACTGCATGAGAGTGTACTTTTTTTTATTCAGTATTTTGTATATGCAATAAGATATTGACCAAATTGTACCAAATGCTGTTTAATAAGTGATTTTTGAGCAATTCAACTGTTTTTATTTCAACTTCAGGCTTTACATGATGATTTCATTGCATTCCACTTACTGTGTGTGTGTGTGATAAATGCATATGGTAAGCACGGCTTGAAAAATACCACGCCAAAGGCACATCAATTATTGGCTTGCAAAGGTAAAAACAAATCCAGTTGCCCATTCAAGCAACTAAGTTTTAAAGAGAAAAAAAAAAGAAGAATTTCCTCCTATAAGAAAAAAGACAGTTGTCGCATATCAATTTTCACTTCACTCCGAATCACAGGAAGTGTAACGGAGTGCCAACAACAGGAAAATATCATTTCTTTAATTATATTATACTCCAGGTCCAGAAAGTGGGGTCATAGTAGTCTTGCTCCAAATGCTTACAGCTAGCAGTGGAATGGGGGAGGGGAGGCAAACAATAATGGGATATCGCCAGCCCATGGTGAGGTTGAGTCTCTGGTATAACTGGAGCAAGCACAAGAAGCGAGGGCATGGAAGCTCCCACCCATGAACAAACGGTGGTACTGCTGAATTTTACCTTATACCATAGCCTGCTTTGAAGGGACAAAGGCTAAGACTCATTTAAAAATGAGACTGCACTATGTGTTCCAGTTGGCTGGGAGAAGAGCTAACATTACCGATGCCGATAGTTATCTGAACAGCAGCTTGTCGCTTCAGCTTAGGTTGATCAAGTTGTGTTAAGTAATGGATATCCAATGTTGTTTTTTTGTTGTTGTTGTTGTTTTGGGAAAAAATTTAACAGTGAGAGTAACTTTTAGTTAAGTAAATATGTGAAATTCTCAATCGGTCTGGGCAGTTACAAAATTGATCTTCCACATTACTGAGTGATATAATTTCAGAATTGGAATGTATATCATTGGCAAAAAGGAAACTTACACAGGGCAAGCACTATGATAAAGTATACTAAAAAGTGCTGTTGCACAGTTCAGGAATCTTGCATAAATCGTTTAATTCATGATCATTGCTACCTATTTAAACTTATCTATTCAAACTATACTATGATTATTTAATTTTTCTGCAAAACAATGATATATATTATAAAAATTCAGGAACATGGCAGGATTACTAAATTTCTCAAATACCAATTTCAGCATCACTGCCTTTCTTAAAACTTGAGATACATGCTTTTGGCATTGAACATTTAGAATACAGATACTTAAAATCGCTATGCAAAAGATGAATAAAAAGTTTATCACATTTTTTTAACTTAAAAAAAGTGTAGCTTCTGATTTGTTATCTTAAAAGATAAATTTTCCTGTCTATCCAGCTTTTATTACCTGGGCAGGTAAATAATTTCTGCACATGCCCAATTGGGCATGTAACTTTTCAGATATTTTTCAAGCACTGGTAAGGTATGCCAATTCAAACACAATACCAACAGCTTATATGCACACATACAATCAAAAATGCACTTCAAAAATACAGCTTTTCAAATTTTACCTTATACCATTGCCTGCTTTGAGGGGAGAAAAATTAAGAAATGTGTGAAAAATTGAATTGCACTTACGGTCAAGGCCTCCAAAATACTTTATCGTTATTTCACAATGTCCCCAGACAGCGCTAACTATAGGATACAATTTCTTTCCTTTTAGTCCACGGAATGCCACACCAAGATATTGTCCATCAACAACAAAAGATAAGGTGCCTTCATCCATATCTAGCACAACAAGAAGAGTATCTGGAACCACAAAAGATTCATCAGAATTCAGAAGGCTAGGATATGTCACTCCGGGGTTATTTTTCACATCATGGTACAGTTTATTTCGGCCCAGATCCCATCCCCAAGAATCTGCATTGCTTCCTACTAAGGACTGGTAGCCAACAGAGTGCAAAGGTGCATCCTGTGTCGACACACCCACTACAGCATGGGTGCCTCTCTGTCGCATACTCCAATGAATTTCCCAGGCATGCAGACCTCTAGTATAGCCCACTTTGCCACGAATGCAGTCTGTACTTTGAGCTACTGGGTGTCGGTGGAAAGTAAGTTTATCGTCTTCTTTGACAAAGATGTTTAAAGACCTGTCCTCTGGATTCCACGAGTGTTTTAACTGTTGCTCTCTTCCCACTGGAGGCATGTCAAGGAGCATATCCAGCCGGCCTGGTCGCTGAAGATCTGGATTGATAACCAATTCCTTGGTCATTGGTCGGTGGATGGTGGCCGATGAAACACGTGAAATTGACACAGTTCTAATACCGCCAGATGCCTTCTGCCCCATGCTCATCGGCCAGATGGTAGACAATGGTGAAAATGGATTAAATACGTTCACAGTATAAACAGGGTGAACTGGTGGGAACACAGAAAACTGCAAGGGTCGGTAAACCCAATATCTTGGTTTTGGTTTCAAAGATGAAGCTTTTATTGGGCGGCACAGTGAATGGTGCCTCCTGTTGACCCTCAGGAACCAGTCTTCATGGACGACAAGCCCATAGCCAGGATAGCTTGCAACAGGTACTGGAAGGGAAGCCGTGCTGGAGTGATTGTTTAAATCATTCCAATGAGACACACAGTTCCTAGAAAAGAATCAAAACATATTTGTCACAAAATTGATCAAAGAAAGACAAATAATTACATGAAATAACTGATCCCAAGATTATAAAGTGTTCAATATAAAATAACTGTCATTTTGATTTATTTCTAACAAGTTTATCAGTTTTAAGGGGCCCTAAAAAGTAATTTTTGTTTAAAAAAATGAATTTTTTTTCTATAACTCCCCACTTATCTGCTTTTCAAAGATCTTAAATTTACATAGAAAGACCAAATAGATCATAGCATGATTTTTTTTTAAGTTGAGTTGTTTCAATATTTTCACAGAAAGCAGTCTTCCAGTTTTACTGGAAGTTGTACATACAATTTTTTCAAATTCAGTTATTTTGCTTTTAACTTCATTTCCTTTTTTATTTAATATAAGTTAATAATATTTTGTTCCTATAGTGACAGCATAGCATTTCTTACCATAATTGAGCAATTTTAATTAGCTATAACTGTTGTTAATGTTTGTTTTATTCACACTACAAGTCGAAAGTTTATTTCTTTGCATGTTAGCTGTCTATTCAAAATCATTCCAGATTGTTTTGCATTTATTTTTGTGTCTTACTACTCTTTTAAAACATATTTACATTGTCAAATGGTCATCAAATGGCTAATTTTGCTCTTCTAGGTAAAAGAAGTGTCAGTCTGCAGGCAAGCACATTACTGTGGGGGGGGGGGGATTGGTTTGTTCCAGCTAAAAATGGAAGCCTCCTTCAAATTGAAATTAAAACATATTGCTAATGAAAGTAATCTAGCAGAAGAACTGTCAGATAACAGAATTATATATGTAAGAATATTGTCCCTGGTGTTTGAAAATGTTTTGTAATCAAGTGTTCCTGCAAAAATCTGAAACTTTCTGAAACAAAAAAGGCTGAGCCTTTAGTCTGATTTTCAGTTTTAATGTGAGTCATGACCACAGCAAATATTCCAAAGCTCTAACAAACTGGGTCATTAACTACCTGAAATAAATGCAAAATTAATTTATGGTAAGCAAGAATGGGGTCATGGACATTCAGGTTCAAAAAACTTTTGCACATTTTTGAGCCTACCTCCACCTCTTAATCATTTGTTTCCCCTAAATATCAAGGAACACCAGAAATGCTGTTCAAACTGGGGCACGTAGTATTATTATAAAAGCCACAAATGAAGAAAAGAAAAAATTCTTCCTCTCTTTCAAGTGATTCATATGTTACTTGTGGTGTTTCTTTGGGATAGAACACAGCATAAGCATGGATACTCTTCTCTGAATGGTTGTGTTCAGGGCTGGATTAAGGCCTTAGTGGGCCCCTAGGCTAAGACATCTGAGCGGGCCCTAGTGTAGTGCATTCTTTAAACTAATAAATTATATATCTGCAGAGTTTTCATAATTAGTCATTGTATTTTCCATTGTTCCCATAAGAACGAGTTAAAAGCTTAAGATTCCTAGATTTTGTCTTGGATTTTTTAATTATTTATCATTGTATATTTTTCTTAGTGACCTTTTTTGTTATGTAATGTGAAGCCTCAGGGGACTCCCACCATTAAATGGTTCCAATATGAAATTGGGAGGTGTGTGTGTGTGTGGATGGTAGTGAAAAATCTGAAACTGTCCCCCATGCTGCTGTACACAGCAACATGAAACCTTTTACCCTTGGTGAATCACTGCCTTGAAATCTGTTCGTCTTCCACTTCTGTTTCTGAGATTGTATGAAAGAATGCCCACGGAAAAAACGCCCACTTCTCGAAAATAGAAAAAAACGCCCACAGAAAATATGCCCATAGAAAAAATGCTCAAGGGAAAAATATGTGGTCGACTGATAAGTTTTTATGTCTGTTATAAACGGTGTTCGGACAACTGGTCACAGACTGCTGGCCAAAAAACCGTTGGGGGTCATATAAAAATTGCGGTTTCTTGGCCACCTCACCTACATAACGCGAATATGGGAATGATGGAATGAAAACTTTTAGAAGGGCCTAAACGTTAGTCCTAATATTATTTTCTGCCTGAGTAATACCGCAGTATTAATAATTTGATGTGTAAAATATTTTCTGCAAACCTTACAAATATGAGAGGAAAGTTCGTATTGCACTGATGGATGGGCTGTAGAGGTTGTATGGTGTTGGCTTGAAAGCAGTGGTAGTCTTATGCAACATTTATTTAAAAACATACGGCCCATTCCATCTCAATTCAGGCAGAGAATACCAACATGTGTCAGTTGACCCCCTTAGATTTGTTCCAAAAAATTACAGTAGCTACTCCTACTACAGATATAAGATATTCCAAAGGGATTTGCTCCAAAAAAATTTATATCACTTGCTGCGCCATTTTGAAATTTGGTGAAAAACGCGTTTTTTGAAAGGAATGTCAAAAACGGCATATTTTTAAAATGTTATTGCGTTTAAACTATTTGGGCGATTCAGTTCATTTTTGTTCTGTTTTGTAGCTAATGAATTGATTTTTAACTTGACATACTTTAAATATGCATGTTATAATTATTAGTAATTAAAAAAATCCACTTTTTAGGTACAAAATTTTGGTTTTTCTGACATTTAACGATTTTTTTCTTACACTAAGAAAAATTTTTTTAAATAAATAAAGATGGCAATGTGTAGTCCACCAATGGTAGTTTTACAGAAAATTGTATTTATTGCCTAACATATATACAGTCTATACAATTCAACTTCAAAATATGCAAAAGTACGAAAATGCACTATTTTCAAGTAGCAATAACTCAAAAACCCCATTTTTTGAAAATCTTAAAACTTGACCTTATGTTGTCCTATTAGTATATTATCAATTGGTGGGGGCAGAATTGTGTGTTTTTGCCTCGTAAATTTTGAACGTTTTTTTGAAAATGACACTTCTCCAGCATTTGCGGGTCGCAAATAGAAACGATACGAAAACGTATACAATTGTTCTTTACAATGAAATTTTAAAGCCACCCTGATTTTTAAGCTCCACTGAACACTTTTATAAGTAAACTTAAGTTACTCATTTAGAAAAAAATAATGAAAAAAGAACAAAAAGAAAAACATAAAAAATGTGGAAAACCGAGAACTCATTGAACTGTTTGTCTTTTTACAATTTTCTGATTTCTGTAACACTAAAACAAATAATCATAAACAACTCCATGTTAGCTGAGATCTATAAACATTATACTAAAATAATTACAGAGTAAGTTTACATAAAGTTCAGACACTGCAGATCTGTTGGATCTGGTTCAGCTCCTTGGTATCGAAAATGTGGAGTCGAACAGATTGTCCGCTGGGAGTGGGTTCCTTCACCTTTAGCACTACATTGTTTAATGGCACTGCACATACATCCTCTCTCTTTCCACATTCCTCTGGCCATTGGAACCCTTTAGCTGGGCCATGGGGATGCATAAACGACACAGTAATGTCTTCGAGCTCTAGAGATATGCTCTTTATCTGTCCTATCCACCAATAATCATTATATACACACCCAACAAATTGACCTACTATGAAATCACTCAAAGAGTACTTGTTTTTTACTTGGCTGGTTATTTCTACTTTCTGCACATTATGTTTAATTGTTCTTGCCATATAAGCTTCATTATTTTGCACCAACCAATAATGCTGAGATTGTAATCCTACAACAGGTTTTACAGTGATCCATTCTTTTTCTTTACAAGACCTGAATTTTTGAACAACTTCGCTTTTGAGGTGTAGTATTTTCGTATTACGTATAAGATTTGAAATTGTACAAACAAATGAAGCTGCGTCTTTTATGGCTTCCACAGATTCTTTTTGTAGATTAAATCTTGTAGCATAGTGCTTGCATATGCCACCTATACCATCGCATGCACTCTTACCATGCCCAGTAGCTGAAAATATCCACTTTCTTTCTATAGTTGGATTACCCTTAGACAACTCATGAAGTTGATATCGATTTCTAAAATGTGCGGCAGATCCATCTGAAACGTAAACTACTGAGGTCTTAGTTTCCAATGGATACGATTTTGAAATGAAATTTTTTATAAGACCTATGGCACAGAGAGCATGAGCTGTGTCATGGGTTATATCATCAGACACTACTGCAAAACTTTCTTTCACTTGACCAATTTGTGCAACACATGTAAACAATGGGATTTGTACATTTTGCCAGTGATAGCTTTGTATCTCATCAGGCAATATAACTGACCAGTTCTCTGCAAAATCAAAATGTAAAACACACACAGAACTCCCTTTCGCAGAGATTTTAGCTTTGGCTATTCCTTCTCTCTGAATTTTTCGGATATAATTATGAGGAATTGCTTTATTAATCCAATGTCTAGCATCTTCGAGGAACCTTTCAGTAGGTACAGTTTTCTTTATAAGATCATTACGTTCCCAAATAGCATATGTAACTTTTTCTTCATTCAACAAGCCAAGAGTATCAGCTGTCAGTGCATCTGTACCGAGACAGTCACCACACATTTGGAGCCAGCAATCTTCATTGTCTGTTTTGTTACACAAACACTTAAGTAAAAGAGCCTCTTCAGTATACTTTTCATTAGTTACATTTTGGAGAGCTATGCTTATTAGTGTAAGATTACTACAGTAAATGCAAGTACAAACTGCTTGTATAGGTTGAATTTTCACCCACTTTGGACATAGTGAATAAAATTTTGAAAGTCCAATTTTTATTCCTTCGTTTTCCTTTTTCAATATACTGTATGTCTCTTTGATTGATCTTGTCATAAATCTTTTTGCCTTTTTAACTTTCTTACCATTACCATCTTTAACAAATATAACATCTTTTTTGTTTGGACTCTCTCTTGTGCAGTCTTTGCTGTCATCTAGGTAGTATGACAAAGCAATTGCCTTAGTATCTGCAGACAATGGATGTCCACTGTAGGGATCAGGTTTAGCATAAATTCCTTTTTCTTTTTTAACACTACGTGACTTATCTATGATGTACTTTGATACTGAAGGTAACTTTGCCTCCAGTTGCGTTTTAGTAAAAGTATGTGGTAACAGTGTCAACAATTGCACTTTTTCATTGTATTTAGAATTTTGAAGAGCTGTGTTAATGTTAAAAAACCACTGATTGCAAGTATAACAGTCAGGTTTTTCAGCAGAAGGTTCACTTGAAATGTAATCATTGACACTATACACTTCTAATTTCTTCACAGATGCAGTTACTAGTACTTCCTCTAATTTCAACTTTTTTCTTTTTACATAACTTTGCCTCCTCTCAGGCCTAACTTGTGAAGGGGATTTCAATGGCGACATATTTACATCAAGAATGTTAATACTTTTGTTGACAGCATTTACAATATCCTCACTTGCAATAAAAGGTTTATCAGATGAAATTTCTTGTTCAGGTTCATTTGTAAGTTCCCCAAATTTTTTTTTATAAAAAACAACACAATTACTACACAAACTGTCATTACTTTTTACAATAACAGACCTACCTACAATCCTTTGAATTGAATCAGCTAAATCACCAACACCACATAACCTCACACTCTTACTTTTGTATACAGTTTTTTTGTGTCTTTTAATATAGTCCACACACTTAATTCCTTCCGAACTATGATAATCTGACATTATTAAATAGGCCTATTCAGCAAAAATGTAAAAAACATATCTGAGAAATCACAAACACATATTAAGTGTTACTCTTCCAAACAAAAGAACAGACTGCACAGTAGTTATAGCACAGGTGGGTGTGGCCATAAAGGGGGAGGGGCTAGTGAGACAGTTGATTAGCTGTGCAGTGAGCAAACACTGGTCATGCATGTGCATGTATGATCCTGTTGATTCAGCATTGCACAGGTGTAGAACAAGCTTATTTGTTGTTTAAGCATTAAAACTACGTCAGTTCATTTAACAACTGTAACTTTATTACAGAATTTATTATATAATAATTGAAATTATTTTATATTTTTTATTTACTAGATTAATATTTTTAAATATTTTTACTTTAAGTATTATAATTAGTCTACTAGCCTATATTTTAACTTTCAGAGCTAATTTAAAACAAAACTTTGTAGTGTTTTTCTGCGACCTGCAAATGCTGGAGAACTGTCATTTTCAAAAAAACATTCAAAATTTACGAGGCAAAAACACACAATTCTGCCCCCACCAATTGATAATATACTAATAGGACAACATAAGGTCAAGTTTTAAGATTTTCAAAAAATGGGGTTTTTGAGTTATTGCTACTTGAAAATAGTGCATTTTCGTACTTTTGCATATTTTGAAGTTGAATTGTATAGACTGTATGTATGTTAGGCAATAAATAAAATTTTCTGTAAAACTACCATTGGTGGACTACACATTGCCATCTTTATTTATTTAAAAAAACTTTTCTTAGTGTAAGAAAAAAATCGTTAAATGTCAGAAAAACCAAAATTTTGTACCTAAAAAGTGGATTTTTTTAATTACTAATAATTATAACATGCATATTTAAAGTATATCAAGTTAAAAATCAATTCATTAGTTACAAAACAAAACAAAAATGAACTGAATCGCCCAAATAGTTTAAACGCAATAACATTTTTTAAATATGCCATTTTTGACATTCCTTTCAAAAAACGCGTTTTTCACCAAATTTCAAAATGGCGCAGCAAGTGATATAAATTTTTTGGAGCAAATCCATTTGGAATATCTTATATCTGTAGTAGAAGTAGCTACTGTAATTTTTTGGAACAAATCTAAGGGGGTCAACTGACATGCTCTGCCTGAATTAAGATGGAATGGGCCATACTAATGATTCACCGTTGTCTTCAAGCCAACTGCTATACATCAATATCTCTGTAGTTCTGACATCTGTTTGTTATATTTGCGAACAAGATGCACTTTGGATCAACAACTCTTTACGACTTAAACACCCAAAATGAACTGCGATTCTCACAGCAGAAGTTGTGTATGTATTTTGTAGGGACCAAAAAGTTAAAAATGTGGTGCCATTTTGTGTTGTCATGTAGCGGGTACGGAGAACTGGACACACTGCAATTTCAGCGCCATAAAATTGTTCTGCATGAACAAATTTCGTGTGGCTATATTCTCCACTACTTCAGCAACTATTTTTCATATATTTTTTTTTCTTAATATTTCATTTTCAGTACGAAATTTAGACATTTCCATGATTTTCGGAGCTAAGACTAAGCGGAGAACTGGCCACAAAAATTTTAAGGGGCCGTATTAAAATTGCGTTCTGGGCTGCTCCGTGGCTACGTCTCCCCGAGATTGGTTATCTGACACACATAAAATGTCCGTAATTTCGTCGTATTTTCTTATTTACGATATTTTTCTATAAACTACAACTAAACAAATTCTGTGCGAGTATGTGCAAACCCAGGAAACTTGTCGGGGAGGGGTGCTTAAAACCTAAAATATAAAGAATTTCTGGTCCGATCGGGAGATTTCCAGCGTTTACAAGCTACAACTCGTTGAATTATCTGAGGTTATCTGCTGCGTCAGGAAACTAATCGGGGTGGGGGTACCAAAATTGTAAAATATCAAGAACTTCTCTTCCGATCTGGAGGTCTTCAGCATTTACAAACTGCAACTCGACAAATTTTTTTAGCGCATGTCCACTCTCTGGAAACCTGTCGGCGAGGGGGGGGGTGTAATACCAAAAGTGTAAAATATGAACAATTTCTCGTCCGATCGGAAGATTCTCAGCAATTTTTTTAGCAGCTACAACTCGACACATTATCTAAAGGCATGTGAATGATGAAAATCTTCGGTTCGGAAGAGAAATTCTTCATATTCTACACTTTTGGTATTAACCCCCCCCCTCCCCCGACATGTTTGCTCAGTAGGTTCATGCCCGGAGATAATGTCTCCAGTTGTAGATTGTAAATGCCGAAAATCTCCCGATCGGACAAGAAATTCTACATATTTCACAATTATCATATAACCTCCCCCCACCCCCAGGTTTGCTGAGTTGGTACGTGTCCTCAAATAATCTGTCGAGTTGTAGCTTGTAAATGCTGAAAATCTCCCGATGGGACGATACATTTTTCAAATCTTACAGTTTTGATTTGAACACCTCCCCCACCCCCGCCCCGCCCCGCCGCCAAGGTTTCCTGAGTAGGCACATGCGCTCAGATACTCAGATAATTTGCAGACATGTAGTTTGAAAACCCTTAAATCTTTTGCTGAGATGTAGATCATAAACATTTGTTATAAAGAATTACATTAATTATCGCAATTAAGGAAAGACGAAATGACGGAAACTTTATATGACTCAGATTACCAACCTCTGGGGGGATTTAAATTCTGGGCGCAAGAAGTAACTTGATACTGCCGCAAGTTTCGAAGCAACCGATAAATTTAGATGACATATATGGGTTGTTACTTGGGGTGGTTGGGTGGGGTCTCGTCGCTCTGCGAGTTCTGTTGAATTATCTATCTCCCACCTGCGGAGCTGGAAAGCAAACAACTTTGATGAAAAACAGATGGCCCTTCCTGCTGTAGAAAAGATAGAGAGGGAAGGGGCGGCCTAGTTCGTTCGGTGATTGATTTCATACCATTCGTTCGGTGGTTTTTACACATACATATAGAATGCATATTTTTCAAAAGTTGCTACATTTTTAATTTGACTGATAAACAGTCACTCGTGGATAATGCGGAGTTGCGGTCAGTATATGCTTGTTCACCAGCTGCTATATTCGGATTTTTTCCAATTAATGTAATTCTTTATAACAAATGTTTATGATCTACATCTCAGCAAAAGATTTAAGGGTTTTCAGACTACAAGCCTGCAAATTATCTGAGCGCATGTGCTGACTGAGGAAACCTGTCGGGGGTTAACACTAAAAGTGAAAAATATGAAGAATTTCTCGTACGATCGCGGAATATTTTCAGCATTTACAAGCTACAACTTGACACATTATCTGAGTGCATGTGCCTACTCTGGAAACCTTGGGGGGGGGAGGTTATATCAAAACTATAAGATTTGAAAAATGTATCGTCCATTCGAGAGATTTCAGCATTTACAAACTACAACTGGAGACATTATCTCCGGGCATGAACCTACTGAGCAAACCTGTCGGAAGGGTAATACCAAAAGTGTAGAATATGAAGAATTTCTCTTCCAACCCGAAGATTTTCATCATTCACATGCCTTCAGATAATGTGTCGAGTTGTAGCTGCTAATTGCTGAGAATCTCTCGCTTGGACGAGAAATTGTTCATATTTTACACTTTTGGTATTACCCCCCCCCCCCCCGCCGACAGGTTTCCAGGAGTGGACATGCGCTAAGAAAATTTGTCAAGTTGCAGTTTGTAAATGCTGAAGATCTTCTGATCGGAAGAGAAATTCTTGATATTTTACGATTTTGGTATTACTCCCCCCCCTCCCCCTAACAAGTTTCCTGGGTTTGCACATACTCGCAGAGAATTTGTTTAGTTGTAGTTTATAGAAAAATATCGTAAACAAGAAAATACGAAATTACGGACATTTTATGTGTGTTAGATAACCAATCTCGGGGAGACGTAGCCACGGAGCAGCCCAGAACGCAATTTTAATACGGCCCCTTAAAACAGTCCATCAATGCAATCCGAACTTTCCTCTCATATTTGTAAGGTTTGCAGAAAATATTTTACACATCAAATTATTAATACTGCGGTATTACTCAGGCAGAAAATAATATTAGGACTAACGTTTAGGCCCTTCTAAAAGTTTTCATTCCGTCATTCCCATATTCACGTTATGTAGGTGAGGTGGCCAAGAAACCGCAATTTTTATATGACCCCTAACGGTTTTTTGGCCAGCAGTCTGTGACCAGTTGTCCGAACACCGTTTATAACAGACATAAAAACTTATCAGTCAACCACATATTTTTCCCGTGAGCATTTTTTCCGTGGGCGATTTTTCCGTGGGCGTTTAACAAGTAGAAATCATACGAGACAAAAGTAAAACTATTTTATAAACCTCTCCCTCTATTTATCTCTCTATATATTTTTTCCTGGACATGGCTCCTGGGCCCTTGGTAATGATGGGCCCCAAGGCTATAGCCCCTGTGTAGGTGCCCTCCCTGAATCCAGCCCTGGTTGTGTTGCTGCAATTTCTGTTGAAACAGGAAAAGTTGTTGATGTTGAGCCAATGTTGTCATACTGCAAAATATGTCTGAGGCTTCAAAAGCAGCAAACAAAATTGAATTAAATTTGGTACTTCGTTTTGCCAGAAACATGGAAATTATCAGTTTATATTGCATTTTTCAATGTATCTCCCAAACTCTTTAATGCCACATTGGAAAATGTCTTTCAATCACTGAACTGGGAAAATAAAGGGATAAAGATTAATGGAGATTATCTAACTCACCTTTGTTTTGCTGATGACGTAGTCATTTTTGCAACTACCCCATCAGAGCTGCAGAGTATGATCCAGGAACTTGCTGACAAGAGTAAAGAAGTGGGATGAAAAATGAACTTTCAGAAGAGAATAGTCATGTACAATGCTTTTACAAGAAATGAAGATTTATCAGTTGATGGGGGAAAAGCTGGAGACAACCAATACCTACATTTATCTTGGACAGCAGATATCAAGTGAAGGTCACATTGATGAAGAAATTAATCGGCGTATAAAACTTGCTTGGAGAGCTTTTGGAAGAAACAGCATAATTTTCAAGAGCAATATGCCATTATGTCTTAAAAGAAAAGTGTTTGATCAATGCATCCTTCTAGTGCTTACGTACGGTGCAGAGACGTGGACCTTAACTAAAAGAGACATACAAAAACTGCACACAACTCAAAGTAGCGTGGAGAGGTGCATGCTTGGTGTAACCAGGAGAAATAAGAAGAGGAACTCGTGGATCAGAAAAATGACAAGAGTGGAAGGCATCATGATCAGAGTAAAATCCCTGAAATGGCAATGGGCTGGACATATATTGCCAGAAGGACAGACCATCGATGGACAGCTGAAATTTTAGACTGGATTCCAAGGGACAGGAAAAGATCCAGAAGAAGACCACATGTGAGATGGGTGGATGAAATTCCAAAGTATGTGGGAGTAACATGGAGGAGACTGGCACAAGACAGACCGTTGTGGAAGAAACTTGGAGAGACCTTCATCCAGCAGTGGATTGATAATGGTTGACAATGATGATTGCATTCTTTAAAGATCTACACAAACCCAGGGGTCTAGTATATTCAGATTTTTATGGTGATGGTGACTAACATCATCAGCGTCAGGTAAAATCTACAGGAACGGGTTTTCTTCGGCAAAATGTTAGCCAAGCACTTCAAAATTTGACAACCCCCCCCCCTCCCCCCAAGTTCTGGGCTGCCGGCTTCGCCACTTTTAACAAAGCCGTTTTGTAAGCACGTCAGAAATTCTGGAAAAAGTAAATTTAATCGGACTAATCATGGTCAGCGGAAAATGCAATTTTTGAATGCCATAACGCAGAAAGACTTAACTGAAAGCGGATAACTACATCAGCTGGCAGAACGCTAGTGATGTAAGACCCCTCCCTCGTTTTCGATGAAAGAACTATGGCTATCAATGGTCAACAGCAGAAAATATGCGTGCCAGCTGGCGCATCAGTTGCAGCAGATGTCCGAGAGACACCACCTGCGTTTTGCTTCCCCCTATCCCTCTTGTGCAAAGTTAAGTGGAGGCCACGGGACAGTCGACGCAATCTTTGTGCTCTTACACACACAGGCGCCACCATAAAACGTCACACTCATGAAATAGTCACGCTGAGTTGAAGGCGTAACATGGGTACTGAATGAGCCGTACGACTGACTAATTAACGATCAGCAATCGGTAAACGCCTAAAAATCCAGGGACGGCAAAAAAGTGAAGGCACTTGGCGATGAGACGTTTTACGATGCTAACACAGTTTGTGCCACATGAATCTGAGAAGCAAGTCAATCATTCGCTTCCGAACCGGAAGATTTTTAAAATGAATTATTCCAAAGATTTTAATCTAGGAATACATGAAATCCAATTATTTTACCCATAATAAATGCAAATTAATAAAAAATCAGGAATCTCAAGTGCGCAGTTCCGCTGAACCGGCGAAATAATTTACTCCGGTGCACTGCTGAACTTCGTCAATTGAGGAGATCGATGTTTAAAATTATAAAAATAAATCAAGGTTTCAATAGGATTTTCTTAAATATTGTATAAAGATTATAATTAATGATGAGTCGCAGATCAAAATTTTAAAAATTACTGAGAGTTATGAATGAACACACACCGCTGACGATGTACACGTATGTTATATACATACATACAGCATCAGGAAGACAAAAGGTCCAAAGTTACAATTCCAAAACTGCGCAGTTCGTGAATCTCGATGAATAGAGAAACTAAATGCAAACGTTTTTATTCTTTTTCCAAACAACAAAACGCTGAAAATCCATTCTACAACACTTTGTTTTACCGAAAAAGCTGGCTTTCTGTAAACACTGAAATAAAAAACGTAAGTAAATATCATCTAAAAATGAGTCCGATCATCTATCTGCCTGAAGTCAAATGGCATTGAACAGAACAGCACTATCTCTTCAAATATCATTTATCCATCCATCGTCCTGACTCATAAACAAAAACAAAAAACAACAAAAACACTTCCAACGTCATGAATTTTTGGTTCGAAAGAATGCACGGTAAAATAATAACTACACTGATAGCTAAATCAACAGTACAACATTTCTTGTGGCAACTATGAAGTGCTACTTTGTTCTTATGATTCAAGTTCATACCCAGTGTTAATTACACGCAACAATAATTATATGATAAAAAGGAAAGAAAAATGCTCCATCATTGAACAAAAAATAAACTATGACTAGGTGATTTTTCATTTTTCTTACAGAACTTCTCAACGAAATGAAAAAACACATTTTTACAAAACAAAGGTCCGCATAAAGGAACCAGTTGCTTTCAAATAATCACGTTTACCATTACGGTCACTGCTCTGCGTGGGAAACACGGCTATCGTAGATCTAATGCACTCAATAGACAAAGCATTAGAGATAGGGGTGATGGGCAGTTGACATGGGCATCCTCCACGTGGAGTGGAACAGAACCAAACCGAACCGAACGCAGGCGATTAATAGGCGGACAGCAGGGCTTTCCAATAGTGTGACGGTTAGCGTTCGTCACTGCCACGGAGAAACCTCAGGTTCGATCCCAGGCAGATACGAAGGCTCGAACCACTAAATATCGGCCGTGCGCCCAGGCCTGACGAGGGGAGGGGAGGCGATGCTGTAGCACCGGGGCCCGGAGCCCGTTTCCAAAGTGATTTTTTTCTAATTATTATTTTATGGTGTCCAAATATATTTTAAGCAATACCGTCACCAGGGTTTGGAAGTTACGCGTAAAAAAATATCTTCTACGTGACGCGTAAAAATGCGTAACATGTCAAAAATGTAATAAATTCAAAACTTGCTTTTTAAATACAATAAAAAAAAAACGAAGTGTTCAATGTTACTCGAGTTCCCAGGCTAACTGCAACACGTGCGCGGGTTACCTGCGGCAAATCATACGAACTCTACATATTGCGTTTTTCATTTCTTCTTTCCTTTCCAACGACACGCCGACACCACACATTGTGTTCTCTGTGTTGCTTTGCTACTCACCAACACAGACCATTGTGTATGATATACAATGTTACTGCTAGTCATCACAGGCTGCAGACAATTTTCATCATGTGGATTTTATCACTTTGTGGTTCCCACCAGAAGCCGGCATCTTTTGTCTTTTTATTTTATGTTCAACTCGCATTGAGGCAATTTTTATAAATGAATATAGTGTCTTTGTGCGTAATTCCGACTTAGTTTATTTTCCTTTATTCCGATGAAGTCGTCCTGTTCACAGCGACTACTTAAAAGAGAAAACACAAAATTTAATGTTTACTTATGAGTACTCTTCGTGGGTACTTTCCCTGAGGCTTCATCTTTAGACGTATATTACACTCTAAAAATGAAAGGTGAAAAATGTGATGATTATGAAAAAGTACTAAGAAAAATAAGAATGTCTGTCGGTAGATGACGTTCAAGAGTTTTCTGAGAAAACTCTTTTCTCGAAAGGGAGGGTTCGAGGATTTGTTTACGAAGGGGAGAATATGAAAAATTATCCACCGAAAAAAAAGATGGAAGAGTTGCAACCGGTCGGGAAGTAGGGGGTAGGTGAAGAAACGAAAATATGGATTATGTGGTTAGTGGAGGAGGCGAGGTAGGGGGGCAAGCTCGCTCTCCACGGCCCTGCGTGCGTCGGATGGACACGTTAAGCCGTCGGGCCCAGAGTTCCCCCCCCCCCCCGGTTATAAATAAGCCGTTTCCTTCCTCCTTTTTTACCTCACTCCCGTGTCAGTTTCTTATCGGGCACTGTAGCCCAAATCTCCTAGCTTCCTATTTCTAAGGATTGTTTAAGCCCTGGGGTCAGACACTCCCTTCCTAAAATTCTTTACATATGATCTGATCTGATCTTTCCAACAGTGTATAGCAATAGACAAATGTGGTGATCTGAGCGACTTTGATCGTTTGTTTGTTTTGTTTTGTTTTATTGGAGGTTTAACGACCACCGTGAGCAACTCAATGGGCTATAAGCAGTCGCCCGTCATTAATTTAGGGCCACTGGTTCCAGGGAAGGGAGAGAGCCAGTGCCGTAAGACAAACACAACATCCATGCCTCACCGGGATTCGAACCCGGACCCCGTTCGGACGAATGATCAGAGGCCATCGCTTAGACCACTGCACCACCGGGGCGGCCGACGTTGATCGTGGACGCATTGTCGGCACAAGATACACTGGCGGAAAGTGAAAAAAGAACACCAAGAAAGAATTGGCGGACAATCATGAAATTTACCTACGTTAATGGGGTCGAGTTTACGTAGGTGTGATGTTAATTTCGGGACCAACCGGTGAGCGCTTACGCCACAGCACGGCTTAATATGCAAATTATCGTCGGTGGTATTTAAGGAGTACGGCGAAGTGAATGTAATCAGTCGTTGGCGTACGGACACGTGCGAAGACCCTGAAGAAGGAGCAATGCCTGGACATGGAAGACGTGTACGATTTCTGCAGTTATCCGACTTTGAGCGAGGTCATCTAGTCGGACTCCGCGAGGCCGGGTGGTCGTATCGCGGAGCGAATTGGACGGGAAATATCGGTGGTGGTACGATGGTGGCGTGGTTGGTCCGAGGAACATTCCCACACGAGAAGACGTGGAACCGGGAGTCACAGACGGACTTATGAGCGGACCGATCGACGCATAAGAAGAGTGGCGTTGTCAAGCTGAACATCCGCTGCGACGCAAATCCGAGCTGCCGTTGCACCTGAGGTGACCGTGCGAACAATCCGCAACCGTCTACTGGATGCAGGACTACGTGCATGTATACCTCTGACTCCAGCCTACCGTCAGGAACGGCTGCAGTGGTGTCGCCAACGTCTGCACTGGAGAACGCAATGGCGATCTGTCGTGTTCAGCGATGAAAGCAGATTCTGCTTGGGAGCCTCCGATGGCCGTATGCGTGTTGGCAGACGCACAGGGGAGCGTCTTCACCCTTCTTGCATCCGCCAGCGACACACAGGGCCTACAGCTGGTCTCCTGGTGTGGGGAGCGATCAGCTATCGCTCCCGTACACAACTAGTGTTTGTACCGGGTGCGTTAAACAGCACCTCCTACATCAACAACATCATTCAGCCCGTTGTTGTGCCATTTGTAAGGTCGGTCCATCGTGGTGTTTTCCAGCAAGATAACGCACGCCCACACACGGCACGTGCAACGCAACATGCACTTCAGGGTGTGAGACAACTTCCATGGCCTGCACGTTCACCGGACTTGTCCCCCATTGAGCACGTGTGGGATTTTATGGGACAACGACTTATCCGGTCTCCACGGCCAGCCACGACCATCCCCAATTTACGCGTCCAGGTTGAGGATGCTTGGAGCTCAATACCCCAAACTTACATCCAACATCTGTGCGACAGACTCCATGCCAGAATTTCACAGTGTGACGCAGCTCATGGCGGTTCAACTTCGTACTAACCATGTTACATGGAATGTTATTTTTCAGTTTACCAGCAAATACAGCTGTATTTTGCCATAATATTTTGATCACGTTATCCTCTGTATTCCGTTATTATGCTGTATAAATTTCGTTGGTATCAGACGTCTCCTTCTTGGTGTTCTTTTTCACTTTCCGCCAGTGTAGATAGGTCACGGGTGTTGAATGAAAGGTATACCGCGAGTATACCTTCGACGGACGTACCAGCGCCCAGAGAACAAGCGGTGGCAGCTCACAAGTCATTGATGACCGGGATCGACGTAGAATATCCAGGCTCGTACAGAGCGACCGCTTGCGCTTGGCAACGGCGGCACAAATCACATCCAAGTTCAATGTCGAAGGCCCAAGCAGCGTCAGCGGGCGAACGATGAATATCCTGGGCTGCGGGAGCCAACGCCCTACTCGTGTGCCACAGTTGACTGCTCGTCATTGGACATCACGCCTCGCCTGGTGCCGGGAACATCAAAGCTGGACCTCTGCAGCCTTGCATGTTCGGATGAATCCGATGGTCTATTCCAGTAGTACAAAGAACCGCTCCACTCGTCTTCAACCACTCAGGCATGGCTCCAGGAACAATAATCTGAATTTGGACCATCCAGTGGCACCCAAGGTTCCCGGATTTAAACCATGTGGAAGCTCTCTCGGATTCCGTGGAGCGAAACATCAGACCCGTGGATCCTGGACCGATGACTCGGGTGGAGTTGTGGACAATGCTGCAACAGGCATGGCTGGCATTACCTCCGGCATCTGGTGGAGTCGATGCATCGGCGTGTACAGGCTGCTATTCGCGCTACAGGTAGACCAACACGCTATTAGGTAGGTACAGTGGTTAGAAAAACTACTTTTTATTTGTAGCGAACTGCAACAACAATTTTAACAAAGTAGTGACTACAAACTACTTTGAAAATGTAGTCACTACTTCACTACTTTTTTCTCATTACAAACATTTTTAATAGTACTTAGTATATTGCAGTTTCAATTAATATATTAATATCTGTAAATATGGCATTGTACCTGAGATTTTAAAACAGAACATTTTCAAATATAAGGAAGAAAGTAGAAAACCAAAGTTTTTCTACTTTTCCGTTATTTAAAGTATAAAAATTTGATTATGACATATAATTAGGGTTACCAGTCGTCCGGGATTGGCCCGGACAGTCCTGGTTTTGTAATGACATTCGGGGACGTCCGGGAGTGAAAAAAGTCCGGGATTTTTAAATGAGTGGTTATAAAGATAGCGAAAATTACATATAATTAATTGTTTATTTCATTACTATTAGTACTGAAATTTTTGACTTACCTCTATGTGCAATTTCAAATTAGAGGCGGATGACTTTGAAACCGACAGCTTCTTATTTAACGGGCAAAGTTTGCACGTGACTGTAAAATTCCCGTTTACTGGCTTCTCGAGCACTGTGAAATAATTATTATACGCCGACCAAGGCAGTGGACAGTAGCTGCCATATTTCAGGAAAACAGAAAAATTTATAATCACCTGGAAACATAAGTTAAATAGGTCTTCGAAGCAAGGAAAGCAAACACGTTCGTATTGACACGAGACGAAAACGACAACGAGACATGGCCGCCCCGGTGGCCGAGTGGTCTAAGCAATGGCCTCTGATCATTCGTCCGAAAGGGGTCCGGGTTCGAATCCTGGTGAGCATGGATGTTGTGTTTGTCTTACGGCACTGGCTCTCTCTCTTCCCTGGAACCAGTGACCCTAAATTAGGGACGGGCGACTGCTTATAGCCCATTGAGTTGCTCACGGTGGTCGTTAAACCTCCAATAAAAAAAATAAAAAAAAAAACGAGACATGTGTTGGTGTTTCCAACCTATGCTAGAAAACTCTGTTGAAACACCAAACGTTCTTATTCCGAGACCCTCGTTCGTCCTAACCTGTCCATTTTAATCCGCTCCATAGCCGATATCATGAAAGAAATGCTCGCTAGATGGCGATACTTAGCACTGGTGCTGTGCAGTTCAAACGAGGAGTATTAGCGTTGTGTCGCAAAAACACGTGACGATCACGTGATATGTAGAAGGGCACCTTGTGTGTTTTCTGAAGTAACGTTAAAAGTAGTGTCGAAACTCCCTACAAACTGTAGAGGTTTGCATCGCGCTACTCGCTACACTACTTTTTTGTTAAAGTAGCGCGTTATACTACAAACTACGCGGAAAAGTAGCGACTACAGTAGTTTCGCTACTTGTAGCGCACTACTTCCGACCACTGGGTAGGTATCTAATTTTTGGCCCATTGACTGTATATTACATATATAAAATAATAACAACAACAATAATGTTCACCGTAAAATTTTCCTTGAGGTTTCTGACTAGTCGTTCGATTCTCGGAGGACGAATAAGAAGTGTGTCTCTCCCACTCGTGATGCTCCAAATTGGGGACAGGCGACTGCTTATAGCTCCTGGTCATTAAACCTAGATATATGCTGACCAGGTCCCGAATTCTTGAGGACAGTCCTCTAATTCAGTGTACTGTCTCCCAAAACATCTGATGTCACTGGGGATGCAAAATTACCCTCGAATTTTGATTTTTGTCCTCAAAATTAAGACTTTATCTTTAAAGCTCCTTACATTTCCAATGAAAAATACGCTGAAAAATAGTTTCTGTTGTACCCATTCGCCAACATGCTTGTCATTAAAACAAATTTTTACTGTACTTGTCCTAAGGTCCACCAAAAACCTCTACAAAATGAGAAAATTCTCCATGCAGCTCGCTCTTCAGAGAAATATAAGGATATACAGTTTGCTCTTACATACAATGTAACTTCGTTTATACGTTTCTCAAGGGACCAAGGAAAATTCACGTATAATTGGGGGAAAAAACGCATAAATTAAACAAGAAAATCTTGACATTATAAGAGTTTTTCAGAATTTTTGGATCAGCGACATTTCTTGTGGAAATGAGAAAAACGTATAAGTGAGAAACGTATAAACGACGATCCACTATGTATATAATTCAGCACGTGTATCTGAGGTAAAATATTTCACTTTTGCCGAGTATGCTTTCTCCATCACAGCTACCAAATTGCCAACATTCTACAAGATATGTCTTTTTAAGATAAAAATTTTCAGATGCAATATCACACTTAAGGAAACATTACAGTTTTATGATAAAAAAAATTGCATATTTATATAGTCTGAACATGTATGTATGCGTCCCTAAACTTTGGAACATTATGCAATTTTGTCCTCAAATCAGTGTTCTAATGTCTGGTGACCTTACCTAGATATGCACACACAAACAACTGTAGGAATCGGCCACATTAATCAGAATAAATCCAAGATACACTCACGGACAATGAAATTTGCGCACCAAGAAGGAAGCATCGGATTGAACTGAAATTTTATGGACCTAATATGATACAGATGTATGATAGACATGATGGCCAACACAGAGCTGCAGGACAATTACTGAGGGATCTGTGGTACGCAGACCGGTCATCTTCAATAGCGCGTCGCACCGTCTCGTGCGGCGATACATGCTGCAATACGGTCCGGCATGGAGACGAACAGACGCCTCATGTCCTGAGGCAGACTGGTCCACACGTGTTGGACGGTGTGCTCTAAATCCCGGATAGTGCGGCACGTCGGCAGCTGGCGTTTCAACTGGTCCCACACATGCTCGATAGAGGACATGTTCGGGGAGCGGACAGGCCGTGGAAGTGTCTGGACATGACGTAAGAAGTCCTGGGCAACCCGAGCCGTGTGCGGACGGTCATTATCCTGCTGTTATAGCGCACCTGGAATCGCGGTCAGGAATGGGAGCACATGGGGCCGTATGATCTCATCCACATACCGCTGGCCCGTCATTGATCCACTTACCACTAATAGAGTTGATCGGCTATCGTAGGCAATGGCTCCCAAGAGTATAATGCCTGCAGTGGGGAAGATGTGGCGCTCGATAGCAAGGTTGGGATTGTGCCGTTGACCCGGGGACCTCCACACCAGGACACGATGATCGTCTGTCCCCAAAACGAAGAGGCACTCATTGCTAAACACCACACCTCGCCGGTCTATGGAGTTCCACGTAGCTCTGGCCTGGCACCACTGCACACGGAGCCGGCGATGTTCCGGTGTTAATGGCAGCACACGTAAGAGGCGCTGGGATCGCAGATTCGCTTCTGCGAGGCGTTGGGAAATGGTTTGTGGGCACACAGGAGCCGCTATATCTGCCTGTATAGTGGACCGGGTCTGGATCCGTTCGTGCCTGGCGCATGATCCGTCGATGATCCTCTCTACCAGTAGTCATTCCTGGTCCGTCCGGAGCTGCTCCATCGTGTGGCAGTTCCGTCACTACTCCCAACACAGTCGGCCGGTATGGTCAGAACGATCCACGTGGCGGGCTATACGGCGCGCCGACCACGTTGCGGTTTTCAGCCTGACGATCAGGCCTCTCTCAAAGTCCGTAAGTTGCGTAAATCGACGTCTCTGGCGTCTACTTGGCAATCTTGTCACTTTTGCTTGCGTCGGCCAGTGCTTTCCACTTTCATGGGGCATCGACTATACGCCGGTTTATAAGGCTGCCGGTTCGTGTTTGCAGCGTCACCACAGGGTGGTTGCGATCGTGCGCACTCGCACCAAACGTGGATCATGCATACCAGCACGCACTCTAGCTATTTGCTAAGTTTCGCGGTTGAAGCCGTATTTTCTTCTAGGTGCGCAAATTTCATTGTCCGTGAGTGTATATGAAACAATAATAACGGCTCCTTGGAGGTTTTCAAAGCTACATAATTAAGAACATTCAATGATATTTATATAACGCATGAAAAGCAATTTGTTTTAATCGCACAGAAAGCTACATTTTTCTTGGGGCCAAGAGAGGGGGCGGTGTGCAAAAAACATTTCTTTAGACAAAATGAGTGCATTCCAAATGCACAACTTTTCGGAATGCCCCCCTCTTCTTAAATTGGCTTCCGCTAGGAAATGTTTCCATAACTTTCCATCCTGCTGCTCCCCGCAAAGAGGAAAAACAGGCATTTCCTCAAAATAGTAAATCAGCACTCGTTGCCAGCACGGATCTTTAGACCTCAACGTCATTTAGGGATTTTTTTTTTTTTTTATTCATACATTCCATGGGCTACGTCATTATTCTCAACACAATAATGAATCAACAGATATTCTGCAACCCTGCTCCCCTCCTTAAACTCTGATATTGAGGACATTTGTGCTGGGATAAGGATAATCTTGCCAAACCCAGTTCTTTGTTTCAAGTACTAAGGGGATCAAACTTTTCCTCCATTTACCTTGTCAAAAAGTAGCTTTCACTCTTTTCTGGGTCTTTCATGTTTCCTTCTTCTCACGGTTTAATCATTTACTTCAATTGATTGCAAAATCTGTTTCCAAGGTTCTAATGACTTATGTTTCCAGCTACATTCGTCCAACAGCTCCCCTCCCCAGAGCGTTTAACATTGCGTAAGTTTCGATTAGAGTTCTCGTTTTTGTTTCTAACGTTTGCAATGATGCAATCTAATCAAAACAAAACATTTAGACGTAGCGAAGTTCGTTTCGGATTGAAAACCGTACTACACTAACCAACTTCACTTTACATTAACACACAATGCACTATATCACATGGATCTTTACAGGTTTTGGGTTTTCGAGTGACTGGCCCCGTAGTTTCCCATTACCGCGCAAGGAACAAAGTAACTGTAGCACATACCGATTTACTCCGACTGCTCACTCGCTCGATGAATTCACTGCAACGTAAGAAACTCCGGAATTCACTGCAAGTAAGGTTTCCTTCTGTTACTACTTTAAAGCATTTAAATCAAATGCAAACAAGCTAACGCTGGTACGGTTTAACATTTCGAAACATTCTCTCGGAGCTATGCATTCTAACAAACTTGGATTTTCATGAACAAACCTCTTTAATGAAAATTAAAATTGAACAGAACATATCGAAAAGAACGGAAATATTCATTTGCTAAAGCCAACAAACAATTTACCTCCTGCAGAGTAAGCAAAAAAAAAAAAAAAATTTACGCCAAAAAAAATTATACAAGTAAATATATTCTTCACATTGCAGCACCCCCCCCCCCCCCCCCACTGACTGTACAATACGTTGTTTCTACAAGACGTCTACCAAATTTGGGAAATGCAATTTCATGACCATTTTTAAAAGACTTTTGCGTAAGTGTGCGTGTGCGCGCGCGCATCTCTACCCAAAGCAGCGGTAGATGCGTACGCGCACGTACAGATATACACCGAAGTGCCAAAAGTCATGGTCGAATAAGGCCTCGACGCACGCCACGATTCTTATCAGTTCCGAGGTGTAATCTCGTGAGTCAAGTTGAACAACCGCCAGTAGGATTATGGCAAGCCGACGTGAATTATCGGAGTTTGATCAAGGCATGGTAATGGAAGCCAGACAGATGGGACATTCAATTTCCGAAGTTGTGCGAACATTCAACAATCCTCGATCCACGGTGTCACATGTGTATACCGGGAATACCTCATGGAAGACATGACCACCCACCGTGGACAGCGCAGTGGCCGATCACGGGTGTTGAATGACCGTGACCAGCGGCGTCTGACCAGGATTGTCCATGCTAACAGACAAGCGACACTGGTTTGATTGATTGATTGATTGGAGGTTTAACGATTTGACACTTGGATACTCAGATGGAAACCACATTTACGTCTTATGTCGCTGGTGAATTACTTAAGACTGTCATCAGACAATGAACAATTACTAAAAATGAAAACAATAAAAAAAATGACCCCAAAGGAAATCGTGACTTTTTTAAGACCAGGGAACCTTTTCTGAATTCGGGACTTTCATGATTTTCATCTCCAGCAGACATCCTGTTCTATCAACATTTTTGGATGGGCACTTTCACGACTAACTGTATAGCAACTATCAGCCACCCGACTGAAACTGACGATATACAACAACTTCAACGAACAAAATTAGTAACATGAAATAAATACGTGAAAAAAAGGAATCTGAACATTATTTTCATTAATTTATCAGGCTCAGCCACAACATCAGACCAACAAAGAACATATGCAACATAGCATACCAAGACACTCATGTCAACGAACTATATTAAGTAGTTACGTACGCAACGAATTAATATTGTTCGTTAACATGCGTCATATGTTAAATATCCCTTCCTCCTCCCACAGTAACGTGCTCTTTGTTTACCCTACGATCCTTTATCATTGCGGTTAATTTATGCCATCGAAATTATTTAAGGGAGAGCATTCGGGGCACGTGCCCAGGGGCCCCCAAATTTTGGTATATATTACTTGTTCTGCATCAAACTGATTCACAATATTCATCATGGGGTGCCGGCGTGGGGGCCTGAAAGCCTCTTGCCCAGGACTCCAAACTGTCTAAATCAGTCCCTGATGGTAAGTAGTATCAAACCCTTTTTCGTGAGCACAAGTCATATCACAATTCAAATAAAAGTTTGAGCACTATCTATGGGGAAAAAAATCCTACAAGTGATGGCAATTGCTGCTTATGCGTGCAGTTACTATAACGGTAAAAAGTTCGAAAGTGGTCTTTTGACGAAATACAGACTGCTGTGCTTAAAAATCGCGAACAGTGCCAACTTGCAAATGCTTTATATTTAAAGCTTCTTACTTTTTGACAACTAAAAAAATGAAACTATGCTTTTGGCGGCAATGCTAAGACGTCAGATCGCTCAATCCCTACCGGAAGCTCCACCTCACTATTGATGCACGCGGAGAAAAGTCTGTGACCCTTGAGATGGGAGTGGAACCAAGGGTGCAGCTGGCGAGTTCCATACAAGAGAAAAAAAGTTAAACAATAATGCAAATAATGAGGAAGGGGATTGATTGAAAGTATGTACACTTACTATAACCTGAGTTCGGAAGGTTTGAAGATCACGGTGCATATTCCGCAAAGCGTAGGTGATGTTTGGTTCCATGGAAGAACTATTTCACTTCATGTTTTACACAAAGACAATAAAAAAAAAAAAAGGCGAGATTAACAAACGATGATTCGATCTGCATCGCACTCTTGCCTCTTTAGACAGCTGGATTATTATTATTATTATTATTACGATGATAATCGTACGTCACAATTCAAAGAAGTTATACAGGTTACCCCCTCCCCCCTTTTTAAATCTACATTGCACGAAACCGGAGCAGAGTTATTATAGATATTGAGATCTTGGGCATCTTAGCTATCGTCAGTAACAGTCGGAGGTTCGTCTCCTGTGCCGCCTAGAGATAAGCCATGCCACTTAATATCTCCACACAATTAGCAGTCTTAGTAATACACAATGAAAGGTTTTTGATCTAAATACAAATTTCAATCTTTCTAGACTGTTTTTATCCGTTTACGGATGAATATTGCTCTACTCCTCCGGAAAAGCTGTTTTCAGATGTACTGTGGAAGCAGTGCGAGTTTTACAAGTATTAGATGTTTCAATTCGTTCCCAAGATGATACATCGATGGCAGGAGCTCTGCGTTCCAGCAAACTGAAACTGCTTTTCATTCACACTAAAAACACTTCATTATATCACTAACGGTTAACTTGAGAGCATGCAAGTAATAGCCATGAGCCGAATAGTAATACATTTTATTACTAAGTCTTTTTTTTTTTTTTCGAAATATTATATTTTACATTAAGACAGTATAGCATGATTTGCTGCAACAATCGAACAGTGGCAAATTATACCGACTAAAAAAATAAACTAGTTAAGTGCGGTCCACGTCCGGTAACTTTTACTAGTGTAGCACACATGTACTGATTAAATGATTTAAAATCCCGATTAACATATTTTGTTGAAATTGAAACAGTTACTAAATAATATAGTGTAAAAACATTGTATTCTCTGACGGATTTGCAAACAAAAGGGTATGTGTGTGAATAATAAAAGAAGTTGCCCTCTGCCACGTAATGTATTTGTACATATGCTACCAAGCGTATTTCTTTTATCACTTTTGCACAACGCCAAATTCAAGTAACTAATCAAAATTAAAGCACATGCAACCAATGGCATTTCGTAAAATTCATTCTATGAAAAATAATGTGAAACAATAACTTGAAGAAATAAAAACTCCGTAACTTCGCTGTTCCCATCAAGCAGAAATAAATAGTCCCAATTTTTTTTTAAGAAAGCCATAAAATAAGACTCGAGAACAGAACGCCAGTATATGAAAATGGTTCTTTTCTTCTCTTCCTTTATTAAGACGACGGCGTTATAACGCACGACATGTCGTCCCCTCGATCAAATGTTCCGGAATTTGCAATTACAGTAGATTCAGGTTAATTGGGGCAGCCGTTTATCTGGGACAATTCTTGAAGAACATCTCAAATTATCTCTTTGCGATAAAGCTTCACATAATTGGAGCAGCCGCTTAATTGGACCAGTGTACCAGTCTGATGTGTCCCAATTAAGCTGAATCTACGTAATTTGCTGAGCCCTGAACTCTCCCATGGAAGGCATCATTTACGGAGTATCTATGCAACATGTACGTTAGTCATACCACTTACGCCACTGGAGAGGCTTCACATGACATGCAACAAGGTATTAAGCTGGTGTACGGTAGAACAACTCCAGGTGTGCGAAAAGTGATAAACAGTTGTCAGCAGTTACCTGGTGCACGCCAAAAGAGAGAACCTCAACTAATTACGTTGTCGGCACCAAGGCTTCAGCCTTGCTTAATTACATAAAAAGGAAAACCATTTACCCTCCATTTGCATAGAGGGGCAAGGATGTATGTATTAATACATCGACTGCCAACTATGCGTAACCAACAGCGCCTGGGCATAATTATGCAATGGCTGCAAACATTCACATCACCGAGCTATAACGCTGATTGGGCGCAGGAAGATCACTACTGTACCGTGGAAGACTGGAAGCAGATAGCTCAATCCGCGGATAATCGAGGTTCCACTACAACACTCTTAACAGGAAGTCGTGCGTGTGGCGGCGACTAAGCGATGCAGTGAACTAAGTCAAGTCAGATGTTACAGGCGGAGGCGGTGTAATGTTCTGAGGCGTTTTTATGTGGGCCGCTTTGGGGCCCCCTTGTACCCCACTGAGATTACCATCACCGTAAAGTTGACATATTCGCCAACCACCTGCACCCCGTTCATGTCTATCCATTTCTCGCAACCCTCTTTTCAACAAGACATCGCCAAGTCTTTTTGCTCCCGTTTGGCGAAGGACTAGTTAGTGGAGTAATGCAGTGAGTTGCAACCCTTGAATCCCCCCCCCCACACACACACACACACACTCTCTCTCTTTCTCTAGATTTGAGCATCTGTGAACGAAGAAGAGGAATGCATTCGAGCACCAAATCTAAAATCTGCAACCCTTGAATGCCCCCGTGGACCCACATACTATGAGGTGAGTGTGTATAATAAACTGTCCTTTCAGCGTGCGTCTGTGCCGCTGTAACTCGTAGGTCTCCCTTTCGTGTCTAGGGTGCATGGCACCTTGATTCTGCAAGAAACGCTTGGCCACATACTACAGCATCAGCCGAGAATGTCTACGACTGATCGACACACTTCCGCGGCCAATCAAGTCCCCCGATTTATTAGGCATTGGACATTATTTGGGGCTTGGTATGGCTTTACTTGTAGTCTCCATCTGATAACAGCAAACATTCCAGATGCCCTAAGGTAAGAGACTAGCTGCAGCAGACATAGGCCATGCTTTGGGCTTCCAGACACGTCGCACTCTGGGGGAAAAAAGTTTTTTCTCAAAATTATCCGTGCTTTAAAAAGGTCCGCAAAAGTGTTTATGAAGCAAAATTTTTTGGAATGAAATAATTTTCGTTTTGCACATCGAGGTAGGTTGAATAACAGTATGAGAAAGATACCGAAAAGTGAGAAAAAACTGGATTCTAGTGATGAATCTAAGTCTGGTGTAAAAAAAAACAAAAAAACTCGAAGGTATTGGTTTTTGTTTTGGAATTGCAGTTTCCTTTTAATGCGCGACGTAGTGAAAGTCTGCCACATCTGCAGGGAAGACTTATCACAGGACATCACAACAGATGCCACGCTGTACGTTTGGCGATCGACGCTCGCCTTCTTTATCTTTAGAACTATCAAGGATATTAGAAGCCAGTAAATAACTGTCTTACACTGACGTTAATAAGTGTTCCTACACTACTTTTTTTATTTTTTATTTTTCGAACACTTGAAGAGAGCTAATGATTCAAGGCAAATATTTTAGTAAGTTGCCCAGGTTTTTTCCGTCCTAGATGACGCAAAATTTAGATGAGCCTTATACGGCGAAAAAATTTGGCATGAATGACTGTTGTAATTTGACTTTATGAATACTGCTGTCTCTTCCCTTAAAGTGGTTTCACCTAAAATCTCTGAATCATGTTTCCAATGGTAAAATTTCTTTACGTATTTTCTTCGCAATTAATGCATTCCCAAGGATGAAAATTTGCATATCGATAAAACTAACTTCAAGTTATAGCATGGGATACTTAATACTTGCTAAAACATAACCATAATTATACTACAAATCAATCATTTTTCTTTTAGTAATGTTCAGACCTGTTAATAGATGGCACGACCTGTGCATTGATGACGTCAGTAGACAAACAAATGTTGGATTGCTTAATTATGGTCATGTTTTGGGAAATATTAAGTATCCCATGCTATAACTTAAAGTTAGTTTTATGGATGTGCAAGTTTTCATCTTTGGGAATACATTAATTGCGAAGAAAATATATAAAGAAGTTTTACCATTGGAAACAAGGCAGAGGTTTTAGGTGGAACCACCTTAAGTTCTTCATACTGTTTCACCTTCAGCAGATTTCTCAAAAAAAAAACAGGCACGAAAGGCCGTTTCGAAAACTTGACAATCGTCGGTGAGTAGTATCACCATGCCTGTTCGCTTTCATGGCGCAGCACACTATAGGCTTCATGTCACGAACCCCTTGAGATTTGCAAAATACTTATGACGCCATAAAATACGCATGTGTGTTAAATTAATCCACTCTTTTGGCTTGTTACTGAGAACACATCTTACACATCTACAAATCTGTCTTTCGATCTCATTCTAATCACATCTTCTCGATAGTGCGAAGTCAACGAACCCAGAGAGATTGAATACAAGTTTTAACATCATCCTTACTGAAATTATGATTGCGTAGTGATATGGTAATAACCATACTCTTTTTTTTTCACTTAAACGTGAAGAACGATTCACCTTTACATCACCTTGCATTAACGCTAAAATAGAAGAGAATTACTGTTGTCACATGCACTAATTACTTTACGTATTCCCAAGCTACACAGCATCCCAATTGCAAGAGATAAAATTAACGCAAATGCTACATTAGCAAGCCTAACTTCTAATGCATTACGATCTGATTACTCTACTTTCTTGAGAGCTAAAAAAAGGGGGGGGATGTCGGGGTGGCATGAAAAATTATTATAATGTGCCATGAAAACAAGGAATTTATGAAACGCGATTAGCAAGCTGAACCAATGCAACACAAGGAACCCTCCTTCCTCTAACATGAACATAACAGTTATCTGGGAAGAAAAATTTAATTTTGTACTTCAATATCGTAAAATTTACGTATGCAAAAAAATATTTGCCTTGCATTTCCCCCAAAATAATAATAACATACTTTATTAATATAACAAATCTCTGCGTGATCCTTACGGATCGCAAAACGGGACTTCACCAGGGTACTAAAATCAATTTATTATTTATCAAATTATATTATTTTGTACTAAAATTAATTATTAATAAAAAAATAATACGAAATATGAACTACTTTAAAAATTCCCCCTCAATTAAAAAAAAACTGTGTAAAGCACGCATAAAACCTAAATTTTTCGCAGAAAAAGTATTAAACCAAAGTTTTCAATGCAAACACTAAACCACAAATTGAATTAACATGTGTCACAAAGGTAAAAAAACAACCATGCGTTTTATTTTAGCATTTCATTCGGGTTTTCGTCATTTTTATGCAATGCAAAATAAAATGCATTTACTCATAAAAACGTAGCATCACTTCCAATTAATCTTGAGTGAATATACAGTAAAATCATTTTACTAACATAACTCCCCTCCTCAAAAGAAAATCTACTGCCATACGTATTTTATCTCAAACATACTAGGTTTAATTTTTTTTTTAACTTTTTAAAAAACGTTTCGAACCTAAAATTAGGAATACCACAAAGTGATGACAACAATATTAGCCAATTTTTTAGTTATTTCTTCTTCTTATAAAACTAAAATTTAAATCTAAGGAAAACTGAAAGATTTTCTTCGTCAAAATAAGAAAAAGAAAAACGCAATGTTCTCTAGAAAAAATAATAAATAAAATGAAATAGGGGAATATTGTCAGCAAAAAAATAAATAAATGGTACTGTGAATCAAAAACAGTCTAGGGCTGCCAGAGATTACTTGCACAACGTACATATATAGTCGCATTAAGAAACGTCTCGGAAAAGTGAAGACGAAGACGGCCGAAGAAAAACGCGAGAAATATTTATTTCGTAAACTGGAAATTCTTTTATTTGATCAGAATCGCAGGAAAAAATTTTTATTGGCATTTCCGTTAAAGCAGCTGCATGTGTGTTGTACAGTGATATATTTGCAGTTTTCCCGCGCATTAAAACAACTTACAGGACATATACATGTTCCCCAACTGAGAATGAATGCAGGCTTGGAAGAAATTTAGCGCCAATCTGCTCGTGATTTTTTCCTGCCTTGACGTAGGATGTCCTTTACGGAACCGACAGTTACATCATGCATGTTCAACTGCGACAGCATACAAATGTTTATTTAACTGAAATTATTTAATAAAGCCAACTGATGGACATGTGGCTATTGTGCTAGATTAGTTTTAATTTAGCCTTGTAAAGTGTAAATCGTCCTTTTCCTCGCTCTTTCTCTTTGAGAACTGGTTATCAGCATTGGTAAAGCCTCCCAGTGGAGTGCGAAAGTTTGGCTAATCTTTGTGCTTATTACACCACAAAAATAAACGGATTTCTACGCTATATGCATTTTTTGAGTATTCATCCGTTATCAGCATGTCTACTCCGGAAGGAATACGTCATGAACAATGCAGAATTATTACATCCAGGGAAAGGGGGTAACACGACAGGGGGAGTGACAGAACTATATTTAACTGCTAACCAAAAACCTTCTTGTAATCAGAGGACCTACCTGCACACACTTTATAAAACACAGATATACGTCTGATGACATCCAAATTATCAAGAAATTTCCAACATATTATTGAGGGAAACATGTCTATCGCTAACAATTTGTTACCTACCACGCAATACATCAAGCAAATAACTTTAAAAAAGGTAACTCTACCACAAATCATAATGGCTATCATGACTGAATTTCAGTTCGCATCGGTTCGCTCTTCGTTTACATGTACACTTCCGAAGCATAGAGATGACAACATTAAAACAATTTACAGTAGAAGCCAACCAGAAAATATTTCAGGCGGCTACAAAACGTACGTATATATACAGCATATACGCGCGCGATCTGAAATTTCTCCACGAGTTTTAAAAGTTCATTACCTTCCAACAGTTACCATTGAGACGTACTGACGGCGCCCATACTTAATTTAGTTTCAGGGACAGAGGCAATCGAAGAAAACAAACAAAACCCTTGTTCGGGACTGAAGCCTTGGCCCTCCTCCGTACAAGAAAGCGCACAAGTCGGCCACTGACCGCCGCTGCTGTTTCTAAACAAAAGGATTAGCTATTTCCGTTAGCTCTTGTGCATTAACCCGTTACAATTCTTAAGCACAGTGGAAATGATGCTTAAAGACAATATGCGAACCATAACACGTACGATTCATCCGAAAATATTACTTTTATTGATTCGTAAACTCACCAACGGAGAGCCATCTACGTAACATTTTTTTGATACCTGTTTCAACACTTATATTATGAATTTTTAAACAGCGCAACTGATTTCTAGTAGGAACAGAGCTAGAACGCTTATAGCCGAGATAAAAGAGAATATTTATTGGCCTTTAATTTACTTTCAATGCGCACGATCAATATGCGCTAAAACTAACTGCACAAACCAAAATAGCAGCAGATGCTTTCTCTAACGATAAATAATAATAATTGACTAAATACATTTTCAAAACAAGTTAAAATTCCTCAGACCTGTTTCGAAACGACAAGAAATAAGCGGGAAGTCGAGTTTAAACAACAAATAAAGTATCCAAAAACATATATTAATAAACACAAATAAATCATAAATGCCAACTTTTACCTGGTGTTCATCTCACTCGCCATGAAAACTGAAAGAGCACTTTTTAATATAAGATCCAATAGCACATACGAATCGCCATTACATAAAAACGAGGGAAAATAAAAAAGTGAAATGAGGCCCCACAGCACCGTTGGGAATAGAAAGCGAGCTGGATGTGAAGAACTGGCAACAGCTGTTGTTAAATGCTACAACATGAACCAGCTGGCTTAGTTCGGCCGACCCCACGCGAGGAGGAAGTTCACTACCTACAGCAGCCAATGACAAGAAACCGGAGACCCCCTAAGCATAGGGGAGGAAGGAAGTAAGCGAGGACTGAATGAATGAGATTCGGGGACAAATTTGGCCATTTAAATCAAACACGACCACGGGAGGCTAAGATATGAAATCAGAAAATTCACACCCTCCTGTGTTCAGCAAGAATTAATAGCGGCACGCAAAAACTACCTTACACATCCCTATAATTCAACAACGAGCAGTGGTGACAGGAGACGAATACCGTAACAGCGAGCAGTTGTTAAAGGGGAAGAATTTCCTTCCGAAGAACCAATGGCGTGATCAAAATTTTCGCCCGAAAACACGAATTTCAAAATCATTACTGAAAATTAAAACTCGGAAAACTAATACATTAGCACTAACACGTCGTGCTTAGATTCTAGTTAGCTTATAGATATAGATAGACGTAGATGGAATATATTTCAGAAGACGTTAAAGTTGTCTGAATGTAACACTAAGACTGCCAAACAAAGATATGAAACAAAATATACCGCCAGAATCTACAAAAGTTTCCAAGTAAAACAAAGACAAAATTAAATATCTGCCTTTTAGGTTTCTGTATTTTTCAATCAAAGTTATGAGGGCATACTAGAGCGAAAAGGTACCTACATATTGCACTAACAAGTAATAACTTTTCCTGTCATTTTCGGTAAGAACGGTTTTTAAATTACAGTATATTCGGGATTTCTCAAAATGATTTAAACTTTCTGAAGGCCAATTATACAGACAAATTTTTTGGGCAAACATCTTTCAGAAGTTTAGGTTCACGAACAAACAACACTCGCCCATAAATTAATCGCATAGCGAAATTCGCCTTTTTCAGCTCCGAAGAAAATGTACTAAAGTGAGCTCGTTAAAAATGTATAACAGCTTTCACTTCATTTTCGCATTTTTTCCCTTTCAACAGTGTTTTGTTTTTTAATGTTGTGTCATGCAACGCTCATTTCTTCACCCCAGTTTCAGGATTTAACGAACCTCGTGAGCACCCATATATATAAAGTATCGCCCATCCCTAATTCAGAGCCACTGGTTGCAGGGAAGAGCCAGCGCCATTGGTCAAATTCACCATTCACAAACCCAAGCTTCATCCGGGAACGGAATTCAGACGATTACCCAGAAGATCGCGCCTCTCAACGCTCGGCCAGCAGAGCGGCTGGCAGTGATGAACGGCAGAATATTGTCTGCCAACCATATCGTTGATGTATCACCGCGTCCGAACATCTGCTGTTATGAGACAAATGCTGAGCACTATTGCAGAAATGACTCTGAAGTAGACAACACTACCAAGCAATCGATGCAAAACACAACCTACGCTTTGTCACGTGACAGCACGGCTGCGTAACTAATGATACCGTATCACGTTTCTGCAGAAACATGAGGTTACAGTAAGCCAACTTGTCTCTATGTCTTTCACTGAACAATTCAAAAACACAGCATTTTGCAACTTGGTAAAATATTCCATCATCTAAATTATGATCGAATTGTACTGACGATGCTTCTAGGGATCCATGAAAGCAAACTTCTGTAAGAGGGGGATGTAGTTTTTTCTCATATTCCATCCCACTCTTGTGTTGTCATTAATTTTCCTGAAAAAAATGTTGAATCCATTTTTGTTTGAAAACTGTACTCTAAATGACACTGAAAAATCCCTATCTACCCTATGTTTCCAGATATATTGCTAGCACCATGTTTTGTACTCAGTGGCACACCCAGCAGTGGCGTATATTCGAGGCTAGTTGCGGAGCCCAGAGAATGCACAAATAAAACTGAATTAAATATGCACAAATAAAAGCCAATTATCAACGTTATTAACATATGTCGATGCTTTCGGTGCACAAAAAAAGCGTGCGGGTTCGCTTCTTTGACTCAGTCTGGCGAGCGAAAACCAACGGCATAAAGCAAGCAGCTCTTCCAGTCTTCCCAGTTCTGATGCGAAAACTCGTAAAATTGCCTGCTAGCGTTTCCATGACAACATGAATCAGCTGTTAGAGGGAAATGGGCCATTGCTTGGGGAAACGGTTCGCTCAGAAAAAAGAAGAGTTAAGACTATCTCAGTCACTTGCACGCTCTTGCCCATAAGTGTTTCGTGAGAGTTGCTTGTTTTTGTGAAGTGTCAATGAATTAAAATCAGAGATATTATATCTTAAATTCGTGGCTTTGTTGAATTCGAACTGTTTTGATAAATTTAGTGAAAGCTTCCCTGAACATCAACTGTCAGAACTTAAAAGAACTCTATGCTTCAAATTTTGATACAGCTCGACTAAAAAATGAACTGAGGGTGTTTTATTCCTTTGATGAATACAAAAACAAATCGGTAAGAGACATTACGTGTTACATAAAGTTGAATAAATTGGACATAGTGTTTAGTGAGGTGTACAAATTAGCAGACCATAAATTAAACTTTCCATCAACAACTGCAACTGCCGAAAGAAGTTTTTCAGCATTAAAAAGAATCAAGATATATCTTAGAGCTACACAAGGACATGCACATTCGAAAAACTTGGCTGTTTTGTCAATAGAGAAAAACATTCTTTTTAAATATGAAAAAGCACTCGGAAGAAATATTTTATGAAAACGTAGCACTCAAGTTCACACAAAAGAAGAAGAATGGAGTTCATGTACAAATAAAGTATTCAGAAGAAGAGTGGAGTTTATGTACAAAGAAGTGTTCAAATCCTAATTCTCATAATTATTTGGTATCATGTTAGCAATGGCATGTACCTAAAATTTAGAAAAAAGTTACTTCTATTACTTAACAATTAAAAATTAAACTTCGCAATTTTAAAAAAAACTGTACTGGGGGAGAGTGGAGAGGGGTGAGATAGCCGAGGGCTCGGACCTAAGATACACCACTGACACAAAGGATAGGAATTCCTGTGGGTGAGGCTACATGGCTGTGTGTGTGTACACACACACATAAGAGTTAATGTATGTTTTTCTTAAAGTCTGGGGCTTTGCAAGGGGCTGAAGCCGCAAAGATCCCCCGGGTGCACCAGTGTTTTAGCTGTACCACTATTAAATGGTTTTCACAATACTTTGTATTCAATAAAACCAACAAAATTTAACCAATAATAGCACATATTACATTCTACCTTTGTTAAATTCTATGCAATGGAATATGCATCCTCAATAACATATCCTACATTTAGAGATGCGATCTGTAACTGCTACATCTCTACTGATGGTCCACAGTGATTTTCAGTGGTGTCTATAAGAACACTATACAATGTCAGGTTTGAGCAGGTACTGTAGGCTGGATATGTCCTACAATCCACCTATTCATGTCACACTCTCTTCTTGTACTCACATTCTGTTTAACATCGAGTTCACATGACTGTTGATTTTCATGAGCAATTACAATGTAAAAGGAATATTGCACACATATTAAACATAGGTTCATTATTCACTATCAGATTACAATCACTGAAGTGCCAGAAAAACTGGTACAGACAAGCTTATGCAAAATACATAGCAACGTCTCCTATGCGTGTACACGGTTGCATCCGCCAATGCGTATATACAGCAATAGACATCCTTGCCAGCTGTCAGACCTGTTTTCGGCATGAGAATGACAAGTAATGACAATTTAATCAATTTTCAACGTGGTGTCATAGTTGGCGCTCGTGAGATGGGCCATAGTATTTCGGAGGTAGAAACAAAGTTCGGATTTTCACGGACGACCATTGCAAGGGTGTACCGTGACTACAAGAATTCCGGCTAAACCTCCAACCTACGATACCAGTATGGCCGTATAGAAGACATTGGGTGAACGTGACCATCGTTGGCTGTCAAGAATAGTTTCACGCGATAGGCGTAAAGCATTCTTGCAGATATCATCGGAATTCAATGCTAGAGCCTCAACAAGCATCAACGTCCGGACTGTGCAACGTACCCCGCACGATATGGGTTTTGGGAGCCGATGCCCAACTCAAGTCCCCTTGATGGGTACACGACACAGAGCTATCGCCTCGCTTGGGCACGGCAACACCGCCACCGGACACTTGATGACTGAAAACAAATAGCCTGGTCTGGCGAGTCGCGTTTCCAACTGTATCGGGCAGACGGAAGGATTCGTGTGTGGCGCAAACCCTGTGAAGCCGTGGATCCCACCTGTCAACAGGGAACTGTACCGGCTGGTGGGGGGTCCGTAATGGTATGGGGTGTGTTTAGCTGGACTTCACTGGGACCCCTGGTACGTCTACAAATGTCTGTGACCGGCCAATGCTATGTGTGCATCCTTTGCATCCTTTATGACGAGGTACACCCGTTCATGTCCTGCATTCATGCTGATGGGTTGGGCCTGTTCCAACAGAACAATGCACCTCCACACAAGTGTTGGGACGCCACATTATGGTTAGAGGGGCATTCATCTGAGGTTGGGGTGTTGCCATTACCACCCAAGTACCCAGATCTGAACGTGATAGAACACATTTGGGATGCCATGCAACGCCCTATCGAACACAGGAATCCGAGACCTTGGAATACACCCGAATTGTGGAACGCTCTGCACGAAGTATGGTGTGCATTGCCTACAGCATATTTCCAGAAGCTAGTGGAGTCCATGCCCCGTCGTATTTCTGCAGTCCTGCGCTCCCGTGGGGGACCTACCAAGTATTAGACTGGTGTACCAGATTTTCTGGCACTTCAGTGTATATATACACTCACAGACAATGAAATTTGTGCCCCAAGAAGAAAGCATCGGATTGAACTGAAATTTTATGGACGTAATGATACAGATGAATGATACACATGATGGCAAAAACAGAGATGCAGGACAATTACAGAGGGATCTGTGGCATGCAGCCCGGTCATTTTTAATAGCGTGTCACACCGCCTCGTGTGGCCATACATGCTGCCATGGAGGCGAACAGATGCCTGATGTTGTCCTGCAGCAGACTTGCCCACACGTGTTGAACGGTGTACTCCAAATCCCAGATAGTGTGGCTCGGTGGCGGCTGGCGTTTCAACCGGTCCCACACACGCTTGATAGGGGACATGTCCGGGGAGCAGGCAGGCCATGGAAGTGTCTAAACATGACATAGGCAATCCTGGGCAACCCGATCCGTGTGCGGGCAGGCATTATCCTGCTGATATAGCGCACCTGGAATCCCGGCCAGGAATGGGAGCACATAGGGCCGTAAGACCTTGTCCACATACCACTGGCCCGTCAATGATCCACATACCACAACTAGAGCTGATCGGCTATGCTAGGCAATGTGTCCCCAGACCACAATGCCTGCAGTGGGGGAGGTGTGGCGCTCGATAGTGAGGTTGGGATCGTGTCATTGACAGGGTGGGAACCGCTACATGATGATCATTTGTCCCAAAAACGAAGCAGCACTCATCGCTAAACACCACATGTCGCCAGTCTGGCACCATTACACACTGAGCCGGTGATGTTCCAGTGTTAATGGCAGCAAACATAAGGGGCTCTGCGATTGCAGATTCGCTTTTGCAAGGTGTTGAGAAATGGTTTGAGGCCACATAAGAGCCACTACATTTGCCTGTATAGTGGACAGGGTCCCGTGGGATCTGTTCGTGCCTGGCACACGATCCGTCGATCCTCTCTACCAGTGGTCCTCCTGGTCTGTACGGAGCCACTCTGTTGTGTGGCAGTGTCCACTGCTCCCAACACAGTCAGATGGTATGGTCAGAACGATACATGTGGCGAGCTATACGGCACACTGACCATGCTGCGGTTTTCAGCCCGATGATCAGGCTTTTCTCAAAGTCCATAAGTTGGGTAAATCTATGTCTCTGGCATCTACACGGCATCCTTGTCACTCTGTACTCTTGCTTGTATCGGCCAGTGCTTTTCGTTTTCACGGGGCATCTACTACACGCCAGTTTATAAAGCAGCCGGTTCATGCTTGCAGTGCCACCATGGGGTGTGCAGTCATGTGCACTAGCACCAAACGTGGATCACTTGCATACCAGCATGCACTCTAGTTATTTGCAAAGTTTCACGGTTGTAGCATGTTTACTTCTAGGTACACAAATTTCATTGTCCGTGAGTGTATGTATCCCACTCTTATGTTGTTGGGCTGAATATCTACACTGGCCGAAAAAAATGAACCTTCATTTAGTATCCAGCAATGCCAACATTGTTGCGAATGGCAGTAAGTATGCAACACTGCATAAATTCCATGAGATGCTGGAGTTCATTTTACTCCAAAGATGGTCATTCTTACAACGAAACATTGCACAACTTGGTCGGGGTTCATGCAAGAGGACAAACTACTCTTTTCAGCACGTCCAACACATTTTTAACAGGATTGAGCTAAGGGGACTGTGGAGGCCAGAGTAGATGACTGAAGTCTTCCTCATGTTCATCAAACCATTCTTGCACAACTCTGACACAACGTGCTGTTGCCATCCATAAAGATGCCACCACACACAGGAAAAAGGTGCAATATCACAGGGTGCATTTCATCTCCCACAATACTCAGCTATTCCCTGGATGTAATCTTACTTTCCACTGGCATCAGAAGACTCAGTCCTCACCAACACAACATCCCCCACAGCATGGTACCACCTCCAGACGATTGGATTGTGTCGTGTCCACAAGGTATGCCAGGTCCATCACTTCATACAGTCATCACAATGCTCCCCAATGGCCATCAGTGACAAACAATGCATAGCGCAATTTGTTTGACATCACTTTCTTCCACTGCTCTACCATTCGTTCATAGCATTCTAAACACTACTGTGAGTGGATTTTTTTTTTTACTTTTCTGCTGAGACAAGTAGTTTCTAAATGGACAGATGGCTTCAAAGACCCTATTTCTTTAACTCCCCACATGATTCCAGCTAAAACAGGGTGCTCCTGGCATTGGTTGAGTTGAGCAGTCAGTTGCTGCACACAAGACTTATTCTTCTCTCTGCACAATCACCTCACATCACAATAGTCAAGCTAACGAAGTTTAGTTTTCCAGCCACATTTATGAATTTCAGATATGGAAGGTCCTCTGTATTTCCAGTCACTCAACACCTTGGCAATGGTTGCTTTTGAGAAACCAGTAATTCCTTTTCTTTGTTTCTTTTTTCTTTTTTCTTTTGCTAATCGTGGCTCCCACTAAATGTGTGCCTACAGTTAGACCAGTTTCGAATTCCCACAGATCCTGGGGTTTAAGGGTTTTTTTCCGAGGTTTGCAGCCAAATAATCTGTAAGCTCTTTATAAAGGATAAGGGAAAATGTCTTCCCAATTGAGAAACACTGAAATGCCAAAAACCTAAAAAACGACTAAAAAGAACTTGGAAAATAAGAATACTTAAACATTATTCAATTGAAAACTGTTCATATTAAATTAACTCTAAGTAAAGCCTATGAATAAGTGCTTTAATTGCTGTAATGCCCATTCCATAAAAATTACACAGTTAATTTTGGGGATGTTTCATAATTTACCAAATGCCCTTTCATCTGATAACATACGAGGGAGTTTACATATTTGTCAAGGTCAAAAACTAAACCTTGACATTTAATACCTCTTTTTAATACTGAAACCTCCTTATTTATTTATTTATTTATTTATTTATTTATTTATTTATTTATTACAATTGTTTGTACTATTTTTATTTACAGGCTTTAAAAACAAAGCCTAACTGTGTTCAAGCCTACATTGTGTTGAAAGAAATTGAGCCATGTTTCCTAGACTGGAAGAATTAAAATAAATACAGATAAAACAGAGATTAATTCTTTTCACAAAAAGAAGACACTACTGCCACCCAGGTAATGAAATCATTTCTTATGAAAGCAAATTCTTTTGGAAAATGCAGAGTTCGTACCTTGGGGGGGTTCAAGAATTTCCCAGGACATATACAAAAAAAAAATCAAGAATGATTATTACACTTCACAGTATTGTCATGGCGAAAATTTCAACCTCTGGTGAATTTCGGAAAGACCTGATCAATCTTTCTGTTGGTTTATCGGAGATTAATTAATGCAAAAATTTTCTCCCATGACATACGTTAGAAGAAAATTCCTGGTTGAAAGGCAGGGGAATTCGTGCGGAAAATTTGCTTGTCTTAATCACAACCAGGAAAACAAAATTTCATGTTGGTGAAAAAAAAAAAAAAAGAGAGAAAAAGAGAATAATATTTGATTTAACTGACTTTGGGGTTTTGAAAATAATTATTTTATCTATTCTTTTATCGCGATAGGAAAAGGCGAGTAGGTGTGCACCTCAGAGAATCAAAATTAATTTTAGTTTAACATCACGGAACGAGAGAAAAAGAAAATTAAAATTAGTGATTTTCTGCAAAGCAAGAATTCGCCATTTTTCGTTCCTCGTTTCCAAACGTCGTGAAAAGTCGCCCAGAAGTGCAACATCTTTTCGTCTTTTGGGTAAGGAATTCAGCAACAGAATCTATTTTTAGACCTCAGGGTCAAAAGCTTGGTCCCTACGTGTGAAGGTCAGAGTGTCACCCCTGGCTTGCGTGGGAGTGAAATTCCGTTGGGAAGCCGTGAGTTGCTAGGCTGAAGTTTCGACCAATGGGAGGGGTCAGCGGTTTCAAGCACCCCAGAGTTTTATCTGTTGAGAGAGGACACTTTTGTTCTGGTCGCTGCGTTAGCTGGTTGACAGCGGAAAGCAAAATTTTCTCTCCTCGCCTTTGGCGGAGGAGGGGGCAGCAGAAGAGAAAAAAAAAAAAAAAAAAAACGTTGACGGGCAATCCCGCCAGCCGAGCTCTAGGACCTGGCCGGCAGTAAGTACTATAAGAATGGCTGGCCACTTTGTTCTCGAGGCGTGGGGACGTTTTTGATTTTGCAGCCTGAATCTGACGTCGAGAAAAAAAAATGCAAGGACTTAATGACTGGAGTAGAGATGTTCATTGATTCATCCCTCCCATGGTGGAAGCCTGCAGTGTTGGGCTACAGGAGAATTGCCTTTGCAGTTCTGGTCGACAAGGGAACACGTCTGAGACATCGAGAGGAATGTCCAGCTAACTGTTCTTAGCCAGGGACCAGTCGAGGCGTCATCAATGGCCGCCATTATTCAGGAAGAGGCCAACACAGTTCCGAGGTTTGCTGTCGTCCGTAGCAAGGAAAAAAAAAGTCATCGAATACTGTCAAAAAACCATCCTCCTTAAACCCTGGCTACAGAAAAAAGAGAGACAGTGTTGTTTCGCCCCCACCCCCTTTTTGTTTTGGGGAGTAAAAAGAAGCAGAACAAAGCAAACTTTTTCTTGTTGTGAGCCAAAGTGAGCGGTGCTGCCTGCGCATAGGGAAAAAGGTAAAGAAACTTTGTTTTGGCATTTCAAAGGGGGAAAAGAAAGAGATATGATAGGGTTACTCTAAAATATTTTAACATGTAAGATTTTGACAGTGGTTGCAGTTATAATCTAGGGTCAGTTATAATCCATGCTTGGATCAGTAGAACTAAAGTAAAAAAGTTTTAAATGTTTTCATTCAGGTTTTTTTTTTTTTTTTTTTGTATTTTAGTGCTGTGGTGTGCTTAAGGAATGAAACCACCTGATTTAATGTTAGGCTGTTTAAATAAATTTCATGTCATCTTCTGTGGATAGGTAATTGAAAAACAAAACGAAACAAAGAAGTGGAAGTGGATAATTTTCTGGGTCATGTAGAGATAGATGATATAATAGGTATATTAAGTTATTTCGGAACGAACAGCTCTCCAGACCAGTATTTCTCTTAGGTGAAATTTAACTCTTTTTGTGCTCGGTGATTTTTGTATTTGTGAAGTAGAATTTGTATTTATGAACTTAGCGTAGGTGCCATGTAGTTGGGAATTTTTCTTGTAGGCTGGTAATTATTTTGGTTTAGTGTTTTGGTAAATTTAGGTGCTAAATTACTCTTTAAAATTTAATTTTTGTATTAGTGAGAGCTAATTTCTAGTTTCAGCCCGTAGATTAGAAAAACAGGTTTTTATGGGGGAAAGAATATAAGAATTGGGCATACAGGCAGATATGAGCATATGTATAGTGTGACTAAAAAAAAAAAAAAGAACCCGAATAGCTGTTGTGTTTCTTCAAGAAGTGATGAATTTTTCAGGAAGAGAGTGATCTAGGAAGTATGGTGATGTATAGATTTTTCAGGAAATAAAGTAAGGTTTGGTATAGTGTGTCAAGTATGGAGTTATTGAGCTTTCTGGGAAATGAATATGTACAGTGTGTTCCTGGGAAATAAAGATAAGTGATTTTCTGGGAAATGAGTGTGTTCCTGGGAAAATAAGGATATGAAGTGTGTTCCTGGGGAAAATAGGATAAGAAGTAATTTTCTGGGAAAAGGGGTGATGTATTGAATTTTCTGGAAAATAGACGAAGAGATATTTTGGGGACAAGAGAACTCTTGTGGGATACTTTACCCTATGTAGACAATGCCGCGGGGTCAGAAAGGGTGCACGAAACAAATTGGGGGATTTGTTTTCTGCCCGAGTAAGCTTGTTCGGTCCATAGGGGTGGTACCTATGAGGGAGTGATATAGGTTGTCCCCAAATCAGAGTGAAGGAACAGAAAAGGGTTAGGTCGCACTTTGCTCCACTACACTGTATAAGCTGGGAATGGATTCACGACCCATTCCCGTCTTTAGACTCAAACTTTGTTGTTCCTGCAGTGAAATCGTGTTTTTCGAGGCAATTGGAATTCGTTGAGGGAGATGATTGTTTGGCTTTAATGCCCGAGTTAGTTCTACATGGGTGCTGGTAGATTTGGAGGACTTATAGTGGGGAATTTTTGAATAGTTGGATTTGTATTATAACTTGTGAGTAAATTGAGTAAAGTATTTAGTGTATTGGGTTTTGTATAGTGTCGAGAATTGGTTCAGTGTCAGGTTAGGATATGTAGATTTTAAGACAAATGTTGATTAAAGGCAAGGTTGTTGATTTTGAGACAAATTTTCCCGGAGATGTAGAACCTGGAATAAAGTAACTTTTCATTATGTAAAATTTTGGCAGTTGATATGTTGGTTAAAAAGTTAAAAGGTGAATTCAGAAGACTGGTCTGAGAGGGTTGGTTTTAGCGATTAGAATAACATAGTGTAAACATATGCATATAATAATTTTTTTTTCAAGAGAGAGAGAGAGAGATTTACCTTCCACATACTTAAGTTGCACACCATGTTAAAGCAAGTGTTTGTGCTGTGCGGTGTAATTCAATGGAATTCTGGTATTTATATTTTGTTTTGGTACTGTGACTGGTGCGATATTTGCTAAGCTGTCAGATGTTTATTGTTTTTAGGCCCTGTGGCCGGGTTTGAAATTGTGTCAAAATTTACGCTCACACTTGTTAAGTTTTACAATAAATATAGTCCAAGTGGCCTTTCAAAAACCTAAACCTTAGTGCAGTGAAGTTTTAGATATTTTCAGTTTAAATTTTCATCCCATGGTTGAAGTGCATCCCCCTCAGCAATGACTGAGGTGGAAAGGTAATCTGAGGCTATAGTGGTAAAACCAATGTTTTTGTCCTAACTAGCTAATTTGATCATCGCCACTTCCAAAAGGTTATTTATGCGTGTACATTGTATACCATTAAATTTTATTGTTTACAAATTTGGTACACATGCAAACAATAGTTACCTTTTATTACACTTTCAGGTGTACCTACTCATCAAACGCAAACAACGCAAACAATACAATAGTAACTTTTGGGAGTTACCAAATTCAGTGGTGCATTTGATTTTATTTTTCTATTTTGTTTCATGGCCTTATTCAAAATTTCAGTTTTGTTTCGAAATGCATCCACCCATCTCCCAAATTTAAATTCTCTATAATTTTCATATAAATTTCAATATCAGCATAAATATAGCCTTTTGATAAATAACTTCAATCAATCCATTTTTTTTCAATATAACAGTATCATGGTCAAATTATTTTTTTAAAGTAATTTCAGTTTTACTTAATAAAAATGATGAAAGATATAATGCAGGATGTAAATGGATGAGTGTGCTTTTTCACTCATTACATCTCTTCTTAAAGTTTTTAATTGGAGAATTACCCAATAATGCAAAACTGAATCATGTGGTGCAATTACCACAAGGACTATCAGAAAATCCTTTCCCTCAATCTGAAAATGATTAATTCAATCAGTCATATTAGCTGCATCACTATTCTGCACTATCTTCCTATGTAATCAGTCTATTACTGATAACAATTGAAATTATTATAAAATAAAGCATGGGCAGATGGGAATTTAAGGCTGGGAAGGGCATACATCTCATCAGTTAAAAGAAGAAATAAAGAAGGAAACATGATTAAGCCTACGCCCGTTAGCAGAAGAATTGAGAATAATGGAAAGTTGGAAATAAGACGAAAAATATTCATGGAAAAAGGAAAAAGAACTTTTCAAATACATCTCCCAGAAGCAGAGATAAAGGAATAAAAAAAATGTCAACCTTCACACCCCAAGCAGGAAATCTTTGCATTATTTAAAGAGGATAATGCTCCACATCTCCACTGTAGCGAATGACATACAGTAAAGAAGAAATTTCCCATAGTTTTTAGAAGCAGCGATACAGCTGCAAACTGAAGTGAGTCATTCCATGTCAAATCACCCAGCATTTTCACAAGATGTCACCCACCCATCTCAGATTTTTTGTGAAAATTGGTACAAAGTATTGTACTGGTGAGATATGAAACCTGTTAAAATTTTAGGTCAGTCTGTCCAGTAGATCTTGAGTAATGCCACTTTAAAAATTGGGAAGCTCTGCCTTTAAAGTTTCTGCACTACGAGTTTTTACAACTACACTGTAGGACAAAAAAATTCATAACTTCACAACTAACTGTTGCAGCCACATAATTTATTTTTCATAAATGATCTGCGTGATCCATACATTTTGGAACAACTTGTTTCTGCATATTTTTAGAATTAAAAGAACACTTTTTTTTATTTAGTGACAAAAGACATGGGAAAATGAGGCCACATTTTTATTAAACAAAACATTTTTTTCAAAATGAGACCCCACTTCAAATTTGCTAAAAACATTTTCATGTGTGTATTATAACATAACCTTTCAGCAGGGAGGAAAAAATACTTTGGGCAATTCGCAATTTTGGCGAGAAAAAAAATATCCAAAATGACGTGTTTTATATACAGGACATTCTGACATTGATATTACCCCATTTTGTAATTAAGTGGCTGATTGACCATTTCATACACCTTCCTCCCCCCACCAATAGTTAAACCCTACCGGTGAGTAGCTCAAAACAATTTTTATTTTATTTTTATCTGCCACCATCTTGGATATAGGTTCATTTTTCTTTCCTGTGGCAGGCCAAAATAGAGCATCACAATGGTCTTGAAAAAAGGCAATTGTTTTCCTCTTATTGTAGATCAAAGGTTTTGGTTTTCACTACCTTAAAGAGGACATTTTTAGTTCACAGAAAATGTATAGAAATCATAGGAAATATGTTTTTAGCCTTGATTGAAATGGCATTAAAATCTGTAATACTCACAAACATAATCACCATTTTTGATGGACTGTTAAGGTGACTGGGAGTTAGAACCCCAAGTTGGGAATTTTTGTGTAATAACTATGACTAGTAGAGTTTACAGCTAAAGAGAACTTAAGTCTGGAAGAGCATACACGCATGCACACATGTTTCAGATCATTAGCAAGTAAAATTATTTATTCTGGATCTTCAGATTTTTTTCTTAAGTATATAGTACATAAACTCCACAAGGAGAAATATTCTACTTTCGTATTACATATGCAATCAAAGATAAGTAATTTAACCTGTTGAATATAAAGTTGTAATAACATACAGGAATTTTCTTTAGTTAGTTTTTTCCCATCCAGTGCACGTAACTACTTTTAAGAAAATGAAAAGAAAAATCCAACCTAATTTTTTTTGTATCAATAATAAAATGCTTGCCATAGTTACTAATGAATGCTGAGTCTCCCCTTCCCCCCCCCAAAAAATAATTCCTCCTAACCTTATAGGACTTCAAAATAAAGTTCTAACCTCACTTGCTATCTCTATTTTTGCCTCCTACTAAGATGTCTAGTCATTGTGGATGTTTCTACTTCCTTCAGTTTAGAAAAAAGTTGTGCATTACCACAGACTTTGAGAAATATTGAGTATTCCACTGATGGTTGTTCTGCACAATATAAAAACTGCAAGAACTTTCTGAACTTGCGCTATCATTAACCGTTTTTTTTAGATTGGTAGGGAAGTGGTCATTTTTTGCAACAAGCCATGGCAAGTCACTATGTGATGGTATTGGTGCAGTTGTAAAAAGCCTAACAACAAAAGCCAGTTTGCAGCGACATTTAGCTCAACAAATAACATCTGCTACAACAATGTATAACTTCCGCACAGATAATATAAAAGAAATTACATTTTTCTTTGTGTGTGCAGAAGAAACGAACAAAGTGCGTAATCAGCTTAGTCCCTGTTTTGAGAAAGCACAAATTCTTCCTAGCAAGCGCTTATAAGGCATCACTTTACACAGCTTCCCAATTTCAGAATTGGTGCTAAGAGATTAAGTTCAAATAAATATTACAGCATTATTTCCAAAATCAGTGTAACTAATTTTCAAGATGAGTTACAGTTACATGCTAATTGCTACATAGCATGTGTATGTGATTCCTGTTGGCATGTGGGAATTGTTGAAAAGATTATGATGAAGGTGATGTAACTGTTCGATTCATGGCCTTATCCATTTTTTTATTGGCCTAATAATGATGGTTCTGAAGTACCTCTGACACACATATTATGTTTGGTTGTATACATATTATGTTTTGACATACACTGCAACTGGAAGAACATACAGCCTATCCAAACAGGCTGAAGACCTGGTTCAGTCTAAAGTTTTTTTTCATATGAAAATCAGTAATTGTGTTTAGTTTTAATTCAAACTGACAGAGAAAAGAATTCATTTATCTCTTATGTAACCAAGGAAAAGTTCATTTATAAATCCTACATAAACATATTCAATATCAAAATAATTCATAAAATGGTTTGTTCCATTAGTTTATATTTTTATTAAAATTAGTAAGAAATTTAGTCACCTAATCTTTGCAGTTGTTTGTATTCTTAAAAACAAAAAGCACAAAAAAAATTAGCTTGGGATAGCATAGGTGGCCCTGTCGGTCGAATTTTTGCAATTGTTGATTATTTTTAAGTATGGCAACTGTAAAAGCACTGGCAATTTGACAGGCGATTGTGAGTACAGCTTTGCAGGGTAGCGTTTTGATCAGTTACAAATTGAAATTGGTCAAAATATTAAATTCAACAGTAACAAATATAGTGAGTTGCAAGCACACTCACAGAAATAAGGCTATACATCTAGACAAGCATTGCTGCTAAAGTTTGTGAATCGCAAACCATACAATATGTTCTGGTAAGTTTTTTTTTAGTTTTCTTTTATTTACCTTATGTATAAATTGTATATATAGTATTTGGTAGTTAAAGGTATTTAAATATAATTCCATAAGACTTAAAAATGTTTTGAAGAAATAAACAAATATTCTTCTGTGCATTTTCGAGTGCTTAAATGTTACCATTTTTCACAAATATTTCAGAGCCTGTAACTTCTAAACCAGTTTGAACCACAAAATGAAACTCACAGGTTTTGTTGAGAACCAGTACGGGTATCCTTGGTGGGAATTTTTTTTTTTATCTGGTCCCTCTTTTGAGATATGTAACCTTGAAATCTGCAAAAGTTGAAAATTTTGCAACTTTAGGGGTGGGGGGCGGTCAAACCCAGGCTGAAGTTCTCCTTAGCTGAAAACTCTACTAGCCATAGTTATCACACAAAAATTTCCAACTTGGTGTTCTAACTCCCAGTCACCTTGACAGTCCATCAAAAATGGTGATTATGCTTGTGAGAATTGCAGATTTCAACACCAGTTTAATCAAGGTTAAAAAAATATTTTCTAACATTTCTATACATTTTCTGTAAGCCAAAAATGTCCTCTTTAAGGTAGTAAAAACCAAAAATTTATTTCTACAATAAAAGGAAAGCAAGTGCCTTTTTTCAAAAATATTGTAAGGCCCTATTTTGGCCTGCCGCAGAAAAGAGAAATGAACCTATATCTAAGATGGTGGCAAATAAAAATAAAATAAAAATTGTTTTGAGCTACTCACCAATAAGGTTAAACTATGGTGGGGAAAGGTATATAAAATGATCAAGCAATCATTTAATTAAAAAATTGGGTAATTTCATGTCAGAAAGTCCTGTATATAAAAACACGCCATTTTGGATTTTTTTTTCTCTCCAAAATTGCAAATTGCCCAAAGTATTTTTTCCTCCCTGCTGAAAGGTTACGTTGTAATACACAAACAAAAATATTTTTAGCAAATTTGAAGTGGGGGCACTTTTTGAATAAAAATCGTTTTGTTTAATAAAAATGTGGCCTCATTTTTCCATGTCTTTCATCACTAAATTTTAAAAAAAGTGTTCTTTTAATTCTAAAAATGTGCAAAAACAAGTTTTTCCAAAATGTATGGATGCAGATCATTTATGAAAAAAATTATGTGGCTGCAACAGTTAGTTGTGAAGTTATGAATTTTTTTGTCCTACAGTGCAGTTGTAAAAACTCATAGTGTAAAAGCCTTAAAAAGGCAGAGCTACACAATTTTTAAAGTGGCATTACTCAAGATCTACTGGACAGACTGACCTAAAAATTCAACAGGTTTGATATCTTACCAGTACAATACTTTGTACCAATTTTCACAAAAATCTGAGGTGGATAGGTGACATGCCCTGGGTGATCTGACATAGAAATACCCAAGTACAAAAGCACCATCTAGTGACAGAACTGTGAACTACAAAATTCTTCATATATACCAGCCTAGTGTTCTACAAGATAAATGGCATTCGGTGTTGAAATTTTATTTTTAAATCGCACATGCAGAAACAAAGATATTTAGAAAACACATTAAAAATTGGTGACCCCTAGTGGCGAAATTCTGCATTAGTTTGGGAAGAAAATAAATGCACACAGAGTTTGCATAGTTAGCAGTATCTGACCAAAGAAAGAAGTTTTTCAATCGGATTTTTAGTACTGCAGATATTGTTGTAAACGAAAACGTTCACTTATGCCTTCTGGTAGCAGACCGGTGCACTAAGAAAAATTTGTAATTATATGAGAAACATTTCGCAGTAGGAAAGCTCTCCAACAAAGAATGAATTTTTTAAATCGGTCTTTTAGAAGCTGAGGTATCTACAAAAATAAGATGTGCACCTACGGCCCCTGATGGGAAAACTATGCATTATTTTAAGAAAAAGTATTCTCAAAAGGTTTTTCAAAGTGAGTGGTATTGGTCCATGAAAGAATTTTTTCAGTCAAGTTTTCAAGAGCTTGGATTTTGCAAAAAAAAAAAAAAAAAAAAAATTACACCTTCTGGTAGTCAAACCATTTTTTACCAACTATTTGAGATTATATGCAAAGCATTTCCCATCAGGAGCTGTATCCGATACAGGAAGAATTCTTCAAATCGGAGTTTTAGAAGCAAAGATATCAAGGAAAACGCAATTTACCCTAGTGGAAAGTCTATGGATTACTTGAAAATTTTGAAAATATATGAAAGACATTTTGCACCCAAAATCCTATTTGACAAAGAAGGGATTTTCCAGACTCTTAAAAGCAGAGATGTCAACAAAAATAAGATATACATCTATCCCCCTGGTGGGAAAATATGTGTTATTTTAGGCAGTAGTTATTCTCAAAAGGTGTTCCAAGCTGAGCGGTATCGGTCCACAAAAGATTTTTTTCAATCGAGATTTTAGATTTTGCTGCAAATACATCAGAAGCAAAAATTAGCACCTATGCCACTGGTGGCCAAACCATTCTTCACCAAGAATTAGAAATTATATACAAAGCATTTCCTATCAGGAGCTGTATCTGCTTCAGAAAGAATGTTTCAAATCAAAGTTTTATAAGAAGAGATATTGGGGAAAATGCAATTTAATTTTTCACCACCAAGCAGAAAACCTATGCGTAACTTGAAAAAGTGACTATACCTAAAATAGTTTTTAACATAAGTGTAATCATAAGGTAAAAGAATTTCTTCAATCGGATGTTTAGAAGCAAATATATGGAATAAAATATATTTTGAATTCAATATCTTCTCCATTTTCGCCCTCTAGCGGTAAAATTATGCATTGTAAAAAAAAAAAAAAACAGAATGCAAGGATCATCATTGGCACATTTCATGCTTCTCAATGTAAAATGAATTTTTTAAATCGGACAAGTAGTTGCAGAGATATGGTGTGCACAGACGGACAGGCAAACCAGTAACAACAAGTTTGTCCGTCCGTCTGTGTAAGCACCATCTTTTTCACAAAAGACATGCTAAAAAAGAGGTAACACTAATTTCCAAAAATAAATTCAAATATATTTTTAAGCACTAATTTCAAGGCTTTTCAACTCAGTTTAAAAAAAAAAAAAACTGATTTTCCAGGACTTGAAAAAGTAATCATGATTTTCAAGGACTTTCCAGGTTTTCAAGCATCTGTGTGCACCCTGTAAATGAGGTAAAATACCAAGGTCTCACCATGGATAAAAATTGCACAGGTTATGAACACATCACTGAAAGAACAGGAAAGGTTACAAACCTATGTGCTTGTATTGCACCAACGATTAAAAATAAAAAGCTAAGCCAAAAAATAAGGCACCACTTTTGAAAGCATGTTTTAGCCCCAGTTTATAACTTATGGAAGTACTACTTATATGGGGAGTCGGATAAAAATATAACCCACAGAAATAAAATTTCCACTTTTCAAAATCTCATCCTTGACATGGCTACAGAAGGTCAAGATCTTAAATCATGATATTAAAGATCGCATGAAAATTAACACCATAGAGTACCTATGATCAGGGGTCGAAAAATGTGGTTACCTGGTAGACCAGGGAGACCAAAAAAATTGTCTGGGCCACCAGGAAAACATCATTAAAAAACATGTACCATAATTTTCATCAAATAATTCGCGGATTATCTGCTAAAAAAGTTAAAAATTTAGTTTCAGCGGATTATACGCTGAGGATAAACGCTGATTTTAAAAACGTTTTGCGGCCCTTTGACTTTGAAAAAAATTTGCAGGGTAATTGTGCAGAAGAGGGGGGTATAATTGGAAAAGGAACTCGGGGGGGGGAATTCAGTTCAGGAGTTTCTAAGGAGCAAAGAACGGGGGTAGGGTGTCATAATGAAAGATCGGGAAGTCGTAGGAAGGAACGGTGAGTCATTTTGTTGTTGAGAAAGATAAAACACCCTGGTTGTATGTGTGTGTGTCCTTCTCTTGGTCAACCAGCAAATGAAAATGTGTGCACAGCACTTGTTGCATGCAAAGAACATTCTTTGCTGCATGAACCTACATGTGCATGCCTCCATTCAAAGTTCCATTTACTTGTGTGCGCTGTGCTTTGTTTTAGTTCGTCCTTCGCCGTTTTGAGCAAAGCCTTTGCTGTTGATATTTTCCTTCATTGCTATTTATGTCTTCGGAAAGGAAACATTTCAGTTACACTGCCGAATTTAAATTTAAAGTGGAGGGCACAGCTGAGGATATGACCGTGTCCCTACATGATAGTTTTCATAAGGTCAGAAACTGGCATGCACGCAGTGACACTCGAAAAGTCACGGTCTAAAACATAAATAAACCCGTCAGTAAACTCCGTGGGGAGAATTAACGGAAGTCCAGCCCACTTTTTTTCACTGTCCTGCATGTAAGCCGTCTCCCATATTTTGAAAGCAGGATTTCTTCCAAAAACTTTCGACTTACACGCAAGTTTATAAGGTCAGGTGATGCTTAACATCACAGCCTCTCCTTGACAAATGTCAACATCGCCTTCTCGTGGTGCATCCTGTTCCCACTAAAGGGCCTCTGACGACCGCCAATAGTGGTATAACTATACCATCGGGATCAGAGGAACTGCTATCCCACACTCACCAACCCGCTTGGCCAGCGTGGTGAGTTATGGCCAAACACCTCCAAAATGACTCCACAACTTAAATCTTGGCCCTCAGTCTCCGGCATCTGGAATGTACCTGGCCAAGGCAGTGGCCAGTGCGACATGAAGGCAAAGGGTGCTAAGAATCCCCGGAAGACCAAACTAGGCTGCCATTTGATGCTGACCTTGGCTATGTATAATGGACGCTCCCTATCTTCTGATTCAAGGCTTCTTGAATTGGAAGAGGAACTACAAAGGATCAAGTGGGACATCGTCAGGCTAAGTGAGGTAAGGAGAAGATCTCATTGAACTGAAAAGTGGACATCTCTTCTACTATCGTGGGACAGATACTGGCAGAACTAGGTGTTGGATTTATAATAAACAAGAAACTGAAGGATAAAGTGGTAGAAGTTGAAAGTTCCTCTGACAGAGCTGCACGACTCGTTGTCCAACTCTCGAGAAGATACCAGGCTCAGATTATTCAAACTTATGCACCCACCACAAGTCATCCTGAAGAAGAAATTGAATAATTTTATGAGGAAATTCGTCATCTAAATAATAAAGGTAAGCAGCACTTGAAGATAATTATGGGAGATTTCAATGCAAAAATAGGGCAACGGCAACAGAATGAAACTTCAGTAGGTAAATTTGGTCACGGCAACAGAAACCAGCTTGGAAATACTCTCGTTGAGTTTGCATAAGCAGAAGGATTTTTCATCTTGAACTCCTTTTTCAAGAAAAAGCCACACAGGAAATGGACATGGAGACATCCAATTGGGACGACAAGTGAAATTGATTTCATTATGTGTAACAAAAAATTTGTCATAGAAGACTGCAGTGTGCTGAACAAGTTCAACACAGGTAGTGACCATAGATTGGTGAGATGTAAGATGCACCTCAACACTAAACTCGAACGTGGCAAGCTCATAAGACAAACAAAATCTATTGACATAACCAACCTTAAAAAACACCATAATACCTTCAAGTTGGAACTGAAGAACAGATTCTCTGCTTTAGAAGGCCTAACATCAGAAGAAGTGGATATTTCGGAAGTTAACAGAAAAGTAACCAAAGCTCTTATGGAAACAGCAACAAAATTAGCTGGGTCTAAGAACAAGTTGCATGTGAACAAATTATCAGGAAAAACCAAAATGTTGATGCAAAAAGAAGAGAGATGAGGACAACTAAAGAAGATGTGACTTCCAAAGTGGAATATATAGAGCTATGCAAGACAGTATGAAAAAGTACCACTGAAGACGTAAGGAAATTCAACTGTGAGCTAGTGAGGAAAGCAATTGAAATCAACCAAAGCCTAAAGATAGCAAAGGGACATCTCAGTAAGGGAAGAAAACAGATTATGGCTCTGAGAAAATGAAGATGGTTCTGTAACAAGAAATAGAGGCAAAATTTTGACAAGAGTGAAAGATTTCTACTCCAAATTATATGAAAGGGATGATAAATGTACTCCAGACATCATGAAAGGTAACAGAGTTCTTCCAGTACTCCCAGCAGAAGTTGTTCATGCAATCAAGAACATGAAGCGGGGGAAAGCTCCAGGAGAAGATGGAATTACTGTAGACATCATACAAGAAGCAAGTGGAGAAACTGAAACAGTACTCGCCCAAATTTTCACACGATGCCTTAATGAAGGGAAGATTCCTGAGGATTGGAACAACGCTACAATGATCCTGCTACATAAAAAAGGTGACATTGAGGATCTTAAGGAACTACAGACCTATCAGCCTCCTCTCAGTGGTTTATAAAATCTTCACTAAAGTTCTTTCACACCGCTTGAAGGTAACACTGGACATGGCTCAACTGAGAGAACAAGCTGGATTCAGGAGTGGCTACAGCACAATAGATCATATCCACGTACTGAGAGAACTAATCGAAAGAGCAAGGGAATATGAACTTCCATTATGCATGGCTTTTATCGATTATGAAAAAGCCTTTGATTCGGTGAAACCATCAGCAGTTACAATGTCTCTGAAATCCTGCGGTATTGAAGATGCATACATTAATATTATTAATATCATCTATGAAAATGCAAGTGCAAAGCTTCGGCTGTTTGAAAATACAACACACATAAAAATTGGAAAGGGAGTGAGACAAGGTGACACCATATCTCCAAAGCTCTTTAATGCCACATTGGAAAATGTCTTTCAATCACTGAACTGGGAAAACAAAGGGATAAAGATTAATGGAGATTATCTAACCCACCTTCGTTTTGCTGATGACATAGTCATTTTTGCAACTACCCCATCAGAGCTGCAGAGTATGATCCAGGAACTTGCTGACAAGAGTAAAGAAGTGGGATTAAAAATGAACTTTCAGAAGACAAAAGTGATGTTCAATGCTTTTACAAGAAATGAAGATTTATCGATTGATGGAGAAAAACTGGAGATAACAGATACGTATGTTTATCTTGGACAGCAGATATCAAGTGAGGGTCACATTGATGAAGAAATTAATCGGCGTACAAAACTTGCCTGGAGAGCTTTTGGAAGAAACAGCATAATTTTCAAGAGCAATATGCCATTATGTCTTAAAAGAAAAGTGCTTGATCAATGCATCCTTCCAGTGCTTACGTATGGTGCAGAGACGTGGACCTTAACTAAAAGAGACGTACAAAGGCTGCAGACAACTCAAACAAGCATGGAGAGGTGCATGCTTGGTGTAACCAGGAGAGATAAGAAGAGGAACTCATGGATCCGAAAAATGACGAGAGTGGAAGACATCATGATCAGAGTTAAATCCCTGAAATGGCAATGGGCTGGACATACTACCAGAAGGACAGACCATCGATGGACAGCCGAAATTTTAGATTGGATTCCAAGGGACAGGAAAAGACCCAGAAGAAGACCACATGGAAGATGGGTGGATGAAATTCGAAAGTATGCGGGAGTGACATGGAGGAGACTGGCACAAGACAGATCGTTGTGGAGGAAACTTGGGGAGACCTTCGTCCAGCAGTGGATTGATAATGGTTGACAATGATGATGATGATATATGGTATTTCTATGAATTGTTTTGTATAAGCGTTTCGTCATTGGGAATGTGCAATGCAATACTCTAGATCTGCATCTGCGTGATTATATTTTGTACTCTATGGATGCAATGCCACCAAGTTTTGTGTCCAGAGATAAAAATATACAAGTATTAAAAAAAAGTTGCCTTTAAAAATGAATTTCTTTATTAAATAAGAGTTTTTTCTTACTTCTTCGGACTCCGGGGTCTTTATGTGACCGACTTTTCTGTCCGAAAATTCTGCTTCTGGATCAACATTTGTGTCAGTCTGCAGATTATACATCAGTGCAGATTATACGAAGGTAAAAAAAAAAATTGTTCGGATTCCAGGGGCTGTGGATAATATAACGAAAATTACGGTGATTCAAGAATTTGCGAGACCAGAAAAAAAAAAAAATGAGTGAATACCGTCCCCCACCCCCCAGAGTGAGATAAGCTAAAGACTGAGAGTAAAGCACTATTTTTTTTTTCAGAATATTTTTCTATCCCTGCCTATGATCCAGTTAAAAGATAAAAAATACTATGAGAAAGAAGAAAGTCATCCAAACCCCCTGGTAAAACAAGCACTCTCATATGACAATACTTCAGTTCAGAAATATAGAAGGCTAAAACATGTTCTAGAAGAAATGCCACACAAAAAATAAAAATCCCACTTCATATTGAGATTATCCTCTAAGAGCATAAAGTGATTTCAAAATTATTTTAGTGCATGAGATATAGAACACAAAAATTTTTACACCAATGAAATTCCCATGTCCGTTACATTTGGAACTTACTTAGAAGGGTGTACCGAAATTTCTCTCTCAAGTGGAAGAAAGATAAATAAATCAGCTGTTTCAAGAGCTGGTTTATTGTTACTTGGTGTTGTAATGTTTTCTTATGCAATGTTTTTATTTTTCAAAGGTTTTGCAGTTGGGTCATTTTCTCCTTCCCATTGTCAGTCACTGGAGCATTATTTGCAGCACCTGGTTGCAGAGGTATGATGCAGCAGTAAATTCGGGTAAAAATGTTAGGGACGCTTGTAACATCTTTTCATAATAGGCAATCATATGCTCCTACAAAACTAATTTTTCCACATTTTTTTTTTTACTTTTATTTTCTTGTCAGGATACTTTTTACTCACTTTTACCTTTTCTGTTTTTTTCCTCCTCACAAGAAGCTCTTTAAGCACTACATATTCCAAGTCTAAATCTTTCTAGAAATTGTTGAATTCAATTGTGTGTGTTTTTATCATAACACTAACCAGTGCCCCAAGCATTTGCCTACACCAATCAACACCACAGGTCATTCATAACCTTTGCTGAGTATGTGGTAAAACAGACAGGAAGTGCAGTCCATTTTGAAGTACAAAAACGTAAGAGGAACAAACAATTGGTTTTACTATCAGCCATTCTAATGTCTGAATGCTACATAACAACGAAAATGTCCTGCTTTAGTCAAACTGGCTGGACTTGCAAATCCCAGTGCATCGCATAGTCCCGTGAATCAATCCACTTTGTTTACACAAAATCCATGAGTTACGAAGCTGTCATTGCAAGATGTTGAAAAACTACGAACTGACTTGCAAATCCCAGTGCATCACAGTTTTTCAATATCGTGCAATGACAACTTCATTACTCGTGGATTATATATTGTGCACAACATTTGAATTTAGTTGTTTACACAAGCCTGTGCACACCCATGATCACCGGACAAAGAAACTACCTCCACATAAATTTCATGCGGAGTATCAACAACTCATTTCGTCGACAGGTACATTTTGTCGACACTATACAGTATATGCTTTCGTAAAATCTACAGTTTTCAATTTAGAACCACCAAATTTGGTATACTATCTCATTGTACTCTACACAAACTTGGACCACAGACGGAAGAGGTCGGGGCCCGGGGTCAAGGGGCCCCAAACAACATTTTCGTAAAACCTACAGTTTTCAATTTAGAACCACCAAATTTGGTATACTATCTCATTGTACTCTTACACCACCTTAGACCACAGACGGAAGAAGTCGGGGCACGGGATTAAGGGGCCCCATTCAACATTTTTGTAAAATCTACAGTTTTCAATTTAGAACCACCAAATTTGGTATACTATCTCATTGTACTCTTACACCAACTTGGACCACAGACGGAAGATGTCGGGACCCGGGGTCAAGGGGGCCCCAAACAACATTTTCGTAAAACCTACAGTTTTCAATTTAGAACCACCAAATTTGGTATACTATCTCATTGTACTCTACACAAACTTGGACCACAGACGGAAGAGGTCGGGGCCCGGGGTCCCAAACAACATTTTCGTAAAACCTACAGTTTTCAATTTAGAACCACCAAATTTGGTATACTATCTCATTGTACTCTTACACCAACTTAGACCACAGACGGAAGGACTCGGGGCCCGGGGTGAAGGAGGTCCCATACAACATTTTCGTAAAATCTACAGTTTTCAATTTAGAACCACCAAATTTGGTATACTATCTCATTGTACTCTTACACCACCTTAGACCACAGACGGAAGAAGTCGGGGCACAGGATTAAGGGGCCCAATTCAACATTTTCGTAAAATCTACAGTTTTCAATTTAGAACCACCAAATTTGGTATACTATCTCATTGTACTCTTACACCAACTTGGACCACAGACGGAAGATGTCGGGACCCGGGGTCAAGGGGCCCCAAACAACATTTTCGTAAAACCTACAGTTTTCAATTTAGAACCACCAAATTTGGTATACTATCTCATTGTACTTTTACTTGGACTACAGACGTAAGAGGTCGGGGCCCGGGGTCAAGGGGGTTCCATACAACATTTTCGTAAAACCTACAGTTTTCAATTTAAAACCACCAAATTTGGTATACTATCTCATTGTACTCTTACACCAACTTAGACCACAGACGGAAGGACTCGGGGCCCGGGGTGAAGGAGGTCCCATACAACATTTTCGTAAAATCTACAGTTTTCAATTTAGAACCACCAAATTTGGTATACTATCTCATTGTACTCTTACACCAACTTAGACCACAGACGGAAGAGGTCGGAGCCCGGGGTCAAGGGAGCCCGGCCCCATACAACATTTTCGTAAAATCTACAGTTTTCAATTTAGAACCACCAAATTTGGTATACTATCTCATTGTACTCTTACACCAACTTAGACCACAGACGGAAGGACTCGGGGCCCGGGGTGAAGGAGGTCCCATACAACATTTTCGTAAAATCTACAGTTTTCAATTTAGAACCACCAAATTTGGTATACTATCTCATGGTACTCTAACTTAGCTCGCAGATAGGGTATTGGAGTGCAGAATTGTGTTGCAGTTCTTAAGTAAAAAATGGAAATTTTTGAGAAAATTTTGTATGAGACTCCCTTTACCCCGGGCCTCGACCCTTCCAAAAACCGTGTACGGTCTAAGTACAATGAGATAGTATACCAAATTTGGTGGTTCTAAATTGAAAACTATAGATTTTACGAAACTGTTGTATGGGGCACCCTTGACCCCGGGCTCCGACCTCTTCCATCTGTGGTCTAACTTGGTGTACGAGCACAATGAGATAGCATACCAAATTTGGTGGTTCTAAATTGAAAACTGTAGATTTTACGAAAATGTTGTATGGGGCCCATTTCACCCCGGGTCCCGACCCCTTCCGTCTGTGGTCTAAGTTGGTGTAAGAGTACAATGAGATAGTAAACCAAATTTGGTGGTTCTAAATTGAAAACTGTAGATTTTACGAAAATGTTGTTTGGGACCGGGCCCCGACCCCTTCCGTCTGTGGTCTAAGTTGGTGTAACAGTACAATGAGATAGTATACCAAATTTGGTTGTTCTACATTGAAAACTATAGATTTTACGAAACTGTTGTATGGGGCCCCTTGACCCCGGGCCCCGACCTCTTCAGTCTGTAGTCTAAGTTGGTGTAAGAGTACAATGAGATAGTATAACAAATTTGGTGGTTCTAAATTGAAAACTGTAGATTTTACGAAAGCATATACTGTATAGTGTCGACGAAATGTACCTGTCGACGAAGTGGCGTCGAAGAAATGAGTTGTCGACGAAGTGAACCAGACCGGTGTGATGGATGTCAGTGAAGCCCAAGTTGTGTGCCAAGATCACTGTAAATGGAGAAGTTTGATACAGCAACAGTAAGTAAATATTCAGTTAAAAATTTATCTGGTAGTTTGCATTTCTTTGTAGAGCTAACCTCTGAATCTCGGAGAACAGCTTAGTGATATGCATGTACATATGTACAATAATTTCCACACTGCAATAACATGGATTTTTTGTACATAAAAATACAGATTCTTTTATACAAAGGAAATAATAGAATAACAACAGAACACACTTTTTTTCCAGTTAAATTTTAGCCGTCAGCTCACTCACTCCCAATTTCCACCGTAAGAAAGCAAACACAATTCAAAAAATTGAAATTGAACCATGCAGAGTGAGTTTACCCAAAATTTTATTTTGGGTATTAATCTTACCTGTTATTTATCCACAGCTGAGGCCCTCCTAATGTGGGGGACACAGCTGAGGATGTAACTGACAGGTCATAAAACCAGATCAGTTAGTTCAGTTTATTCATGGGGCACACTAACTAGCTCTGCAATCAGTCTGTCAGATAAATGTTCAAATGTACAAGTGCTGCTGTGCAGCTTTTGCTTTAAAACTCTCCAATTTGACTTCATCTTTGGGAGGGTGCAATTATTATTAATCTATACTTCCTTCATATGAAAGAAACTTTTTTTTTTTGTATTAAAAAACATGTTATCACAACATCTAAATTGTAGGTATTCTAAGAAATACTCTTCATGAAATGTAGAGATAGACCTAGTTTCTTTTCCCCATGATGGTGGATGTGCACAGGCTTAAGTAAACAAAGTGAATTGATACACAGAACTATGTGATGTGCTGAGATTTGGAAGTCCACTCATTGAACTAAAGCATGGTAAGTTTCATCAAAATAATACATGCCATCAGATCACTCAGCTTACAAGCGTCAAAACTAAAGAACTAGGCTGAGAAAAAAAAAAGCCACACAGTTCAGTAGACTTTGCATCAACCAACTAACAATATGGGAGAAGGGGCCAGAGATTGCACATTTGGAGACTTAAGATGAAATTCCTTGCATCCTTTTGGATTAAAATACATAGTTCTAAAAATTTTGCATTCGAAATCTTGTGAAAAAGTGATAAGAAGTCTTACAGAATGAAGATATACTTGATTAAAATATAATTTAATGGAATATATTTCCAATTTGAAATAGAGAGCAAAAGGGAGGAAATAGCTTACAGGAAAACTTACATATGCTATGCAGTATACCTACAAATTTAGTATCACTGTGGTGAGAGACATCAGCTTTATTCTTAGTCCTGTAGTAATGGCTCTATCCCATCTTAGAAACCATTAGTCCTATTTTACAGATGGACAACTGCTCCCACATTTCAAGATTGTGGGAATGCTATCAAGGTATTCATAAGAAATGGATAAACAACCAGAATAAATAATTAAGTCCACAAATAAGAAAGCACTGTAAATAAATGCCAATATTTTCACAAATCAAGCTTAAATCCAAAAGGCCACAGAAAAAAGGCTACGAATGATAGATCAATGTTTCACATCAATCTTGCTAATGTTTCAACAAAGAAAATGTGTCATACAAATCCTCTAAGTTTTGGTAGACAGAGCATCTCACAAAACTTAAAAGAAGCATAACAATACATTCAAATGAAAAGATCAGAAATAAAGCAAAGAAAATATTATTTTTTTTATTTTATTTTTTTGCTGAGATCACGCTATCATGAAAGTAGCAGACTCCCCATTCATAGACCCCTGTTTGATAAGAAATCAGTGACTAAATCAATACACTTTTTTTGCTTGATCTGTCTTTCTTTCAGATGGTGAAACTGACTTGTCATGTGCAACAAAACACTAACAAAAGTAATTACATTTCCCTTCAAATCTGTCTAGATGGTGCAGCTCAAAATACATTTTCAACTCCTTTTATTCTGTAGACAACAGTTTTTCATGCTTAAGAAGCACAAAGTGAAGATTTTGAGGGCATGTCTGCACATTTTGCGCATACAGGGTCACTTCTGCAAATGTCACCAAGGTGAGATGTAACAGTGTAACCTAAAAATGTCTCAATAAGGAACGTGATTACTTTGTACAGACAGACAACTCTCGCAACGACAATACATACTAATCACCAGGTTGTTGACGAACTCTGGAGCCAAAGATTTCCATTCCTCAATGAGGTCAATGCATAACTTGGGAAGGGTTCTGAGGGGGGGGGCTGACAAGATCCACGCTCTGCAGAAAATCGTCAACAAGCTGAGTTCTGTGTGAGACGAGCATTATCATCAATCAAAAGGAACTGAGGGCCATCAGCTCCCAAAAATAGTCTGACACAGGGTTCTAGGATCTCATCTCTATAAAGCTCAGCATTCATATTGCCTCCTTCAAACACTTGGAGTGGTGTGCTGCCATTGAACATAATGTCATTCCACATGAGCAGACTACCACCTCTGAAAGGAGTCTCATTTGTGAACGTTTGCAGGATCCTTAAAGGTTCTCTGTTCCCTCCAGATGAAATGCCAACGAGAATCCACTTTTAGACTGAATCTCAACTTGTCTGTAAAAAGAACACCGGCCCACTGATCTGGGGTCCAGGAACGAAATATGTTGCCTACGTCAGTTAAGCAAGCTCTCTCCATAAACAATGGGGTCCCTTGGTAAAAAAGGCCAATGACATTCAGCCTTCGATATACACTGACGAAAAAAAAAAATCCCAACACCACGAAAAAATAGTTGTAGAGGAATGAAATGGCGGCAATACATTTGTATAGGTAACATATTTAATCGATTAAGGTTTCAATGTCACAGCTTAATGTAAGCACGAGAAGAGCCATTTTAAATGTGAAATGCTGGTACATTAATAACCAGTGTAACCGACAGAATGTTGAATGCAAGCACGCAAACGTTCATGCATTGTGTCGTACAGGTGCTGGATGTCAGTTTGTGGGATGGAGTTCCATGCCTGTTGCACTTGGTCGGTCAATACAGGGACGGTTAATGCTGGTTGAGGGTGACGCTGGAGTTGTCGTCCAATGATGTCCCATACGTGCTCGATTGGTGAAAGATCTGGTGATCTAGCAGGCCACAGCAACATGTCGACACTCTGTAGAGCATGTTGGGTTACAACAGTGGTATACAGGCGAGCATTATCCTGTTGGAAAACACCCCTGGAATGCTGTTCATGAATGGTAGCACAACAGGTTGAATCACCAGATCGACGTACAACTGTGCCGTCAGGGTGCATGGAATAACCACGAGAGTGCTCCAGCTGTCATAGGAAATTGCTCCCCAGACCATAACTCCAGGTGTAGGTCCAGTATGTCTCGGCCGCAGACAGGTTGGTTGCAGGCGCCCACCTGGCTTCTTTCTAACCAACACACGGCTATCACTGGCACCCAGGCAGAACTGGCTTTCATCAGAAAACACAACAGATCTCCACTCCGTCCTCCAATGAGCTCTAGCTTGACACCACTGACGTCGCAAACGGCAGTGGTTTGGAGTAAGTGGAATGCACGCTACAGGGTGTCTGGCTCGGAGCTGTCCTTCAAGTAACCGATTTGTAACAGTTTGTTGTGTCACTGTGGTGGCAACTGCAGCTCGAATTGCTGCCGCAGACGCAGTACGATGCGCCACGGCCATACGCCGTACACAGTGGTCTTCCCTCTCAGTAGAGCCACGTGGCCGGCCGGAACCCGGTCTTCTTGAGGCAGTACCTTCCCTTGACCACCTCTGCCAACAATCATGCACAGTGGCTACATTCCTGCCAAGTCGTTCTGCAATATTGCGGAAAGAAAATCCACCTTCTCGTAGCCCTATTACACGACCTCGTTCAAACTCCGTGAGCTGTTGATAATGGCTTCTTCGTCTTCTTAAAGGCATTCTTGACTAACATCAACACACTACGTCGAATCTCAACGATAACTAACGCTCACGAACGTTACAGCGCGTATTTACAGCAAACTTGCTTTGCATGTTCTGAGGCGCTACTAGCGCCACACGTATACGCCGAGCACGAAATTTGCATAGATGTCATCTTACAGATGTACTCTCACCGCCTACCAACTGTCGTTTATCTAACACAACCCCTTCTTGGTGTTGGGATTTTTTTTTCCGTCAGTGTACGTACCGTTTGCCTTGATACCATAGTCACAATGGCAGCAGAGCTCCAAAGATAATTGCCACGCTGTATATTGGACCTAAGATGCTTTGTGGTTAAAGCAACATAAATTACATAATGGTCCTCATGACGTGTTGTACGCCTCAGACGACCTTGGTCAGGCCTTCATGACACCCCACTAATGTTGTTGAATTTCTGCCATAACTGTGAAACCATTCTGGGATGGATACTCAAGTTTCTTGCGACCTGTGCCTGAGAATGGCCTGCTCTTAGTTGGCCTATCGCTCACCTCTGCACTGCATCAGATACATGTGAATGAGACATAAGGAATGCATTTTGCAGCCACTGGAACACTTATTATATGCGCTGTCAGTGAGAAATGTCACTGCCATTCCTCATTGGCTTTCAGTATGTAACTAAATTTACATATTGGACTGCATTTTGCTCACTGATATACAGATTTTACTGCAGGCATTTGTTTCTCATGTACATTTGCATATGTCCTGTGAACATTGTAACATTTCATTGAGCACTTTGGATTATTTGCCACCCTATTGCCTTCTAGACTTTAATTTTGGACACCAGTGTAGAAACTACAATTCATTCTGCTAACAAATATGCAGACCAGAAAATTTCCACAGCAACGTACAGAGAAGCATCACAGAAACGTTTCAGCATTTAATGGGGTCATCAATGATCACGAAAATTCAGTTTCACAGCAGGAAAACACCGACCAACTGGACACACACTAACAACTCTCAATGAGATGGTTCACGGACTGACATTCTATATAAGGCCTAATTTTCAAGTTACAGAATCTGTACACCAGCACTGATTGAACTGTTATCAATCACATAACCCATAGGCCACTACACTTTAATTTTTTTTTTTTTTAATTTTATATTTGAGTTATATCTAAGCAACCATTTTTATAATTTTGGACATTAACATAACATACACTGAAGATTATGTGGAATGTGGACAAATATACCCCATTAGTTCAGCCCACAGAAGCTCAATGATACTGAGATACAGGGACTAGGCTGGCAGTGCAGACGCTTCAACTTTTCTTGTTTCTGAAATAATCCTTTCACTCAATTTGCTTTATCATGAAATTGTCAATTTTCAATAGGCACACACGAATGCAACATGAGCCAAAGATTGGATATATACATATTTTTTTATCACAGTGCTGTTTACACAGCTGCTATTATAGTTAAGAAATACTTGAATGAGAGTAGAACATTCAACAACTACCAGTATCTTCTTTGTCCTGTACCTGCTAAATGTGACATGATGACTATTCAACTTTGGAAGCCCTTTGATACCATTCCCTTTTCCTTCACTTCTGACAAATTCAGTTGAACACTAATAAGACCATGCAGTTTCATAAAGCTTTCTGGTAGATGTCACACACTGTATCTTCTCATGTTCACATATATTTGTGCAAAGATATATACACACTGCCCATGGCCCTAATAAAAATGGGCAGGCATTTTATGAGGGCTAACCAAAAATATTCACAGATGAAGGATCTTGGCTACACTGTGATAATTAGCAGCACAGGAAGTAGCTACAAAGGTTTCTACAAACTTCCTGGATGTCTAAGGAACAAAACTGGTTACCCATGTTGTCAACATATGCCTGCTACAGTCAGTACATGATAGTAGTTTTTGAATCACAGTCAGAGGCAAAAGACATCAGCTTTCCGTACTGAGCCATTGAATGTCATCCTTAGATATTAATTTCATCCTAAGCCATTGAATTATCCTGTGATGGTTATATTCAAATTAATCGGAAACTTGAGACTTAGTTGTTCTGGGTGGTGTAGTGGGTAGCATACTCAGGCACAATCCAGGAGATGAGGATTCGATTCCAGCTCCAGGACGACGAAATTTTCAGGTTTTTGGATATTATCTGACTTAACATCCATGTCATATTTACACCAATAAACGGATTCACATCTTCCAACTTTGTAACTGTTCTTTGTCTCTGATGAAGCCTTAAATAACACGAGCATGACTAACTGATCACAATATGAGTACTTTGACAACATGGATGATAATTTTATTTCTAATATATATATTCAGACTGTACAAACATTTGAGCAACTTCCAGTCTGGCTGAATGCCACAGCAATGCTGCTACTATTCAGTTCTGGATATTTTTCTATCACCTCTTATGTATGTCCTTAAAAATGTCCACACAAAGGGTTGCCCCCCAAAATACTAAACTGGTCACAGTGTTGGCACTACACTGCACACTAAAGTTACTCCAAAAGTAGAATCAGTAAATCATGGCAGATGTATGCACTGTTATCAGGCTAGACAGCTTAAAATGAGTAAAACATTTTTATTTGCTTGTGTACAAGGCTGGATATTAAAATACATAAAAACAAAGGTCTAGCAATACTGATTTCATTTTTCTTTTCTGTGCAATCACATATTATTAGCATATCAAAAAGAGCCTACCACAAAACAATAATGGTTCCGATTACACATATACTGGGTGGATCAAAAGTCCGTTTAAATTTCAAAACTTTATAACAAAAGAACAAATGTATGTATTACAGAGTGGTTTCTACAAAAAGCATCAGCTAACTGGGGGATTTTGTTTGGCAACAGAAAAACTTTTAGTTCAAATGGTCACCAAAAGAGGGTGATAATGGCTAAAAAGTTTGTAAATATAGTGAAAATACACCTGTTACAATAATTTGGTGCTGTTATTACAACTGCAACTGTTTGACTTGTCCTCCACCACAAGGTATTACAACATTCAATTGTGTGATAATTCTAAGTAACCGCCAAATGTAGCATGTCCGAGTGAATGCAACAGACTTTGTGGCAAATAACTTCCTTCCGTTATGGCAGTGTGAAAGATCTTGTATGGTACACTCTGGATTTTAAATGACCCCACAACCAGAAATGCATAGGTGTCCGATCTGGAGACAGAGGTGACCATGGGATGCTGCAAGGCCTTCTGGCTTTTTTCTTCCCTTCCTGTACCAAATGTGATTACAAGAAAGTTCTTTACTGGAGATGCAACAGGAGCTATCATATCATCCTGCATAAACATGCCTGTGGGCAACCAATTTCATTCTTGCAAACATGGCATCACACTTCCACACAGAAGTTTCAAGTAGCATTCAGCATTTACTGAGCATGTCTTTCAGTCATTTTTTGCAGAACAATTCCTCAAAGAAAAAAGGACCAAGAATGATGGATGCAGCGAATCTAAACTAACCATAACTCATGGTGAATGTAGTGGTTTTTCTGTGTGTGCATGTGGATTACATTGTGCCCATATTTGGCAATTCTGCATATTGACAGATCCATGTAACAAAAAAAAAAAAAAAAAAATGTGCATCGGTACACAACGCATTTAACAACCACTGGAGATCCTCAGTGATCTTTGCAGAACCCATCTGGAAAATCCCTCTCACTGTGTGGCATCTACCAGTAACAGCTAGAGTAAAGTATGTAGTTTATATGTGTACAGATTTCACAAACCATGAAGAATTAAAGTTACTGATGCTCTCGGTATGCTAAAACATCTTATTGCTTCACAAACGCTGTTTGTTTGAGGTGTTAATTTGTCTATTTGTGATGCCACAAACATTTGAACGGGACTCCCTTAACATTGCTTTCCTGGGTAAGGGGCAATCCAGTAAACTTCCTGTTTCCTCAAATCGTCTTGCCAGACACTGAAAACAGGCACAGATGAAAGGACTTTGGTCCTTTCTGCGTTCGGGACTTTCACAAAGCTTCTGTTGCCAATTCTCTGCTTACACAAAAAAGCTTCATTAACAAGGCTTCATCTGGCAAAGTAAGCATCGAGCAACACTCCTCTTGCAGGGCTTATGCTACACATTTGCCAAGTCACCAAATGCAAGTAAATTCGAAATATGGAGAGAAAAAATCATAATCAACAAAAATGGTGGATGATTTTTGAAATCTTAGGCGATTTTTCAATCAAGTAAACTGCAATTCACTGTAATTTTGGGGCAAACGTGCAACTGATACAATTCTAAAGTTTGATTTTCATAGCTGTAGTGCTTAAAATGGTGCTGCTTAGAGCGATTTTAAACCCATGAAATACCCATCATGGCTGCTCGGTAGTCATTTGAGGAAGTGATTAAAGTGAGAGCCACTGGAGGTGGGAGATGTTGGGAGGGAAGAAACTCTTCTGTACTTTACAGATGATTCCCCTTTGGGCCATCCCACTTTCTGTATTCTGTAGGCCATCTCATGGAAAGCATGCCTAGAATAGTCATAGCAGTCACAAGATCCAATGGTGGGAAGATAATGTTCTAATTTTGGCTAATAAAGTTTTTGTTTGACCAAGGTGCTAGAATTTATGGCAGGCATTACAGAACAGTGCATTAACATGTAAAATCAAACAATGAATGTACTGGGTAGCTTAGCAGAAAAAGATCTTCAGATCTTTAAGGAGACTTAGAAACTTAGAAGTTTAAGGAGATAGATATTTGACTTAGAAATTTAAGGAGATAGATCTTAAAGGACATAGGAGACTTAGAAGTCAATAACTTTCACAAAAACAAAACAAAAAAGTATGTATGAATGGATTTAACTATAAGCCACTGTTAGTGAACAATTCTTGCATCAAACAATGTTGCTTTAAAAATATCTGTGTAAATTTAAATGTAACACACGCATTAATGCAAAAGCAGTAGCATGTACATACAACAGGAAAAAATGTAGCATGCATAAACTGTAACCTAATAAAGTGGTGATTTTCTTGAATAGCAGCAAAAACTGACTAGTTCTAGTAACAATATTTTTCTGACAGCCGATTCCACTGACCATTTTTTCCATTGTTTCTGACCTGTCAGCCTGCTACGTTATTACCTGCAAAAGCAACCAACTCTGGTCAGCCAACTTTGTGAACACACTAGCTGTATGAGCAGATGTTCTTGATATGCTGGTTCAAAAGAAAAGATTCTTAAAAAAAATTACTCTGTCAAACTCTACCAATATAACTTTTCCCATTGTATAGACAGACTACTTTTACTTGAAGCACTACAAACACTATTATGCATTGTCACGCAATGACCAAAGCAGAAGCAAACACAAGCAAAGGTCAATATCTGTGATTTAAAATGCATTTCCCCCTCAATCTACCACTAACGGGACTGAAGTACGTCTGCTTAGCCTGGTGAAATGATGGTTGTGAAAAAGAAAAACATACATCAAAGACCTAACACAAACACTGAAACCACATGAAATTCCTACAAAAATTAGGGTTATCACACCATTTATAGTTACCAAAAAATTACATAACACATAACACCATGACTTTTCAGTAAAACTACGAATTTCGGCTGTAAAGTGTTGCACTTGCACAGTTTAATAAAAATGTTTTGCTTACTTTGAAGATTTTTCCCCCAACAAGTGGCTTTTGAAAACTTACTGATAAGAACGCTTCAAAAAGAAAAACCGAGAAAAAAAAATCAGAGTTCTGCTGGAATGGTGCATGCACTGCAGGTTCATCCACAAAAATGAAGTACCAAAAGCATAGTATGTTATTTTTACAAAAGTGAAAATTTGATGTGCAACAGTTATGCCACTAATAAGGAAGACAAAGTATCACACTTTAAACAGGGAAAAGCTTGAATTAAAAAAAAAATCAAGAACAAACTACAATAAACAGCACATTACTCAAAGTATAACACCAACCAAACATAACATGCAATCACACAGTTTTTAAAATAGAACTTTACATAATTTGAATTTTATTGTAACTGCAACAACAGGCACATTTGCAAATTTTCATTGCACATAACTTTTGGGCAAAAAAAATCAGTTTTCATACAGAAATTTAAGCTATTTAATTTATCCAAACTCTCAAAACTTTTGTTATTCCAAATTTCTCAACACTTTTTCAGTTTTTTTTTAATTTCTATGACTAATTCAATTTCATGACTCACTTAATTTCCATGACTCTCATTTCATTTTTCTTTTTTTCTGTCTCCTATTTTCCCAGTTTTCGCTTAACTGGAAATCTTGCAATGTAAGCAATCAATAATGCATAGAAACAAAGGGTAAGAGAGGGGAATAACAAACAAAATGCATGCTCATTATTTTTCAGAACTGATTTGCCATATAACTGTGTCGTCCTCCTTAAAAAGCAAGAAAGAAAGTTAATTTACACTTTCTGAAGTACTGAAAACATGAGAATTAAGTTATGAATTACATGGCATAAATATGAAAAAAAAAACTAAACATGATAAACTTACCAAAAACTAAATATACTCACGGACAATGAAGTTTGTGCAACTTAGAAGAAAATGTGCTACAACCACGAAACTTTGCAAATAGCTAGAGTGCGTGCTGGTATGCAAATGATGCACGTTTGGTGCGAGTGCGCATGACCGCACACCCTGTGATGGTGCTGCAAGCACAAACCAGCAGCCTCATAAACCGGCGTGTAGTCGATGCCCCATGAAAAAGCACTGGCCGACGCAAGCAAGAGTACAGAGTGACAAGAATGCCGAGTCGGAGTAGACGACAAACCAGCAGCCTCATAAACCGCCGTGTAGTCGATGCCCCATGAAAAAGCACTGGCCGACGCAAGCAAGAGTACAGAGTGACAAGAATGCTGAGTCGGAGTAGACACCAGAGACATCGATTTACGCAACTTACAGACTTTGAGAGAGGCCTGATCATCAGGCTGAAAACCGCAGGTTGGTCGGTGTGCTGTATAGCTTGCCACACGGATCGTTCTGACCATACTATCAGACTGTGTTGGGAGCAGTGGGTACGTGACAGCACTGCCACACGATGGAGCGGCTCCGGATGGACCAGGAGGACCACTGGTAGAGAAGATCAAAAGGTCATGCACCAGGTACGAACGGATCCCACGGGGACCTGGTCCACTATACAAGCAGATGTAGCGGATCCTGTGTGCCCACTAACCATTTCCCGACGACTCGCAGAAGCGAATCTGCGATCCCAGTGCCCCTTACGTGTGCTGCCATTAACACTGGAACATCGCCAGCTCCGTGTGCAGTGGTGCCAGGCCAGAGTGACATGGAACGCCACAGACTAGCGATGTGTGGTGTTTAGCAATGAGTGCCGCTTTGTTTTGGGGACAGATGATCATCACGTCCAGGTGTGGAGGTCCCCGGGTCAACAGCACAATCCCAACCTCGCTATAGAGCGCCACACCTCCCCCACTGCTGGCATTATGGTTTGGGAGCCATTGCCTACAATAGGCAATCAGCTCTAATAGTGGTAAAAGGATCATTGATGGGCCAGCGGTATGTGGACGAGATCCTACAGTCCCATGTGCTCCCATTCCTGGCTAGGACTCCAAGTGTGCTATACCAGCAGGATAATGCACGCCCGCACATGGCTCAGGTTGCCCAGGACTGCCTACGCCATGTCCAGACACTTCCATGGCCTGCTCGCTCCCTGGACATGTCCTCTATCAAGCATGTGGGAGACCGTTGAAACACTGATTGCCACCGTGCCACCCTATCCGGGATTTGTAGCATACCATCCAACACGTGTGGACCAGTCTGCCGCAGGACAACATCAGGCGTCTGTTCGTCTCCATACTGTACCTACTGCAGCATTTATTGCCGCACGAGGCAGTGCAGCGTGCTATTGAAAATGACCGGACTGTATGCCATAGATCCCTCTGTAATTGTCCTGCAGCTGTGTTTTTGCCATCATGTGTATCATTCATCTGTATCATTATATCCACAAAATTTCAGTTCAATCCAACGCTTTCTTCTCGGTGAGCAAATTTCATTGTCCATGAGGGCATGATAAACATTGAGTGCATTACCTGAACTTCCCTGGGTCTGTGAGTGCATAATAAACATTGAGAGCATTACCTGAACTTTCCTGGGTCTGTGAGTGCATGATAACCACCAAAAACTAAATATGAAAAACTTATTTGCTTGCAACATGATTTGAGCACTGTTTCTTATTTATTCTATGAGAAACAACAGGTTCTCTAATATAAGTTACATAAAATAGACATACCTTAAAAGTACTCTTGAAGACAACAAGGGGTTGCTAATTCCACATCTAACAAAATACAGAAAAACATTTCAGAACACAGCACAGACAATGCAAAAAACTGTAATATTACTTTTACATTTAATATGATTATCATAAATTTAGAAACCATTTACTATCATCAGTCACAGTCCTTATTTTATCATTGAGACTCCAAAACCAGGGCAGTGTTCTAGAAACACAATAAGTCCTAGTTCCAGAACATTTTCTCTTGGGGATGGGGGCCAATGAAAATTTATGAGTGTGCAAAGTACAATTTTCACTGTGGCTACCTACTATGATGCATTACCTGAACTTTCCTGGGGTCATTCCCAGCAAGCTTCTGGTGGGAGTGATTACACCTCCAGCAGTATGTCTGAAAAAAAAAAAAACTACCTACAAACAAAGGTGAAAGTTTTACATAAAAAAAAAGTTCACCACCTAAAAATAGATGTAAAATAAAAAAATAAAAGCTTTCATTCCCTGAAAGTACACTGGCCACCATCTGCAATGATTGTATCTGCTATTCCTACCTTAATTATCCTTTTAATTTATCACACACCTAAATGAACAGGAATGACATCCATTGATATGGAAGCCTGATAACAGACAGCAGACTGCCATATGACTGTATAATTCAATAGATGCCATGACAGCCTCACATGAAGCAATGAGAAGTGCAACTTCAACAAAACAACAGACATCACCTGTTTCAGAGTGGTTCCGTTGCTGGCATGTTACTGGCTGAAGCCTTTGTAATAAAAGGTTATGGGATTCAATAGGAAAACGTGGAGCACAGTCTGTCGGGTAAATTGCGCACGGAAATAAACATGGAAAACTTCAACTGGGTGAAGAAGAAGTGGATAGAAGCAACTCTACAACAGAACTGAGACACAGGTTAGTTTGCAGGGTATGAAAATATTAAAAGTACTTAAAAATCAACATAAGCATATGCATGGAATTAAAACATATGCAGTGTAGGATTTGTGCATAAGCCTCGTTTCAATACTCAATAAACTCTGATGGTGTAAGGTAAAGAGATACGTACAATGGAATGGAACTACGTATATGCTGTGTTGAATTTGTCTACAAAAGTTGTATTTTAACACACAACCCACTAGACAAACTATGCTGGTACATGGAACACATAGACACACATATGCAGGGAGGAAGGTTGAAAAGTTTTTAGAACAATATAGATTGAAAATGTTGACATGAAGAACAATATTGCCATCTGTGTTGTGCCTCTTCCTGTGTGTTCACAGAAATTTTCAGGTTCATACAGTTTTTCGCCACGAAAGACAGGTTCTTCTATGAACGAGGCATTCTGCAGCTCACTGAAAGATGGTAAAAAGTTATCGAACAAAACGGGCATTATATCATTGTTTGATCTTTGTTCTTTCTATCAATAAATGACCTTTGCAAAGCATGGTTAAAATACGTCATGACTTTTCCGACAACCCAATACTTCAGTTCAACAATCCTTCATTTCTTTCTCTGTCATATAAAACTTTAATGGCTATTAAGATGAATCCACTTGTTATGAAAGAATTAACAAACAAAAGAACTGTGACTAGAATTCCTGCTGTGTCATGCCGAAATTTAAAAATCACTTCCACATGAACTGTACTATAAAAATACTTGTATGAATAAAGTAAAAAGAACCTGATATCAATTACAGGGCTGGACAAATCCCAGGTGTCGGGTCACCCAGGTGCCTAGAAATCTGGCCCTGGCGCCCAATTTCTTTTACTTAAGATTTCGTAATTTGCAGTACATACCGTAATCTGTGTTGCATAATCTGCAGATTATCTGTCAAAAACTCATAAATTTAGGTACTACAAATAATACACCTAAAGAGAAGTAAAAAATGTGCTGCGTTTTAAAAAATCTGTGAGTTAATTGTCAGGAGAGGTGGTGTTATTGGAAAAGTACCAAAAATGTGGTAACAGAAAAACATGACGCAACACAGAGATAGAAGACCCCCAAGGAGATGTAATAATATTTTTTTTTTTACTTATGAGCATTCTGAAAAAAACATACCGCAATGAAGATGGTAGCATTTGAATGCACGGAAGCCCACAGAGCTATTCCATGGCACGTAACCATTATGAGAATCACATTCATTAGTTTTGCTGCGTTAATCCTATTAGTTATGGGGTTTTATTTCATTGTTCAGTTGAAAAATGCTCAGAAAAGAGACATACTATGGATTGTCCATAATTTCTATGGATTTTTTAGGTTTAATTAATGAACTATAGTAATGCTGCAAAAGCTAGGGATTTTAATTCTTTATTTACTCAAAAGTAACACAAAAGCACTTAAAAATGAGTTACTTTTTTAATAAGACTATCATTTCTTTCTTACATCTTTAGACTTCTGAGTCAGTCATCCTGTGAATTGCAGCTTTTCTGTTGGAAATTACGGTTCACGATTAACATGACAGGTGTTGATTATATGTTGTTGTTGTTTTTGTTGTTTTTTTATTTCATGTTCTGCAACAAATATGCTGCCGGATTATATGCCACAGCGAATTATGCGTCGGACTTTATGTATTTATTTTTTCACTGCCTGTGGATTATATTCCACCACAGATCCTAAGAAGGATTTTTTTTTTTTCGAATTTTATGGTCTGTAAATTATATGAAAAAAATATGATACTTTGAATTAATATGCACAAGATATGATTTCCACTAGTAGTGTTTTCATAAAAATCTAAAATTTTAATTTTTTGGGAACAGCAACTGAAAGAATGGGAAAAGAAAATGATGAAGCTAATAGGAACTTTATTTTGTAGTAAGTGGGATAAAAAGAAAAAAATTGACAACAAATACCTATAGTTATTAATACACCAATTACACTTAAAATAGTACTGGTGATCCGAATTTCTTGGCGTAGAAATTCGCCAAGAAATTCGGATCACTAGTACTATTTTAACAAATATAGTTTATCACTTAATGTTCCAGCATCACCACCAGACATTTCTTTTCATGCATTATTCTTTGCAATTTGACTCTGTTTCTCTGGCTCCTAAATTTTGGGAGCTGGCTCCAAGACCTGAAACATATTTGTCAAGCCCCATTAATTACATCCTGTGATGAAAAAATGGCTGAAGCAACAGAAAAAACTCAGATGTGAAAAAGAAATATTTCTCAACTTCATAATGTTTTTAACTCATGCACAGATATGACAAAATAATATAATGCCAAACAATAACCCTAACTCAGCAGTTGTGAACCATCTCATTCATGAAAAATCAGAAACAATATCATCTTACAGACAACTAAGACACTGAAAATACGGAGAAACAGACAAAAAAACAAGTTAAAGAGCAATAATAAATGTACTCTAGAGCACTACCAACAAGAAATAACCTACTCACACCAGCCTTTCACAACAGATTCATTCACATGTTGCATAATTCCACAAAATAGCAGAAAATTAAACATTAATAGGATTAATCCTCAAGTCTGATAAATAAAGATATCAGAAACAAATATAAGTATATACATAAATTAATAACATCTAGTGAAATTGAAGTGTATAGGTTTGTCTGTTGAAGGACACTACACTTATAAAAAAAATTGGAAAGGGAGAAAAACAAGGTTGATACCATATCTCCAAAATTCTTGAAAAGCCACATTGCAGAATGTCTATCACTCCCTGAAGAAGGAAGACAAAAGGGCAAAAATTAATGGAGATTATTTAGCCCACCTTCATTATTTAGCTGATGACTTTATTTTTGCTAGTAGTCCTTTAGAGCTCCAGTGGACAATTCAGGATTTGCTAACAAGAGCAAAGAAGTGCATTTAAAATTGAACTTAAAGAAATCAAAATTGATATACAATACTCTCACACAAACTGGGGATTCAGAAAATGTTGGGGGAAATCTGGAAGTAAGCAATGCCTACCTTGGACAACAGATAACAAACAAGGGCTACATAAAAGAAGAAATAAGTAGGCATATAAACTTGGTTGGAGAACTTTTGGAAGAAACAGTACAATTTTCAACTGCAATTTACTATTATGCCTATACAAAAAAAAAAAAAAAAAAAAAAAAAAAAGTTTAATCAACGCGTCTTTCCAGTTATTACTTACGGATCAGAGACATGGACCTTAACTACAAAAGGTATTCAGAGGCTGCAAGAAATTCAAGGAAGCATCGAGACATGCATGCTTGGTATAGGAAAGATAGGAAGAGAAATACATAGATTAAGGAAATGAAAAGAGTTGGCATCATGATCAAGGTTAAATCCTTGAAATGGCAATGGGCTGGACATACTGCTTGAACAACTATAACAACTGAAATACTAGATTGGATAAAATGGGACAGGAAAAGACCCAGAAGAAGACCATTGTGGGAAATAGATGGATGAAATTCAAAAGCATGCTGGAGTGACATAGAAGAGACTAGCTCAAGATAAAAAGTTGTGAAAAAGACTACATAAGACCTTTATCCAGCAGTGGATTTATAATGGGTGATGATGATATACACTGAAGTGCCAGAAAAACTGGTACAGACGAGCTTATGCAAAATACATAGCAATGTCACCTATGTGCATACTCGGTTGTGTCCGCCAGTGCGTATATAAAGTGATAGACATCCTTGCCAGCTGTCAGAGCTGTTTTCAGCATGAGAAAGACAAGTGATAACGATTTACGTTATTTTCAACGCAGTATCATAGTTGGCGCTCATGAGATAAGCCATAGGTATTTCAGAGGTAGAAACAAAGTTCAAATTTTCACGGACGACCATTGCAAGGGTGTACCGTGACTTAAAGAATTTCGGCAAAACCTCCAACCTACGATACCAGTGTGGCCGTAAAAAGACATTGGGTGAACATGATCATCGCCGGCTGCTAAGAATCGTTTCACGCATTAGGCACGCAACACTCTCGCAGGTATCATCGGAATTCAATGCTGGAGCCTCAACAAGCATCAGCGTCCGGACTGTGCAACATACCCTGCACGATATGGGCTTTGGGAGCAGACGCCCAACTCGAGTCCCCTTGATAGGTGCACGACACAGAGCTATGCGCCTCTCTTGGGCACGGCAACACGGCCAACACCGCCACTGGACCTTGATGACTGTAAAAACAAGTAGCCTGGTCTGACGAGTCGCGTTTCCAACTGTATCAGGCAGATGGAAGGATTCGTGTGTGGTGCAAACCCCATGAAGCCATGGATCCCGCCTGTCAACAAGGAACTGTACCAGCCGGTGGAGGGTCTGTAATGGTATGGGGTGCGTTTAGCTGGACTTCACTGGGACCCCTAGTATGTCTACAAACATCTGTGACCGGCCAACGCTATGTGCGCATCCCTTATGAAGAGGTACACCTGTTCATATCCTGCATTCATGCCGATGGGTTGGGCCTGTTCCAACAGGACAATGCACCTCCACACAAGTGTTGGGACGCCACATTATGGTTAGAGGAGCATTCATCTGAGTTTGGGGTGTTGCCATTCCCACCCAAGTACCCAGATCTGAACGTGATAGAACACATTTGGGATGCCATGCTATCAAACACAGGAATCCGAGACCTCGGAATACACCCAAATTGTAGAACGCTCTGCAGGAAGTATGGTGTGCATTGCCTACAGCATATTTCCAGAAGCTAGTGGAGTCCATGCCCTGTCGTATTTCTGCAGTCCTGCGCTCCCATGGGGGACCTACCAAGTATTAGACTGGTGTACCAGTTTTTCTGGCACCTCAGTGTATACTGCTCAAAACAATTACGGGATAACACAACACCAAAAGTGAACAGATGTATAGTTGAGGAGCTTGAATTTAAAAACAACTTGTCAGTCAAATGAAAGATGAATCATAACAAAAAGTAAACAAAGGGAAATTTAATTGCAAATTTAATGAATTTTAAGTGAGGGAAATCACGTTTAAAATACAATTCCGTTCATCAGACCATGACTTGTGATATGATGAAAGAATGGGGTGCTGTATCATGGCGTTCTTTAGGGCCATTGGTTATTCTACAGGGTCATGTCACCTTGCCACATCTGTGTAACATATGAATCCATTCTTTTTCTTTTGATTGAAGGTTTAAAGACCACCGTGAGCAACTCAATAGGCCATAAGCAGTTGCACATCCCTAATTTAGGACATCTAGCTCCAAGAAGGGAGAGCCAGTGCCGTAAAACAAACAAAACATCCATCCCTCACCGGGATTCAAACCCGGACCCATCACGGATGAATGGTCAGATGCCAGCGCTTACACCACAAGGCTGGCAAAACCATTCTGGAGGACCACCTGCATCCAATGTTGCAGGCATTATTGCCTAATGAGTGCCCCTGGTTTCAAGCAGATAATGCACCCATGCATTGCGTGAAATGTGTCAAGTTGTTGTTTTCAGAGCATGAAGTACAATAGCTATCCTGCCCACCTCAATCTTATTGGAATATCTGCAGAGAAACGTCAGATCACATTTTCCACCTCCAACATCCCTGCTGGAACATATTTTACAGAATGGTCCCAAATTCCATTATCATATGTATATGACTTGTATAAGTCTATTCCAAGTAAAACTGTTTTTATTCTGAAAGCCCAATGTAGGCCCTACAGCTTATTAATAGAAAGTTCTCCATAAACAGTAAGTGTTTCTGTTCTTTTGATAAAATCCTGTATTGTACATACCTTAATAAAAAAAAATGCAATGCATAACAATATATCTGTAACCCTGGAAATAACACATACCTAGACATCTTACTCTTAACAAAAACATTACAACTTAAAATACGAGAAAACCCAACTACACTCCCTTAATGACTCATCTGACTTAACCACTAAATAAAATAAAAAATCTTTGGTAATTCTCCAAATTGCATCACTCACTTCACATATCACATATATCACGGGAGCCCTTGCCCAATAATTCCATGCGAAGATCACTAAAACTGGATTGTGATCAGAGGAAAACAATTTGGATCCACATTAAATATCACCAATAATTTTATTAACAGAATTATAAGTTCATCAAAAAGAATAAAAAATGTACCAAAACCAAGATGTTGGAAATCTGACATCTTTAGTTTTACAGATTTAAACCACTTTACAAAAAAATCTGCAAAAACAAAGATCATAAATTTCGGAAATATATCTCTTAATAAAAAAAAAAATATCCCACATCAATAAAAACAAAGGCCCAGTACACACAATATCAAACATAGAAAAGCACCATAAACAAGCTGAGAAACAGATCAAACATATGAACCAATTGAAGAGAAACAGCATTAACTGAATACTGTAAAGCAACACACTGAATATCTTACTGCAAGAACATCAGGATTATTAACCAATCAAAAACAGACCAGACTATCTGAAAAGGTACTGAATGAAAATGCTCAAACCAACCCTGCAATATTCACCATCAACCATCCACTGTTGAATGAGGCCTCCCCAAGACGAGTCCCTCCCAACTTTGTGCTCTGAGACATTTTCTTCTACATCATTCCAACAGGCTTTAGAATTTTATCCACCCATCTCTAACTGTGTCTTCTGTTCCTTGATATCCAGTTAAAAATTTCAACTGTGCAACAGTGGTCAGCCCACTGCCACTTGAGGGACTTTACATATCATTGTGGCATAACTTTTGTCATCTTTTTGATACATTAGTTCCTCTTCCTACCTTCTTTGGTTACACTGGCATGCTTTGTTTTGTTTTAAAGTTGAACAACCACCATCAGAAACTCTAAGGTGTATCAGCACTCACCCATATCTAATTTAAAATCACTTATTCTAGGGAAGAGAGACTCTCTAGTGCTGTAACCCAAACACAGCACCCATACCTTTAATTCAAGCCTACTGAGACAAATGGCCAAAAGGCAGCACGTGGCCAATATTTCTTTGAGTTGTCTGCAGCCTCTTTATGTTTGTTTTCAGTAAGATTCATATCTCTCATCTATTGATCAGTAAAAATTGGAAGGATGCACTTTCTTTTAAAGGCATAATGGTAATTGCTCTTAAAAACTGCATTGTTTCTTCCAAATTGTTCTTCAGCAGAGTTTTATACATCTCTTAATTTCTTCTTCAATATTGCTTCTTATCTCTTGCTCAAGGTAAATGTGGGTATCAGTTACCTCCAGATATTTCCCACCAATCTCTAAATATCTTCAGTTATTGTAAAAGCATTGTTCATTAATTTGTTTTCTGTAAGTTCATTTACAGATCACTCTGCAGTTCTGATGAACATCAATTTGTTTTCTGGTACAAATTTTTAGAACAGTTCTCACTACACATCAATTTGTTTTCCCTAAATTCATTTTCTGGATCATATCCTGCAACTCTGAGAGGGTAGTTGCAAAAATTATTACATCACCAGCAAAATAATGATGAATAAAAAGCCTCCGTTAATCTTTATCCCCTTGCCTCACTCCCTTTCCAATTTTCACACATGCTATGTCACCAAACAGTAAGACCTTGGCACATTCTTTTTCATAGATAATAATAATTAATAACATATGCATTTTAATTCCATAGGATTTTAAAGGCATAACAGCTGACTGTTTCAGCTGTTATCGATTGTGAAAAACATAAGTCTTTTCACAATCAATAAAAGCCATACATACTGGGAGCACATATTTATTCGTTCCCTAAATTAGTTGTCTCAGTATATAATCTACAGATCTGTAGCCACTCCTGAACCTTGCTTGTTTTCTTGGTTGAGCCATGTCTACTGTGTCCTTCAAGCGGTGTATCAGCACCTTCGTGAAAATTTTATAAACAACTGATAGGAGGCTGATGTGTCTGTAGCTCATGTCCTTGAAAGGTTCTGACTTTTATGTAGCAGAATCATTGTAGCATTGTTCCAGTCATCAGGGATCTTCCCATCATTAAGGCATTTAATGAAAACTTGGGTGAGTGTAGTTTTTACTTCCTCACCGACAGAGTAGCAAAATATAGACGTACACGCGTACGCCGTACGCGGATAGTTTCCAAATTATCAGCAGATTTTGCAGATACCGTATATACTCGCATATAAGTAGAGAAATTTAAGACAAAATGAGAGCTTCAAAGTAATGGGGTCGACTTATACGCGGGGTCTAAAAAAATCGTAAGTCCAAAAGTTCTTCCCGTGAGGCAAAAGGCAATCCATCCCAAAAGAAATAAAAATGCCGATGCGGTATTAATTACGAAATCGCAACCCTCCGAAAGAAAAACACTGATGTGGTAGAATTACGAAATCGCGACCCTCCGAATTTCTCCGCGCTTTGAAAAGTCTCCTCTCTCCTGGCTTTACGTATCCACAGCACAGTCACAGCTGCGCATAGAAAGCTCCGCCCTTCCGAATACCAGTTGATTGCGCTGACCTTCGACGTAACGGAGCCATGCGACAGCCAGTGTTAGGTGTTGCTTGTTCTTAATTGCACGTGTTTTTCTTGTTCTTAATCGCACGTGTCTCGCTTCTCCTATTATGGGTGACACGGATTGTGTAAAGAAACGGATATCCTATAACGCAGGATTCAAGTTGAAAGTGGTTTCTTTTGCAGAAAATACTAACAACTGTGCTGCTTCACGTCAATTTGGCATTAACGAAAAACTGATTCGAGATTGGCGTAAAAAAAAACGGACTTGGTGAAAATCCCAAAATCGTAAAAGGCGCTGCGCCGTGGAACGACATCTTTCCCAGAGCTGGAAAGTGTCTTGAATGATTGGATTGTGGGCTGCAGACAAAATGGTTACATTGTAATGCGAACTGGTATACGTTTGTGAGCTTCACTGCTCGCACAAGATGAAGAGTTTGCAGCCGCAAATAACACTTTTCGTGCCTTACCAGGTTGGTGCACAAGGTTCATGAACCGCTATGGGTTGTGTCTACGCCAGCGCACCAAAATTGCACAAAAGTTACCTCGTGACCTCGAAGCAAAGATAATGGAATTTCAAAAGTATGTAATTCAAAAGAGAAAAGAGACTGCTTTTGAACTTTCCCAAATAGGGAACATGGATGAAACCGCCATGTGTTTCGACCTTCCTGGAAATGAGACGGTGAACCAAAAGGGCGAAAAAAATATCTTGATCAAAACAACTGGCCACGAAAAATCCAGTTTCACGGTTGTTCTTTCTTGTTTGGCCGACGGCAGTAAGCTACCTCCGGTAATTATTTTCAAACGCAAAACTCTGCCGAAAAGCGTTGTTTTTCCATCTGGTGTGCTCGTTCGTGCCCATGAAAAAGGATGGATGAACGAATCCAGAACAATTGACTGGTTAAAGAATGTGTGGAACAAAAGGCCAGGTGCACTTTTGAGGAAACCTTCTCTTTTGGTGTGGGATATGTTTGTTGCACACCGTTGTGCAGAAGTGAAAAAAACTGCAGAAAATTCAAAAACAACTCTTGCTGTCATCCCAGGTGGGTTGACATCTGTTCTTCAACCACTAGATGTCTGCCTTAATAAGCCCTTCAAGGACAATGTGCGGAGGTATTGGGCAGATTGGATAAGTTCCGATTTGCCGACTGAAACCAAGGGCGGAAATCTAAAGAAGCCGGATATTGTTTTGATTGCGCAATGGGTCAAGGATGCTTGGGATGCGATACCTGCAGAAATGGTCGTGAAATCATTCAAGAAATGTTGCATTAGTAACAAACTTGATGGCACAGAGGATGATGAGATTTTTATGAGTGATGATGACAGTGATTCTGATGACACAGGCATAGATGGGAATACTGATGTTTATGATGACGCGCCGATGACGGAGAAAGACTTTTTTTAACTGTTTGGCGAGTCTGACTCGGAATCGGATTTTGAAGGGTTCCGATGAAGTTTTTGGGTATGCAAATTAAATTTAGTATTATACACATAATTTTTTTCGTTTTCAAATGTTTTTGAATAAATTCATTGAAATTCTTTGTTTTCTCATTCCGGGATCGACTTATACGCGAGTTTCTGATTTCTTACAATTTTTTCCTCTGAAATAGGGGGTCGACTTATACCCGAGTATATACGGTAGTTTTTTCTTGTAGATTTAAAAAAATTAAAATGTTATCTACAGCAATTAAAACACTTACTCGAAGCTTTACTCAGGTTAATATGTTTAATTTTATTTTAACGTAAGAATGTTAAACTATATTTTTCACATCTTCTGAGTTCTTTTGTTTTTACAGACATTTCTGGCCTCTTGATTTTATCGAGGCCTGTTTCTCAATGTATAGGAACTGTATCAAAAGTTTTGTTGTCACGGAAATAACCTATTGCCAACTTTCTCTTGTACTTGCCAGTTATTAAATTAAAATTTTTTCCTTATGTATTTTGTAAGTCCAGTCTGTTTGAATTAAATTGTTGAAAATGCTATTTATAATTCTTGAAGGTTCATTAATGGAACTGTTTTTCCAGCTACAAAAACTTTAATTAGTTTCTTGTTTTATGAGGTTTATAGTCCAATATATTATTTTGCCCTAAAGGTCCATTTCATACGCATTGCTACACATTCAATTCAAATATACATATTTTGTCCTCTCTGTAACCTGTAATCTAATAATTATTTATTTATTATTAATTTTTTTTAAAATTATCTTATTCTATACAAATTTTGAAGATGACAATCCGATTTTTGGCGTAAATGTGACAAGGATGGTAAGTCAGATAATATCCGAAAACTTGAAAATTTTCGTCCCGCTCCAGGACGATGAAAGTATTAAGGTCCGAATGAAAGAACACCAAGCAGCTATTAGGAACATTGGGAACAAAACAGGGCTAGACAGACATGTACAAGCAAGTGGACACTCCATAAATTGGGACTCAGTGAAAATAATCGCCCACCAGTCAAACTTAGTAAAGAGAAAACTAGAAGAAGGGATCGAAATAGCAAGAAGAAGAAGTACCACAATTAACGATAATTGCGGATGGTCTCTTCCAATTGAGTGGCAGCAACTACTCCAGTGACATAGTCCTGATGACGAACTAGGCTTTAGTTCGAAAATTTGACAACCAACTTTCATTAAAAATAACCTCTAAAAGACCCGTAAAAAAAAAAAAAAAAAAAAAGTTATTCCACAAAAATTTTCAAGTTTTCGGATATTATCTGACTTACCATCCTTGTCACATTTACGCCAAAAATCGGATTGTCATCTTCAAAATTTGTATTATATGGCGTAATCCCATATTTCTTTCATGATTTATCTTATTCTATTATTGTGATTTGCGGGCTTGCGCAAGTTTTCTGTTTCAGTCGTTGTGTACACAGATATATTTTATTTTTATACAGCTCTGCTCACTGGTTTCCTGTACAATGTCCACAGTAATTCCATCTTCCCCTGTACCTCCTCCAAATTTTATGTTCTAAATTGCATGGGCAACTTTACTCACTAATTTTTTCTACCATGCTCTTGTAAATTACTAATTCAAGAAGAATCATCTAATCAGAGGAACATATAAGAGCATACGTACAGAAACAGCAAAGAGACAAATACCCAAATTGACAAAGAGCAAACAATATAACAATAGTTTTGGTTATATACAAAACCTAACAGCATGAAACTATGGACTGTAAAGGAGTGCAGTAGAGGTGAGTTTGATAACTCTTGTGAATATGTATCTTTGTCAACAACTACTTGCTAAAAAAAGAAAAAAAAAGGTAGGCTCAGTTCTGATTGAACAGTCAGTTTGGAATGCAGGACTACGATTTGCAGATCGGAGAGTTGAAATGAGCTAGTTGAGTACAGTTTCAAAGTGTTTATTTAATTTGTTATACCCAACACAGGTCTATGATATGAAAAGTAGCTTACATAATTTTTACAAATAATACTGGATACATTGTGAACACAACAAATCGATACACGAAGTACTCAATGTGGTGCTCTGTGTGGGATCGGTTACAACATCCATGCCGAGATCTTGGACATAAACTCTATCAATCTCTCATAAGTGGCTCTGTCTTTGATGTTCAAGTTGAAATCGCCCAACAAAATGATCAAAATGTTGCCAGTTGTGGGAAGGCTTCTGAAACCTTTGGTGTGCATAATACAAGATTACTGATACGGGACCTTCATGATATTGTGAATTTGATCATTGAAACTGCATAGCACCAATCAATTGAGCACCTTTAGGAACCTCTAAAGAGACAGCGTTTATTGGCGGACCGCTGAGGAGACAAAAGATACAGATGTTCAAAGTTCACAGAATAACTGGTATTATTGCATTTTCAACGGACATATACATGTTTAATTGCAACTATTGTGTACCGTAAGGATAATTGTGTGGTTCAAACAAAAATGGAAGGAACAATGAGCACATTTTAAGAGCTGTAGCCCGGTCTCTGAAGTTAGTGTGGACTGCAGTACCTAAAAAAGACAAATCAAAAGAAAATTTCGTTGAACTTTGCACTCATTTATCTCCATCTCTATTTACGGTCCGCTGATAAAAATCCTTGTTTTCTGCATTTCTTTAGGAGCTTAAACCAATAATGATAAGCATTTTCAGTGATCGAATTCACAAAATTGTAAAGGTCCCTTCGGAGTATGAATGTTTCCAAGTTGTCGAAGGAGGTGCCGGGATTGATGTAAATGGACAAGAGTAATGTTTTTGCATTGTTGATGATTACTTCTGCTGCACACGTATCACCACAGGTATCAATATATTTTAATATTTCATCGAACTTGTCAGCTTTTTTCAGTATGTGTGGTGTGGACAACGTTGCTGCACCGTTCTTCTCGTATATCGCCCTGTCACTGGCTTTCACGTCGGATCTGTTGTATTGTCGGATTTTTGTTTGGCGGCGGCGGCTGCTGCTTTCGACATTCTCGATACTCTCTAGTTCATTGGGCTGCAGTCTTCTTGGGCATCTTACATTCCTCATCACTTGCTCTTGCCTCTCGTTTTGATTTTCTCCACTTTTGCTGCTGGCATTCATTCTGCGAATTCTGCGGCATTGTCGAAAATGTTAACCCGTTTTCACATGAAAACAATTTTTTTTTAATTTTAGTTTAAACCACTGTGATATGTTCTTTATATATTTGAATAGATCTCATCAAGAGCTTTAAAACGATACCATGCACAGTCGTTTTGCACTTGCGGCTGTCCAGATAAACCGCGATATTAACAAAAGTGTTCATCGGTTCACAAGAAAACAATTTTTTAAATGTTCAGTTCAAATCACTGTGAAATGTTCTTTGTATATTTGAATAGATCTCATCGAGAGCTTTACAACAATACCACACACAGTCATGTTGCACTCAGTCAAACGTGGCAGTACACATAGAAATATTGCATACTCTCTCCCGCGCACAGGGAGCGAGGGGAGCATCACACACACAATGTATTAAACAGTACATGAATTGGACTCCATGCTGTTAATGAATATGCTAACATGATTAGTGTGTGGCATGTAGTTTTAACACCATAATAATTTCAATTGGGACCAACTTTTGTCACAGGCGGTCGGCCGTAAGTCGCTCCATACTATCTGTGAAATTGGACATAGTCCTACATCAAAATAAGAACAAAATCCGTACTAGTAAGCAGCACATCAAATGGGTCATTCCAAGACAAATCAACACAGCACTCAACCTGAAGACATGAAAATTGGAGAGAAAGTACTCCTTACACAGTAAACATATTTTTCTTGAAATTTGTCTTTGGATTGTTTTGAAAATAAAAAAAAATAAAAATTTTGAATTTCTGTGCATTTTTTGAAAATTCGTAGCCATTCAACTTTTCATATCAAGATAAAAATGTGTTATCCAGTTGATTCTAGTGTCAACAGAAAGCTTATTAAACAAGCATCAACAAAATAAAATCTCATCATAAAATTTCACTTCCAATTTTAAAGAAACTTTAATTTAAACATTTTTTATTTTAATTATTTTAAAAGTGACATTTTAGTTTCTTTCAAAAATTTTTAAGTTGAACTTGATATCTTTGATATATGATAAAAATTTTGGAGTGGCAATCTAAGAATTTCTAAAGTTACAAAGAAATTTTGTTTTCAATAAGTTTCAGAATACATAGCTGTCAACTAAATTCAATGAAAAACCAGAAGATTGAATAATAATCAGGAAGATTTTTCTGACGTTAGTTTGTTATACAATATAAAATGTCCAGACAGCTAAAACTGTATATCTTGTTCTGCAATAGTTACACACAAATTTTTATATGCACTTCAACAAAACAAGGGAAAGATTAATAAAGAAGCCCATTATGTATAATTTACTAGATTTTGAAACACTCCATCCATACAAGTCAGCAAGAAACTTCTATCCTTTTGGATACCTACACAGAATTTCACTCTTTTTCTTGCTACTCTTTGTCTTTTTTGTTTTCTTTTTTTCATCCAATATGTGCCAGGATATCAGACTTTTTGATTCTTTAAGAAGTACCTAGCCACTCTCAATGCCCACATTTTTTTCTTTTCAAAGCTATACTGTTTTTTTTTTTTTTTTTGCTTTATTTAACATGGTCAGGGACACAGACTTGCTTCTAAAGTTGAGAAACACTAAGTGGAGCCAATATCTTTTCTTTTTCTAGTTTTCCTCAAACACCAATACAAATCCTGCAGTAAATGTAATAAGTGCCTACACAGACTGGGAGTAGCTCACAGTGGTCTTTAGAACCTCATTAACAAGTGTTAGGATCTTGAAAACATGAAAATAAACTTTAAGCAGATGTTTCATAACATTATTTCACTGAGATTTTTGATTTTCATAGCATATTCAATGTTTTCCTTCATCTGCAGCGGATCGACAATTTCCAATTTTGATGCTTTATATCGTCCGTAGCGGATCGACAATTTCCATAGTGGACCAATGGTTTTCATAGCATACTCAATGCTTTTCGTCGTCCGTAGCAGACCGACAATTATCCCAGCATACTCAATGTTTTCCGTCATCTGTAGTGGACCGACGATTTCCACAGCATACTCCATGTTTTACATCATCCTTAGAGGATCAACGATTTCCACAATAACTATGTAAAATCTGCAGAACTTGGAGTCTCTGAATCTTTCTTCCCACTGATCATGTAGTCATAGTAAATTCTCAGTTTGCACTGAGAATTTACTATGACTAAGTCCCGACAATGATGATGGGGCACGGGGGTTTTGGGGCACAATGGCGCAGAATTCCCATCTCGTGTGTTATATATTTTATTTATATGGATATTTTTAGCAAAAAAAAAAAAAAAAAACAGAAAATTTTTAAATCTGGAAGAAAAGTTCTTTCCGCTGGAAAACCAGAAAACTATAAAAAAATTGGAAAACTTCCTCAAAATCTGGAAGAGTTGGCAGGTATGAGAATGTATCACATCTATTTTTACCATGCTGTATTATTCAGCAAGCTGTATATTTTTTTTTAATTACAATGCATGGAGTAAAGTTTATTATGTAGCATTTAGGTGGGGGGTCAATGTTTACCAATATAATGCACCTTTTTAATGTTTAATTTCCTATAATAATAATAATAATAATAATTAATAATAATATCACCAAGCCCTTTTCCGAAATTCAGAGGTTAGCTGCAAAAAGAAATGCAAACCACCAGATATTTTTACTTACTGTTGTCGTATCAAACTTCTCCATTTACAGCGATTTTGACATACAACTCAGGCTTCACTGATAACCATTACAAACCGCACACAAGATATTTTATACTTCATACTCATAATCTTTTTCTCATGCAGACACTACTGTGTCTGATCCACCAATGTATTCCTTGGCCTTCCTCTGCCTTTCCTTCCTGCCACTTGGGCTAAAAAGATTTTCTTAGTAAGCATCTCATCACTCATTCTTTCCACATGGCCAAACCACCAAAGCACTTAGTCTCCACTTTGCTGACAACATTTTGCTTCAAATATCACAACCAGCTATGACTTTCAATGAAGAATTCACTCACCTACTAATTTCACCATCCACTTTGTTCTCTCTGTCAAACATGCTTCCTAAATACACAAACTCACTCACCTGGTCAATCACTGTGCCATTTATATTTGCATTACATTCAGAGTGCTACCAGTTCCTCTCTCAAAAACCATAACTTTGCTTTTTCCCTTATTTATACTCAGTTTGAATTTCATGCGAACTTCGTACATCCGGGACAACATACTCTGCAACTCACTTTTGTTCTCTGCCAACATGACAGTGTCATCAGCATACAGCAATCTGCACACATAGATATCACCAAAACTTAAACCAGTATTATTTATTTTGGCATCACGCATGCATGCATCCATAAATATATTAAACAGCCATGGTGACATTACACAACCCTGTCTGACTACTGCCCCAATCGAAAACCATTTTGATAAAACACCATTCACTCGTACACAAGCTGTACTACCAGCATACATAGCTTTTACACTATTAAGCAGATTCCCAGTAACACCATATTCATTCAATACCTTCCATAAAAGTGTCCTATTTACTCAGTGGTAGGCTTTATCTAAATCTATGAAGGCAGCAAAAACTTTCTTACCAACAGCCAGATACTTTTCAATCATCATGCCTAATGCAAAAATTTGGTTAGTGCAGCCTTTACTAGGCATAAAACCACTTTGAACATCCCACACTTTGTGATGTAAGACCCCGTACTTTTTCAATAACAACCTTACCAAACACTTTCCCTGGCACACTTAGTAGGCTAATAATATGATAGTTCTTGCATTCAGTCTGATCACCTTTTCCATTATACAAAGGGAACAATAATAGCATCCTTCTAATCCTGAGGGACCACTCCTAACTCCCAGTACAATTGGCAAATTTCAGTTCACCAGCCAATTACAGAGTCACCACCATATTTCAACATCTCGGCAGTTATGCCATCAACTCCTGGAGCCTTACCAATTCTGAAGAGATTTTAGAGCTTTACACACTTCTTCTCTTGAGATCCCTCCTGTGCTTCCATCCCTCACTGTGACATCATCTGCATCTGTCTCAGAATCATCTTTGCTTTCCTGATCTAATAACTCACAGAAGTATTCACCCCATCTGTCACATAACTCATTGGGCTCCCATATTATTTCCCCAACCCTATTCTTCACACAACTTACAACTTTGTTTCCCTATTTTTCCTGAGTCTCGTGTACTTCCAAAACGTCTTTCTATCTTTCCAAAAAGCCAGTTCATACCTTTCCACCTTCTCCTTTCTATCTTTTTCCTTACTCTGGTGAACCAGCTTAGCAGCTTCATGCTTCTTACAGCGATATTCATCCACAGAGACTCTACCTTGCAACATCCCCAAATAGGCTCCCTTCTTTCTCTTTACTGCCTCTCCAATCTCACTATTCCACCAAGCATCCGCTCTATTGTTATCCACTATTGTAGTGCCACAGACCTCTTTAGCAGCAGTGACAACACAGTTCTTAAAACATTCCCACTTCTTTTTTACATCCCTCTCACTAGACTTCAGCTCCTTCAGTCATTCTCTGAGTAAGTCAGAATAACGCTGATGATCTTCAAGGAGCCTATCAACCTTTATTCTTTCTATCCTGGGTCTCTTCCTATTCCTTAAAACTCCAACCAACATTAAGTTTCACTCGTGACACTACAAAGTAATGATCAGAACCAACATCTGCACCTCTCATCACACGGGTGTCAACAACTAAGTGTTTCAGATACTGATTGTAGGCAACAAAATCTATCACACTCTTTTGACCAAGAGTACAATTTTCCCAAGTATATGTGTGGATATACTTGTGGTTGAAAAATGTATTAGATACACACAAACCATTCTCAATGCAGAGTTCAATTAATCTTTCACCATTGTCATTCACACAAGGATCATTGAACTTACCCAGAACATTGTCAGAAATTGCATTCTGCACACCTACTCTAGCATTGAAATCCCCTGCTATTATAACTTTTTCTTTAGCACCAAACTGGCTCAAAACAGCTTTTAGCTCATTCCAGAAATCTTCTTTCTTATCAGAAGGTCCAGAGTCACAAGGTGCATATACTACAACAATTACAATGCTCTGAAGTTTCACTTTCAAACGAATCCAGAGAATTCTCTCACTTATGCAACTATAGTGAATCAAGTTGTTCTTCATATTTTCACTTAAAATCACACCTAGACCAGCCTGTCCTCTCACATTATCTAATACTCCAAACCACACTCACCATGCCATTCACTTGTATTCCAATTTCCTTCTTTTTGGTTTCACTTAAACACAAATGATGATCAAATGATCATATGTAGGGGATTTTAGGAAGGGAGTGTCTGACCCCAGGTCTTAAACAACCCTTAGAAATAGGAAACTAGGAGATTTGGGCTAGAGCGCCCGATAGGAAAGTGGCACCGAAGCGAAGTAGAAAGGGGAAGGAAGACGTCCTTATTTATTACCGGGGGCCAGTACCCGGGGTCCGACGGCTTAACGTGTCCATCCGACGCATGGTGGATAATTAGTGGATCCAGTGTTTGTACCTGCCAGGGATCGAACCTGAGGCCCTTTCCATGGCAGTCATGAACGTTGCCCACTAGGCCACCCAAGGCCCTCACTTACACACAGAACATCCAATCTATACTTATCCATCTCCTCAATCACCTCATTCATTTTGCCATTTATACCTCCAGTATTCCATACACCAATCTTACATTCACTCAGCCGAGATCTTTCTCATATGCCGTTTAAAACGTCCAGGTTGATTCCGTGGTGGGCCATCCTTCACAAGTGTGGTAGGTCATATCCCACACTTGAGTCCGAATATTGATTTTTTTTTTGTCTTTTTAATCAGGTAAGTGCATCAGTGTGAGGAATTAGCCCACAGCTGAAGGTTCCAGTTGGTCTTTCAACCTAAGGATTCTGGAACAAAACTTAGTGAGTTGGGACCTTTTCACCAGTGTCACACAGAACTAGCTGGCACCTCTCCAAGATTCACAGAGGCCCTAGTTGCTGTTGTGTGTGCCATTGTTACCATGAAGCGCCCGAGAAGGCAAATCCATCGCTCACTACGACTGCCTTGCTTAATTTCTTGATAATGGTTAAATGAGATTCCTTAGCATTGCTCTATTTACAGTGAAAAACTTTTGCTTTAGATAATGTAAAAGTGGTCTTTCCTTCTAAAAGCCAATCAGATTTGTCTTTAGTCTTAAGTCTCAGTTCAGATTTGGAAATCAGGAACTCGGGGCTGCTCAGGGGTACATTTAGAGCAAGGAACCTTCCTTTTAACTTTGGTCAGTTAAAAGGAAGGTTCCTTGCTGTGCCGAAATGACAGGCGGAAGAGTACAAGAGAAAGAGGTTACGTTGTTGGCAGGAGAGCGATAAATGTTGTAGCGATACGCTACAGAAAATAGGTCCACATCATCCACCCTTTATTTTGTTGTATCCTGTACATTGTTGGCAGGAAAAACCAGATAAAACTCTTAGATTTGCAAAAGATATGTATGAGTAAGATAGGAACTGACCTGCGAACAAGCTATTAACAGGAGAACCAAAAGTTCAGTGACACAGCAAATCAGCTACGAATGGAAGCCGTTCAAACCAGAAACGAAAGTCAGTTTCCCAGTTTTCTCTACAACACAGAAAAGCATATTAGTACTTTCTATTTCGAATCAGGGAATCATATGCAAAAAAATGAAAAATTTCTCAACATCTGCTTTAAAAACATTAACAAAACATGAACGAACTATATTCTGTAGCGTATGAGTACAACATGGTTCGCTCTCACTTCTGGCAAGAAGGTACACACTTGGACTTGTAGTCGTTCGCGTTTGAATTACACGCCACAGCGAATCTTCCTTTCAACGAAGTTCATTTATAGCTAAATAGCAGGCAGCTTTTCATAATGAACTAAAAGCAAATTTGGCAAGCTGGTGAATTTTTGGTCATATCTGATTTTTCTATGAATTTCTGTTGCAAGATTCTGCTCAAGGATTCCCTTGGAATAATTTTCAAGCCACAATTCACCCATTTGTTGCATATGACAAAACTTAGAGAAAACTGCATGCACAAATTATGTCATAATTTTGGTGAGTTTGTGACAATGCAATAGCAGTTCATCTTTTTCAGTATTGCTTGCACATCTCAATAAAAGTTTAAAGAAAAACAAACATTTTTTATTATTCATATGGATAAGCAGCTCAATATAAGAACAGAAAAAAATTTATCAATTTTTGCTAAAATGAATAGATTTTCAAACAGTTGCTCCAGTGGCACTTTTATGCAACATCCTACAGTAATAGTGCTTGTGATGGTGGTGTTGGAGATTTAAAAGTCTAGCAGCTAAAGCAAGTTTATGAAGGCCATATAATAATGCAGATTATGACACCCTATCAATTAATTAACTGGATAACCAAAAGCAACCAACCTGCAATTTTAAATACCTCAGTGAAAGTCAGTATGAAGCTGAAACAAAATTATTATAGCCACTTTTAAAACACAAAGAGCAATATCAAACACTCACAAACTTCACTGTTTTTTTTTATCCCAGTGAACAAAAACAGAATATGAGTTTATTCAAATAAATTCTACAAGTTAGCAAAATAGAATATGTTACTTCTGATAAATGTGAGGTAGCACTTGTGTGTGACATGTCACTGTGCAGAACACTTGTGGAATGGATGCATCTTGAATATATTTGAAGACACTGATGAAGTAAAAATTTTGTTTAATTATTTTCATGGCCCTTCCTTTTCATGTGTGTATATCATCATCATTATCATCATCGTCAACCATTATCAATCCACTGCTGGACGAATGTCTCCCCAAGTTTCCTTCACAACGGTCTGTCTTGTGCCAGTCTCCTCCATGTCACTCCCGCATACTTTCGAATTTCATCCACCCATCTCTCATGTGGTCTTCTTCTGGGTCGTTTCCTGTCCCTTGGAATCCAATCTAAAATTTCGGCTGTCCATCGATGGTCTGTCCTTCTGGCAGTATGTCCAGCCCGTTGCCATTTCAGAGATTTAACTCTGATCATGATGTTTTCCACTCTTGTCATTTTTCGGATCCACGAGTTCCTCTTCTTATCTCTCCTGGTTACACCAAGCTCCTTTGAGTTGTCTGCAGCCTCTCCATGCTCCTTTGAGTTGTCTGCAGCCTTTGTATGTCTCTTTTAGTTAAGGTCCACGTCTCTGCACCATACGTAAGCACTGGAAGGATGCATTGATCAAGCACTTTTCTTTTAAGACATAATGGCATATTGCTCTTGAAAATTATGCTGTTTCTTCCAAAAGCTCTCCAGGCAAGTTTTGTGTGCCGATTAATTTCTGCATCAATGTGACCCTCACTTGATATCTGGTGTCCAAGATAAACGTACATGTCTGTTATCTCCTGCTTTTCTACATCAATCGATAAATCTTCATTTCTTGTAAAAGCATTGAACATCACTTTTGTCTTCTGAAAGTTCACTTTTAATCCCACTTCTTTACTCTTGTCAGCAAGTTCCTGGATCATACTCTGCAGCTCTGATGGGGTAGTTGCAAAAATGACTACGTCATCAGCAAAACGAAGGTGGGTTAGATAATCTCCATTAATCTTTATCCCTTTGTTTTCCCAGTTCAGTGATTGAAAGACATTTTCCAAAGTGGCATTAAAGAGCTTCGGAGATATGGTGTCACCTTGTCTCACTCCTTTTCCAATTTTTATGTGTGTTGTATTTTCAAACAGCCGAATCTTTGCACTTGTATTTTAATAGATGTTATATACACATATACATCCCTTCAAGGGATGTACGGTCACATGTTGCGTAACATCACAGCCTCTCCTTGACAAATGTCAAACCCCCCTTTTCGTGGTGCATCTTGTTACCACTAAAGGGGCTCTGACAACCACCAATAGCTGTATAACTATACCATCGGGATTAGAGGAAAGGCTATCCCACACTCACCAACCTGCTTGGCCAGCGTGGTGAGTTATGGCCAAACCATACCTGGCCAAGGCAGCGGCCAGTGCGACATGAAGGCAGAGGGTGCTAACAATCCCCGGAGGACAGGACTAGGCTGCTTGCCATCTGATGCTGATCTTGGCTACATATAATGGACGCTCCTATCTTCTGATTCAAGGCTTCTTGAATTGGAAGAGGAACCACAAAGGATCAAGTGGGACATCGTCGGGCTAAGTCAGGTAAGGAGAAAAGGAGAAGATCTCATCGAACTGAAAAGTGGACATCTCTTCTACTATCGCGGGACAGATACTGGCAGAACTAGTGGTGTTGGATTTATAATAAACAAGAAACTGAAGGATAAAGTTGTAGAAGTTGAAAGTGCCTCTGACAGAGCTGCATGACTTGTTATCCAACTCTCGAGAAGATACCAGGCTCAGATTATTCAAACTTATGCACCCACCACAGGTCATCCTGAAGAAGAAATTGAAGAATTTTATGAAGAAATTCATCATCTAAATAATAAAGGTAAGCAGCACTTGAAGATAATTATGGGAGATTTCAATACAAAAATAGAGCAATGGCAACAGAATGAAACTTCAGTAGGTAAATTCGGTCACGGCAACAGAAACCAGGGTGGAAATACTCTCGTTGAGTTTGCAGAGACAAAAGGGTTTTTCATCTTGAACTCCTTTTTCAAGAAAAAGCCAAACAGCAAATGGACATGGAGACATCCAAATCGGACGACAAGTGAAATTGATTTTATTATGTGTAACAAAAAATTCATCATAGAAGACTGCTTTGTTCTAAGCAAGTTCAACACAGGTAGTGACCATAGATTGGTGAGATGTAAGATGCACCTCAACACTAAACTTGAACGTGGCAAGCTCATAAGACAAACAAAAGGTATTGACATAACCAACCTTAAAAAACAACATAATACCTTCAAGTTGGAACTGAAGAACAGATTATCTGCTTTAGAAGGCCTAACATCGGAAGAAGTGGATATTTCTGAAGTTAACAGAAAAGTAACCAAAGCTCTTATGGAAACAGCAACAAAATTAGCTGGATCTAAGAACAAGTTGCATGTGAACAAATTATCAGGAAAAACCAAAATGTTGATGCAAAAAGAAGAGAGATGAGGACAACTAAAGAAGATGTGACTTCCAAAGTGGAATATATAGAGCTATGCAAGACAGTAAGAAAAAGTATCACTGAAGACGTAAGGAAATTCAACTGTGAACTAGTGAGGAAAGCAATTGAAAACAACCAAAGCCTAAAGATAGCAAAGGGACATCTCAGTAAGGGGGAAAAACAGATTATGGCACTGAGAAAAGAAGATGGTTCTGTAACAAGAAATAGAGGCGAAATTTTGACAAGAGTGAAAGATTTCTACTCCAAATTATATGAAAGGGATGATACATGTACTCCAGACATCATGAAAGGTACCAGTACCAGAATTATTTTAGTCCTCCCAGCAAAAGTTGCACATGCAATCAAGAACATAAAGCGGGGAAAAGCTAATGGAGAAGATGGAATTATTGCAGACATCATACAAGAAGAAAGTGGAGAAATCGAAACAGTAATCACCCAAATTTTCTTTCGATGCCTTAATGAAGGGAAGATTTCTAAGGATTAGAACAACTCTACAATTATTCTGCTACATAAAAAAGGTGACATTGAGGATCTCAGGAACTACATACCTATCAGTAGTTTATAAAATCTTCACTAAAGTTTATTCACACCGCTTGAAGGTAACACTGGACATGGCTCAACAGAGAGAACAAGCTGGATTCAGGAGTGGCTACAGCACAATAGATCGTATCCACGTACTGAGAGAACTAATTGAAAGAGCGAGGGAACATGAACTTCCATTGTGCATGGCTTTTATCGGTTATGAAAAAGCCTTTGATTCGGTGAAACCATCAGCAGTTACAATGGCTCTGAAATCCTGCAGTATTGAAGATGCATACATTAATGATATTAATAACATCTATGAAAATGCAAGTGCAAAGATTTGGCTGTTTGAAAATACAACACAAAAATAAAAATGGAAAGGGAGTGAGACAAGGAGACACAATATCTCCGAAGCTCTTTAATGCCACATTGGAGGGTGTCTTTCAGCCGCTGAACTGGGAAAACAAGGGGATAAAGATTAATGGAGATTATCTAACCCACCTCATTTTGCTGATGACATAGTCATTTTTGCAACTACCCCATCAGAGCTGCAGAGTATGATCCAGGAACTTGCTGACAAGAGTAAAGAAGTGGGATTAAAAATGAACTTTCAGAATACAAAAATGATGTTCAATGCTTTTACAAGAAATGAAGATTTATCGATTGATGGAGAAAAGCTGGAGATAACAGACACATACGTTTATCTTGGACAGCAGATATCAAGTGAAGGTCAAATTAATGAAGAAATTAATCGGCGTATAAAACTTGCCTGGAGAGCTTTTGGAAGAAACAGCATAATTTTCAAGAGCAATATGCCATTATGTCTTAAAAGAAAAGTGTTTGATCAATGCATCCTTCCAGTGCTTACGTATGGTGCAGAGACGTGGACCTTAACTAAAAGAGACATACAAAGGCTGCAGACAACTCAAAGGAGCATGGAGAGGCTGCAGACAACTCAAAGGAGCATGGAGAGACAACTCAAAGGAGCTTGGTGTAACCAGGAGAGATAAGAGGAGGAACTTGTGGATCCGAAAAATGACAAGAGTGGAAAACATCATCTCTAAAATGGCAACGGGCTGGACATACTGCCAGAAAGACAGACCATCGATGGACAGCCGAAATTTTAGATTGGATTCCAAGGGACAGGAAACGACCCACAAGAAGACCACATGAGAGATGGGTGGATGAAATTCAAAAGTATGCGGGAGTGACATGGAGGAGACTGGCACAAGACAGACCGTTGTGAAGGAAACTTGGGGAGACCTTCGTCCAGCAGTGGATTGATAATGGTTGACGATGATGATGAAATCCTTTCAAAGAAAATATTTCAAACTTGCCAAGATCCAACATATTGTAAGAAATGGATAAAAGGACAGCAACTGGATGAATTTACAAAGTCTCACAAGAAGATACTGAAAACACTCGGGAGCACTTACATACAGTGCAAGAAATTTTAATTTTGCCAACAGTTAAAATGACAGAAAGCTTATGCTGATTATGACATTTACACTAGAATGCAGTTATTTCCAATCTTGATGTGAGCAGTCTCACTACAAAATAATGTAAAGCATCACACAGAAAACATTTTTGTGCGATGCCCTTTATACAAACTTTGCTTTTTATTTTACATAAAAATAGTTTTCTTCAATGGTTACAATACAAAATTGTCATTGAACAAGATAAATTTTTGAAAATTTTGAAATCAGATATCAGAGCCAAGTTCATATGCATTATGTCAACTCTTTCGAGCAAATAACACCTTTGCTTAAAGCAGAACTGCTAAGATATTAATACAAAAGTTTTCATATTATTATATATATTACATAAAATGATTTCTAAACAAGAGTAAACCATCATCAGATTTTATATGCTGCTAGTTGGCTATATTATAAAGCTTCTCTATTGATTAGTGGAAACATGAACATTTTAGTCATATGGTTAAAGTTTACCGAACATGTAATTTTAACAATTTCTCGTAACTTTGGATGACCTTTGCCACCCTTAAATTTATCACATATTATCACTATGTCGTGTAATTTCACATAGCATTTTTTTTAAAATCAAAATGTCACTTTTTGAGAAATTGAAAGTAAAATTTTTAATTCTGACCTTTAAATTAAAATTTTGAAATAATGAATTAAGTAATATATCATTTTAAAGCCAGTAAAAAGAAAAGTTTAAACAAAAACTAAACCTTATTACTCTGATAAAAAGATGTTAAGTTATGAATGCTTTTACGGCATACAAAACACTGAAATTTGGCAAATTTCTGAAATTTTATTACTCCTGTCTCAAGCTATTGTGCTAAAAATTGGCACACATTCATTTCATGGGTATGTCAACAAATCTACAAAGTTTCATAAAAATCCAAAAAAGGTCAGGTTGAAAGTGTTATTTTTCTGTGTTGGTGGAATGACCCAATTTCTACTTATTATATTATGTATAATTGCCAAAAAAAAAAGTAGTTCACTGTTTATGTATACCCATGCTTCTGGCTAGCTTTCAATCAAGTGTTTCTAGGTCTTAGCAAACTTTGTATTTTAGCACTGGAAAAATAGCGATGGTTTTGTCAAAATATGTTTCTCTAATCAATTCAGAATAGGGTTTCAATAATATTTAATAGCACTGATGCAATAAATGATGCTTTTAAAAGAAATGAAGATTTATCGATTGATGGGGAAAAGCTGGGGATAACCAATACCTACATTTACCTTGGACAGCAGATATCAAGCAAAGATCACCTTAATGAAAAAATTAATCAACAGATAAAACCTGGCTGGAGAGCTTTTCACAGAAACAGTAAAATTTTTAAGAAGAATATGCAATTACGTCTTACAAGAAAAGTGTAATCAATGCATCCTTCCAGTGCTTACGTAAAGAGCACAGACATGGACCTTAACTAAAAAAGACTAAGACTGCAGACAACTGAAAAAAGCATGGAGAGATGCATGCTTGGTGTAACCAGGAGAGATAGGAAGAGGAACTCATGGATAAGGAAAATAACAAGAGTGGAAAAGACATCATGATCAGAGTAAAATCCCTGAAATGGCAATGGGCTGGACATGTTGCCAGAAGAACGGAACACTGATGGACAACTGAAATTGTAGACTGAATTCCAAAAGACAGGAAAAGACCTATAGAAGGCCACATGCGAGATGGGAGGATGAAATTTGAAAGCATGTGGGAGTGATATGGTGGTGACTAGCGCAAGACAGACCGTTGTGGAAGAAACTTGGTGAGACCATCCTGCTGTGGATTGATAATGGTTGAAGCAATAAATGAATGTAAATGCTCTAGCAAATGTCTTTCTCCTGACGAGTGAGAATCATGACCATTCTGCTTTTGCTTTATTGAGTTTTCCACAAAAGACATCAAATGAGATCAGAGGAGTTTTCCACAACAGACATCACACGAGATCAATTGTTTTTTTAACCTCTTGGAGCCAAACTTGATAAGTGATTCAACATCAACGAACCAAATAATATCCAAAGGGATGCCTTTTCTTTTTTGGTTAATAGTGACAGTTTTCAATGATGCTGTTTAAGGTAACCATTTACATGAAATTTCAAAATTCAAATGAATACTTGTTCCTTATATATACATGGAGTGCAGAGAGATGAACTTTTTATTTATATTTTAGGGTTTAACAACCGTTATTAGCAACTTTTATGACTATATACAATTGCCCATTTTTAATTTAGGGCCAATACTTTTGGGAAAGGAACAAAGCAAGTACCAACTGATAAACACCAGCCTTTGCCTCATTCAGGACTCCAACCTGAGCCTATTATGGTTTAATGGTCAGAAGTCAGCACATCAGACCACTTGGACAATAGGAAGGCTGCAAAACATTTTGGTTGACAAAAGTTCAGGAATTTCAGTGTAGTACACACATGTAACAAGAAAAGGTTATCCCACTGGACTACTTATTTTGATAATATTTTCAAGTTTTCTATGAAAGATCAAGTATCTACATTAAGAATACACATAAATGTGCCAGATAGCTTCCATATGTACGGATTTAAAATTTAAAAAAAAAAAAAGTTGATTAGGAATTTCCATCTAAAACATTACCAATTTAAAACACTATCAGTTGCTGTACCTATTACAACAAAATAAAAAACTTCTCTAATCTTATGGTCCATTTACAGTAGCTATTACAGCAAAATAAAAAGCTTTTATATTCTTTAAAAACACTTTCTCTGTGGGTATATTATTCTAGCAACTAATGTCATTGAAATTTAAAGGATGAAATTGATATAATATCAATATTTATTTTTGTTTCATTGTTCTACAGCATTGCCAATATCTGTCCTACTTTATCACAAGTCCTACTTGATCCAGCTGAGTACATTTACTATCACTTGAGCAACTCATTCATCCACACCATAGTAACTCTCAAATTCATAAGCATGTCAGAATTTTCTCATTATTTTCAAACCCCTTTTTGTATTGTAAAAACTGGTTATTGTACAATGCACAGCTAGGTACACATTTCTACATTATAGTTTCCAGTGTGTGTGTGTGTCCCATCCACATCAATATAAATTTTAAAAATTTTGAGAATTGTGAAATAGGCAAATATTTTGTATGTGCAACATAAAAAATATACAAGGAGCATGGTGATTGTGGATGACTCATTGGGATAACCTAGTCTCACAACATGCTTACTTTTATTTGCTCACAAAAATCATTAATCTGAGGACTGTTTAATGATCTCGTAGAAGGTACTACTTCTTTTCCTGTCAGACTACTTCGTTACTTCAAAATTCATAAAGAGCGTCGTATAAAATACAAATAATGCCATTTTCTTTCAAGATTCACTTACTCTGACAAAACATTTTTGATTTGAGAACTTTATAATAGTTTTCATCTCACGTTAATAAAATAAAATTTTAATCCAATTTCTTATGACTCAAGCTGACCACGATTAGCACGAAAAACGGGGAAAAGTGTGTGTGTGTGTGTGTGTGAGAGAGAGAGAGAGAGAGAGAGAGAGGGAGGGAGGGAGAAAGGGGGATTTTAAATGAATGGACCAGGCTGCTGATAAAGTAACGTGCATTTAACTACACACGTACTAGAAAATGATCAGATCATCAGTTGACAGATGTCAACATTCAAGCTAGGCTTGATAAATTTCAACGTAAATCCACAGATTTCTCAGTCCAAAATATATTACAACAGCCCTCCACAACAAGAAACCCTTACATACACTTAATAATATTCACTTAACAAGTCATAAAATATAGGACTGCCTACATCATGACGTTACCTTTATAGCAATCGTGACACCCTTATACGCCAGGAATGCGGCACAGAAAATCCGAAAAAATTACTGGCACACATAAATGTAATTATTGAAGCATGTTTATTTTCCCAACATACATGACATAGCCACTAACGAGCGCAACATCGCTCCTTACGATGGAGGAAAACAGAAACACAAGATGGCGAACAATATTCGATATGTCACGTGTTCACAACAGACCAATAATATTTCGTATGCTGTATAACAAGATCGCAGGTTGTTCTGAGACGATCAACTGTAAATTCACATCCGATTTCTCAAAAACCTTTTAAAACTCATTAACTGTATTGCATTAAATCAAATATTGTTTCTTATAAAATCCAAATATCAGCTTATGTTTATTCTATTTAAGAATAATATTATCCGATCATAAATGGCTGGGTTCGAATCCCGATGAGACATGGATGCTGCGTTTGTACTATAAGGACACTGGCGCTCTCTCTTTCCTAGAACCAGTGGCCATAAATTAAGGACGGACGACTTCTTACAACCTAGCGAGTTGCTCAAGCTGGTCATTGCCGCCCCGGTGGCGCAGTGGTCTAAGGCGCTGGCCTCTGATCATTCGTCCGTAAAGGGGTCCGGGTTCGAATCCCGGTCAGGCATGGATGTTGTGTTTGTCTTACGGCACTGGCTCTCTCCCTTCCCTGGAACCAGTGACCCTAAATTAGGGATGGGCGACTGATTATAGCCCATTGAGTTGCTCACGGTGGTCGTTAAACCTCTAATCAAAAAAAAAAAAAAAGAAAAAGCTGGTCATTAAATTCCAAACAAGAAAAAGAATACGAAATGGATCTAAAGGAAATTCAAAAGCAGAACGGTAAAACAAAAATACCATTATGTCTCAATTGCCCAAAATCTCTCAGCTGCAGTTGTGCTCAGTGATAGACGCTATAGCTCAGTTATCTAGAACATCGTTTCTTTTCCGGGAAGGGAGAGTATGAAACTTTCTGGGCAGGGCCGGATGCGGCTTTTGCGGGGCACGGGACGAAATTTCATTGCAAGGCGCAGGAGCAAAATTTCATTGCTTGCATTAGGAAATAAATCTCATATTTTAATAAAGTCTTCACGTGAAAGATGTCCGTAAAGAATACGCAGGATGTGAAACCCACAAATTTGCGTGTGACGGCGACGAATTCGCATCCTTCCACGCTCCGAAGCTGAATGCTTTACCGATTAAGGTACACCGACGGAATTTATTTCTGTAACTTTTCCTTTTTGATATGCGCTTCAACTCTGTAGTACTTCAAAACGAAAACTATGGTAAAGACAAAATGATTATCTCAAAGAGGCATTTGCTTTAAGCTCAAGAATTTTTTTTTTTTTTTTTTTTTGATTGGAAGGTTAACGACTACCGTGAGCAACTCAATGGGCTATAAGCAGTCGCCCGTCCCTAATTTAGGGTCACTGGTTCCGGGGAAGGGAGAGAGCCAGTGCCGTAAGACAAACACAACATCCATGCCTCACCGGAATTCGAACCCGGACCCCTTACGGACGAATGATCAGAAGCCAGCGCCTTAGACCACTGCGCCACCGGGGCGGCTCTCAAGAAAATGACCGGAATATGCATTGGAACTTCTGAGAGAGAGTAAAAACGGTTAAAATCTACAATTCTCTTTCCGAGGAGATGGGGTTGAGGTTGTATTTTCACTTATTCCATAAAAATTGTCTCACAAATTGACAAAAAGCTACGTGCGTAGCGAAATTTTTTGGATTGCGAATATTTTAGTGTAAAAATAATAAATAATAAATTCGTATAAATAGCTTTTTTCTCCTGATACATGTTTTAGTGATTGACTTTTAATGCAAAATGGAACAACTGACAAATTAGTGACTTTTTAAACTTTTATACGAGCTCATATGTGACTTTTTAAAGAAAAATTCCAGTAATGTTTTTAAAGTCATTGAATAAATGGCCTCCATGTGTAACCCTAAACCAACTTTGATATTGTTCTTTTTTATTTTATTTAAATTTAAGTATCTGATTTGCACGCAAATTGTTAAATATATAAAATCAAGGGCCACAAAATGATGAAATTAAATTTGCGATTTCATGAATTTGGAAAATATCAAGGCCGTTACAATAATCACTTGATGAAATCTGCTGAACTCCGTATGACGCCCTTGTGGCGCAGTGGTCTAAGCGATGGCCTCTGATCATTCGTCCGAAAGGGGTACGGGTTCGAATCCCGGTGAGGCATGGATGTTGTGTTTGTCTTACGGCACTGGCTCTCTTCCTTCTCTGGAACCAGTGACCCTAAATTAGGGGCGAACGACTGCTTATAGCCCATTGAGTTGCTCACGGCGGTCGTTAAATTTCCAATCAAAAAAAAAAAAAAAAAAAAAAAAAAAAAAAAAGATCACCGTATTTGTACGGCGATAACCTATTCGAAAACCGTGACCGGCGGATTGGAAACAAACAAACAGAAAAACTTAATGCCGCCCCGGTGGCGCAGTGGTCTAAGGCGCTGGCCTCTGATCATTCGTCCGTAAGGGGTCCGGGTTCGAATCCCGGTCAGGCATGGATGTTGTGTTTGTCTTACGGCACTGGCTCTCTCCCTTCCCTGGAACCAGTGACCCTAAATTAGGGACGGGCGACTGCTTATAGCCCATTGAGTTGCTCACGGTTGTCGTTAAACCTTCAATAAAAAAAAAAAAAAAAAAACAATCTTTTTAAGGCTCACCCGAAAATTTACGCACAAAAAGTAATAATTGTAAAAAATATTATTATAATTATAAGGCCCGGGGCGACCCCCCCTATGGTCCAGCCGGCCCTGTTTCTGGGATGCTAAATGCAAATTTATATTTCAACTTTCTAAGAGAAGACGGGGATAGGGGAATCAGGTTTTTGACGGTCTTCGCACACCTGAAAATATGCCTGGAAGAAAATTTGCCGCCCCGCTGGTGTAGTGGTCTTAGCGCTGGCTTATGACCATTCATCAGAGAAGGGTCTGGGTTCTTTTTTTTTTTTTTTTTTTTTTGAGATTCAACGACCACCATGAGCAACTCAATGGGCTATAAGCAGTCGCCCGTCCCTAATTTAGAGACACTGGTTCCAGGGAAGGAGAGAGCCAGTGCCGTAAGACAAACACAACATCCATGCCTCACCGGGATTCGAACCCAGACCCCTTCCGACGAATGATCAGAGGCCAACGCCGTAGACCACTGCGCCACCGGGGCGGCAGGGTCTGGGTTCGAATCCCAGGGAAGCATGGATATTGTGTTAGTCTTACGGCACTGCTGGCTCTCTCTTTCTCTGGAGCCAGTGACTCTAAATTAGAGACGCCGCCCCGGTGGCGCAGTGGTCTAAGCGATGGCCTCTGATCCTTCGTCCGAACGGGGTCCGGGTTCGAATCCCGGTGAGGCATGGATGTTGTGTTTGTCTTACGGCACTGGCTCTCTCCCTTCCCTGGAACTAGTGACCCTAAATTAGGGACGGGCGACTGCTTATAGCCCATTGAGTTGCTCACGGTGGTCGTTAAACCTCCACTCAAAAAAAAAAAAAAAAAAAATTAGAGACGGGAGACTGCTTATAGCCCATTGAGTTCCTCACGGTGGTCGCTAAACTTTCAATCAAAAAAAAAAAAAGAAATTGAAAAGAAGAAAATTTGGTTGCCGCCATCCTTAATATTTAGCAATCTATCTAATTTTCCTCACAGCGAATTTAATCAATCCCATTTCAAATTACAGTTGTCACTGCACTGCAATTGCTTCATTTATACATTTAATAATAATTTGAGTATCTTTTTTTTGTTAATACTGATATACAAGTGATAGTTGCCAGTGAAGCACACATTCTACGGAATCTCAACAATGAAACAGCAATTCACATAATTCTACCACTGCGGCCGAGTGGTCAGAGGAGCTGACTTCTGACTAATCGTTTGAGTCGAGTTCAACAGTTCGAGCACGGCCTTCTAGATATACCCTTACGGCACTGGCTCTCTCCCTTCCCTGGAACCAGTGACCCTAAATTAGGGACGGGCGACTGCTTATAGCCCATTGAGTTGCTCACGGTGGTCGTTAAACCTAAAAAAAACATAAAAAAACAAAAACAAGATATACCCAAGGAGGTTAGAATAAGGTATCTAAAGATGCCTTTGTTAATGGAGCAGTAATACTTTGCGTGAAGCCTATAACCGCGAGCGACGGCCGTCAAAGTGTGGGAAAGCTGATGGTTTTCAAGGCTATTGCAATGTGCTTTGTGTTGGCCGAATCACCTACTTTCGGTGCAAATGTTTCCAATTTTGCATCGTAACTTGCCGCCGATGTGGGCGAAAATGTTGAATTTATAAAATTCTTAATTATTTTGAAGTTCCTTCCCATTTTTATTTAAAATTGAAATACGTGAACATGCGAATTCTAAACAAAACATAACGCTAAAATTGAAAACTTCACTCGTGTAAGAAGCATAATTAATTCCGGCTTGATATTAACACGGTTTCTGCAACCCAAAACAACGAAATTCCAAAATACACACAGCTGAAATTACATGGATATCATGTAAACAACGCCAAATTCCCACACATTGTGGCTTCACTGTTAAGAGACTCAGGGCATCTCCAGAAGTATTATTCTAAACTTCCTTGGTCAGCCCATGTCCGGGCTTCGGCTCAGACCGATATCTGGCAATTAGCCGGAAGCCTGAGCCTCAAATAGAATTTTATCCTTCTTGCTGAGCCTCTGATCACTAAGGCGGCTTATTGGACAATAAAGTAATTGCCAACATTTTTTTCATAACAACAGTCGCTTGAGTCCTGGATGACTCATGGTTGATGTATCTGCCTTATGGAGCTAACTCTATCTCACTCTCTTCCTTGGAACTAGTGGCCCTAATTCAGGGACGATGGCTGTTAACCATTATTTGTGATGATTGTTAATCCCTTTAACCATCTTAAACAACAACATCTATGACATTCCGCAATCGAGCGCCTCAGTACATCTGAATCTGTATCGGAGTTTAATGTTCACTATGAGCTATATTTTAAGGAGTGTATAAGTAGTCTGTATAAGTAGTCTGGTGGCGCAGTGGTCTAAGGCGCTGGCCTCTGTTCATTCGTCCGTAAGGGGTCCGGGTTCGAATCCCGGTCAGGCATGGATGTTGTGTTTGTCTTACGGCACTGGCTCTCTCCCTTCCCTGGAACCAGTGACCCTAAATTAGGGACGGGCGACTGCTTATAGCCCATTGAGTTGCTCACGGTGGTCGTTAAACCTCCAATTAAAATAAAAATAAAAAAATATAAGTAGTCTCTCACCAAATACTCGCTTCGCTCTCTACAGCTCTCACATTTCCTTCCTGCTGGGAAGGAACAGAGACAGCGCTGTGGGATAAACATAATAAACGGGTCTCGAACCCCGGATCAGCCTGAAACCTACGTTTCTGCCTCTCAGCACACTATGTAACCCCAGGCTCTGCAAAATATGGCATTACAAATTAACACTAATCAATACAGCCATTTTTAAATTTCAAACTCCGTACGGTGAATTAATCGATGATGGCAGCCCCGGTGGCGCAGTGGTCTAAGCGATGGCCTCTGATCATTCGTCCGAACGGGGTCCGGGTTCGAATCCCAGTAAGGCATGGATGTTGTGTTTATCTTACGGCACTGGCTCTCTCCCTCTCTGGAACCAGTGACCCTAACCCTAAATTAGGGACGGGCGACTGCTTATAGCCCATTGAGTTGCTCACGGTGGTCGTTAAACCTCCAATCAAAAAAAAAAAAAAAAAAAAAAAGAATTAATCGATGGTTCCTGCAACTATCGAATTTTATGTTTTCATATTTTCTTGTGCACTGGGTGGCTGGGATTACAGTCCCAAAGTATTTTACTTCTGTTTTTTATTTTTACTATTTTTCATCCTTTTTTTTTTTTTTTTTTTTTCTTTCTCTTTGTCACTGATCAATCTCCGTTCCCGACCAGAAGAATTTGTCAAGTTGTTTTGAAACAAATGCCAGCTATATTAATATTCAAATTTGAAAAGGAGGGGACCGAACTCCAACTTTTACTTGCATAAAAAAATTATTATTATTTTTGCATCGCCATGTTAAGATTCATTGGTACGTTTTGTTATTTTCAAATGTCCGCCCTGATGCGCAGTGGTTTAAGCGCTGGCTTATGACTGTTCATCCGAGAAGGGTCCGGGTTCGAATGCCGGTGAGGCATGGATGTTATTGTTGTCTTACGGCACTGGCTCACTCTCTTCCCTGGAGTCAATGGCCCTAACTTAGGGAAGGGCGACTGCTTATAACCCATTGAGTTGCTCACGGTGGTCGTTAAACCTCCAATCAAAAAAAAAAAACAAAAAAAAAAACCAATGTACCAATCAAAACACCAAGGAGGTTAGAAGGCTATTATTTCTAACCAACCTCCTTGGTTTTAACCGAGATCCATATGCATTGTTTGATTTCAATGACGTCAACTACAGTTTCGTCAAGGAATGAAATAGAAGACCGCAACCTGTTCCTCTTCCGTATTTAGAAATCAACACGTGTTTCACTGTTTACAACAATTTGTGTGTGATTCTTGAAATCGCCATTGTTCCGGTAAGATAAAAGTTGTGTTACAAATATAATCTCTCGAATCCATATTATTATTAATACACAGCAGCATGGTTTATTGTGGCACGTAATTTTTTTATATTTTGTCTAGGGGTTTTTTGAAAAGTATGATTATAGCGATCTCTAATGAATTTCGTTGCATTGAAGGATTCTTAAACATAATTGAAAATTTTTGTTTTGACATCAGATTAAATATTTTATTAAATTCTATATTTTTTCAGTATGAAAAACAACTCTTATGTAAATATGCTTTGTTTAATTTGCCACAAATATTTATGTAACGGATGTAACAAAATGGGGAAAGTATGAATATGCTTATTTTTTTTTATTTTTTTTCTGTTGTTTAAGATTTTTTACACCGTTTAACGGAATTTTATAATATGTTAAGTGAAAGTATAAGGTAACTGCGCAGTCAGTTTTATAAGCTGAAACCCAACGAGATAGAAATACATAGAGTGCTTCTGTGATTGGTTCTCTGCCGAGGCAGCTGAAGCCAACGCGGGGAGAGCCCGCCATCTTTGATGAGGTACAAATTCTGCGACTGTGGGTTACCAACTTTGGAGGCTTTTTGGGTACAATTTCTACCTATGTAAATGTTTTGTTTTTTTCAATATACTGAGGATGTCTTGCAAATGGCATTTGCATATATATTCTAGAATCTGTACAGTGTACATGCAACTTGTCTGACAAGACAACAAATATTTCAAAATCTTAGGAAGCAGCAATTTCTTTTTATGTGATAAAGATCATGTACCCATGGCTAATGCCCATTAGATAGCAAATACTGGTAAAGCAATCAATTTATGGTTACTTAAATTGCAGAAGTAATAATTGTGATTGGTAATATAAATTTATTGCTTGCTGACACCTGTCAGGAAACAATCTAGTATTTTATCTGAAAGCACAGGGTCACCCAGCTTGTGTTCTAGGCATTTGTCTCTGATTACTGATTAATCTGTAGTATTACTTCAACAAAGTGAGAGTGGGGAGCTTGAAAATTTCTTGACAGAATACTCTTTATTTGTGAATGTGTTAGTCAATGTGTGTGGTTTTTGGGTAGCAAAAATACAGGCAATATTGATTTAAAACTGAAAATAGGAAACAGGGAGTACAATGGTACCTCAAAAATGCAAACAACATAAAATATTTATGAAAACTGTCACAAACGATTATGAAATGACAATTGAAAAAAATTATGGAATAATACAAAAGAAAGGGACTAGCAACATTTTGTAATAACTACTTGCATTTGATTTTTGCGTATGATAGGTAATGTTTTTTTTTTTTTTTTGAAGAATGTGACCTCTGATTCATGATGAATGTACAGTCAGTATGTCCATGTATAAATTGCCAGTTATTCCTTTTGCATCAACCATATATATGAGAGGTTAGTATTGAACAAATATCACTCACGTAAATCAATCTTTCTTTGAATTGAACAAGTTGTGCCTGTATTTCTCTAAAATACAAATCAGACGCACTTGTATTTCCAGCAAGACTGCTGAAGGAACCCACAAAATAACAACACAAAACATAAACATTTGCTCGCCAAACTTTTTGCACATCATGAATGCAAATCAGTAGTTGTTAATTTCTCACTTCATATTAATAAGGGGTTGTGCCCTTAAAATTGAAACAAAAAAAAACTATGTGCAGTACATCTTAACAATTGCCAAAATGTGTCCAAATATCAGGTGAAAACTACAAAATTTCAGCTTTGGGACAACAAAAACTAGGCTTCTTAAAAAGAAAAAGTAAAATATGAAAGTGCAAATAAAAAATATTAAATACTTAATACTGAAACAACAACAAAAAAAAATACAATTATTTGTCCCATAAAAAAATTTAAGTCCATAATCTGAATTTTTTGGTCACTCAGCCCAGAGCTTGAATAATATCTAAAATAATACATGCCCAGAGAAAATTTACCTGCCCAGATATTAAAAGCAGGATGTGTAGAAAGATTTTTTTTTATACCAAAAATTATGTCTTTTTAGGTTGAAAAAGTACATAAAACTATTTTTAGCTACTCGGTACTGATGTTGCTAACTGTAAATACCATTTGGAGCATCATATTGCCCCAATGTCTGTCTGTACCTAAGTCACAGGGTAGTTGGTTCGACCTGTGCCAGCCTCCCCCATGTTACTCCCGCATACTTTTGAATTTCATCCACCCATCTCACATGTGGTCTTCTTCTGGGTCTTTTCCTGTCCTTTGGAATCCAGTCTAAAATTTCGGCTGTCCATCAATGGTCTGTCGTTCTGGCAATATGTCCAGCCCATTGCCATTTCAGGGATTTAACTCTGATCGTGATGTCTTCCACTCTTGTCATTTTTCGGATCCACGAGTTCCTCTTCTTATCTCTCCTGGTTACACCAAGTATGCACCTCTCCATGCTGCTTTGAGTTGTCTGCAGCCTTTGTATGTCTCTTTTAGTTAAGGTCCACGTCTCTGCACCATACGTAAGCACTGGAAAGATGCATTGATCAAACACTTTTCTTTTAAGACATAATGGCATATCGCTCTTGAAAATTATGCTGTTTCTTCCAAAAGCTCTCCAGGCAAGTTTTGTACGCCGATTAATTTCTTCATCAATGTGACCCTCACTTGATATCTGCTGTCCAAGATAAACGTACGTATCTGTTATCTCCAGCTTTTCTCCATCAATCGATAAATCTTCATTTCTTGTAAAAGCATTGAACATCACTTTTGTCTTCTGAAAGTTCATTTTTAATCCCACTTCTTTACTCTTGTCAGCAAGTTCCTGGATCATACTCTGCAGCTCTGATGGGCTAGTTGCAAAAATGACTACGTCATCAGCAAAACGAAGGTGGGTTAGATAATCTTCATTAATCTTTATCCCCTTGTTTTCCCAGCTCAGTGACTGAAAAACACCCTCCAATGTGGCATTAAAGAGCTTCGGAGATATGGTGTCACCTTGTCTCACTCCTTTCCAATTTTTATGTGTGTTGTATTTTCAAACAGCCGAATCTTTGCACTTGCATTTTCATAGATGTTATTAATATTAATGCATGCATCTTCAATACCACAGGATTTCAGAGCCATTGTAACTGCTGATGGTTTCACCGAATCAAAGGCTTTTTCATAATCGATAAAAGCCATGCACAATGGAAGTTCATATTCCCTCGCTCTTTCAATTAGTTCTCTCAGTACGTGGATATGATCTATTGTGCTGTAGCCACTCCTGAATCCAGCTTGTTCTCTCGGTTGAGCCATGTCCAGTGTTACCTTCAAGCGGTGTGAAAGAACTTTAGTGAAGATTTTATAAACTACTGATAGGAGGCTGATAGGTCTGTAGTTTCCGAGATCCTCAATGTCACCTTTCTTATGTAGCAGGATCATTGTAGCGGTGTTCCAATCCTCAGGAATCTTTCCTTCATTAAGGCATCGAGTGAAAATTTGGGCGAGTACTGTTTTGATTTCTCCACTTGCTTCTTGTATGATGTCTACAGTAATTCCATCTTCTCCTGGAGCTTTTCCTCGCTTCATGTTCTTGATTGCATGTGCAACTTCTGCTGGAAGGACTGGAAGAACTCCAGTACTGGTACCTTTCATGATGTCTGGAGTACATGTATCATCCCTTTCATATAATTTGGAGTAGAAATCTTTCAGTCTTGTCAAAATTTCGCCTCTTTTTCTTGTTACAGTACCATCTTCTTTTCTCAGTGCCATAATCTGTTTTCTTTCCCTTACTGAGATGTCCCTTTGCTATCTTTAGGCTTTGGTTGTTTTCAATTGCTTTCCTCACTAGTTCACAGTTGAATTTCCTTACGTCTTCAGTGATACTTTTTCGTACTGTCTTGCATAGCTCTATATATTCCACTTTGGAAGTCACATCTTCTTTAGTTGTCCTCATCTCTCTTCTTTTTTGCATCAACATTTTGGTTTTTCCTGATAATTTGTTCACATGCAACTTGTTCTTAGACCCAGCTAATTTTGTTGCTGTTTCCATAAGAGCTTTGGTTACTTTTCTGTTAACTTCAGAGATGTCCACTTCTTCCGATGTTAGGCCTTCTAAAGCAGAGAACCTGTTCTTCAGTTCTAACTTGAAGGTATTATGGTGTTTTTCACGGTTGGTTATGTCAATAGATTTTGTTTGTCTTATGAGCTTGCCACGTTCAAGTTTAGTGTTGAGGTGCATCTTACATCTCACCAATCTATGGTCACTACCTGTGTTGAACTTGTTTAGCACACTGCAGTCTTCTATGACGAATTTTTTGTTACACATAATAAAATCAATTTCACTTGTCGTCCCATTTGGATGTCTCCATGTCCATTTCCTGAGTGGCGTTTTCTTGAAGAAGGAGTTCAAGATGAAAAACCCTTCTGCCTCTGCAAACTCAACGAGAGTATTTCCACGTTGGTTTCTGTTGCCGTGACCGAATTTACCTACTGAAGTTTCATTCTGTTGCCGTTGCCCTATTTTTGCATTGAAATCTCCCATAATTATCTTCAAGTGCTGCTTACCTTTATTATTTAGATCACGAATTTCCTCATAAAATTCTTCAATTTCTTCTTCAGCATGACTTGTGGTTGGTGCATAAGTTTGAATAATCTGAGCCTGGTATCTTCTCGAGAGTTGGATAACGAGTCGTGCAGCTCTGTCAAAGGAACTTTCAACTTTTACAACTTTATCCTTCAGTTTCTTGTTTATTATAAATCCAACACCACTAGTTCTGCCACTATCTGTCCCACGATAGTAGAAGAGATGTCCACTTTTCAGTTCGATGAGATCTTCTCCTTTTCTTTTTACCTCACTTAGCCCCACGATGTCCCACTTGATCCTTTGTAGTTCCTCTTCCAATTCAAGAAGCCTTGAATCAGAAGATAGGGAGCGTCCATTGTAAGTAGCCAAGGTCAGCATCATATGGCAGCCTAGTCCGGTCCTCCGGGGATTCTTAGCACCCTCTGCCTTCATGTCGCACTGGCCGCTGCCTTGGCCAGGTACATTCCAGCTGCCGGAGACTGAGGGCCAAGATTTAAGTTGTGGAATCATTTTGGAGGGGTTTGGCCATAACTCACCACGCTGGCCAAGCGGGTTGGTGAGTGTGGGATAGAATTTCCTCTAATCCCGATGGTATAGTTATACCGCTATGGGCGGTCGTCAGAGCCCCTTTAGTGGGAACAGGATGCACCACGAGAAGGCAGGGTTGACATTTGTCAAGGAGAGGCTGTGATGTTATGCATCACCTGACCTTACATCCCGCTATATATATATATGGTTGACAATGATGATCATTGACAACTATTATCATTATAATATATGTATACTGTATATAATCAATATATATATCATTATCATCATTGTCAACCATTATCAATCCACTACTGGATGAAGGTCTCCCCAAGTTTCTTCCGCAATCGTATGTCTTGAGCCTATCTCCTTCATGTTACTCCGACATGCTTTCGAATTTCATCCACCCATCTCCCAAGGGATCTTCTGGGGTTTTTTCGGTAACACCTAAGCTATGATTTAACTTCGGGGCTCCAGATGTCTTTCCCTGAAGAGTGGTTTGGGGTTCCCGAGTTGTTTTATTCCATGTCATTTTTGTTTAGAACCATGAAAGTGGGTTACTTCTGGTTAATTCTATGTTTATTTCTACTACGTCTGATTCCTGCAGCAAGGTGCAGTGTTGACGTGGTCTAATTACTACATGAGTGTGCTTTTTACTTCTTTTTTACTGATAAATGTATAACATCAACCATTATCAACCCACTGCTGGATGAAGGCTTCCCCAAGTTTCTTCCACAGCTGTCTGTCTTGAGCCTGTCTCCTTCGTGTCACTCCTGCATGATTTCGAATTTCATCCATTCATCTCCCATGGGGTATTCTTCTGGGTCTTATATATACATAGAGAGAGAGAGAGAGAGAATTATATTGTGTTAAGTATATGTGCTGGGAGATACCTTTATTATGGTCAAGTTACCACAATTGCCTTGCGTACCCACGAATAAGGCTTGCAGATTTGTGTTGTTGAATGTCAAGACTAACAAACAGATTAGAAACATGCCCAGTGCTAAGGACTTTTAATTTTTATTAAATAAAAACCAGGTAAGTAGTAGTTTTCTTCTGATTATATAAGATAGGGGCAGTTGGTAAAAGTATTTTAATATTGGTACCTCTTGGCTGTGTAAACTCATTGTTTGCTTTCCGTTTTTCTTCGAACTTTTTTTTTTCATTTGAAACTCTCATAAAATATTTGGCGTCTATGTATTTGGAGTGATAAGCTGTGGGATGATTCAGCATTCTCATGGTGATGATCCACGAATATCTAAAATTTTTACCGAAATTGCGGATTGAGTGCAACTGTATTTTTTATTTTTGTGTTTCTTTTTTTTTTTTTTTTCATTTACTCTATTACCGCTGACTTATATTTCTCTGAAAATTTGCTCCAAAAAATTTGTTAAATGTCAAAAAATTACGGCATGAGATTTTATTCAACGACAGCAAGCTGCATCCATTAAAATATCATTTTTTTTAAAAACACTATTGCCGTCAACTAACAATGAAAAGCGTTATTTGATACGTTAAAGTTTTAGTCTCATCCCCTAGGTGTTTATAACAACATTTCTGAGTTATATCCTTATTTAACATCAAACCATATATTACGAAAACTCCCTTGCTTAACACGGAACGGAAATCGTTCTGTACCTCATCAAACATGGCTGCCACTTGTTTCCGGTGGCTTCACCAGTTCCCTGACGTAAGCGCTCTACGTATTTCTATATCGTTGCTGAAACCAGACTTAAGCTGGCCCAGGTGGCGCAGTGGTCTAAGCGATGGCCTCTGATCATTCGTCCGAACGGGGTCCGGGTTCAAATCCAGGTGAAGCATGGATGTTGTGTTTGTCTTACGGCACTGGCTCTCTCCCTTCCCTGGAACCAGTGACCCTATATTAGGGACGGGCGACTGCTTATAGCCCATTGAGTTGCTCACGGTGGTCGTTAAACCTCCAATCAAAAAAAAAAAAAAAAAAAAAAAGAACCAGGCTTAAAGGCATCCAAGATAACAGGGCCAAGAAAATGTTGAGGGCCTCAACATTTTCGTAGCTCTGGCATATCGAAACAAAATCCTTCAGCAGGGGTGGATTGCCCTGACCAAGACCGGGGTATTTCCCAGTGGCTCGCTAGAGAAACGGCCACTTCCTATATTCTGTTCATCTGGAATTTTTGGAACGGACGAATAATTATTTTGGTGCCAATGAATGATAATGTTTAATTCAGTCAAGCTTTACTTCTGTTGGAAAAGCTATATCTTTAAAAAAAATAAATAAAAAAGTCCTATCTAAGCTGAGCAATTGTGTGAAATGAAATTGCAAAATTCTCTGTATTTATGTGTGAAAAATGCCACTAGACCCAGCAGACTGTCATAAATTAATGAAGTTAAAGCAAAATACAGTTAGACGCAGGGGAAACAGGCAACTTTTTTGGAATGGAAGGACATCTTCATTAAAAAAAGGACATTTCGAGGGAAAAGGAGGACATAATAAATTTGTGCAAAAATAAATATGAATGTACATACTCTGTAACTAAATTGTTTAGTTTATATGTGTAAATATAAAAGAAAAAGATTTTAGTCTGCGGGATATTTTTACTTATATTTTTCACTGGAAGAGATTTTCTTCAGTAGATCAGGTTTCTTTAACAAATATTTGTGAAATTCAGAGCATGACATGTCTTTCAAATTGTACTTAACTATCAGTATGCGCAACATCACAGCCTCTCCTTGAAAAATGTCAATCCCCGCCTTCTTGTGGTGCATCCTGTTCCCACTAAAGAGGCTCTGACAACCACCAATAGCGGTATAACTATACCATCGGGATTAGAGGAAATGCTATCCCACACTCACCAACCCGCTTGGTCAGCGTGGTGAGTTGTGGCCAAACCCCTCCAAAATGACTCCACAACTTAAATCTTGGCCCTCAGTCTCCGGCAGCTGGAATGTACCTGGCCAAGGCAGTTGCCAGTGCGACATGAAGGCAGAGGGTGCTAAGAATCACTGGAAGACCGGACTAGGCTGCCATATGATGCTGACCTTGGCTACTTACAATGAACACTCCCTATCTTCTGATTCAAGACTTCTTGAATTGGTAAAGGATCAAGTGAGACATTGTCGGGCAAAGTGAGGTAAGGAGAAAGGTAGAAGATCTCATTGAACTGAAAAGTGGACATCTCTTCTACTATCGTGGGATGGATACTGGCAGAACTAGTGGTGTTGGATTTATAATAAACAAGAAACTGAAGGATAAAGTTGTAGAAGTTGAAAGTTCCTCTGACAGAGCTTCACGGCTCGTTATCCAACTCTCGAGAAGATATCAGGCTCAGATTATTCAAACTTTCGCACCCACCACAAGTCATCCTGAAGAAGAAACTTGAAGAATTTTATGAGGAAATTCGTCATCTAAATAATAAAGGCAAGCAGCACTTGAAGATAATTATGGGAGATTTCAATGCAAAAATAGGGCAACGGTAACAGAATGAAACTGCAGTAGGTAAATTCGGTCACGACAATAGAAACCAGCGTGGAAATACTCTCGTTGAGTTTGCAGAGGCAGATGGGTTTTTCATCATCAAAAGGAAATGGACATGGAGGCATCCCAATGGATGGACAAGTGAAATTGATTTTATTTTGTGAAACAAGAAATTTGTCATGGAACACTACAGTGTGCTAAACAAGTTCAACACAGGTAATGACCATAGAATGGTGAGATGCACCTCAATGCTAAACTCGAGCATGGCAAGCTCATAGAACAAACAAAGTGTATTGACATGACCAACCTTAAAAAGCATCAAAATACCTTCAAATTGGGACTGAGGAACAGATTCTCTGCTCTAGGAGGTCTGACATCAGAAGAAGTGGACATCTCTGAAGTTAACAGAAAAGTAACCAAAACTCTTATGGAAACAGCAACAAGATTAGTTGGGTCTAAGAACAAGTTGCTTGTGAACAAATTATCAGGAAAACCCAAAATGTTGATGCAAAAAAGAAGAGAGATGAGGACAACTAAAAGAAGATGTGACTTCCAAAGTAGAATATATAGAGCTATACAAGACAGTCTGCAGACATAAGGAAATTCAACTGTGAACTAGTGAGGAAAGCAATTGAAAACAACCAAAGCCTAAAAATAGCAAAGGGACGTCTCAGTAAGGGAAGAAATAGAGGTGAAATTTTGACAAGAGTGAAATATTTATATTCCAAATTATATGAAAAGGATGATACGTGTACTCCAGACATCATGAAAGGTACCGGTACCAGAGTTCTTCCAGTCCTCCCAGCAGAAGTTGCACATGCATTCAAAAACATGAAGCGGGGAAAAGCTCCATGAGAAGATGGAATTACTGTAGACATCATACAAGAAGCAAGTGGAGAAATTGAAACAGTACTCGCCCAAGTTTTCACTCGATGCCTTAATGAAAGGAAGATTCCTGAGAATTGGAACAACGCTACAATGATCCTGCTACATTAAAAAGGTGATATTGAGGATCTCAGGAGCTACAGACCTATCACCTTCCTATCAGTGGTTTATAAAATCTTCACAAAAGTTCTTTCACACCGCTTGAAGGTAACACTGGACATGGCTCAACTGAGAGAACAAGCTGGATTCAGAAATGGCTACAGCACTATAGATCATATCCACGTACTGAGAGAACTAATTGAAAGAGTGAGGGAATATGAACTTCCATTGTGCATGGCTTTTGTCGATTATGAAAAGGCCTTTGATTCAGTGAAACCATCAGCAGTTACAACGGCTTTGAAATCCTGCAGTGTTGAAGATGCATATATTAATATTATTATTAACATCTATGAAAATGCAGGTGCAAAGATTTGGCTGTTTGAGAATACAGTACACATAAAAATTGGAAAGAGAGTGAGACAAGGTGACACCATATCTCCCAAGCTCTTTAATGCTACATTGGAAAATGTATTTCAATCACTGAACTAAGAAAACAAAGGGATAAAGATTAATGGAAATTATCTAACTCCCCTTCGTTTTGCTGACGAAGTAGTCATTTTTCCAACTACCCCATCAGAGCTGCAGAATATGATCCAGGAACTTGCTGACAAGAGTAATGAAGTGGGATTAAAGATGAACTTTCAGAAGACAAAACTAATGTACAATGCTTTTACAATAAATGAAGATTTATCGATTGATGGAGAAAAACTGGAGATGACAGACACGTACGTTTATCTTGGACAGCAGATACCAAGTGAGGGTCACATTGATGAAGAAATTAATTGGCGCATAAAACTTGCCTGGAGGGCTTTTAGAAGAAACAGCATAATTTTCAAGAGCAATATGCCATTATGTCTTAAAAGAAAAGTGTTTGATCAATGCATCCTTCCAGTGCTTACGTATGGTGCAGAGACGTGGACCTTAACAAAAAGGGACATACAAAGGCTGCAGACAACTTAAATAAGCATGGAGAGGTGCATGCTTGGTGTAACTGGGAGAGATAAGAAGAGAAACTCGTGGATCAGAAAAATGACAATAATGGAAGACATCATGATCAGAGTAAATAAAATCCCTGAAATGGCAATGGGCTGGACATACTGCCAGAAGGACAGACCATCGATTGGCAGTCGAAATATTAGATTGGATTCCAAGGAACAGGAAAAGACCCAGAAGAAGACCACATAGAAGATGGGTGGATGAAATTCAAAAGTATGTGGGAGTAACATGGAGGAGACTAGCACAAGACAGACTGTTGTGGAAGAGACGTGGAGAGACCTTCGTTTAGCAGTGAATTGTTAATGGTTGACAATGATGATGATGCCCCTCGCTGATTGATTAGGAAACTTGAATTATAGAAAGAAAAAAACAACAACACAGCAACGACTCACAACACACTAAACAAGCCGTGTGAGGTGTTTACATGATTACACCACATGGAACTATCCACATGCGATGAACACCAGACAGACAAATGCACGCTGGTGGATTTTCTCTGCTCTGTAGACTTACAAGTGATGCACTGCAGAAGGCAGCTGCAGGATTGCAGGAATAAACAGACTGGGGAGGAGGGAATGTGCAAGCAAGAATCCAGAAATGAATTAATACATTTTAATGGTGGCTTCGATATAATATATGATTACAATAGAAGAATTTGTTCAAAATGTATACGAATTATTCCATATGGAAAATGCTGAACAGTTGAGCTATTTCCTTTAATGCCAGGAGGACATGTCCACCAATAGCCGGATGTCTGGTCACCCTGGATAGACGTAGGTTGTTGGAGCTCAGAGTCATTGTAAGCTTTCATCATTTTGAAGTAGAAACTAGTACCCACTGTGATGGCCCATTTTGCCCACCACCACACAGACACATACACACATATCCACAGACTGACACTGAGCAAAAAGCAATTCTTCCTCAGAGATGTTCTGACATCCATGTCCCACTGACATTTATCTCAAAAATAAAAAAGAATGGTGTACTGATTCACAGGACAAAATAGCAGTTCATGGATCAAAGTAATGCATAGTCTTAAAAAGGTGTCTATTGAAGAAGGAGATGTCAAGTCATTGTGCAGTGGCGGATAAGTGACCAAATAAGTATAAATATAGAAAACTGCTATATGGCATATGCACATGTAAACTTCCAGAATGTTCTTCATGGTGGAAATGGGGTCTTCAAGATATTCATGATTTCTTTTTTTTTTTTTCCTTTTTTTTTATTTGTCAGAACCAAATTCTTTATTTTTAGAAAATAATTTTCTTGTAGAACACCCTTTTTTTACCGTGGTTTAATGCTACATTCAATCATGAGAGGAACTTTAGTAACAAAACAGGGCTAGACAGACATATACAAGCAAGTGGACACTCCCTAAATTGGGACAGTAAGAATAATCGCCCACCAGTCAAACTAAATAAAGAGGAAACTAGAAGAAGGGATCGAAACAGCAAGAAGAAGAAGTAACACAATTAACGATAATTGTGGTTGGACACTTCTGACTGAGTGGCAGCAACTACTCCAGTGACATAGTCCTGATGATGAACTGGGCTTTAGTTTGAAAATTTGACCAACTTTTTTGAATAATAACCTCTATAAGACCCGTAAAAAGTTATTCCACAGTTAACTATGAATAGAGGTGCCATAAATTCATTTATAACTATGACTGATTACTTTAAAGAAATTATTTCTCGAAGTGAATCAGTAGAAACTGCTGTGTCAACGATTCTCTGATACATGGGCACAAGACTTGCTGCTTCTAAGGGTCAGGGAAAGGAAGAAATCCTCCTTTTATTTTTATTTTATTTGGGGGGGGGGGGGGGTATATAAAAGATCATTACAAAAAAAATTACCCAGAGATTGGCAGAGGTTGAATCGTAGTTGTGCATACGAATGAAACACTGTTCGTCACTTGGTAAGTGTCTATGAGATGCTAAGCTGCTGTTAAAAAACTTCCAGGTGGTCAATTGCCTACAAAGTGTTGTTGCGGGAACGTTTTAGCTAAATGTATCCTGTAAAGGAAAATCTTTGTGTGAGAGTGACAGAGAGCTTAAAACTTTTTTCTGTTTATTGTTTTGCGGTTCATTGGAGTAGTTTTGCAATGCATGTGTGAGAGAAGAAAAGTTTATTTGGCGGGAATTCGAGAGCTTTTGGTTTCCAAGTGGGGAAGAGAAGTTTGGCTGTTGATTACGATAAGAACAGACTATCTCCATGCACCTGCAAAAGAGAATGCGCAATTAAAGGTGAGGTGGAAAGAGCCGAAATTCGGCATCAAATAGCTCCTTGACGCTATTCCGTGGATCCACAGAAAAGAACCAGAACAGAAAGCAAAAAAAAAAAAAAAAAAAAAATTTTCGTGCTGTTTGAGGGTTGTCTTTTATCTAGCGATAATGACCCTGCAAATCAGCCACTGTCAAACAAATTCTGACAAGATTTATTTATTTCTTGTTTTCAAGAATATCCCTCTCCCCCCATCCCCTCCAGAGACTCAAACTACTATGGATTCTCTGTAGCCATTACAGAAATTGTCAGTCCAGTGTTGCGGATTACGGAAAGTATTGAATATACCACAGAAATTGAAAATCTTAGTAAAATAATCTTTTAATGATGTCCTTGAAGTTTGTCTTTGTGTTTTTGAGTTTGTGTTTTTAAGATTCTAATGTTCATTAAACAGCTTATGGTGTGTTTCGTGGATGTTTTCAATATCATGGCATTTCTTTGATTTTTTTCAATATGTTTTGGACGTCTTAAGTGTCTTTGGTCATGTGACAGAATTATGGCTCCTGGAATCCCAGAAACATCAAAAAATTTTATTGCCCTTCTTCCCAGGTCTTGAAAAGTCCTCAATTTTTCATATTTTTGCATAAAATCCTGAGTAGTACTAGAATTCTTTCCTGCAGCAAACAATTTTAAGAAAAAGGTAAAAAAATTAAGATAGTGTGGCCAGCGATTGCGTGGAAAGTAATCTGAAAATGACTGCTCTAGAAGCCCCTAGCCGAGGAATTATCAAAGATGTAATGCGATTTAACCGGAACTATCCAAATAAAGCAAAAAGGATTGCCAATTGTCATTAGGAAACCAAAATTTTGAAAGGCAAAAACAAAAGCATTTTGAAAAGGAAATAATCTGTTGTTAGCCTGGAAAGATAAGCAAGTTGTGACCATGCTGATGAATTGGAACAATGCTGGAATGACTGCTGTAAGGAGGTTTGAACGAGGTGGTGTTGAAATTCAAATTAAAAAACCAAATATTGTCCTAAATTATATCAAATTTATGGGTGGCCTTGACCTAGCTAACCAGTATGCATCAATATGCTGTTTTTTGAGGAAATCACTCAAATGGTGGCACAGGTTATTTTTCTGGGGATTAGAAATATGCGTAATTAATTCCTTTATATTATATAAACTTGTGAAAAAGCAGAGCAATGAGCATCCAGTCAGCCATTTAAAATATGTGAGGCTATTGATCAATCACCTAAAAGGAGATTCTCGAGAAAACTGTAGGGCTGAGCATGGTTCGACATCCACTACTACCGATAGGTTTTTGATTAAATGGAAAGCTTCGTGTGATGCTGACAGGCAAGATCAGAGATAGTCTGCTCTGACAGAACAAGAAAAGGAAAGAGGCATCAAACAGGATATTTTTGTGACACTTGCCCAGAGAAACCTGGAATACACCTTGGTGAGTGCTTTGTAAAATACCACACCAGACAGAATTATAGAGCTTGAGGTTTAAATATCATATTTCTGAAATGTGAAACATTCAAATAAAAAGGGTATCTTCAATTTGAGTATATATGATTTTTTTTTTTTGTATTTTTCTTTCAAAATATTGCAGAGTTGTTGGTTCCCCATGGGGAAAAAGGCTTGGAGTGCATCTGTTGTTAGCCTGGAAAGATAAGCGGGTTTGTGACCAAGACAGCTAAGATAAGCAAGTTGGAGTGCAAAGGGTTAATTTATGGGCAATTTTTTAAGCAAAAATTTGCTTTTTATGAATTTACGCTGTCATTTTGCTGCTATTTGTTTGTTACAGTGTGTAATACATTTTTATTCATTATTACTGAAAAATACTAAAAACTTCAGATTTTTATAGTTTTTACTACTGAATATTTCCAATCAGTGTTTGACTTTCATATTATGATTAACTTTCATATTATGATTTTTTTTTTTTTTTATAAAGGAACTTGTTTGCTAGTGAAGTAAATTAGCAAAAGCAACAAAAATCCAAACAAAACTTGCAGCTTGTATTCATGGATATATATATAGTTTGTCATTGAGCACAAAGCCCCCACCCAGATGAGCCTTCAGCTTCCCTGGTTCTGAGACCTAGCTACAGCAGTTCCCACAGTCCTAGTAAATCCTTAAAAGCCCTTAAAAAATGCTTATATTTTTAGAGTGTTAAAAGTCTTTATTTTTTGTCAAAAATTCCAAAAAGTACTTAAAAAGTGCTTATTTTTCCTAACTGGCTCTGCTAAATTCAGAAGTTACAAATTAGTGTCTAGAATAGAGCTGAGACAGGCTCACGGGCTGTAGAATATTTACTGTGGTTCAGGCGCTTAGAAAGAGAGAAAGCTAGAGAATTTTTTAATATATAAATGTGATTTTATATGATTTAGCAAATGAGACACTTTATAGTTGGTAAAGGTAATTCTTTGACAACTGGTTCTGTAAATCAAACTCATCTTTGTTATGTGGCTTCATAGATTACTACATTCAAACTAGTTAACTTTTTTTATGGGATTTATCTAAGTAAAGTCTTAGATTTCTGCAAATTTTTGGAGAGAACTCCTCTACTTCATCAGGCAGTCTTTTGTCCAATCTTCGGTTGTGGTTATCCTTGATAGTTACGGTGATTCTGCAATATATCTTGCCAGATGTTAGGTAGCAAAAATCCCTTACAGTCATTAATGATGAAGTTCTGATATTTTCCAATTTCAAGTCCCTCTTTCAATTTACGCTTTAGAAGTTTGATTGTTGTCCAATGACAGTTAAAGAGCCCCAATCCATGTGGTGTCGCGTTTCTTTAATGTGCCTGTCTAATCCTGTCTTGTTTGAACAATTTTTTTTATTGCTGCCTTGTGCTCCGCGATGCGAGTTTCCAGCCTACTACCTGTTTCACCTATGTAGTATTTTTCACAGCTGCAAGTTACTTTATAAATTACTCCTTACATTTTTAACAAGTTTTCTTCTTTTTTAATCAAGCTAGGGAATTTTTTTTAAGTTTGTTGTCTAAACTGGGAGCTAATCTAATACTATATTTACTGCTTATTCTCTTTTAAGATTCAAACAAACCCTTTTGATACGTAATTTTTCTTGTGAACTTAAACTCCTGCTGGCTTGTATTTTTTTTTTTTTGCTTATCTTTTGTGAGTAATTTATCTATTTCCTTTTTTGGGTAGTTATTTTCTGTTAGCAATACCTTTCAATTCATCTATGTGGGTTTTTTCACATCTTCTGAGGAGACTAAATAATTTATTTTTTTTTTCTAAAAATTGGTTTGCAGCATTTTTCTTTACTGAGTATGGATGAGAGGAGTTAAAATCCAGTATTTTATTTGTATTCAAAGATTTTTTTTTTTACATTTTTGTGAGGAACTTATCTTCCTGGACATAGATAGTCAAATCTAAGAAGTTTAAGTTTCCTTCAGTTTGGACCTCTAAAGTGAACTTAAGGGAATCATCTTAATTCATTAAAGCACCATAGATTTTTTTTTCTGGAAAATCTTTATCCTTGCTATCTATCATGAATAAGATATCCATATATCTGTGATATAGGCAAAAGTACGAGGGTTGAATCAGTACCCTTTCTTCCAGCTTTTCTACATAGTAATTTGTCAAAAGAGGGGAGAACAGGGAGCCCATTGCCAGGCCTGACTTTTGGAGGAAAAATCTTTTTCTCAAATTGAAAAAAGTTGTATTTTAAAAAGAAAATCAGCATTTCAAAAATCCCCACTGATAAATTCCTTGCTTGATTATGAAAAAAATAGTTGTTTTAATTTTATTTGTCAATTCATTAAACTATGTAGTAAAGACCATTGAAACCGACAAAGAACACTCTTTGCTTTACAAAAGTGTGACATCAGTGGCATGCACAAAATTTTTCTGGAGGGGAAGGGGAAGTTGAATATTTTTTATATACAAATAAATGTGTTATGGATGCATTTACTGACACTATATTTTTGAATTATTGAAAGATTCCAATTTTTTTGTGGGGGGATGGAGGTGATGTAACACCCACATTCCCCTACCCTTGGGCACACCAATGTGTAACATCATTGTCTTCTAAACCCAAGCAAGTTCAGAAAGTCAGTTCAACTGCATATTAAAAACCTCCAAAACAAATGAAAACACTATGTGACTTTGCAAAAGTCTACTTCATGCACGCTTTCTTTTGCATTTTCTTGTAGAACAATTTGCATCACATAGTGGCATGCGAAAGAAACATGATGATAAATGTAAACAAACCTGTTGACCCCAGCACTATGGAAGTCCAGCCAGAATTTGTAATAACCTTTAATTAAACTTAAAGCTTGTAATAAATTGAAAAGCAAAATTGACTGTGACCTTATAATGAAGCAGCAATTTCAGAGAAAAGCACAAAGGGTTTGTAAAAATTAGAACTGTTCCTTTAATGAGAGCATTGTAGATTTGCTGAAAATAGGGTGCAACAAAACCCAGCATAAAACATTAGTTTCACAATAATATCAATAAAATTGGTTACAATAATGAGAAATTCAACAATAAATAGGTCATTTCTAGAAACAATTTGAAAAAGAGGGTCTCAGGCTCATCAGGACTTGGCTGTGGGAGTATATGTCAGTGCAGCTTAATCAAAAATCTGTCCATTTGATTTAGCAGCATAGTTTTTCCTCATTAAACTGCTCTTGTTTTGGGGTTTAACAATCACCATGTACAGCTGATAGACTATCAGTCGCCCACCCCAAATGTAGGGCCAATGGTTCCATGGAGGTTGTAGATCCAATGCCATTAGACAAGTGTGCCATTCATGCCTTATCCAGAGCTCAAGCTAGGGCCTGTCTCAGACAAATAGGGTAAAGCCTCAGACCACTTGACCACCTAAGCAACCATATACAGTGGATCCTCGGTTACACGTTTTTCTAGGGGATGGCCTTAAAAAGCATATAAGTGAAGTTTCAAAATGTTAAATATTATAGTAACATTTCAAATGACTCCAAAAAGAAAGAAAAAACCTTGTAATTTTACACACATATCACTTAGCTGTTTTCAGAGGTTAGCACCACAAAAAAAGACAATCCAGCAGATAAATGTTTAACTGAGTATTTACTTACTCTATCAAACGTCTCCATTTACAGCGATCTTGACACACAGCCCGAGCTTCACTGGCATTCATCACACGACATACACAACACCTTCTGTACTTCATACTCATAATCTTTTTCTCATGCAGACATTCCTGAATCTGGTCCTTCCATGATTTTCTTGTCCTTCCTCTACCTTTCTTTCCTGCTACTTGGACTGAAAAAATTTGTTTAGTAAGCATCTCATCACTCATTCTTTCAACATGCCCAAAACACCTAAGTCTCCACCTTACTGACAACATTTTGCCTCATATTACTTGTAATTTTAGTTTATGCTAATTTATAATGTAAGGCATACATACATGAATATGTTGTTTGCTATCTTGAGCCTATGTCTATTTTGACTTTTGTATCAAATTTTTATTCTAATTTAATTTCTAATTTTTAGGTTAAGAAATTCTGTGCAGTTTTGTATTTTCAGTATATGAAAAGTAAATCCCTTACCTTTTAAATATTAGGTAGTAAATCTGAATAACATTTTTTTTAATATTCATTATCCCTAGTATGCATTCTTTATTTATAAGCATTGCTCTTTTCAAAGCGTTTTGTCCACTAGTTGATTAGCATCATTGCCAAGTAAGTTTATTTACTAACCATTGCTTGTTTCAAATTTCTTGAATTTAGAGAAAAAAGATAACTGGGAATGTTATTTAGCAAATTTTTAGTTGCATCATGTATTTCATAGCTGGAAAAACACTGTCTCAGTTCTTTCAAAGTTGTAACATACAGGGTTATGTATGAAAGAATCAGAGAACCTTGCATTTTTGATAATCTTAAGTTCAAAATTTAACATACAATCACAAAAAAGCATATAAATGAATTACATATAACCAAATTGAAAAAGCGATAGAAACTACAATAAGATATTGGGACCAGCCCAGAATTACAGTGCATATGAAATTGAAAAACGTATAACTGAGGTTCCACTGTATTGATCTGCCAAAGTTTAGTTTCAGAATTAAATACTGAAAATCGTCATCCTAATAAAAAAATTTCTACAGTGACTGTTATGAATCGGTTAAATGCCAACGCTTTTTTTTTTTTTGTTTTGTATTAATGTAAATTCATAACAGGAAGATATTAAACACAACTATTCAGTTTTAAATTTGTGCTTTGCATAGTGTTCAGGAGTTTTAAAAATGTACATATACTGTCAGTATAGATATGTACACTCTTTGCCAAAAAACCCCCTCAAAGCATCCAGAAGGAATCATCCAATCGAGATGAAAATGGTATGTGCAATGTATATGTATTTATCGGAAATATAATGGGATTGCTACTCCAAAGCAGTTAGGCCATTTATTCGGATAAAACAGCTACACGAGTGGAACAAGTCAATACATTGTGACGCCACCTCTGGCTTGGATACAAGCGGTTACCCGACGTGGCATGGACACATAAAGTTCATGGACTCTGCCCTGAGGTATGTCAGATGGTGTCCAAATTGCAGGCCAGTTTGCTGACATTCTGGGATGGGCGTAGGTGGCGTACCATCATGTCCCTAACATGTCCGATCGATGAGAGGTCGGGCAATTGGGCTGGCCATGGAAGGGTGTCGACATTATGGAGGCAGGTCTGGGACAGCCATGCCATGTGTGCCCAGGCATTATCCTGTTGAAAAATTGCTTTGTGATGCTGTGACAGGAATGGCAACACAACAGGTTGTAGAATGTCATTGACATACCATTGAGCTGTGAGGGTAGTACAGAGGACTACCAAGGGTGTCCGGCTATCAAATTCCTCCCCAGACAGTCACTACCAGTGTGTGAGCTGAGTGTCATTCCACAGTAAAGGGAGGATCTAGCCAGCTTGTCTCCAGACACACATGTGTTGGCCATTGGCACCAAGTACAAACCGTGACTCATCACTGAAGACAACATGATACCACGCCGAGCGTGCCTGGTACCACTGCAATTGGTGCCAGCGATGCTCACTAGTCAGGGGTAGGCAGTGGGGTGTCCTCAAATGTAGTCCCTGTGCCGCAAGTGGTTTGGATAGCCACTTCCGTACCTGCAGATGACACAATATGGCCACAGATGGTTGAGATAGACAAATTCAGTTCTGTCATATGGCTCTCACAATTGCTTGAACCTCATGTTCTGTTGTTGCTTTCTGCCATCCACTGCCTACATGTTTTTTGGGTTGTGCCCTCTCGACCCATTGGTGCCAACATCATCGGATTCCTGCGTTGCTCTGACCCAAAGTTCAGACGATACAGTAACTTTGACCAACCAGCTCTCTCAGCCCAATTATTTGTCCTCTGTAAAACTTGCTCAACTGCTCGTAGTGTACCCAGATCTGACGTTGAGGCATCCTCACAGTCTGTGGAGGTTAATGCAACTGCAGTCTGCTATCACAATTGTCCCTGTGTGCAAGCTTTACTCTTAATATACCCACCTCGATACACAGCTCCCATGTACTGTGGTGGGCCACTATTTAGTTATTGGTCATTATTTTTTTAATCACTTGCATAGTCAACCCTGAGGTACTTGCATGCAGAGTTTCGTCAGTATCTAAAGACTTTCTCGGGTGCTTAATTTTTTTTTTTTTTTTTTTTGGCGAAGAGTGTATCACAAAAAAAAAAAATGTCCATCCAGTCCTTCTGCCGGGAGGACTGCAGAGACTTTGGTACTGTTACCATTCGTAATGTCTAGAGCAGATGTATCATCTCTTTCATATAGTTTTGAGTAGAAATCTTTCACTCTTGTCAAAATTTCACCTTCTATTTCTTGTTACAGTACCATCTTTTCTCAGTGCCATAATCTGTTTTCTTCCTTTACTCTCTCTTCAGGCTTTAGGTTGTTTTCAATTGCTTTTTTCACTAGTTCATAGTTGGATTTCCTTACATCTTCAGTGATACTTTTTTGTGCTGTCTTGCACAGCTCTATATATTCTACTTTGGAAGTTACATCTTCTTTATTTGTCCTCATCTCTCTTCTTTTTTGCCTCAGCATTCCCCCCCCTGATATTCTCTTTATATGCAACATGTTTTTAGTACCACCTATTTTTGATGCTGTTTCCATAAGAGCTTTGGTTAGTTTTCTGTTAACTTCAGAGATGTCCACTTCTGCCAATGTTGGACCAACAGAGCAAAGAATCTGTTCCCCAGTTCCAATTTGAAGTTATTATGATGCTTTTTAAGGTTGGTCTTGTCAATACATTTTGTTTGTTTTATGAGTGTGCCACGTGCTCGAGTTCAGTGTTGAGGTGCATCTTATATCTCCCCATTCTATGGTCACTACCTGTGTTGAACTGTATAGCACACTGCAATCTTCAATGACAAATTTCTTGTTACACAATAAAATCAACTTCACTTGTCATCCCATTGGAATGCCTCCATGTCCATTTCCTTTGTGGCTTTTTCTTGAAAAAGTAGTTCATGATGAAAAACCCTTCTGCCTCTGCAAACTCTGGTTTTTGTTGCTGTGACCGAATTTACCTGCTGAAGTTTCATTCTCTTGCTGTTGCACTATTTTCACATTGAAATCACACATAATGATTTTTAAGTGCTGCCTGATTTTGTTATTTAGATGCCAAATTTCCTCGTAAAATTCTTCAACTTCTTTCTCAGGATGACTTGTGGTGTGTGCATAAGCTTGAATAATCTGAGTCTGGTATCTTTTTGAGAGTTGGATAATCAGTTGCACAGCTATGTCCGAAGAACTTTCAACTTCTACAACTTTATCCTTCAGTTTCTTGTTTATTATAAATCCAACACCACAAGTTCTGCCAGTATCTGTCCCACGATAGTAGAAGAGATGTCCACTTTTCAGTTCAACGAGATCTTCTCCTTTTCTCCTTACCTCACTTAGCCCGACGGTGTCCCACTTGATCCTTTGGAGTCCCTCCTCCAATTCAAGGAAACTTGAATCAGAAAATAGAGATCATCAGTTAAACATAGCCAAGGTCAGCATCAGATGGCAGCCTAGTCCAGTCCTCTGGTAATTCGTAGCACCCCCTGCCTTCATGTCACACTGGCCGCTCCCTTGGCTAAGTATATTCCAGCTGTCAGAGACTGAGGGCCATCACTCACCATGCTGCCCAAGTGGGCTGGTGAGTGTGGCATAGCATTTCCTCTAATCCCGGTGGTATAGTTATACCACTATTGACTGCCATCAGAGGCCCCTTTAGTGGGAACAGGATGCACCATGAGAAGGCGGGGTTGACATTTGTCAAGGAGAGGCTATGATATGTTGCACATCACCTGACTATACATCCCTGTGAATATATATGTATATATTTTTGGTAAAACTATCTCATACCAGATAACAAGTGAATGGCCATTTCAAAGTCTTTAAAGCACCATGAAAATTAACTTTCTACATCAATTTGGGAAGGGTCTTCATTATTTTTTGCATAGTCAAACAGGTGGGGTAGGTCAGCATTTCGAACATATTTCAATCACTTTGAGCTTTTGAACCATGAGATGGAATCAGCTGAAATTTTGTACAATTTTACTTTTTCTGCAGGCCTACTTACTAGTTTGCCAATTTTTATAAATATCCAAGATTGTGAAATTGATTTTTATTCTTTTTTGGTTATTTTTTTAAATGACCATTAAGAAAAAAATGCAGGTACAAGAAAAGTCATTTGTACAAAAATCTAGCGGATAATGCTTACCTTGGCATTCCTTTCTAGTGACGGGAACATTTCACGCACGTGTTTTCCGGTCTTTGTTGATGTTATTGTCCTAAAATCCGTTGTATGCGATGACTGGCTTTACTTCTCACACTTTTCGCTGGGTATACTCACTGGATCTTTGCCTTAGGATTCAAACATCAGTTTTTACGGTTCATTATACTCGAAATTTTCGCTCATACTCTGGGCATCTTCAGGAGCGTGGCGACTTTACCACCGATGTTCGTGATTAACTTCGCGCTAATGGAGTCCGATACTCCTTGTTGCCATTCGTCGGAAAAACTTTCCTGGATATATTTCGTTATCAAGCCCGGCTGGCGCCATCTATGTTTTGTTAAAAACACTTTTTTTTTGTATTTTTTTATTTTTAATTTTCTTCTCCTATCCTGGTTTTCTTGTCTTTTTTTGCCGGTTTTTCTTTTGTTGTTGTTTTTCTTGTTGTATTAGTTCTTTCCACAGGCCCGATAATGTGCTAGGGTTGTTCTGGTTACATACCCTTGCTTTATTTTTGTAGATTAATATTGCTTCTTCCCTCCTCATTTGCCTTTCCGATTTTTTATTCTTTTTTAGCATTTTAATTTCATCGAACTTTGGGAATGTCTGGTTTTCCATGCAGAATTGCACTAAAGCAGTTTTGGCTTCTTTTTTTGCCAGTTAGATATGTGTTGTTTAAGTCTTTTTTTTAATCTGTTTTTCGTACTTCCAATGTACGATATTGGGGGTATGTGTGCAATTGGAATTTCGTAGGTTCCTGATTCTTCTAGCATTTTTTCCTCTGTTTTTTTGTTGACAGTCATACTTTTCACGGTGTGCACTGAGCTTCCTAGTTGTAAGTCATATTTAGCACAGTGCCTATTGATTTCTTTACTCACTCCTTCCAGGTATGGGAAAGCTCCAATGTATTTCAATTTTTTATTCCTCATCTTCCTTTGGTTGTGCACTTCTTGGCCTTCTTTACTCTGAGTCATATGCTTTTTACTCTCATGTATCTAGCAAGCTAATTTATAAATGGATACATGAGAGTACGACCAACAGGCAATCCAGTAGACAACATTTGGATGACTTTACCTGAGGTCACGTCATTGGGAAGTTGAAAAAAGGTTGAAGTGTGACTAGTGTGGTCAAGGAGTTCTGGATCGCTCACAGCATCGTTTCACGAGCTTAGAGAGCATTTCAAATGACAAGAACAGCCCTCCGAGAGTTTAGCAGTTTTCGTCCGCGAACAACCACAGTGGCGGACGACCGGTATATTGTCCTACAGGCGAGAACAGACAGACGGCAGACAGCGGGAGAAATCGCAAGGCACATGCAACAGACAACTGGACGTCCGTTATCGTGTTTTACCGTGGCCAGGAGGCTGCACAAAGGTGGTCTATTTGCACGACGACCAGTACGGTGTGTGCCATTAATGCCTGCTCATCGGAGACGGAAGTTTCTGTGGTGCCAGGAACACAAGAACTGGACACATCAGCAATGGGGTCGAGTTCTCTTTACGGATGAGAGCCGATTCTGGACATATACACATCTGGAGAGAGTGGGGAACACACAATCACACCTCCAACATCATCGAAAGGGACCGGTTTGTAGGTGGCAGAGTTCTCGTTTAGAGCGGTATCATGCTTGGTAGCCGTACTGACCTCCACATCTTCCAAGGAGGTTCAGTCACTAGTGTCTGCTATTGTACCGAGGTTCTCCTACCTCACGTGCGTCTGTTTACAGGTGCTGTGGGTCCTGAGTTCCTCTTCATGGATGACAACGCTACACCTCGTCATACAGTGAGTGTCGCAGAGCTGTTAGAGAGTGAAAATATTCAATGCATGGATTGGCCCGCAAGGTCCCCAAACCTAAATCCAATCGAACAAGTGTGGGACCTTCTTGGGAGATGCTTGGCAGCATGTCACCAGCCGCCAGCAATGATTCCGCAGCTGCGATTGGCGCTACAAGAGGAAATTGGCTGCAATGGCTCAACAGCTCCTTGATAACCTCGTCCTCAGCATGGACAGACGTTGTAAATCCTGCAACACAGTCAGGGGTGATCATATCTCCTACTAAAGACTGGATTTTTCTTGGCAGCCGCCTGTCACATGGACGTTTCTGTCTTCTGTCCAGATTGTGCTCGAAGCTACCTTTTCAATAAAGTGCCTTTGTATCCTTTGGATTCCTTGTTTGGATGGTTTTGCTCACTTGTCCCATATTCTTACATCTTGGGGATCTTATGGTATGATTTGAGTCGATGTGGAGCACTTCTGCACAACGTTACATTCGAAAAACCGTTTCGTCCTTAATTTTTGCACGCCAGTGTATGTTTGAAACTTTATTCTGGGCCACCCTAGTGGGCAAGTGGTTTGAGGTATAGGCACAGGGCAGTAGCCAGGGAAATGCCAGACCAGGTGCAGCACCCAACTTTTATTTACTTTTGCCCATCCTAGCAACTCCCTGTACAGTTTTTTTTTTTTTTTTTTTTTTTCATATCTAGAGAATTTTAGGAAGGGAGTGTCTGACACCAGGTCTTAAACAACCCTTAGAAATAAGAAGCTAGGAGATTTGGGCTAGAGTGCCCGATAGGAAAGTGACAGGGAAGCGAGGTAGAAAGGGGGAGGAAGATGCCCTTATTTATTACCGGGAGGGGGGTACCCTGGGTCCAACTGCTTAACGTGCCCATCCGACGCACAGCGGATATTTAGTGTATCGAGCATTCGTTTGTACCTGCCTGGGATCGAACCTGAGATCCTTTCCATGGCAGTCACGAACGTTGCCCACTTGGCTACCCGCAGCCCTCCCATTACAGTTAAGTGCCCGACCTCCTTTATATCTTTTACCCAATGTCAATCTCGTTTCATCAGCTGCACCTCCAAACTTCTCTGTCTGTCTGTGGGCATCATGTCAGTCATACATGATGATCTTGAGTTCAAATCTTGGATGAGAAATTGGTGGTGTGCTTGTCAAATGGAGCTCACTCTGTCTTCTCTGGAACCAGTTGTCCTAATTTAGGGACAGGTAAATGCTTAGAGCCCTTAGAGTTCCTTATGGTGGTATTTACTACCACTCCAACCTCTTCATTCTGGAAATTGGTACACTTACTCAGGTGAAGATGTGTTATTGTAAAAAAAAACCTACACTTCCCAAAAAAGATAATTTTGAAATTCCCTGACAGAGTTTAGTATTTGACCTTGAAAGATATTTTTTACAGGACACACTCAAGTTACACAAAAATGAAAAGCCAGTTTAAAAGTTTCCCAATACCACAAAAATTAACATTCTAAGTTCTGTAGAACTAAGAGCTACAACAATTTCTATGTCTGACAAAGGCAAGTTTGCAACCCCCACCTTTTTTTTTTTTTAATCTTTGAACCTCAAATGTCAGAAATTTTTAATTCTGAAATCTGATTTTTGGAGAACCTTATTTTCTCAACAGACCCAAGAAGCTCAAGTTATACAAAAGTTGGTGATGATCGCATGAATTCACTGGCTGAGTTCACATGGAATGATGCAAGTTTAAGTTCTAATGTTTTAATTTTGGGAATTTTTTTCAGATTTTATTTTTCTTGCTGCTTTCCATCTTTTGTGGCTAATGTTCCAGTTTCATTCCAGCATTTTTTTTTTTTTTGTGTTTTGTGCTCTTTGCTGTAGGCATTTTATATATTGTTTAGAGTGAGCTGCCATTTCTAGTTTCCTTTATCTTTCATTCAAGATGCATGGGCTTTCAAATTTAATTCCAGAATGACTAAACTTCATAGCTTAAGTTTTCTTCGATGTGAGTTTACAGGTAAGAAACAAAAATGGTATTATGTCTGCCCTTCTGTTTTGGTTTCTTTTTTTTATCTTCAGCCAGCAATTTTAAGTTAGGGATAGATTATGCCTTTTGGTCTTTGATTCTCACAGGATTACTAAACTAAACTTTAGGCACGTAGCTCTCTGGGAAGCTGGTATACAGAACTTTAGCCACTATGATTCTGTGGTCTTGGTGGAGTATCAGAAATTCTGATGTTTAGTAGTCAGTGACTGTATCCTTTCGTTTGGTTGCTAGCCTGCCTCAACACACCTGTTCTTCTGACTTGTGCTATTTTTTAGCAAGATTTGTCTTCTGCAGGAAATCCTAAGCACAAATTTTCTTCTGTTCATACTTTGGTGTAGCATTTTTGGTCTTGCTAATTTCCTTCAAAATCCATATATTTTATGTGCTTTAGAAATTCAAAAGGCTTCACTATTTTCCTGTCTGTACATTAGGACCATTCTTTCAGCTGTATGAACACATACAACATGCTTTATCATCTAAGATGTTAAAACTCAGACTAAATGAAGACTCTAAGATGTTTTTCATGCATGAAAACAACTTAGAGTCAACTGATTTTCTTTATTAAGTGTTGCAGTTATATGTATATTCACTGTCTTTTGTTTTGTAGATTAGGCCTGTCACCAAGCACAATGGCTTCAACTCCAGATGATGAACTGATATCCTTTTTGAAAGATCCATCAACAGATCCATTAATAAGGAATTCAGCTGTGCAGTGTATTCTAGGTAAGGCTATTCTAAATTAATGATTTATTGCATTAAGATTAGTCCTTTTGTGCATATTTCCTCTGAGATGTGACACACTTCTCCCTCCTACATTCTACTTGTTGGAGACCATCATTGTACTCTGAAGAGCAATTGAATTAGAGACAGCTGGCGTTATGCAAATGTTGCGCTGTGGGCGGCCCTGTAAATGAAAATGACATGACGTATGCAGCGATCCGACAATATAAGGAGTGATGCAATGGGAATTGGTAAAAGTCGGACGCAGTATGGGTAAGACGAAGGATCTAAGCGCATTTGATCATGGGCAAATCGTCGGAGCCCGACGAATGGGTCACTCCATTTTGGAAGGCATGCAAGCACTGGGATTTTCACGAGCCACTGTGTCACGGGTGCACCGTGAGTACATCGAAATCGGTAAAACCATTCCTGCAAGGGCCAACTGCCATGGACAACAGTGTGTGGATGAGCGCGGTCATCGTCGGCTAGTTCGCATTGTAACAGCGGATAAATGGGCCACAGTGCAAGAAATCACTTGGCAATTTAACGCTGGTGCACAAAAACGTGCAAGCAGCCACACTATCCAGAACCTTCTGCTCGCTATGGGATACAGAAGCCATCGTCCCACAAGGGTACCGCTGCTGACCGCACATCACGGTGCAAAGATTAGCATGGGCGCGGGAACATCGCCACTGGACGCTGGACATGTGGGAAAATGTTGCCTGGACTGATGAGTCGAGATTCACGTTGGTACATGCCGATGGCAGGATATGAGTACGGCGCAAACCACATGTAGCAATGGATCATTCTTGCCAGCAGGGTACTCTTCAAGCTGGTGGGGGTAGCATTCTAGTCTGGGAACTGTTTTCGTGGACTGAAATGAGACCCCTGGTAAGTGAGACATCATCCCTCACAGGTCAACGTTACCAGGATATCCTGGAGGACCATTTGCTCCTGTTTGTGCGTCTTCAACATCGCACTGGGGACTTCATCCTGCAACAAGACAAAGCACCGTGCCATCGCTCCCGAATTGTATCCGAATGGTTGGATGAACACTCAGCCAATGTGACCTCTTTTCCTTGGCCAACTAGGTCACCTGACCTCAATCCCATCGAGCACATCTGGGATGCCATCTCGAGAGATGTTTGAGGCTCTGACCCCCCTCCATCAAATTTTCATGAACTGTGGGAGCTTGTTCAGGGGTCGTGGATCCGAATGGCTTTCCAACGCTTCCGGTGTCTTGTCGAGTCCATGCCGAGATGAATCGCCGCCGTCGTCAGGGCGAAAGGTGGTGCTACACGTTACTAGACAGGTATCTCTAATTCAATTGCTCTTCAGTGTATAGTATATCTTTTCAAACTGGCTGGAAAACCACTGTTTTAATTCAGAAATAATGCTCTTGTTGCTGTGGAATCACTTACCATGAACTGGAGGCTTCATGTTACAAAAGAGGAAGAAGTCATGCAGGGTGAAGTCTAGTCAGTATGGTGGGTGTGGAAAAATTTCATATACAATGGTTGTGGGAAGTTACATAATCTCTTGAGCAGCATTTGTGGGGGTGCTGTCATGAAGGAGACGAATGCCTTTGGTGAGCATGTCATGCCTGTTTTGTTTTATCTGATCCTGTAACTAGTTCAAAAGACATCCAATGATGGTCTGGCTCTTTGGGGGGTAATCAGTCATGATGTCACATTGGCAATCCCAGAAAATATTGAGTAGCACTTTCATGAACGATGACTGTTGTTTACCTTTTTCAACAGCAGCAAGTATGCATGTTTCCAGTGTTTGTTGATTTTTTTGGTCTCTAGGGTCTAATGGTACAACTCACATTCATCCGTTGATACTACGTCACTGAAGAAATTCTCCTTGTCTACATGGCAAAGGACCAACATAGCTACAGTGTTCACCATAGGTTTTGGTATGGTGTTAGAAGATGGGGTACTCACATGCTAAAAGCTTAAACATGTGCAAATGATGATTCAGGAAGTTGCATACTAACCTGTAATTAATGTGAATTTCATTCACAGTGGGTAAATCACCATGGTATTATTAAAATTGAAAACTTTTGGTGCACAATAAAAAGAATTTCTAGCCCATACTTAGGCTTATTTTACAGAGTGGGCAGAAATCTTGCATTACCAGGACAAGGTGTCACAAAGTCAGTACAAATATTGTGTTTTTTTGCAGGCTTTTATTAATTTTGCTAAAACTCATGTTCTCTTGTCCTCATCATATGTTTTGGAAAATAAATATTTCAAATTTTAGCCAATTAAAAGGTGTATGTACAGATTCCCCCCTTTCTGATTTGCAAAGGTTTTCCATTAACAAATGCACTTAAACATTATAAAACTTGAAAATATTAGTATTTGTGTTCATAACTAAATAATGTGATGTGCTTGAATGTCTCTAACATAAAGTGAGTGGGGAAAGGGGGAGTGAATCTGTTCTGCTTATGCTCCTATATTAATCAGCATGAGTTGGTGCTGTCATCCTAAAATGATTGGTTTGTTGCAGACTCATTGTAATGTTGTACCCTTGTACTTGTTTTCCTTCATATTGAAAAGAAACTAAATACTTTTTTTGCTTTATTTTTATTTTTCAGCAGCATAATTAGGTCTACATCTTAGTTGGGTCATTGTTGCAGAACCTCCTTCTGCACTCTTCTCTGTCCGTGCTATCTTGTTCTTCAAATTTTTCTTTCTCTTTTATGTTATTGTTGACGCAATCCGTCCATCTCATCTTAGGTTTTCCAGTATCACTGTTCAGGTGCCAACTTAATGTCCATTACTTAAGATGCAACATATTCCCTTTTCCACCTCAAAATATAGCCATTCCAGCTGTCTTGCTACTTGGGCCTTCTTTGAAATCTCTATCAATTCAACTGTTGCTCTTCTCATTTTTAATCTTATCCATCCTGATGGCTCCCCACACCCACTTCAACATCTTCATTTCATCAACATTTAGCCTTTTCTTGCCATTCGGCAAGTCGCAGTTCTGTGTATCACTGCTGATCTCACTGCAACATTGAAAAGCTGACTTTTTGGCCTTATTGGTATTCTTCTATCACACAGAACACCTGTTGTTTTTCTACAAGTATTCTGTCCTTCTTATACTATAAATTGTTGATTTATTTTGATATTTTTGTTCATTTCTTTTGAACAACTTTGGAGTATCTATATGTTAGTCCCACTCATTTAATCTCTTGATCACTTTCTTATTGGTAGGAAGATACAGTTATGAATTTAATTTACACATGCTGTCATAGTTATTTTTCTTAGAAGCAATTAGACCTTGTCTCATCTGCAGTTTTCCACCACATATACACTGAAGAGCAATTGAATTAGAGACAGCTGGCGTTACGCAAATGTGGCGCTGTGGGCGGCCCTGTAAATGGAAACGACATGACGTATGCAGTGATCCCACAATATAAGGAGTGATGCGATGGGAATCAGTAAGAATCGGATGCAGTATGGGTAAGACGAAGGATCTAAGCACATTTGATCGTGTGCAAATTGTCGGGGAGCGACGAATGAGTTGCTCCATCTCGGAAGTCGTGCGGGCACTGGGATTTTCATGAGCCACTGTGTCACGGGTGCACTGTGAGTACATCGAATCCGGTAAAACCATCCCTGCAAGGGCCAACTGCCATGGACAACAGTGTATGGATGAGCAGGGTCATCGTCGGCTAGCTTGCATTGTAACAGCGTATAGACGGGCCACAGTGCAAGAAATCACTCGGCAATTTAACGCTGGTGCACAAAAACGTGTAAGCAGCCACACCATCCAGAAACATCTCCTCGCTATGGGGTACAGAAGCCATCGTCCCACGAGGGTACCGCTGCTGACCGCACATCACAGGGTGCGAAGATTAGCATGGGCGCGGGAACATCTCCACCAGACCCTAGACATGTGGGAAAATGTTCCCTGGACTGATGAGTCGAGATTCACATTGGTACATGTGGATGGCAGGATACGAGTATGGCGCCAACCACATGAAGCGATGGATCCTTCTTGTCAGCATGGCACTCTTCAAGCTGGTGGGGGCGGAATTCTCCTCTGGGGACTGTTTACGTGGACTGAAATGGGACCCCTGGTAAGTGTGACATCGTCCCTCACAGGTCAACGTTACGGGGATATCCTGGACGACCATTTGCTTCCATTTGTGCATCTTTAACATTCCACTGGGGACCTCATCCTGCAATAAGACAATGCACTGTGCCATCGCTCCCGAATTGTATCCGAATGGTTGGATGAACACTCCACTGATGTGACCTCGCTTTCTTGGCCAGCTAGGTCACCTGACCTCAATCCCATCGAGCACATCTTGGATGCCACCGAGGGGGATGTTCGAGGCTCTGACCCCCTCCATCAAATCTTCGTGAACTGTGGGAGCTTGTTCAGTGGTCGTGGATCCGTATGGCTTCCCAATGCTTCCAGTGTCTTGTCGAGTCCATGCCGAGATGAATCGCCACCATCATCAGGGAGAAAGGTGGTGCTACACGTTACTAGGCAGGTATCTCTAATTCAATTGCTCTTCAGTGTATATCCCTAAGCTGTTCTCTGAGATTCAGAGGTTAGTTCCTCAAAAAAACTCATCCGCCAGATTAAAATTTAAAACTGGTGGAACTAGATTTTGCTTACTGTTGATTTATCAAACGTCTCTATTTACAGTGATCTTGGCACACAACTCAATCTTCACTGATATCCATTACATGTGTCACACAATTTTTTTTATTTTATACTCGTTATATTTTTCTTACGCAGACATTCCTGAATTTAATCCTCCTATGATTTCCTTGGTCTTTCCCCATTTTTCTATCCTGCTACTCATTGCCAATCTACTTCGGAATATTTGTCTCCACCTTACTCACAACATTTGCTTCACATTACACATCTACAACACATTTTCATTCCTCACATGATCACAGCATGTTTTACCGCAACCCCCTGTAAGTAACGTATCACTCCAGCACACAAATAACTCCTGTGTCTCTTCTGCAGTACTCAGGTTTTGTTTCCATACATCAGAGGAGGAACAATTACTTTTGTATACAGCCATTCAAGACCTTTCTGAGAATCCACCAGTCCTGCGATTCAAAAATGAATTAATTTGCATACTAATTTCACCATCTAATTTGTTTTCTCGGCCAAACATGCTTTCTAAACATACAAATTCATTCACTGGGTCTATATGTGTGTCATTTAGACTGATCTTACTTTCAAAACTAACAGTTCCTTGCTCAAAAACCAGTTTTCTTTCACACGAAGAGACATACAACTGTCACTTAACACCCGTTTTAAGTGGTTCGCTCTACCTACATTAACACTATAGAATTCCTTTCCTCATTACATTTTTTCCCAGGATTTGCATGGCCTTCTGGGGTCCTGGAATTTAATTTCTTTTTTTTTTTTTCATTTTTTTTTTTTTTGGCCTGGAAAGTCTTTGATTTTTCATATTTTTCTGAAAGGTCTTCTAATAGTCTGCCCTGGAATTTTTTCTTACAATGAAAAAAAAAAAACTAGTCAAAATGTTTGGATTGATTGCATCACTTTGTTCTAGCTTCCTGTGGTATCTGCTCTCGATGACATCACTTCCTGTTATGGAGTGTTTAGTCATGTTGTCATCTCATGGGATGCTGAGTTTTAAGATTTTTGAGTACCACATTTCCAGTGACCTAGGTTTGTGATATAGCAGTTGTGTGCGGTTGGAGTCACAACAGTATATGGAAACCTTTCCAAGATTACCCTTCATTATGGCATCCAGTTTCCTCATTGATGGTGATTGATATCTGGCCTTCCTACTGTTAATGTGCATAGGAATAGATAGATGACTGTAGAATAGAGAGTCTTCAGTGCCATGGTGAAATTGTTTTGTATTATAACACAAAACATTTTTACCACAACAATAATAATTATTATCATTGTGGTAAGTTACAGATTGCTCCATGCAAGTTTTATGCAGAGAAATTTTTATAAGGGAGAAATTTTGCCATACTTCAATGAAGATGTAGCACGCTTTGAAGAACACTCTGTAACAGTGAAACCATTCAGGCTTCATAAGAATTCAAAATGCAAGAAAGTTACTTCATATTATTTTTGAAAAGTTTCTAAGTGAAATGTATCTTTTTTTATTCCTTCCAGTTTTTTCTTTGTACACTGAAGTGCCAAAAGTCATGGGATACATACCTAGTATTGCGTAGGACCTCCCCTAGCTCGACTAAAGTGCAGCAACTCGATGTGGCATCGATTCAACAAGCTGCCAGAAGACCTGGAGAGATGTTGAGCCATGCCGTCTGAACAGCCGCCCACAGTTCCTTGGTATTTATAGGTGCAAGATCTTGGGTGTGAATGGACCTTTCCACCACGTCCCAAAAATGCTCTTTTGGGTACATGTCAGGTGAATGTGGTGGCCACACCATCTGTTGGAACTGTCCAAATTGCTTCTTGAACCAATTTTGGACAACTTGGCCTGATGACATGGTGGATTGTCCACCTGGAAAATCCCTTCAATGTTGGGGTACATGAAGTCCATAAAGGGCTGCAAATGGTCACCCAGCAGAGCAACAAAGCGATTACCGGTTAATAATGTGTTTACGAGGACCAGAGGATCCAAACTGTGCCACATAAAAACCCACCACACATGTATGGAACCACAACCAGCTTGCACAGTGTCTTGTTGACAGCTTGGATCCATGGCCTCATGGGATCGGCGTCACACCCGAACCCTACCATCAGATCGTAACAACTGGTGGCTTGATTCATCAGAACATGCCACATTTTGCCGGTCTTCCAGGGTCTAATTACAATGTTCACAAGCCCAGGTAAAGGCGTTGTGTCCGATGTTGTGGTGCTAACAAAGTCACTCTGGTGGGCCTTCTGCTTCCATACTCCACAGATGCTAAATTACGCTGCACTGACCTGATGGATCACTCTACGATCTCTCTGGTACCTCTTGCATTGAATGCGGATGTTATTTGAGCCAGTGTTGCTTGTCTGTTAGCATGGACAATCCTGGTCAGACGCAGCTGATCACAGTCATTCAGCACCCGTGGTTGGCCTCTACGCTTTCCACTGGGGTGTGGTAATGCCTTCCATGAGGTATCCTCACTACACACACGTCACCGTGGATTGAGGAATGTTGAATGTTCGCACAACTTTGGAAATTGAATGTCCCATTCATCTGGTTCCCACTACCACGCCTCTTTCAAACTCCAATAATTCATGTCGGCTTACCATAAAATCTTACTAGTGGTTGTTCATTCTGACTCATGAGATTACACTTTACAACTGATAAAAATCATGGCATGCGTTGAAGCCTTTATATTGGGTTGTCGGAAAAGTCATGACGTATTTTGGCACCCCATGGCGGTTGGGCGGTTTTGGAAGTACTAGAGGCATGCTCTGTTATCGCTACGGCATTCGACAGGTGCCAGTTCTAGTTCCAGTCTAAAAGGAATAGTGAGCGGTTTAGTTGATTTGCGGAGACTTGACATCAAGTTGAAGATGGAAGACCAAGCTGTGCATTTTCACCATATTTTACTGTTTTACTTCCATAAAGGGAAGAGCGCGTGTCAAGCTTGTGAAAAGTTGCGTAAAGTGTACAGTGTTAATGCTCTACAAGAATGTCAGTGCCAGCGGTGGTACGCAAAATTCTGTGCTGGTGATTTTTATGTCAACGATGCTCCTCGGTCCGGGAGGCCAACCGAGGCTGATGACAACCAAATCAAGGCATTGATTGAGTCAAACCCATGTTACACGACACAAGAGATTGCAGACACATTGCACATTCATCATTCAAGCATTCACGACCACCTGAAGAAGCTGAGATACGTAAGCAAGCTCAATGTGTGGGTTCCTCATGAACTCAAAGAAGCTCAGTTGATAGCGTGTATAAACATCTGTGATTAAATATGAGGAAAACGATCCTTTTTTGAAGCGACTGATAATTGGTGACAAAAAGTAGATTGTGTACAACAATGTGCTGCGCAAACGGTCTTGGTCCTGACATGCTGCTTCGCCTCAAACGACATCAAAGCAGACATTCATCAGCGGAAGGATCTGGTCTCAGTGTGGTGGGATTTTAAAGGTGTCGCTTTTTTCGAGCTTCTACCACGGAACCAAACAATCAATTCAAATGTGTACTGTCAGCAATTGGACAGTTTGAACGAATCCATCATCCAGAAACGCCCAGAGCTTGTTCATCGTAAAGGTGTTGTGTTCCATCACGACAACGCGAGACCACACACAAGTTTGATCACCCGCCAACAATTATTGGAGCTTGGGGGATGTGTTGCCACACCCAGCATACTCACCTGACCTTGCACCGTCAGCCTTCCAATTGTTTTGCTCTCTTCAACAGTCCTTGCGTGGTATAACGTTCAGGTCAGATGAGGCTGTAAATCAGCACCTTGTACAGTTTTTCGCCACGAAAGACAGGTCCTTCTATGAACAAGGCATTCTGCAGCTCACTGACAGATGGCAAACGTTCATCGAACAAAACGGGCATTATATCATTAATTGATCTTTGTTCTTTCTATCAAAACATGGCTAAAATATTTCATGCCTTTTCCGACAATCCAATATGATGGTTGCACCAGTTAAAAAACTTGCATACTGTTATTCCATGACTTTTGGCACTCCAGTGTATTTATACTCATCAGATGAAAAATTAGTCACCTCTGCAATTGCTCCACCTTATATTATGTAACCTGTCTCCACTTAAATTACAGCACCAATCTTCTTAGGTATGAACTCCACCAGCCATTGGGTATAGCCTATATCAGTTCAATTGCACTCCTTCAACAATAGCACTCGTAATTCTGCCACAGTACACGGATACCTGTTTCAGCATTTCACCTTCTGTTCCAGACAGTTCCAAAGGATTTCAATGGGACTTAAATCCAGTGACTTTGCAAGACAGTGCAGGTATCCCACTGTTGCCTCAAGTTCCTCCTACCAGTTACAAACAATTTTAACCCTATGCACTCTGCAGTTATCCTGAAACACCAGAATGTATTAAGGAAATAAATTTTACGGTCTTATGCATGATAAATTAAAAACTTTAATTAAAATATTTATAGGTTAAAGGTACTTCATTAAATTATTAATCAAAAGCACTCCCCAACAGTTAAAAACACAGACCTTTTGGGCCTACTTTAGACCCTTCTTCAGACATAGTTCAATATAACATTGATTGGTCTAAGTGTTACAATACTTATATACACAGTGTAGTACAATGATTTAAATTTATGCATTTGAGCATATGTCAAAAATTATTAAGACCAATAGGTTAATCAGGTGGCCCTTCATTGCACAACAACCGCTTCCATAGTTCTGCAATAACACTCAGGTAGTCCTCATTACATGTTTGATGTTGTAACTTGTATATATACATACTTTCAATTATTAATAAGTTTGATTTCCATCTTGGTGTACTAAGGATAGTCACATCATCCCACTGTGGTGTGTACGCACCTTGTATACACAGTCTTGACATTGCTGTAGACCCTGAAACCATCCAGAGGCTATATTTATGTTCTGCCAATCGGCATTTAAGAACTCTGGATGATGAGCCCATGTAGATTTTATTTTGTGGGCCTTCCTCCTCAGTTTTTAAGGGTATTAAATATACTCTGTGTTTAAAATGCCAATTTTTAAGGGTTTAGTATACTCCTAGTTCTGAAATGCTGATTGGCAGAACATAAATATAGCCTCTGGACGGCATCAGGGTCTACAGCAATGTCAAGACTGTGAATAAAAGGAACGTACACACCACAGTGGGATGATGTAACTATCCTTAGTACATCAACAAGGAAATCAAACTTATTATTAACTGAAAGTATGTACAAAATATATATGTACAAGTTACAACATCAAACTTGCAATGAGGATTACCTGAGTGTTATTGTGGAACCATGTAAACAGTTGTTGGACAATAAAGGGCCACCTGATTAACCTATTGGTCTTCACCATTTTTGGCACATGCGCAAATGCGTAAATTTAAATCATTGTAATACCCTGTGTATATAAGTATTGTAACACCTAGGTCAATCAACATTATATTGAACTACATCTGAAGCAGGGCCTTAAAGTAGGCCTGAAAGGTCTAACGTTGTGTTTTTAGCTGTTGGAGAGTGCTTTTAATTAGTAATTTAATAAAGTACCTTTTTTAAAGCTTTTAACCTATCATGCATAAGATGGTAACATTTATTTCCTTAGTACTTCTACTACAAAATTTCCTCTTTGGACCAGAATGTATGCTTTTCATTTGGCCTTCAAATGATGGACAAAAGGCAACAACACCTGGTCATCTATAAGCTGTATGTATTCTACCTGGTTTCAGCAGGTCTATACTTCACCTATTGGTCCTAATTCATGATAGGCAAAGCATCCCCAGACCCTTAGAGATTCACCCTTCAGCTTGATTAACACCTTGGGCATAGTTTGGATAGGAAGTTTCATTACTCCTGCTATGCACTCTGAACCTTGCATTATTGGAAAACAGACAGAAGTGAAATTCATTTGAACAGATAATAGTTTTCCAGTCATTTGCAGTCCAATATCTATAGCACCTATTTCATTGCAACCGATTTGCTTCACATGCAGCCATTAGCAAGGCTCTTTTTGAGATACCTGTTCCAAGTACCAATAAAATGCAGTTTCCTTCACGATGTGCTTTTGGAAATAGGCTGATGTAGTCCTTTATCAACTGTCTGTAGTAATTTCTGCCTGGGTTTAAATCGATTTGCAGTTACTAGGAGTGATACTCGTCAGCAGATGACCCGTCTATGAACACTGACTGTTGACCACAGTAATACTCGTCCTGATTCTGTGATTAGCAGCCAAGTTGGATGTGCATTTTTTGGACTGATGGGGCTATATATACTCACTGGAATCTTCATTTCAGAACACAGGTAAATTTGGCTGCTTCCTTCACAACATGTCCTTTATTTAGCCTTACCAAAAAGACAATAACATCCTTTGGTCACTCAGACATGTCTTCCAACCCATGATTCACAGCAGTTGTATCATGTGAATCATGAGAATGATGACAATACTAAGCATTTGGAAGTTCATATGCCTACAGTGCTGCATTACTACAAGATGAGATCTACTGATATGTAAAATCAATGTTATAATTTATGGTTGTAGAGGCTGGGAGAGTAGGGGACTAATTTTTGTCTGGTGCACTTACATTCCCAGCATCAATACTTTTCTTTTTTCATGCTGTTTCAGTATTTTGCCATTTTATTTCAGAGAACTGCTTTGTATGAATATCTATAAGAAGTTGGAAGATTGCCAGGTGCTGTTGGCACCAACGGATGATTTCCAAAACTAACTATTTTGGAGATGACTTCACAACTAGAAAGACCCAACTTACCTCTAAGGTCTTGGCTTCTTTCCTTAAACACACTTCATGCACATTAGCCAGAATGACTGTTAAGCAACAGGCCTTTTGGGTTTAAACATTCTTCATAGCTGCACACAAGTTGCTGTTGTTATCTTTCAGGCCATGTACAGTATATTCTTGTTTTCATTCAGAGAACACCACAATGCATTGACTTCATACATTTGTTTGACCAAGGTGATACCTCATTTATAGTAAACGCATACTCACTAGTATTTGAGTGTTGTTGCCCCACCCCACCCCCTTTTTTTCTCTCTCTTTCCTTCTTCCCTTTTATTACCCTATGTTCAAACACACACTGCTAAAAACTTTACACCTTCTCAATAAATACACACACACACCTTAAATACCCAATTAAATCACACATACACTGGCGGAAAGTGAAAAAATAACACCAAGAAGGAGACGTCTGATACCAACAAAATTTATACAGCATAATAACAGAATACAGAGAATAACGTGATCAAAACATTATGGCAAAATACAGCTGTATTTGCTGGTAAACTGAAAAATAACATTTCCATGTAACATGGTTAGTACGAGGTTGAACCGCCATGAACTGCGTCACACTGTGCAATTCTGGCTTGGAGTCTGTCATACAGATGTTGGATGTAAGTTTGGGGTATTGAGTTCCAAGCATCCTCAACCTGGACGCGTAAATCGGTGATGGTCGTGGCTGGCGGTGGAGACCGGATAAGTCGTTGTCCCATAAAATCCCACGCGTGCTTAATGGGGGACAAATCCGGTGAACGTGCTGGCCATGGAAGTTGTCTCACACCCTGAAGTGCATGTTGCGTTGCACGTGCCGTGTGTGGGCATGCGTTATCTTGCTGGAAAACACCACGATGGACCGACCTTACAAATGGCACAACAACGGGCTGAATGATGCTGTTAATGTAGGAGGTGCTGTTTAACGTACCCGGTACAAACACTAGTTGTGTACGGGAGTGATAGCTGATCGCTCCCCACACCAGGAGACCAGGTGTAGGCCCTGTGTGTCCCTGGCGGATGCAAGAAAGGTGGATACGCTCCCCTGTGCGTCTGCGAACACGCATACGGCCATCGGAGGCTCCCAAGCAGAATCTGCTTTCATCGCTGAACATTACAGATCGCCATTGCGTTCTCCAGTGCAGATGTTGGCGACACCACTGCAGCCGTTCCTGATGGTGGGCTGGAGTCAGAGGCACACGTGCACATAGTCCTGCATCCAGTAGATGGTTGCAGATTGTTCGCACAGTCACCTCAGGTGCAACAGCAGCTCGGATTTGCGTCGCAGTGGATGTTCTGCTTGACAATGTCGCTCTTCTTATGCATCGGTCGGTCCGCTCATCAGTCCGTCTGTGACTCGCGGTTCCACGTCTTCTCATGTGGGAATGTTCCTCGGACCATCTACGCCACCATCGTACCAACACCGATACTTCCTGTCCGATTCGCTCCGCAATACGACGATACGACCACCCGGCCTCGCGGAGTCCGACTAGACGACCTCGCTCCAAGTCCGATAACTGCTGAAATCGTACACGTCTTCCATGTCCAGGCATTGCAGCTTCTTCAGGGTCTTCGCACATGTGTCCGTACGCCGACGACTGATTACATTCACTTTGCCGTACTCCTTAAATACCACCGACGATAATTTGCATATTATGCCATGCTGTGGCGTAAGCGCTCCCCGGTTGGTCCCGAAATTAACATCACACCTACGTAAACTCGACCCCATTAGCATATGTAAACTTCACGATCGTCTGCCAATTCCTTTTGGTGTTCTTTTTTCACTTTCCGGCAGTGTATATATTCTGTTCTATACAAACACTTTACGTACTATTTACATACAAACTTTAAACCACCCAATATAAAATCTCTATCTACATAATTAATTATGAACACTATTTAGACCTCACGCTAGTCAAACCTCCGTCAACTATGAATCATGTAGTGCTCCACCTGCCTCGTATCTTGAAATACTTTGCTGCAAACGCTAACCCTACTCGGCCTGTCACAACATTCCTCAAGTACTTTCAACAGATTCACTGCAATCATCAAGAGGTTGATGTACACCTTCTGACCGCAAATGAAATGAGCAAATTCGTTGAGGTCCCAGCTTCCGTCGAGAACTCCACGTAGCTTCTTCTCTGGCGCCATCTATTGTCAGTTCTGTTCCCTTTTTTTTTTCTTAGACTGTTGTTCAAATTTATGTGTAATTTAATTGGGTATTTAAGGGGTGTGTGTGTGTATATATTTATTGAGAAGGAGTAAAGTTTTTAGCTGTGTGTGTTTGATTGTATGGTAATAATAGAAAGGAAGAAGGAAAGAGAGGAAAAAAACAAAAAACGGCGACAACACTCAAATACTAGTGAGTATGCGTTTAATATAAATGAGGTATCACCTCGGTCGAACAAATGTATGAAGTCAACGCATTGTGGTGTTCTATGAATGAAAACAAGAATATACTGTACATGGCCTGAAGGATAACAACAGCAACTTGTGTGCAGCTATGAAGAATGTTTAAACCCAAAAGGCCTGTTGCTTAACAGTCATTCTGGCTAACGTGCATGAAGTGTGTTTAAGGAAAGAAGCCAAGACCTTAGAGGTAAGTTGGATCTTTCTGGTTGTGAAGTCATAACAGTTTTGTAGGTAAAGTGATGCACTTAATTGATGATTTATTGCCATAGAGATGCAAATAATGTATTTTGGAAATGGTTACAGCCAATGAAATTAACCCATTAGAATACTATCATCATCATCATCATTTTCAACCATTATCAATCCACTGCTGGACGAAGGTCTCCCCAAGTTTCCTCCACAACGGCCTGTCTTGTGCCAGTCTCCTCCATATGTAAACATATTTATATCTTCGTGGATGATACCTAATGCAGTGATGTGCTGTTCCATGTTCTGGAGGAAGGTTGTTTGTGATACTGGCAACAAAGTGTTCAATTGTTTCTAATGAGCACTTAGTGAGTTAATTGCTAAGAGATTAATACAGGTAATAAAAATCATTTGAAGTTTGCTGCTAGAGCAGGGTTACTCTGAAGATGACATGTAAGCTGAACAGATGCCCATCTCAGGTAGGAGAGTTTGATTATGTCCCCAAAGGGAAGGATCTTGCTCAGATGCTAGAATATGTGGAGGAGAGGAGAGACAGCCCCTGGCATCGTTTTCTCAGTCAGTGGGAGGGCGGGGAGTAGAAAGTAATGGAATGACAATTTGGTTCCTGTATCACAATAACCTCAACAATAACAGAAACAGGCCTGCTGGAAATTCACAAATTCAACCATTAAAGTTTGTTTGTTTTAGAACTCACATCCTTTGTTATTTCAACCAGACTTTTGTAGTTCCTGTGTATAACCAGTTTCATTATTAGATCTTTGTTACTGGCTTGATTACCACTGAAAGGTGAACAGGGAAGTTTCTGAAATTGAAGAGGACCAAAGAGGTTCCTGCTGGATAAAGAACAATATGAAATCATACAAGTTCTGTCTTTGAGTGAAGTGAAATTAAATTTATCACAGTACCATAAACACTTCTATTTCAGTGTATCAAAATGATCATGGTAGCACACAATACCATGATCAATCCTGTTTCAGTTCCTTTTAAGGAATTATGATTATAGTTAAAATTTTTCTTTAAGCTATAATCATAATTCCTTAAAAGGAACTGATTATTGTTTAAATTTTTCATTTTAAGACATGATGATTACTGCTGCTTTTCATTTCAGAGTAATTACAACTAAAAATTTATGTTATTAACTATATGTCAACAAAATAGTTTCCATATCATCTACTGTTTCGCACTTTACTAGAAATTCGAGCACGGGAAAAACGTCCATATAATAAAAAAAAAAATTTTTTTATTATAAGTCGGACGCTGCCAGTAGAATCGATGTAAGTGGCCGAAACACAACGTGTATGAGAAGTAGATCATAATACCCACTGAAGATGATTCCAAAAAGAAGGAATTGAAACTAGTTTGGGATATCGATATCGAGCCACGGAAAATGAAACATGCAACCATCATCTATAATAAGAAATTATAAGATCGAAGTTCAACTTGGAAGCTGATACCACAGGAAAGAAATATTGTGCCTTCTTCGATAACAAGATGGCTTATTACTGATTCAACGCATCATAATCAAAAGGTTCGAAAGTTCTTTTCTATTGTATTAATTTCGTGAATCATGAGTTAAAAAACTGGAATAATATTAATCATTTAATACATATTGTCTCTACGTATTGGAGGACTTTGACAACTTATGATGCATTTGACTGCACATATAAAAACATTTTTTCATATAAATTTGTAATCTTCATAATAAAATTCTAAACTATTATAAGGAACATCAAAAAGAAAAAAGGAATATTAGTGACAAGTTGAAATAAAATTTTTTTATTATATGGACGTTTTTCCCGTGCTCGAATTTCTAGTAACGTGCGAAACAGTAGATGATATGGAAACTATTTTGTTGACATATAGTTAATAATTTCTGAAACCACGTAATGTTTTCGACAAATGTTGAATTAATATAAAAATTTATGTTTATTATTATTAATAAATAATAATAATAATTTAGTTACAATAACTAATAAAAATTGTTCATTCTCAAATAAAGTTTTTTTTTTTTTTTTTTTTGCTTTTCAGTTTTCAGGAAGTTACAGAATATTTTTGCTATTCAAGAAAATAATAGTAATAAAATAAAAGCAAGTAATGATATCTTATTTATATGTTTTCAGGCTTTACTGTGGAGATTAAAGGAATAGAGTATCTTCTTCAGAACAAGGGCTACTTAACAGCTCTATGCAGCATGGCAAACGAAGAGTCTGAGATTGGAAATGCATGCAAATGCCTTGTGAATATTTCATCTCATGAAGCTGGGGCCTTTGCACTCAGTGATATGGATGAAATGTCATTCTTTGAGTGGCTAGTTGATGGGATTAATGACAGTGATTCTGCTTTTGTGAATCTGAAGTGTCACATCATATCAAATGTCAGCCGGTATGAAGTTCTTTCTGAGAAACTTGCTTCTTGGTTTTTATCTAACATAGAATCCTTCAAAAAATTAATCGACCAGTTCTGTCACAAACATAATGATGAAGAAGACAAGTATTCTAATTTAGCATCACTTTTTAGTAACATCACTCAAGCATCAAGTGGGCAAAGGTATTTAACTCTTTTATGTGTATTAGTTCTATAATTTTTCCTTTTAAGGCAGTATATAACTGACTCATAACATATATATCATGTGTTTGGAAAGGCTATCGATAAGGTAAAAGGTATTAACATCAGAGAAAGTGTGGGATGTACAAAGTGGCTTTATTCCTGGTAAAAGCTGTTCTAACCAAATTTTTGCATTATGTATAATGATCAAAAATTATCTGTCTGTTGGTAAGATAGTTTCTAGTGCTTTTGTAGATTTAGAGAAAGCTTATGACTGAGTAAACTGGATACTTCAGTGGAAGGTCTTTAATAACTATGGTATAACTGAGAATCTGCTTAGAAGTGTGAAAGTATGTATGCTGGCAGTAGAGCATGTGTATGAGTGAATGGTATTTTATCAAAATGGTTTTCTATTGATGCAGGATTCAGACAAGGTTGTGTAATGTCACCATGGCTGTTTAATATATTTATGGATGCTTGCATGTGTGATACCAAAATTCACAATACTGGTTTATGTCTTGTAAATATCCATGTGTGCAGATTGCAGTATGCTGATGACAGGATCCTGGTAGCAGAGAGCAAATGTAAGTTTTAGAGTATGTTGACCTGGATGTACAAAGTTTGTATGAAATTCAAACTGAGTATAAATAAGAGAAAAACCAAAGTTGTGGTTTTTGGGCGAGGAACTGTTAGTACTGAATGCAAGATCAGTCTGAATGACACAGCGGTAGACAAGGTGAAAGAATATTTGTATGTTTAGGAATCATGAGTGACAGAGAAAACAAATTTGATATTGAAATTAGTATGCAAGTGAATTCATCTTTGAAAGTCATAGCTGCTTCAGGAGAATTTCACAGGAATGATGAGTTCTCAAAAAAAGTCTTAGGATGGCTGTGTATGAAAGTGTAACTGTGCCTGCTCTACAATATGGCAATGAAATCTTGGTGCTGCAGAAGGGACATAAGAATCACTTGTATGTTGGAGGGATGCATTATTTACATGGGTTCTTCGTAACCAGACACATTCTGATCACCTGAGGAATGATGTGCAGCAAGTGTATAATGTGAAGCAAAATGTTGTTAGTAAGGTGGAGATATGTGTTCTTGGGTGGTTTGGCCATGTTGAACAAATGAATGATGGGATGCTTACTAAGAGAATTTATTCAGTTTAAGTGGCAGGAAAGAGAGGTAGAGGAAGTCCAAGGAAATTATGGGAGGACCAGATTCATAAATGTCTGCAGGAAAAAGAAATAATGAAGTGCAAAAGGTCTTGTGCAAAATGTGTGATAGTTGCCAGTGAAGTTCGAGTTGTGTGCTCAGATTGCTGTAAATGAAGATATTTTATACATCAACACATACATACATACATGCATGCATGCATGCATACATACATACATACATACATACATACATACATACATACATACATACATACATATCACTAAGCTGTTCTCTGAGATTCAGAGGTTAGCTCCAAAAAGAAATACAAACTTCCAGATATTTTTACTTATTGTTGTCGTATCAAACTTCGACATCAACGGTGTGAGAAAAATCTAGTTCCAATCAGTTTTAAACTTTAATCTGACAGATAAACTTTCTTTGAAGAGCTAACCTCTGAATCTTGAAGAACAGCTTTGTGATTTGTATCATATCATGTTTTTATTATAAAGATCACCCAAATGAAACTGAGATTGTCAATTTTTTGCCGTAAGGGTTTATAGGTTGGAATATGTGAACATACAGGAAGTGTGATGCATGGTCTACATACTCACTTCACATAGTAGCCTTGTCGGTTTAACGAAGTGTCCCAGCGTGGCATGAGATTGTGGATACCCTGAGCGAAGAACATCCATGGTTAGCTGTGGAACCAGTTTCCAACAGCATCCCGGGCCTTATCATCATTAGCAAATCGGCATCCCGGACCTTATCATCATTAGCAAATCGTCATCCCGGATCTCAGCATTGTTCGCAAACCGGCGTCCCGGACCTCAGCCTCGTTAGCAAACCGGCGTCCCACACCTCAGCCTCGTTAGCAAATCGGCGTCCCGGACCTCAGCCTCGTTAGCAAACCGGCGTCCAGGACCTCAGCCTCGTTAGCAAACCGGCGTCCAGGACCTCAGCCTCGTTAGCAAACCGGCGACCCTTGAGAGCTTTTTTCAGTGGCCCAAAGATGTGGTAGTCGAAGGGTGACCTATAAGGGGGTGGTCCAGGATCTCCCAGTGGAAGCTCCACAGCAAATCTTGGCACACTGTTGCCACATGCGGACGGGCATTGTGGTGCAGCAGGATGACCCCATTAGACAACATACTGGGTTGCTTACGCTTAATGGCCATTTTGAGGTTATGTAGCGTATCGCAGTATATAGTTGCCTTGACCATACTGCCTGCGTCCAGCCAATTCAACAGCAATGGGCCATTCTTATCGAAGAAAACCATGTGCATCGCTTTCCCAGCTCTTAAGGAGGACTGAGCTTTTTCTGGGTGTGGAGAGTTGGGATGCCGCCATTCCATACTCATCCGTTTTGTGACCGGATCGAAGTGGTGGCACCAAGTTTTATCTGTGGCCACAATCTTGGAAAGAAACTGTCCACCCTCTGCATGGTAATGATGCAGATACTCCAGGCAAGCACCCATTTGCCGAGTCTTCTGCTCCTCCTGGAGATGCTTGGGGACTCATTGTGAGCAAACGTTGCTGTATCCCAATTGCCGATGGAGAATGGTGTTAACAGTTCCCTTACTCACGGACAATGTTACTGCAAGCTCGTAAATGGTGATTCGGCGGTTCTCCTTCACAAGGTTGTCCACGGCAGCAATCAATTCCATGGTGATGGCCACATGTGCTTGCCAAGGTCTCAGCATATCCTCTGTGCTCACACGTCCTTCGCAAAATTCACTACACCAGCAGAACACTGTACACCTTAACTGACACTCATTTCAATACACATCCTTCATACGACGATAAATTTTGGCTCCACTAACACCTTCTGCCGTCAAAAATTGTATAACTTCCCGCTAGGCCTGTTTGGATGAATCCATGTCACAACCCTACCTATAGTCAACTTGCCTCAGCACGTGCCACCGATAACAGCATGCTTCCTCACATGACACGCCATCTACCAGCGCAAATGCACAGCTCTGTGTAATTATACAACGACGCTATTACACGAGTCTCACTTTCATTTGGGTGACCCTTATATTAGTAATTTATATGTATGCATGCTTTTTTTTTTTTTTTTTTTTTTTGCAAGGAGCATCTGTTCAGGACTGTAAAATGGTTGCAGAGATAAAGCAGATGTAGAGACTGATAGTAGTTGTCATACTTCCACTAGTGAGTTCCACTGGACATGAATATATTCTTACAGGCTCTTCTAACTCAACTTAATACTTTAGGCCTATAGAACTAACCCTTGGAGTCCAGGAAGAAGTACATTGGGAAAACATTTTTACACCATAAATGGTCATGCTGATGGGCCAAGTTGTCCAAGATGCAGGGTTCAGGCTAATCAAACAGTTAGCAGAACTATAGCAACTGTTGGGGGTGTGGGTAGAGAGTGTCAGTTGCCCCAGATTCCAGTCTGTGGGAGCACCAAAAAGGTTGGAACAATGTTAAAAATGCAGCATGGCAATTAATTTTATAATATGGAAAAGTGTGCTTCTCACATGTAGAAAATTTTCTTGTGATTGAGTGTTCGTTCACCTCTTTTATTTTTTGTTATTATTTTGAAGTTTAATGACCGCCATGAGCAATTCTAAGAGCTACAGGTAGTAACCCTTTCCTAATTTGGAGCCACTGGTTCCAGAGAAGAGAAAGAGCTATCAGCATCAGACAAATACACCACCCTTTCCTCACCCAGGGACTAGGGACTCAAACCCATGCCCATCATGGACAAATGCTCAGAAACCATCACCTGAGACCACTCAGTCACTGGGGTCGTAATAAGTTTTCTAGTTTTGTTTTTAATGTGCTATTTTATTAGGCATTATGCAGACCTGCCACTAATTCATAACATATGCTCATTTTTCACTGGCTAATCCGGGTATTGTGATGTGAAATTAAATTTGAACTCTCAAAATATATTAAATATAGAAGTAGAACAAACTTTTGTCAGGTTGGTGCTTATTGACACTCAAATCACTTCCCCAAACACCCTTTCCTGATCATCCGTGTTGTTTGCCAAGGGTCACAAATTATATATCTTGCTTTCATGCACCAGTGCCCTTCAGTATGCTACTGCTAGTTAGGTTTGGTTTGGGTTGAATGAGGTGTGAGAAGTGATTGGAAAGCTACTTTTTAAAAGTGGCTAGTTGCTGCTACAAAAGCATTATTCAAAAAGTAGCTTGCTACAATTACTTTTTCTGAAACGTAGCTACTTTTCTATGTTTAGGTCTGAATTAAAAGTGCAAATTCTGAGGATCTTTGTATGCACATTATTTCATATGGCATTCAAAGCTGAATACAAAGGTAAATTACATAAATATTTTATTTTTGTATTTACCTCAGCTCTGATTATCATATGCTACACGTTTTAATGCATTCAGTCTCGTATATTCCAGGCTAGACTAGACTAGCTGTGAAGCCCAGGGAAATCAAATAAAAACCATGTCAAGAAATATTTCTGAATTCATTCTCTTTGACTAAGAAAATCTAATATCCCAATCAAATGGTCCTAAACAAAACATCTAGCACAGTTATTTTGTAGGCACACTGTCTTTGCAGGTAGAATGAGAAGACTTCCCAGTTAACAATTTGGCTAGCTTTTACAATGCAAATCAAGTCGGGTATGTAATGGTAGGCAGGGCACATTCAGCATTCCTGTTACCTCACGTTATGCTTCAGGAAATCTGGAAATGTCATGTGATTTGAAGAATATTGTTTTTTTCACTTTTCTTTTAAAATAGCTCAATTTGTAGTGTAATTTGCCACTACAACTACTTTGTTTTGTATCATGCTACTGCTGCAACCACATTTTCTGTACTGTAATGGCTCTACATTCAGATCACTGGGTATGAGTCATGTTTTTCCTACAGTAATGGTCTCCCCACCCCCTTCTGAATCAGTACCCTTATCTTATTGATGAGTAACTTCTTATAGCCTTAGATGCTCATATTATTGATGAGTAACTTCTTATAGCCTTAGATGCTCATACTGTTCATGAGTATGCCTTATATTAATGATGAGTACCTTCTTATAGCCTTAGATGCTCATATTATTGATGGGTATGCCTTATATTATTGATGAGTAACTTCTTAAAGCCTTAGATGCTCATACTTTTGACGAGTATGCCTTTGAGTACCTTCTTATAGCCTTAGATGCTCATATTATTGATGAGTAACTTCTTAAAGCCTTAGATGCTCAAATTGGTCATTAAACTCTGAAACAAAAAAACAGCTACAAATTACTATGACAGTACTTGACTTTGAAACAAGAACCCTGTATAAATGCCATTGCTACAGATGAGAAAAATTGCGATAGTGACAGTAATAATCCCTTCCCAGAGACAAAATCTTAGAATAATGGAGAAGCTTGTTCACTTCAGTAAAGCTAATTCTTTTTGCTGGTGTTCTGTTAGCATTGGTTAGAGAAATATCATCTAAGCCATGCAAATCTTTAACTGTGGAGTTAGATTACATATTACTCATTTCACCCTATGCAATATGATTTGTACAAGAAAGAGAAAAAATAAACACTGATACCATATTGATCTTTGCCTAGGCCAACAAGTATCACACCAAATGCTACAGCTACTTGGCACCAGGTAATAGATGGGTTCCAGGGCTCAGTTTTCTCTATTGGGCAACTAGGAGAGGGAATTCAAAGCAACAGGGAATACCTTTGTTGCTTAGAAAAAAAAATGGACATTAAAAGAAAACAAGATAAGAACACATACTGCTTTGAATCAAACTTGTTTGTTAAAGGCTATCAAAGAAGAATGTTTGAAATGTGGAGAAAGGTCTCCAGGTCCTGTAGTCTCAGAACCAATGAAAAAAAATTTTAAATCAGAGATTTGGTGTTCACAGGTGTTGAATTTGAAGAACTACAAAAACAAATTCAAGAAGTAATTTAAAGAATAAATAATATAGTTGAAATGGAAAATGAAAATGAAAAAAAAAAAATCCAAATGAATCATTGGAAAACAATTGTTTGGTTACTGAGGAACACAAAGTATTGCAGAAGGCCCTTCAATATGTGAACAAGGCAGCAGATTGAAAGTGATTACTGGCACTGATACAAACATGGTGCAAAGAGCTTTCTGAGGTATTACTAGATACATACTCAGCTATTAAAACAATAAACCCAATAACTATTGCAAAAAGATGTGTTGTGCTGCTGTGGAAGTAATAAGAGAATTTGGGTGTAAATTAATTGAGCCCAAATAATTGAGAAGGGGAACACCAAATGGAAATCCATTCCTTTTTAGAAATCTAACGTTGAAATTACTGTTTCTCATGTTATATAAATCTTGAATGGATGGGTTACCCCTAAACAATGACAACATGCAGAAGTTAGCATGGGAAGAAATGTTGTTAATAATACAATTCACTGAAATTCAGAAGGTAAAAGTTATACTACTTATGATGATCAGATGATATATCACTATTTCAGCATAACTAGGTATTATCTTCAGTTATTGTCTTGAGTTGAGCAATAAGTGATAGGCGTGGTACTTTAAAGCGAAGTTTGTATTAAATGCTATTGTACTAATGAAGATACACAGATCAGTCATGCTGAACTGAACGAAATGATATGAAACAAATGTGGACAGATTCACTGATGTCAAAAGCACATGCAGGACCATAAGACTAAAACAACACTTGAACATTATAGTAAAAGAATGAAGACCTGAAATGGCTAAAATTGCAAAACAATATTCAACTCATAAAAAGCAATGATTTAAAAAGCATATGAAGTTTAAAAGTGAACTCAAAACAAAAACACCAAAAAAGATGAAAAAACGTAATGGAGCAACCTTGGTCATTCATCAACTAGACCGGTTTCAGCATGCTTTCCTGCGTCCATTGTTAATGGTTTGAAGGTCCCCAGTGCATCTGCACTTGATGTTGATGTAACGGTTGCACTTCACACACTGACATATCTGCCGAGTTGCAGCAAATGATGTAGTAGATTTGCATGCCCTTACTTTGCTCTGCGCATTGCGATTCTCAAATGCCATCTGTTGTGGATTTTGTGGGTTCATTTGTTGATTTTTGTTTAAATGTTTGATTTCTTTTCATGATTTGTGTGTGTGTGTGTGTGTGTGTGTGTGTGTTTAATAAGGTGTCTTGTTTTGTGTTTATTTCATTTCTCAATAATAGAAAGAAAATAAAACACAAAACAAGAAAAGAAATAAAACATCTAAACAAAAATCGACAAATGAACCCACAAAATCAACAACAGATGGCACTTGAGAATCGCAATGCGCAGAGCAAAGTAAGGGCATGCGAAATCTACTACATCATTTGCTGCAACTCGGCAGATATGTCAGTGTGTGAAGTGCAACCGTCATATCAACATCAAGTGCAGATGCACTGGGGACCTTCAAACCATTGACAATGGATGCAGGAAAGCATGTCGAAACTGATCTGGTTGAAGAATGACTGAGGTTGCAACGTTACATTTTTTCATCTTTTTGGTTTTTTCGTTTTGAGTTCACTTTTAAACTTCATACGCTTTTCAAATCATTGCTTTTTATGAGTTGACAACAATATGTTTGTAATTTTAGTCTACAACAATATGTTTGTAATTTTAGTCGTTTCAGGTCTTCATTCGTTTACTATAATGTTCAAGTGTTGTTTTAGTCTTATGGTCCTGCATGTGCTTTTGACATCAGTGAATCTGTCCACATTTGTTTCATAGCATTTCGTTCAGTTCATTATGACTCATCTCTGTATCTTCATTAGTACAATAGCATTTAATACAAACTTCGCTTAAACGTACTACGCCTATCACTTATTGCTTAACTCATGACAATATCTGAAGATAATACCTAGTTATGCTGAAATAGTAATATATTATCCGACCATCGTAAGTAGTACAATTTTTACCTTCTGAATTTCAGTGAATTGTATTATTAACAACATTTCTTCCCATGCTAACTTCTGCATGTTGTCATTGTTTAGGGGTAACCTGTCCAATTTCAACATTAGACTTCTAACAAGTTATATGAAGAATGTTCCTAATATGAAGAATGTTCAAACAACCTTTAACTTGAATTAGTTTATAGTAACCAAAAAAAAAAAAAAAATCTACTGCTTGAAATTTATTATTTTTTATTAATTATTATATAAAATTAGTAAATTGTAAGCTGTTGTTAGTAATTTGAAGCATTTCAAAGTGAAGAATCTGATGAAAACATCAAGGTTAGTCTGAGTAAGCATTTTTAGTTTCACACAGATTATTTCAGAAGTTTCAGGATAACGAAAACAAAGAATAATTGCAAGTTCAAAGAAATTTGTTCACTGTTAAGCTTTAATTAGTTGCAACAGACAAAATCCACAGTTTTGAATGTGTCATATGCAAAAGAGTTTTATTTGAAAGAAATCTGCAAGGTAATCCTACAAAAAAAAAAAAAAAAAAGGCAAGATGGGTGTATGATGTTAACACACTATTAAAAATAAAAAAATAATATGTACAAACATCCTTATGATAGCAACAGATGTGGCTTGGAAACCAGCAAAACAAAACCAGTATTTGAGCTCCCTTGAAAGGATAAATTGCATTGGTTTAGGGCTGAAACATCTGAATAATCTCCATTTGTAATTGGTGCTTCATTACAAACAATTTTAGTTAAATAGATGACTACCGACAACAATCTTCTGTTTATAAACAGAAAAGTAAAAGCAGTTGTGTTAGATAACTTTCTACAAACAATATGTTTGTAAATAATTTCACTGGAATTATGGTTAATTGAGTTTATTCTCATTTGTCAAGGAACTTGCATTATTCAACAGAGCAAAAAAAGTAACTGTAAAGAGGAACAAAAACCAATTTGATTATGGAAGAACTCCAGCATAGATTACCATGTTGTCATGCAGGTTCCAGTGGAGGTGCACCCAACGCAAAATTGGTAACCGGGGGAGGGGGGGCAAGTGGATTGTGACTCTGTGATTCTCTGAATTAGGGTGAACACAGCTTCAGGATCCACTGACAGGCATTGTGTTTCATGCAGCAGATTTACCTTTGGTGTCAAAGGGTCTGCCGCGAGCCGAAATAATTTTAGACTGTCTAGAATTTAAAACACATGATAAAGAATTGCCGAGTCCCTGCAGTAAAAAAAAATTATTTTCGTATATCCAGGGTTGAGCACACAATTTGCAACTATAGAAACACTCGTGAGAATATATTAGATAAATTAATGTGTAAAACAATTTATTGGTCTTGTTTTGGCAAATAGTAACGAAAAACAAACATAGTGGATTAGGGCCCCTTTTGCTTGTAATCTTAAGAATGTGAGAATGTAAGTTGCATATATGGACTTCGTTAAAAGAAACATTCGATAATAACAATAATACCGACTTTTCTGACAAGAAACATCATGTGCTCATTGACTACTTGCTGATTAAACCTTATTAATTTTAGCGGAAAACTAAAGTATGTGTTGATTGCTAATATGCTGGTATTTTGAGGGGACACCAAAAAGAAAGAATAGGGTGGAATTCCTACCTCAACATCCATCTGGACTGGAGACCGCGCTGCTGTTCCTGCACAACATGAAATATGGAACCATATGGAAAGTCTGTTGTTCTTGACGTCATTATCTTAGAGTCCGTAGAACAATACAGTTCTTTAACACAAAGGCAGCGGCCTGTTAGCATAATCCCATCTCATCTGCTGCAGTAGTTCTTGGACTCGCGCCGCTGACCACTCCTGGTCCCGAAATAGTAGCAAATCCATCTAGACGTCGCATCCCGTCACGCTTCTCAGTGTCAGGTCACCTCCGCTGGGACCCGCACGACAATAACCAAGCATTTAGAAATTTCTTGAAAAAGTGGCAATATTGAAAAACTGTTGTGAAAGTGATGGTGATTTCACAGCAAACATGTTTGCTTATATCACACAGAAGTCATCGCTCTTTCAACGTTTTAAGTGAGTCATGGAAAAATTTTCATTGGCCGCCACCGGGAATCAAACCTAGGGTCTTCCAGTTACGCGCAGCACATGCTTCCACTGCATCACAGCGGCCTTCAATTCCTCCAGACTTCAGAGTCTGAAGGAATTCACACTGTGGTGCAGTGGAAGCATGTCCGGTGCTTTCTGGAGGAATTTGAGGCCGCTGTGGTGCACTGGAAGCATGTCTGGCACATAACTGGAAGACCCTGGATTCGATTCAAGGCTGCTGTGGTGCAGTGGAAGCATGTCCGGCACGTTCTGGAGGAATTCGAGGCCACTGTGGTGCGGTGGAAGCATGTCCGGCGCATAACTGGAAGACCCTGGGTTTGATTCAAGGCCGCTGTGGGGCAGTGGAAGCACGTCAGGCTCGTAACTGGAAGACTCTGGTTTCGATTACCGGTGGCGGCCAATGAGAATTTTTCTGTGATTCACTTATAAACGTGGAAAGAGGGATGACTTCTGTGTGATGTCCCTAGTCCACGTCAAATGTCTGTATTAATGTTTATTTATAAACAAAGATCTTGACCAGTCCTATGTTAGAAAAGAAATATCCCAGGATATGTTTCACTGATTGATTCTTTTGTTGTTTGCAAAAAGTTTTTATGTCAATGGTTCCCTAAACAATAATTCTAAGAAAATGACAGTTCATAGTATCAAACATCAAAACAGTTAGGAAACATTTCTACTCTATTGCACTTGAATGAATTGCAATTACAGTGAAACCTCCATTAATGGAAACCCCCGAATAATGGTAACCTCCAAGCAACACCAAGTTTTGATTGGTACAGAACAGCTGCCATAGGCTTAACATTAACAATAATCTCCAGACAATGAAACCTCTTAACAGTGGACACCCCAGTCAGTCCCGAAAGGAATCTAACAAACGCCTTGTCCTTTCAGATTTTACACAGTTTTTTTGGTACTTTGGCAAGAGAGGTAAGATAGGAATAAAGAATGCTACTTTGTCTTAAGCTTAGTGGGTTGGATTACTGTGAGTACAATGGTGTGTTTAAGTGAAAAGAAAGGAGTTAAAGTTTAGTTCTACATGAGGTGAACTCCAGCTTCTGTGTATGTTTGCTGGTACGTAAAATGGTTTTCCTTGGTGGCGGTTTATCTTTGATGTGGGTTCTGTTCCTATTTTTTGGCTCACAGCTAGCTAAAGTGAAGCTTCACTTCACTGTCTAGCATTTTTTTTCTTTTCCTTATCGTATGCTAAACTTTTAACCTCTTAGCTTGATATTTCTAGAGGGGAAAAAAAAAAGGTTTGAGACAATGGGTCAGACACCGTAAAATCCTCTACACCATGATCTAATTTTAAGTTGTTATATTGAGTTTCATTCAGCATCTACCTTTTAGAGAAAGCTCTGAAAATATTTTTTTTTGTGCTTAAGCTTTGTACAAATATTCTCCGCTTGTACCAAAGCAATGGACTAGCAATGTTAACCTAAGCCTAACCTCCCAACAGCTGTTTTTTTTTCCTGGTCTGAGCAGTGACTGTTATTTGGAAGTTTCTTTGTATATGGAATATTATTAAGTTATGAATCTCTTGCTTATGCAGTTGTCAGTTTTAATGAAGGTATTTCAGTAGTATTTGGATTTCATAGTTATGCTCTTCTTGCTGTGAAGAAAGGAAAACATGGTCACTGAGAAGGAATTTAGTGTGCTGATGCAGATATTGGAAGAATATTATAAGTACATTGCCGTCCTGGTAGCTAAGTGATCAAAGTCATGGGCTTCTAGGTACTTGTCTGAGTTATGCCCAGGTTCATGTCCCAGATGATGCATGGGTGGAATGTTTGTTCTGTGATGCTGGCTGTCTTCCTTTCCTGGAACTAATGGCCATAAGTCAGAGATGGCACCTGCCTTAGATGTTTGTGGTGGTCATTAAACCCAGGGTTTGCACTGCCCCTGGAATCCTGAAAAGTCCCTGATTTTTCATATTTTCATGAATGGTCCTGGGATTTTCCAAATGGTTGAAATGTTTGGATTGATTGCATCACTTTGTTTTAGCTCCCTATGGCATCTGCTTTTGATAACATAACTTCCTTCTATGGAGTATGTTGGCAGGATGTCATCTCTTTCTTTTCACATGACACTGCAGTGCAGAATTTTTGAGTGCCACATTTCCAGTGACCTTAGTTTGTGGTACCTAGTCTTACCATAAATACTGTTACAAAGTATTTAATGAAATAACAAAAGAAATTTAAAGATATTTTAATATACCTGGGATATTACATAAGTAGTACACTTGTGAATACATGGCACCAATCACTTTTCAAAATGGCATTCTTTTGCCTTCACACAGTTCTTCAGTCTCTGTGGCCACTCATCAATAGCTTTATGCAGGGTCTCCGCAGGGAAAGATGCTACTGCCTACACCAAAGAGCGTTTGAGACTGTCAATACTGGGGTGTCTCTTTCTGCAGTCCATGTCCTCCAGTGTGGCCCACAAGTTCTAGTCCAATGGGTTTAGGTCTGGGCTGATTGAAGGCCAGTCAGCTGGAGAAATGAAGTCTGGCAAATTTGCTTGAAGCCATTGGTTGACTTGGCCTTGTGTGCAGGTGGGGAATTCTGCTGAAAGCTCCACTGTCGGTTTTGGATGAGGTTGTGACTCACATTTTTTACCACTGGCACCAAAATCCTGTCCTGGTAGACTTTGGCAGATGTTTTCACTCCTTTCTCAGAAATGGAGCTTCATGGTACCCTCATAGGATACTCCCCACCAAACCATGACAGAAGCAGTATAAAGGCTCCTCATGATCCTTGGAGCTTTCTCCTGAGCTTCTCATGAGGTTGATGCATACGCCCTGTCAATTCGCTGGTTGAAAGCCTCTTCAATAGTGAAAACTTTTTCATCAGAGAAAAGGATCTGTCTGTGGCAATTGTCTGCATAATGCTACAGCGAACGTTTCAGTTTTAGCACCCTCTGCGGCTTTGGTTGTGGGGTGAGGACGTGCCCTGTACGCCAGCGGTAAGCTCTCGTCCTTAGGTCACTCCGTAGCACATGTGACATTGACATTCTTGAATTGTTCAGCTCACGGGTCATCACTGATTGTTTTCTGACAGGATTTTGTCGAATACAGACTGCCACTGCTTTCACCAGGTGAGCAGTCCTCACAGTACGCGTCCGACCTTTTCTGGGGCAGTCAGTGATGGTCACAGTCTCAAGGAACCTTTTTTTTATGGCCTGGTAGGCAAAATTTGGGCTGATTTTCAGCTTCTTCAGCATGTTGAAAATCTCGGAAGCTGATTTTCTAACTTTGTGCAGCGCTATTACAGCAACACGATTTGATAATCGCCCCACTCCATGGCAAGTACTTCACAAAACTCGTTATCTCCTCTGTGACAATGCACAAGGATTCACTAGCTGCTTCATGCCTCCTGGCTGGTTGGTGATGTTGCACACTGGTTGCGTGCCACCTGTTGAACATTTGTAACAGTATTCATGCTAAGACTAGGCATATCAGTTGTGTGTAGTTTGAAACATAACAGCAAGTCCAAGATGGCCCTTTCTTCTATCACGCACTTTCCTCAGATTGATATCTGGCCTCCCTGCCATCTGTGTGCATGGGAATAGATGAAATAGGGAATCTTCAGTGCCAAGGCAAAATCATTTTATATTATTATCATGGTGCTAAGTTCCAGACTGCTTCATGTAAGTTTTGTACAGAAAAAATTTATACTTTGGCCACTTCATTGAAGATACAACACATACTGAAGAACACTCTGTAGTAGCAGAACCCATAGGATTTCATAAGCATAGTAAATTTCACCCCAATTTTCAAAATTTAAAACAAAGCACATTGGTTCTAGTGAAAATTTGAGCTCTTGGAATTATTTGAACTCCTGGAAAAGTCCTGGAATTTATTTTCTGTAAATGTGAACCCTGTAAACCCCAAAAGAAAACCAAAATAAATAAGTAAATGCAAGAGATGCTGTAAAATTTCATTGTCTGAGTATGAAGGGGTAGAATAACAGCATTGTAAAGTTCTTTCTGTGCATTATGTATGACTTGTTTAATTCCACAAAGTTTTCATCCATTTGTAACAATTTTCCTTTTATCTACTGACTCCTGAAGTTGTGTAAATAAAGAAAGGGAAAGCAAATCATCTTTCACTATTTGGAAGGGGCTAATGCCATCCATGATGGAAATGATGCAACATTGGGAGAGGGTTCTGGGGAGAAACCTGCACCTCCCCCTCCCCCAATCACCAGACTTTACTCTTAACGCCTGACGGGATGGTGTCATGGGCTCATGTTCCTAGTGCCAAAGTTTGATCCTCCTATCTGCATGATACAAAAGGAATTTTATTTCATCTGTCCAAATGGCCTTTTTCTAGTTCTCAATTGTACAATGTTGATGCTCCACTCCTGGCTCCATCTGTCCAATGTTGATGGCACTCCTATTTTCTATTATCATGACATGTTGTTGTTGTGTTCAAAGTTGTCCAGATTACTCATTTTACCCATTTCAGTCCTCAATCAAACGCTAACTGATGCTGAATGAGCTATTCTCACTGATTTATTTTGTGGATCATGCTCACATGTCATCTTATGTGTTGGAGTGAGCCATTTATGTGATGAAGGCGGGTATACCTAATGAACTGACATTTCAGTGTACACGAACTTAATCAATATTTTGTATCTGATACTATGCTGATGCTTTCTTTAGCTGAACTCACTTTTTTAATGAGGGGCACCTGTATTTGGGATCCTGAAAATTCTTCAGAAAATTTATGATTGAGAATCATCTTGAAACAAGAGGATTATGCAGATTTTAAGACAGAAATCAAAGTATGCAGATTTGTGTTCTATGAAAACACAATGAATGCTTTCTGAGGCATTTAGGCATTTTTACTGTTGATTATGTTACTGGAAGTAGTGCTAAGCCTTATGCATTCAGATATTTAAAGTATTGCATTTGGCAGAGTGCATTAAAATTTATGTGAAAGTTCTTTAAGCACTACACCAAAATGCAAATACAGGGTGTCCCACTCGCTACATTACCCAAGTTTTTATTAATAACATTGTGAATAATTACAGTAATTTAATGATATTTGGTAAGAACATACCTTCATCCATGGTAAACAGAACCATACCATAAAGCATGTTGCAAGTGTCCGCGCTGTGTATTGAGACAGGCTTGAACGCGAGACTCCATATTTCGAAAGGTTTGCACCAGTTGTAATTGCTGCCACTGCCTCACAGATGTTGTTCTTCAATGCCGGTTGGTGCGCTTGTTGTGGTCCTTGGACGTCGCACATGTCAGGTTCGGGATTCCCCAGGGTTAGCTCAGTTGTTTGTTTGTTGAGAGGCTGATCATATGCATTAACGATGTCCTCCCAGTTAACCATAGGTAAGCGTGTTTTTCTCATCTGTATTTATTGGGAGAGTAAGTCGATAAAGAAGTATCAGTGTGAATTTTGTAGGAAATTCGAGTGTCAGACAGCACAAAGTAAACCGTGTATTCTGCAACTGGTTAAGAAGCTGGAATTGAGTCAGTTTCTTAACCAGCCATACATTACATGTGAGTACGGCTGAGATTGAGTTATTTTTTGAAGATTGAGTAATTTCTAAAAAATGTGGTCACCTCACTCTCCTAACCTAACACCCCTAATTTCTTTCTCTGGGCTTATCTCAAATCGGTGGTGTTTCAAAACAAGCCAACAACCCTTGAGGCATTGAAAAACATTATCTGCGAGGCAGTGGCAGCAATTACACCGGAGCACCTGAACGAACTTTCCGAAATATGGAGTCTCGCGTTCAAGCCTGTCTCGATGTACAGGACGGACACTTTCAACATGTCTTATGGTATGGTTCTGTTTTCCATGGATGAAGGTATGTTCTTACCAAATATCATTCAATTACTGTAGTTATTCACAATGTTATTAATAAAAATTTGGGTAAAGTAGGGAGTGGGACACCCTGCACTTTGGCAATTATTGTGTATTTAAAAATTTAAATAATGAGTAATTTCACATTTTGTCTTTACATGTTATGACTGAAAAGTACTGCTACTTTTGCTCTCAACTTTAGGTAATAACTTTTTATTTTATGGTAATTTCAGGCTGTTTTTAGACAAAGATTTTGCATTTATAAAGGATATCCTGCCATATACTACATACATGATCTCTGAAACAAGAAGAATTGGAGTTGTAAGAGCAATTAGAAATTGCTGCTTTCGTACTGGTAAATCAATGATATTTAAAAATTTGTTGAGTTTTTTGTTGGTTTATGTTGTGAGATTTAATATTGATTCTATCAGATTTTGAGTACAAATGATTTTAAAATATTTCAAATTCATTAGTTTATTTTTATTTATTTTTTTAATTGGGCTTGAACTCTAATAAAATCTTTGATCGCCATATGTGGACTAAAGCAGTAACAGTTATCTATGTGATAGGTTAGTATTTTGCTAAATTATAATGATCATAACATTGTAAGCAGCCCTTGCATAATTGCTGAAATTTCTGCTAGCCAATGTGGCTAGTGAAATACAAATTTTACTAGCCAAATGACCAAAGTCTACTGGCCATGCAAAGTTAAAAAAAAATAATAATTCAGTAACTTCTCTACTTACATTTCAATGAAATTAAATGAGTGAATGTTTTTTTTTTTCCTAATGAGACTTCCCCCATTAACTTCATAAAAACAGATGCAGAGCAGTTTCTTCATAGAATCATTAGATTGGCTGCAAATATTGCATATGCTTTTGTTCCAAAATGATTGATTTTTTGATAATTTATTTTCAGTGCTGTAATATCATTACTCTTACTATCTTAATTTACACATACATAATTTATTTTTGAGAGGCCATTGAAGTTAGATGTCTAATTTCTTTAGTGATATTTAAAACAAAGGGACAAAAAGCTGGGATATATACATAAAGTGGCACTAATAATGTTGATACAGTTTACTACTGATATGTACTGGGTCTGATCTTCCCATCAGAGGTATCTTCCCACCCACCACAATTGAATAGCATTTTGAGGATCAAAATCTTCAATTGAAGGGCCATTGCATCTAATCATCATTAAGTCATTTAAAGTGTCACTATTCAGACATGTCCAATTACTCGTTTTTATGAAGTTCATTACTGAAAAGCCATGCTCACTAGGAGCAGTACTACATAACATTAGATGTAGCAGCTACATCATCTTAAAAACATTGCCATAACAGTTTGTTTCTTTTTGTTCAGCATAAATGTGGCTAAACAGAGATCCAAAGATAATTCTTTTACCTGTAGATGACATTATACTTTGTGCAAGGTATACCATGGCAAAGATGCATATACCATGGCAAAGATCAAATATACCATGGCAAAGGTTGCTTTAGTAACCTTATCCCTTTGGTCGCTCCAGGCTGATCCATCAGCAGATTAAGTTTCTCTCGAATCTCGAAGCCCACCTTCACTTCCATTCATTTTCAAAGCAGCTGCAGGAACACGAGCTAGAAAACTGAACTCAATATTCATTCACAAGTGGGGGTGGGGGTGGACAAAATAGTTCCTCATTTGGAAAAATCTACTGCCCATCGTTGGCTACTATATTAAAAAATTTACTAGCCACTACAAATTATCAGGTCGTCATTTGGCAACTGGATACTGACATTCGCAATGGCTGATTGAAAGCAAAAAGTCCCTGAACACCTGTTGGAAGTAGATCATTATGGACATACTGTAATAGTGAATGTACTCACTATAATGATTGAAGTGGTTCTCATGGGTTTATAGATAAATACTAACAATCATAGTGCAGGTTAACTACATTTCTTGAAGATCTCAGGAAGTTTTCACTCGGTCTGTGGTTTCTGTTTACAAATGAAGTTATGTATTTTTGTGGGCTAATTGTATAAAAGTATCAGAACTAAGATATTTTACTTATGGGGATGGCGTGCTATTGCCCTTTTAATCTTGCCATCACCCTGGATTCCCATAGAATATTTTTGCTGTGGGGGAGGGGTCAGTGCAAAAGTTTCAGCACATAAGACCTCTCTAAGCACTAAGCCATTCAAGAAAAATGACAGAAATACAGTCTCACTGCGTGAAGGGACATATATTAATTTCTTAAGACAAAGAAAAAAATAATGTTACAGAGTATTTAATGATAATTTAAGTAAAACATAATTAAATAAATTTTGTGAAACCTATTTAGCTAGCAAAAAAAAAAAAAAAACACAACTTCTTATGATAATTAAGCTAGATTATGATTCTGTCACACCTAGTTGGACAAAAATAAAAATTGCTGTCTGCAATTGCTTTTCACAAATTGCTTGACAGCCTTTTTTATAATTCTGCATTTCCACTGATCACACACAAGACTTCACCCTACTCAGGGTACTGAAAGATCTTTCAATGGTACATGTTGTGTGGGAAGTTGCGATGATTTGCAGCACCTTAAAATTGCCAAGTAAAATTTTTCTGCTTCCTGCATACTTACTGAAAGAAAAATATTTTCTGTTTCCACAACCAATTTGCCTTTCCAAAAGTGGTCCCATGACCTTGATACTATGTCTAAATTATCAGGATACATGCCGTACATTGCTGAAATGTCTTTGACTGACAAAGCAAATTTAGCTTCATCAAGTATGCTAATATTTCTGGAAAGTAAATAAAAAAGAGAAAGTGAAGGTTCCTTCTCTTTGAAGAATCCACTTTCCAGAGAAGTTATCAAAGAATCCAAATATGGAGTGGAAATGAATCAACAGTATGGTACGTTAATTAGATCTATGCACTTGTTTGAACATGCATCATTGAGCTCTTAGATATATACGAAATTGTTCTGTCATTATTGCATTGCTTCCTTAAAATGTTCATGAAAGGATGTGTCTGCTTAAAAAATGCTTTAATGTAATAAAAATGCATCAACTTATGTTAGGAAACAATTCTTTAATTTTTTTCTTCTATTTTTCATTAACTTTTATTTTATCCTGATGGATTTCAAAAACTTCCATTTTTTTGTCACCCCCTCCCAAAAAGAATTTCTACATATGCCTCTAAATTATCATCAGTCATATCAATCCACTGTTGAATGTTCTCCTCAAGTGCCTTCCACAACTTTCTGTCTTCAGCTCGTTACTCCAGCATTCCAAATTTCATCCACCCATCTCACACATGGTCTTCTTCTGGACCTTTTCCTGCCCCTTGGTATCCAACCTAAAATTTCAGTTGTTCAACAGTGGTCAGTTCTTCTAGCAATATGCCCAGCCCATTGCCATTCGAGGATCTCACAGCAAAAGCACACATATATTAGTCCAGGCTCGTTTGTCTTCTATGTGACAAAACTCCAAGAAAGACCTGTGTATGAAAAGTACCAGGATACTTACCACTTAATTTGAGTTCGAATTATTTTTGTTCAGTTATTTTGTTGGCAGATGTATTGAGTTTTCTGATCTCGAGTCATACACATTCGGACTTGGAAAAAAAGAAGAAAATACAAAGAAGAAGAAAAAAACTCGTCTTGATTATTGTTTTAAAATAATTAAAATAATTCTTGAATGATTTTTTAAAGAAAAAAACACAACACTGAGTTAACTGTTCACCTTATTTGTGCAAAATAAATTTTTTAATTGTACTTGAAGTGTTTTCTAGAAAACTGCATAGTGTGGTGGCATTCTGCAGGAAATCGTCTTGAAAAAATGATAACTCATAATATGTGAACCAGAAATCTTTTGTAGGAAGAGCCCCAGTAAGTGGGACCATGAAATTCCAAGCGTGGTTCAGACCCCTACATACCTTCCGCCACCCATAGTAGTGGGCAATGATGTGAAAACGCACTATATAATTTGGTGCTGTATTACCGTGTAACAGTTGACAAGCTCCTTGTTTTTGTTTCAGCATTTTACCATTCACAGACAAGTTTTCCAATTCATTTAGTCTTTAAAAAGTTTTCTTTAAACTTCCTTATATTTTTGTGTTTTTTGGACCACTTGGTTTCACGCAATACAGGGATTCTAAGCATATTTTTTTGAGGAGCAATACTTGCTAAAAGATTTATTTGTTTACATTATAGTAACTATCGTGTTCTGTATACCATGTAGTGAGTTTAAATCAATTATGATGTGGTTCCCTTCATGTGACGAGCAGTGAAAGCAGTGGGCTGAATTCTTTGATCTCATACTAATTCCTGCATGCCATTATTGATGCTGCCATGACAGTGCTCCCATCATAGCCCTGTTCAGCCATTTTTTATTACTCCAATCCATATTTCTTCAACCCTGCAATTATTGCTTCAATATAGCCCTTTAATTTTTCAGCATTTGGAATCTTAAAAAGTCCTCTCAAATGGAATGACTTCCTTCAACAAATCTGACACCAAGGTATAGCTCAATCCCCAACACGTCAGCAGTTTCATCAGCAAGCACTCAGAACGAACCTGATTCTCGAACTTGTTTCAAAATCTGTTCTTATACCATGTCTCTGCAAATTGCAATAATTTCATTCTGTACGGGAAATATATTTGGTGTTTTTAAGTCCTAGACAGGTGACTGCTGCTACATTAGCCCCAGCCTCTACTCTTTAGCAAAAATAGAAACTCATCCCTTCTCCAGTCTGCCATTATTTTTAAAATTTAAGTTTTATTTTTGGAGGGGATTCTAATTTCCAGAGTGTCACTTGACCCTCACCCTTGTTACGGGCACTGATGGCCATCCCTAGCTGTGCCTTTCAGACACACTTCCTTGTACATCCAGAAGCTTCTCACCCAGGTTTTATGTTTTTACATCATGAAGTCATTTAGTCATTTCTGAAATTTTTTTCTAACATTAGGAAGTAGAAAAAGTCACAGGAAACATGTGGTAAGTAATGTTGCCACACTTGAAATATTGTGCCTATAATTAGTACTGGCTTCCCCAGTGGCTGAGCCATCTGTGGCAATGGCTTCTGGGCATTTTTCTGAGATGGGCCAGGGTTAGAGTCACAGATCAGGCATGGGTTAGTGTTCTTCCTGGAGCCTTTTTGCTGAGCAGCTTGCCAAGTTGGTTTTTGTCTATTGCCCAGCTATATTTCCTTTAATGAATGTTTTCACAATACATATAATAGTAAGAATGGAAAACTTATTCCCAAATACACCATCAATGTTGATGAAAACTGGCTGAAATCTGTGCCACCGGTGGTGCAATGGTCTAAACGCTGGCTTATGACCATTCGTACAAGAAGGGTCCAGGTTCGAATCCTGTGAGACATGGATGTTGTGTTTATCTTACTGCACTGGTTCTCTCCCTTCCCTGGAGCTAGTAGCCCTAAATTAGGGATGAGTGATTACTTACATCCTATTGAGTTGCTCACGGTGGTCATTAAACCTTCAATCTGTAAGAAAAAGAAGAAGAAATCTGTGTCAAATGCAATTGCTAGTAAATACTCTGATTTTTATCATTTTTGTACAATTTTCTAACTTTGTTTATCATGTTATGTTACATTAATGCCTACCACACTCCTAAAGATGTTTAATGAGTATAATAATGTTAAGCTAAACAACATTTTTTTTTTTTTTTTTTTTGATTGGGGAAGGGGTCATTAAAAGTGCCACCAACCATAAAAAAATCTAGGGAGAACACTATGGATGGTGTGTTTGTCTGACCGTGCTGACTCTACCCCAATGACAAATTAGGTATGGACAACTGCTTCTGTCCTTAGAGTTGCTCATGGTGGTTGTTAACTTTCCCACGCCCAAATAGTATTGAAAATGTTTTTTGCACAATTTATGTAACAAGTTCAGCATGGCTGGTTCAGGTGTGTTCATTTATCATAGGTTTAGAAGTGGGAGACAGTAAGGTTCATTTTCATCATTGAATGCTGTTTTCTTTTTCAATTGCAAGGGTAAAACTGTGATGCAAACACAAAAAAAGATATGTGCTTACTATGGTGAGGGTACTGGAAGAGTTTTAGTATGTCATTATTGGTTTACTAAATTTCTTCGTGGAGATTACTCACTCTCAAATGAGCAACACTCTGGAAGACCCATTGAAGTTGATGATGACCAAATCAAGGCATTAGTTAAAAGCAACCCACACAATATGACTCAAGCTATTGCTTAGATATTGCAGACATCCAACTGCACCATGTCATTGCATATGGCAACTCTTGTCAATCACCTTAATGTTCGGGTACCACTTGATTTGATTGAGAAAAATTTTCTTGACTACATATGGTAAAGAGAAGTGTTCTCCTTCATATCCATGTCTTATTAAGAGAAAAAAATAAAATATCTAAAATAAATTATGTTTGGAACAATATGATCAATCTTTTTCATTGATTCACTGTTTTTGTTGGCTGTTGGCCATCAAGAATGTTTTTAATTTTTAAAAGCTTTTCTACCTCTAGTGTACATGGCTTATCATTTCATTCCCAAATTTTTATTGCAGCAATTGATAATTTTCAGTCATTGCTTTACCAGTATTCTTGTAGAATTCTGTGCAATCGTGTTGCTCTGTACTCTTGGACCTTGTAAAAAAATGAATTTAGCAGTGGACCTTGATTCATGAATAATAAAAGCAGTGGAGTGAATTATAAACATGTCCATGTACATACGAACTTTGCCATCAGTGATAAAAGTTTGTTCTTGATTCTTTTTGATCAATTACTGTGTATACATTAATTCTTTAATCTGTTCTTAATTATTAGAATGAATTTAAAAAAAATATTCAGAAACAGATTGCTGAGCTATGAAATTGTTGAATTCGTTTTTTTAATTTGTTCTAGTGTGTGTGTGTGTGTGTGTGTGTGTGTGTGTGTGTGTGTGTGTGTGTGTGTGTGTGTGTGTGATTATTTCTGATCAGTTACTGTATATACATTAATTCTGAATGTTTAGAACAAATTAAAAAATAAATAAATTCAGAAACAAATTACTGTGTGAGTTATGAAATCAGAGCTATTTCCACTTCTTTTAGATCATCATATGTGGCTTCTGCAAGAAACTGATCTTTTATCATCACTTCTGTTGCCACTGGCCGGCCCAGAAGAATTTGATGATGATGAAATGGACAAATTACCTCCAGAGCTTCAGTATTTGCCAGAAGATAAACAACGAGAACCTAATCCAACCATTCGCAAGCTTCTGATTGAGGCAATAATAAAGGTAAGTATTGTAGAAAAATATGCTATTTGTCTCATAACACATGTTCGCAAATGATTCCACAACAAATTCATTAGAGACTGAACTATCATGTTTTTAGTTTCAGCTTCCAATCTGCACTGCACTTATGTTGACCTGCGCACTTGATGTGAGCATGTGTTCATCATGTAACATGTCGTTTCTTTTAGTAGCTGAGTTGAACCCCATATGACACTGTTTTTCAGGGAAGATGTTGAAACAGAACACCGATTTTAAAAACCATGATGCCAGCTTTAAACCTCACTGTATTCTTAACTTATGCACCTATATCAGCAGATAAAAGTAGAAGCTTGTTGTATTGACCTTCAAACTACAGCTGATCAAGGCCCAAAGAATCATATTCTTCCTGATGTATCTGTGTCATTGACTACAAGGTTTGGGATGCTACTTCTCCAACTGTTAGAGTATGACAAGTTCAGATTTAGCAACAGAGATAAGTATGAAGTCAAAGGCTGGTGGAATTCTGCCAAATGAAGAAGTTCACCATCTGCAATGCCTGTATTCAACAATATCTGAGAAAACTGTTGTACATGAATATCAGTATATCGAAAAGAAGGGAAGGAAAAAATATATATATTTAGCTAAAATTCCAGCATCACCACTACAAAAATGCTTCCTGTGCTGATTGTGGTAGTGATCATCAGCTGTTACACATAAAGGCTAAAGCTGAAAAAAAAAAATTAGGTAATGGTTTAGTTTCTAGATTACACAGTGTTGAAAGTATTATTCATGATGTTCTGTAAAATAAATAATAGGTTTCAAGTCTCCTGGAAATCTGAAGAATTATGGGAAAACTAGAAACATAGTTGTAAAGGCTTTGAAAAATTACTTAGGGAGGGGAAAACAGTTAAAAAGCTGAGAGTAAAGGTTCCGTTAAGCTTACGAAAAAAAAAAAAAAGTCGCAAAAGCCCCCAGAAAAGAAAGGAGGTGAGAGACTGAAAAAATAAGTCAAGCTCTGTTTAAGACAAGGCAGGGAGAAGTGTGGAAACAGCAAATGGAATGAAGTTGAGTTGCACCACAGAAGAAGTAATGCTAAAATGGTATACCTTGTGATTAAATCATCAAGATAAAAGTTTCATCTGCAGCTAATTGGGGATTATAGGAACCACTTGAGATATTCTTACAGATGCTGACAATATCAAATTTTTAATATTTTATCAGAAATAAATTGCTACATGCCATTCTATATGAAGCTGCTCCAATGGCAATACATTTTCATCATTGTTCTGCCAAACTCCATCTTTTATTGTGCATTAGGCTTAGTAAGTGTTAGGCCTAAGGTAAGCATTATGCACTGGTGCACTTTTTTTTTTTTTTCATTTTATCACTGTTGCATAATCTTTTATTTAGTCAATCTTGCATAATCTTTGTAATTAATACGTTGTTATTGCGGTTAATCAAAGTTCTTTATTTGCAGCATAGTATGAGACCCCATTTATTTTATGTCTATTACTACATTCAACCATGGGATCATCCACACAAAGTTGGACTACACCAAATCAAATTATTGTAGCCAATGAACAACAGAAAGGATCAAGTTTCCCTGTCATTTTATCTCAGAAACTGGAATTCACAAAATGCTGCTTCTTTTGTTCAGAAAAACTACAGATGAATATTACTTGTTTAAAACCAGAAGCAATACCTTGTGTTCATGGGAATCATATATGTAGGATCATGACCTAGTTAATATACTAAGTATGTATCACTAGTGAATGAGATTGAGAGTCACAAAGTCAAGAGCAAGCATTTAAGAATGCAAGCTGCATGAGAGAGTAAAAAGGCTCTTGAATTTATTAACAATATTTTTTAGGTTTTTTATGAATTTACAGTTAATGTTATAAATAAATGGAGGCCGCCCCGGTGGCGCAGTGGTCTAAGGCGTTGGCCTCTGATCATTCGTCGGAAGGGGTCCGGGTTCGAATCCCGGTGAGGCATGGATGTTGTGTTTGTCTTACGGCACTGGCTCTCTCCCTTCCCTGGAACCAGTGACTCTAAATTAGGGACGGGCGACTGCTTATAGCCCATTGAGTTGCTCACGGTGGTCGTTAAACCTCAAAAAAAAAAAAAAAAAAAAAAAATGGAGATAATTTTATGCTGATTTAATAAAATCAGATTTGTAAAAATAATAATGAACATTCTCCGTATTTCCTTCACTTTACTTTCTGCTTAGTGATTTATTACTTTGCCAGCTTGGTACATGCATGATTCAAATCTCCCAGTTTTGTTTGCCTTTTTTTTTTTTTTTTTTTTTTTTTTTTGCACGTGATACTACTTCCAAGTGTCATTGTATAAGTTTTGGGTACCATTATGTTTCCCAGCAATATATGTCCAGTGTCTCTCTCCCTTACCCTTTACACCTTCAGTGTGTGAATTAAGTTACATTACTTACTTGCAAGAAGGATGAAAATTGCATTCAAAAAATGAAGTAAATGTCTAAATCTGATAACAGAAAGTAAATTACAAACCCATCCACATGAACATCGTATTTGGTAATAGTCCATACTGGAGTTGTATCTCCTGTAGATAGGAGAACAAATGCTTTTTTAAACACTGGTGTGTGCTTACTGTAATATCTTTGGGAAACTTAATTCTGCCATCCCAGTAGCAGAGTGCTCTAAGGTGCTGTATGAGGCATTTATGGTGTACTTGTTGAATGGCATTGCCTCTGTCCCTTCCCTGGAACCAGTGGTCCTAAATTAGGGATGGGTGACTGCTTATAGCCCTTGAAGTTGCAAACAAACAGAAAGTATACCCATGATGTTGTACTGTAGTCAGGAATGAGTCCCACTTCTATTTGAGCCAGAAGACTTTGTCAGGAAAGAATTTTTTGCCTGACAAAGTAATTCCTGAATCTTCATATTTCTCTATAAATAATCTGAATGCTAGTTTACCATAGCAACTGTTTATTTTTTAGATTAACTGTGTTACATTCACATAGTGCATGTCATCTGTCTACACTGACGTGCAAAAATTAAGGACGAGACGGTTTTTCAAATGTAATGCCGTGCAGAAGTGCTCCACATCGACTCAAATCATACCATAAGATCCCCAAGATGTAAGAATATGGGACAAGTTAGCAAAACTGTCCAAACAAATAATCCAAAGGATACAAAGGCACTTTATTGAAAAGGTAGCTTCGAGCACAACTGGACAGAAGACAGATACGTCCATGTGACAGGTGGCTGCCAATAAAAATCCAGTCTTTAGTAGGAGATATGATCACCCCTGACTGCGTTGCAGGATTTACAATGTCTGTCCATGCTGAGGATGAGGTTGTCAAGGAGCTGTTGAGGCATCGCGGCTCATTCCTCTTGTAGCGCCAATCGCAGCTGCGGAATCATTGCTGGTGGCTGGTGACGTGCTGCCAAGCGTCTCCCAAGAAGATCCCACAAGTGTTCGATTGGATTTAGGTCCGGGGACCTTGCAGGCCAATCCATGCCTTGAATATCTTCACTCTCTAACAGCTGTGCGACAGCCACTGTACGATGAGGTGTAGCATTGTCATCCATGAAGAGGAACTCGGGACCCACAGCACCTCTAAACAGACGCATTTGAGGCAGGAGAACCTTGGTACAATAGCGGACACCAGTGACTGAACCTCCTTGGAAGATGTGGAGGTCAGTACGGCTACCAAGCATGATACCGCCCCAAACAAGAACTCCGCCACCTCCAAACCGGTCCCTTTTGATGATGTTGGAGGTGTGATTGTGTGTTTCCTGCTCTCTCCAGATGTGTCGTCCAGAATCGCTTGTCAGACTAAATCAGCTCTCATCCGTAAAGAGAACTCGACCCTATTGCTGATGTGTCCAGTTCTTGTGTTCCTGGCACCACAGAAAACCGCCGTCTCCGATGAACAGGTATTAATGGCACACGCCATACTGGTCGTCGTGCAAATAGACCACCTTTGTGCAGCCTCCTGGCCACGATAAAACGTGATAACGGACGTCCAGTTGTCTGTAGCATGTGCCTTGCGATTTCTCCTGCTGTCTGTCGTCTGTCTCTTCTCGCCTGTAGGACAATATACTGGTTGCTCATGGACAACCACTGCAAAACTCTCGGACAGCTGTTCCTGTCATTTGAAATGCTCTCCAAGCTCGTGAAACGATGCTGTGAGCGATCCCGAACTCCTTGGCCACACTAGTCACACTTTGACCTTCTTCCAACTTCCCAATGACGCGGCCTTGGGTAAAGTCATCCAGATGTCGTCTACTGGATTGTCTGTTGGCCATATCACACGGTGACAGCAACTTGACATCGTTCAAACCGATGTACACCATGCAATAGCTTTCACCGAGTTGCTGATCGTACACCGCCTGTGTGCTTTATAGCCTTCCGACCCCGACCCCCCCAACGTCATGCTGCATATATGCGCATGCCCTACCGTACCGGTCCCTAGTTTATCTCCTGAGTGGTCTTTCGGTCCGTTCTGCCTGCTCGTTCCGCCGTTATGCTAATTTTCCCTCTTCATCCTTAATTTTTGCACACCAGTGTATAAAATCAATCTATTAAAATATTCTCAATTTCTGTTGTGAAGAAAATATATAAATGTGCTAAGTAGAACAAGGGGAAACAATCCATTTGCAGTTTAATGTTTTACAGTTTTTCATTTGTGTGGTCCCTTTAGTATTGCATTTTAATAAATTTAAGTTACTGATATTTTATCAAATATATTAGTTCCAGTAGCAGCCATCACATGAAGGCAAATAATATGAACCAAAGTAGTCCAGTGTTTCGTTGACATTCCTTTCTACCCTACGTAGCAGTAATCATTATATTTGTTCTCCTACAGAGTAAAATATGAATGAGAAGTGCTTGTAAGAGACTGAACCATATTTTTAATGTATTGTCTACATGCATAAGTCACCTGAACCAAATGTAATTTGTATTATGGAATTAGTCATGTCTGTACACATTTTGAGTAATTGACTGTGAATTTTATTTTATGAGTTTAGGTTTTAACTGCTAAAATTATTTATTTATTTTTGCCTAGCTCTGTGCTACTCAGCCAGGTCGTCTGTTCATAAAAGATTCTGGTATATATTACATAATGCGAGAATTATACAATTGGGAAGAAAAACAAGAATCATCTGTTTTGAATACCTGTTTGAATCTTATTGACATTTTAATTGGTGATGAACCAGAAAAGGGGATGGAAAATTTAATGAAAGTTGAGATTCCAGATTATGTACAACAGCAGTTTGAAGAAGAGGGAAAAGACTGTCCAGTGGAAGAAGCTGAAGAAGTGACCATTCCTTTAAAATCTTAATATCCTTTGTAGCATGGTTAAGACTCAGCTGCCAAATGATGTTCTGGCCATAATCATGGGGGAAGGAACTGTTGGACTCATTTACTGAATCATTAGCAAGACTTTTGAACCTCAGGTAAATGTTTGTTCACAATTCAAACATGTTCCCTGGTTCTCTGCTTATCTTCCTCAAGATCATGATTTAAAAGGGTTTTTTGTTGTTGTTGTTGTCATTAATGTATGATATGAAATATTTATGTGGGAAGCATTCATGACTGATATCTGCTGAAATCTACTATGAAGGTCCCAAAATGTTATCTGTCTAAATTAAAGTTGTTACAGAGTCTGTAGCTATTCTGCTGATAAACTGTCTTAGGTTATCTCAATATCTTTGTATTCTTCATCATCTTGTTCTAATGAATCTGCATACCCTTGGAAGATGTATCACTGTAGCTGGGTTACAACATAAATGAACTTTCCTAGGGCTACACATTCAAGGATTTGGTATTTCAGAGTTCCTCTTTGAATTTTGCAGCTTCCATGTAAGAAAATGCCATTCACCTTTGCACAGGTAGGCTGGAGGAGTGCTTTTATGCATTATTTTGTTGTTGCTATTGTGTTCCATGAGTCAATTTTGTAAGACTGATAAACATGTTCTACAAAAGTGCTGATGTCCATGACCTTCGCTGGGTGTTCCCAAGGTCAGTTATGTAAGGGTATTGTGAAACAATTCTTGTTTATGTTGTGCTGTGCAAAATGCTCTAATACTCTTCAGTATCTTCCCTTTTATCATCAATACTGAAACTTGTCAGACGTAAATTGTATAAGGGGAAGTCAGAAAGTAATATTTCCTATTTTATCATTGTCAAAGTGAACCTCACTGCATGATGGTGACTTTGCTGTTAGTTATTGCATGATCTCTCTGCCAGTGGGCAAGGAGGGATTGTACCACAGACAAAGCAAGTGCAAGAGAAGTTTGTGTAGCAATGAGGACCATACTAAGCAAATGGTCACAGGAAGTACAGTCAGTGATACATTCTCATGGGCTAAGGGCATTTAGCTATCTGAAAGCATTACTCAATGTATAAGTTTTTTTTTTTTTTCATGCCAAAAGCTTTATATATATATACACTTATTGTCAAAAAAATAGTTACACTCAGAAGGACATGTCAGATTGCAATACTACTTGGAAGGAAAGTAAAAGCTACCAGGAACAATAAATGATTAAACATTGAGACTGATATGGGCAATATTTATTGAGCTACACGCCAATAAGTAATGTCTCTTAGTGTATGGCATTGGGCCACCATGTTTGCTCACACAGCATGCCAGATGTCTCAGCATGGAATTGTACAGGTTCCTAATGGTGTCCTGCCATAAGCCATCCCATGCAGCTTGAATCTTCTCACTCAGTTCCTGCAGATTGTGCTGTAGGAGTGGACTGTGGATAGCGCGTCCAATAGCACCCCACACATTTTCAATTGGCAGTAGGTCTGGTGATGCAGCTGGCCATGGCAGAGTGTCAGTGCCTTGAAGGCAAGCTCTCATGACAGCAGCAGTATGTGGACGAGCGTTGTCCTGTTGGAAAATCGCACTGGAGTTAGTGTTCAGGAAAGGTAGGGCCACTGGTTGCAGGGCTTCATTAACGTAACATTGGGCTGTCAAAGTGCCTGTAATGAACACCAAAGGTGATCTGGCACTGTAGGCAATGGCACCCCACACAATGACACCAGGTCTTCTGGATGTGTGAGACTCGACAACAAACCATTCATTTTGGCGCTGACCGTGGTGCCTCCACACACGGATTCGTTGGTCCTCTCCTCCAAGACATAGGCGGGACTCGTCACTGAAGATCACCTGCTGCTATTCTGCGTGGCTCCATGACAGTCTGGCACGACACCATTGCAGTCTTTGACGACGATGCAATGGTGTTTAAGGGCAGTCGTCGTAACAGTCTGCGTGCGTGTAGTCCTACATCATGCAGCCATCTGCCAATGGTGCTGGCACTAATTGGACAATGCATGGAGGGCACCACTGCTCGCTGAATATCTGCAATCGTGTCTGTTGGGTCACTACGCGCATGTCAGACACCCCGTCGGTTCATCTAGATCTCCCAGACCTTTCTTGTCGCTGCTGCGGGCCTTGTTCTATCCATATGATTAGTATGGCGCGCTATACGGTGAGAAGAGCATCCCGTTTCCTGGAGTCTGACGATACGGCTCCTCTCGTACTCTTCTAACTGCTTGAATTGCTTCTGAAGTTTTCTCCAAGGCATCCTTCACTTGCAAAGGATGCAACCAACACAACAGCATGAGTCAAAATGAAAAGCACGCACAACGAAACGACCTCATATAGCCAGTCAGGAACAACGCTATGACCCCTCCTTTGCTGGTGTCACATGTGCGGCCGAGCGTGATACTTGAATGATTTGCATGTCTCACAATGTCAAACCTACCCACCAAGTTTCATTCCTGTCAGCTGCTTCTTTCTGGGGGCAACTATTTTTTGACGATGAGTGTATGTATATATACATTTTACATGTAAAGCTAAATGACATACTTATTATTTTCATATGTTAACTTAATGCTGATTTAAATTCAGCTTGGATCATTTGAATAGCAACAATTAATTACATTACCTGTCGCCATAGTATTTTTCTTTCTCTGACACAAATACTTCTTGAAAAAACTTTTCTGTAAAATTCTGTGAAAGCTCAACTGCTTTTTAATTCCCATTATCTTAACGAACATGTGTTATGTCTTGTTAAGAACATAGAACATAACATTATAAGAAATTACATCAAAGCATATATTTCAACTTTGTGCCCTAATATTAATACATAATCACTGAAACTAGACACAAATATTGGGCCATCATAAAATGCAGCTTTTAGAAAAATGACTTTTTTTTTAATATACTGAAAATGTTTTTATGATTGCATTTCTTGTAATTACCATAGTTTGAATGCCAACATAATAATTATGTTTATGAAAAATATGGTTGCATTCTGCATGTAACAAACATTTTAAATTTGATTTCATGAGAAGCTACTTCTTAAGCAGAGTCATCTAGTATGCCTGACTGAATATACACAAAGAACATTAAAATAAGTCAGGGCAGTCTATAACTGATGCCCATTTTCTTTAAAAGAAAAAAAGGACATGTGTTGCATCCTCTTGATGGATATCAGTCCTTCAAGTGTAACAATCAATACTGCTGATTATCAGACCACACTAAAGGAGACTGACAAAAAGCATGTGTTGTTGTCAAAGGGAGTTTTGCTATTGCACAGTAATGTCCATTCATGCACTCCCAAAACCATAGTAGATCTCTTGAATGCTTGGCTCTGAGAAATTCTTCCCCATCCATCCTATAGTCCTATTTCTCCATCAGACTTCCATCTTTTCCTGAAATTATAGAAGTACCTTTAAGATCAGTGTTTCCAATCTGATGAAGATATTAAGGTGTAGATCTAACAGTGACTACATGTGCAGGATGTATCTTTTTACTGCTAAAATTTTGACTCCTTAATCCTCCAGTATGACACATTTCAATAGACTTGGTTACCGTAGCAAAAAATAAACTTTATATGTGTCCATGTGTTATGTGTGTGTACTGTATCTTGTTTATTTCCAAAATAAAAACATAGGGAACCTTAACTTTCTGACTTTTCCACATAGTTGATTCAGAATAAGGCTTAGCAGATTTATGCACTTATGACTGGCACATTCACTGGTGTACAACTTCTCACTGTCTATTTGTCCATATATTTATCTATATGTCTTTGTGTGCATGAAATGAAACAAGGATAAACTTGGGAGGTAGGTAGGCTTTATAGGAGGGAAAGAAAGTATATCAAATTTCACCATACAAATTTGGGAGTGAACCTCTAAAAGGATAATCACTGCAAATTTTTGTTGATTTCTGTTTTCTCAGTTACTCATTAAAAATTTGCATTTGTAAAATACAACTGCAGATTTACTGATCTTAGCTGCCAAATCATGACTTTTTTAATTGCACTGTAACAAACTTAAACTCAAAGGGTTTACTCATCTACCTAAGATAGAGAGAATACAATTAACTTGTTTGTAAGCCAGAAGAAAGTAACCATAAAATTGAGGTTGTCACTATAATCATATCCTGTTGTGATGATCACTTTATCTAGAAAATGGAAAATTTTGTAAAATGTATATATACAAACTGTAAAGTTGAATAAACATGAAATTTGTTTAATTCAAATGTGAAGAATGTGTTTTACTCCATATCATGTATTTCATTTCATATTACAAGATTTCTCAGTTCTGTAACATATAGCCACCCAATGAATTGCTACTGGTATGCAAGAACATCACTAGATTTCAAAATCATGGTGAACGACAAGCAGGCAAGTATTATTTTTACTTTTGCTTGGGGAAGTTTGATAGCAACAATGAAGTTGCTATCAAAAACACTGAAAGATTTTTTATTGCTTTTTACTACAAGCTGCAAAGAAATTCATGCAACCCCCTCCCTTCTCAAATATATTTTGGAACTTTTGTAAAATTTTTGCACTTTTTGGATTAAAAAAGAGTCCAAAGTTGGTGTCTGTTTTGGTTAATGTACCACCCATCCATTTCTGATAAAATTAGTAAAACCTGAAGAGTGGCATACCCGTATAACAAACAAATATAACACACATCGCCAGCACCAGTAGCATGCACTGATTAAAAGAAAATTTTATGCCTAGGAGAAGGGTCTTTAAGCAAATGTTTTCTTGGCTTAGAGTTGAGGGAAATATAAGGACACTCATACACAATACCTCTCCCCTCTTTAACTCCCTCCCTCAGGCATCAATGTGGTTCTGATTTTCCGTATTTTTGAGCAGTGACATTCTGGATTTTTACTCATTGCGAATTTCAAAGTGGTGTGCAGATTTCTTATGCCATCCCAGTGGTGCTATGTGGTCTCAACCGCAGGCTTATGACCATTCGTCCAAGATCGGTCTGGGTTCGAATCCCAGTGAGGCCTGGATGTTATGTTTGTTTTATGGCACTGGCTGTCTTCCTTCCCTGGAACCAGTGGCCCTCAATTAGGAATAGGCGACTGCTTATAGCCTATTGAGTTGCTCACAGTGGTAGTTATGCTCCTAATAATTAAAAAAAAAAAGATTTCTTATTTCTGCTGCTGACTGAAAAGAGTATGTAACATAGCTGCCAAGTGTCCTGATATATCTGGATTATGTTCAGTTTTTGAACCCATGTCTGGAATGTGATTGTTTTTGAGAAAACATCACTTTGGTGAAATTTTAATAATTTGCAATTTTTGTTTTCTGCTGTGACATGTCTCCTATGTGTGACCAATAGAGATGCTTCTACCAGGGCCAGCCAGCTTTAGGATTCGCTGTGCCTGGTGGGACAATATTTGTCCCGTCCCCCACCTTCAGATTTGTGTGTGTGTTAAACTGTATGGTTTTTCAGCCATGCATGAAAGATATACAGTATCATACTGCATATGAAATGTGGAATTTATATGGGTGAATGGAGATTTTAAAACACTATCAGTCAAATATTGCTGTGTTATTTTATAGCCTTAAATAATATATGTATTTTATCTAGACAATTATTGTTGCATTGCTGGGCCGTCCTTTTTTTACCATAAATTTATTTCTTGGTCCCGTGCCTCAAACCAACTGGATTATTCATTAAATGTTTACTAAGCTCTAAGTATAATATCGTTAAGCACTTGGATTGCTAAAAGATTGATTATTTCATTCTGTGTGCTTTTTCCGAAATAGTGATCATTATTCACCCTGGCACAAAGACATCTCAAATTGTCTCGTATTACATCATCAGACTTTCCAAATAGTTGTATTAATCCCAAGAAATATCCATTATTTGCGGTAAACAGCTTATCAGATGACTCCCTAAAAATCAATTTGTGCTCCGGTAAAAATAAAATTATTGAAATAAAACCTCTCCAATGATTAATTTATGGGGTTACTCTTCTCAGAATTTTCCAAAGAATGTTTATTTTTATCCAAAGGAAATTTCATATTTTCAATTTCAGGTGGTTCAAAAATTGCAGCATTAACTATAAATGTAAAATTCAATATTTTCTTCAATTTTTTTTTACATAATAAAATTAGTAATTACTTTCCAAAATTAAAGCAAAAAGAAGAAAACATCCTGTTACAGGAAGGAGTACTCTACAAAACAAAGTGTGAGTGTGGTATCAGCTTTGTGGGAGAAACAGGCAGACAGCTTAAGACCAGATTAGCAGAATATAAAACTGCAATTAAAAATTTGACAAACAAAACAGGTTTGGACAGACATGTTCAAAATACAGGACATAAAGTGCTTTGGGACTCTGTAGAAGTTCTGGTACATCAACAGCACTTTTTCAAAAGAAAATTGTCAGAAGGCCTGGAAATAGAGAGAAGACGAGGTACAACATTAAATGATGTGAAAGGTTGGAATTAGCTAATGAATGGGAACACCTACTATAGTATAGTCCTGAGGAAGGGTAGGTGTGCTACCCAAACATTTGACTGTAAGTAAATTTCCTTTATTCCTGTGTAAAACCCATAATTTAGTGAAATTTATAGTATATTAATTTTTTGGTCATCTGAAGACAGGGGTGATTCTAATTCAAAATTTATAGAATCCAGAAATCCTTCTTCTTTATCATATCTTTTTTTAGATGATCCGAAATTTATAAAAACCATTTGAAGGTTTTTCGTAGCTTTCTGTTTTTGTGCTTCCCTTTTCACTTTTCTCTTCAGGTTTTGTACTTCTGATAACACTTTTGGGGACATTCTTTCAAGTTATACTGTAGTTCCAGATATTAGCCCAGAAAATGCATAACCCTTAGGCAAATATTAATGTTATTTGAAAAACAGCATTTCCAGTCTGGCGCAAAATTTCTCACATTATCAATTGACATAAAGTATGAAATACGTCAAGATGACTTGTGAACTTCTCCATTCTCGTAACTCTCGGAGAGGCACCCAGCAATTTCTCAACTCAACTACCTATGTTCCATGAGGTTTTGTGCAGCAAATCGGAGCAAAGTTTGTTGGATTAATCCTACATACATACATACATATCACTAAGCTGTTCTCTGAGATTCAGAGGTTAGCTCCAAAAAGAAATACAAACTTCCAGATATTTTTACTTATTGTTGTATCAAACTTCTCCATTTACAGCGATCTTGACATACAACTCGAGCTTCACTGATATCCATTACACGCCGTACACAAGATCTTTTATACTTCATACTCATAATCTTTTTCTCATGCAGACACTCCTGAATCTGATCCACCCATGTCTTCCTTGGCCTTCCTCTGCCTTTCCTTCCTGCCACTTGGGCTGAAAAGATTTTCTTAGTAAGCATTTCATCACTCATTCTTTCAACATGGCCAAACCACCGAAGCATATTGTTCTCCACCTTGCTAACAACATTTTTCTTAACATCACACAACTGCAATACATCTTCATTTCTCACACAATCATATCGTGCCTTGCCGCAAACCCCACGTAAGTAACGCATTTCCCCAGCACACAAACGACTCCTATGTTTCTTCTGCAGTACCCAGGTTTCACTGCCATACATCAGAGTAGGAACAATTACAGTTTCATACACAGCCATGCGGGACTCTCTAGAGAAGCCATCATTCCTGTGAAAACCTCCCAGAGCAGCTATGACTTTCAAAGAAGAATTCACTCGCCTACTGATTTCACCATCCAACTTGTTCTCTCTGTCAAACATTCTTCCTAAATACACAAACTCACTCACCTGGTCAATCACAGTGCCATTTATACTTACATTACATTCAGTGCTACCCGTTCCTCTCTCAAACACCATAACTTTGGTTTTTTCCCTTATTTATACTCTGTTTGTATTTCATGCAAACTTTGTGCATCCGAGTCAACATACTCTGCAACTCACTTTTGCTCTCTGCCAACAGGACAGTGTCATCAGCATACAGCAATCTGCACACACAGATATCACCAAGACATAAACCACTATTATCTATTTTGGCATCACGCATGCATGCATGCATCCATAAATATATTAAACAGCCATGGTGACATTACACAACCTTGTCTAACTCCTGCACCAATGGAAAACCATTTTGATAAAACACCATTCACTCATACACAAGCTCTACTGCCAACATACATGGCTTTTACACTAGTAAGTAGATTCCCAGTAACACCATAGTCATTCAATACTTTCCACAAAAGTGTCCTATTCACTCGGTCGTAAGCTTTCTCTAAATCTATGAAGGCAGTAAAAACTTTCTTCCCAACAGCCAGATACTTTTCAATCATCGTGCGTAATGCAAAAATCTGGTTAGTGCAGCCTTTACCAGGCATAAAACCACTCTGAACATCCCACACTTTCAATGATGTAAGATCCCGTACTTTTTCAATAACAACCTTACCAAACACTTTCCCTGGCACACTCAGTAAGCTAATACCACGATAGTTCTTGCATTCAGTCTGATCACCTTTTCCCTTATGCAAGGGAACAATGATAGCATCCTTTCACTCCCGAGGGACCATTCCTAACTCCCAGCACAACTGGCAAATTTCAGTTAACCAGTCAATTATAGAGTCACCACCGTATTTCAACATCTCTGCAGTTATGCCATTAACTCCCGGAGCCTTACCATTCTGAAGAGATTTTAGAGCTTTACACACTTCTTCTCTTGAGATCCCTCCTGTGCTTTCATCCCTCATTGTGACATCATCTGCATCTGTCTCAGAATCATCTTTGCTTTCCTGATCTAATAACTCACAGAAGTATTCACCCCATCTGTCACTTAACTCATTGGGCTCCCATATCATTTCCCCAATCTCATTCTTCACACAACTTACAACTTTGTTTCCCCTATTTTTCCTGAGTCTTCTGAAGAGATTTTAGAGCTTTACACACTTCTTCTCTTGAGATCCCTCCTGTGCTTTCATCCCTCATTGTGACATCATCTGCATCTATCTTTCCAAAAAGCCAGTTCATGCCTTTCCACTTTCTCCTTCCTATCTTTCCAAAAAGCCAGTTCATGCCTTTCCACTTTCTCCTTCCTATCTTTCCAAAAAGCCAGTTCATGCCTTTCCACTTTCTCCTTCCTATCTTTCCAAAAAGCCAGTTCATGCTTTTCCACTTTCTCCTTCCTATCTTTCCAAAAAGCCAGTTCATGCCTTTCCACTTTCTCCTTCCTATCTTTTGCCTTACTATGGCGAATCAGCTTAGCAGCTTCATGCTTCTTACAGCGATATTCATCCACAGAGACTCTACCTTGCAACATCCCCAAATAGGATTCCTTCTTTCTCTTTACTGCCTCTTTAATCTCACTATTCCACCAAGCATCACCTTTATTGTTACCCACTATTGTGGTGCCACAGACCTCCTTAGCAGCAGTGACAACACAGTTCTTAAAACATTCCCACTTCTTTTCTACATCCCTCTCACCAGACTTCAGATCCTTCAGTCGTTCTCTGAGTAAGTCAGAATACCGCTGATGATCTTCAAGGAGCCTATCAACCTTTATTCTTTCTATCCTGGGTCTCTTCCTATTCCTTTTCCTCCAACCAACATTAAGTTTCACTCGTGACACTACCAAGTAATGATCAGAACCAACTGCACCTCTCATCACACGGGTGTCAACAACTAAGTGTTTCAAACGCTGATCGTAGACAACAAAATCTATCACACTCTTTTGACCAAGAGTACGATTTTCCCAAGTATATGTGTGGATATACTTGTGTTTGAAAAATGTATTAGATACACACAAACCATTCTCAATGCAGAGTTCAATTAATCTTTCACCATTATCATTCACACAAGGATCATTAAACTTACCCAGAACATTGTCAGAAATTGCATTCTGCACACCTACTTTAGGTTCGAAATCCCCTGCTATTTTAATTTTTTTAGCACCAAACTGGCTCAAAACAGCTTTTAGCTCATTCCAGAAATCTTCCTTCTTATCAGAAGGCTCCGAGTCACAAGGAGCATACACTACAACAATTACAATTCTCTGAAGTTTCACTTTCAAACGAATCCAGAGAATTCTCTCACTTATGCAACTATAGTGAATCAAGTTGTTCTTCATCTTTTCACTTAAAATCACACCTACATCAGCCTGTCCTCTCATATTATCCAATACTCCAGACCACACACTCACTGTGCCATTCACTTCTTTTACCCCAATTTCCTTCTTTTTGGTTTCACTTACACACAGCACATCCAGTCTATACTTATTCATCTCCTCAATCACCTCACTCATCTTGCCATTTATACCTCTAGTATTCCATACACCAATATTACATTCATTCAGCCGATATCTCTTTCTCAGATGCCGTTTAGAAAGTCCAGGTCGATTCCGTGGTGGACCGTCCTTCTCAAGTGTGGTAGGTCCACCATATCCCACACTTGAGTCATTCTTAATATTTCTTTTTGTCTTTTTAATCAGGTAAGTACATCAGTGTGGGGGATTAGCCCACAACTGATTGTTCCAGTTGGTCATTCAACCTAAGGATTCTGGAACAAAACCCAGTGAGTTGGGGTCTTTCCACCAATGTCAACACAGAACTAGCTTGCACCTCTCCAAGATTCACAGAGGCCCTAGTTGCTGTTGTGTGTGCCATTGTTACCACGGAGCGCCCCGAGGAGGCAAACCCATCACTCACTACGACATGGGCTGTAAATCAAAAGGGGTGGGGGATGCTGGGTTGGAGATTCCCGGCTGTGGCATCTAGGTGGGAACTTCCGAGATTAGGGAGCGGATGACTGCTTATGACTAGGGGTATAATGCCCTGGGCCGGCAGCTTGGTGTGCACATCCAGTGTCTGCGGTGGTTCAGAGTGGCTCAGTCTGCTTGGGATCAGTACGACGACAATGTGCTTTGAGGGTGGTAGCTCTAACCACTAGGCTACTTGCAGCTCTCCACTGTCATGAGAAAATGGCTGTCTTTTATATCTATTGTCAGGGGTCCCTAGATTTCCACAGAACCTTTGAAAGTCCCTGTGCCAGTACCAAGTTGAGTCCAGCTCACCACACAGGATGCAGGAGGTGAAATTTCTGGAAGTGTGGTGAAAATGCTCATTGATTCCAAGGTCAAGATGTAAAACAATGCTCCTGTTTCTGATTTTAATTGTAACAATACACTATTATGATGATTTGGATTGTTCGAGCAACAGCCAGACCCAGAGCTGGCTCAAGCTGGTGAGCAAAGCATAGGGACTTCTTATCTAGAGTGGCATCATTAACAATGCAACTCTTATAAAAGTTTAAATGTTAAGTAGCTAATGTGTGTGTATAGCAGGGGAATATTTATGTTGCTCTAACTACTTTGTATTGTTTTTACAGCTGAGGAAAATAAGGAGTGGTTTATTAACTCCAAAATGATACTGATCAATTTATTCCTGCCACCCGTTTGGCCACAGGCAAGCTTGCTTGTTGCCTCTGAAAAAAAATGCATCTTCTCTCTCTTTCTGTATCTTTTTTTTTCTTTTTTGTTCTGAGGAAACAAAGAGCAGTGTTCATATGTTTTGTTTGAAGCAAATCTAAGAGGTCTTAAAATGTTGTACACAAATAAAGAGTAAAAGTGCTGTTTTTTAAGACTTCAATTTTGTTGAGTTGTCCCTTTTAATAAAGTGGGGTTTTTTTTCCACACCTGTTAATGTGAATGAAATCATCATTTACCACATGACAATTTATGTCACTGTATACTTGAAAGACACTAAAACACTTTACCTAAAACTTTTAGAGTGGAGGGGGAAAGAGCCAAATGCATATGTGCCTACAGAATTCGAAAACATTACATAATTTTTCTCCAGCAAAAAGTTCACAAAGGAGTGCCAAAGAAAGACTTTGCATTGAGAGTGAACATGCATTGAGCTGGCATTGGCTAGATTTTTCATTGTCTCAAAATAAACATGGGGACATATAATAGGGAGTATGTAGAAATGACACAAAAGAAGTAGGTGAAATAAAAACATAGTTTAATGGAAGCTGCACATGAGCTACAGACAGCAGGACTCATATAAATGAACGTACAACATCTGGGAGTATTTAATAATATCTCTGAAATACATGATGTGTAACAACGTATGGGAAAAAATTGTTGACTCACCGACATCGGAAGAAAAAATTATGAAATCAACATATAGGTTGCAAACAGAATCTGGCAATAGTCTGCATTTGGAATGTAAATAAGTGAGGCAATAAAAAGGAGTAGTTGTGGCTATGAGTCAGAGATATCACACTGTTGCTGCAGTAACAACATGGAGCCTAGGAGGGATTTATCAGTGGAAACAAGGGACAGAATTGTTAAGCATCTTCAAGATGGAATGTTAACTAGAGACATTTGCAAGAGATTTTGGATGAAAAAATGGGAGACTTTTTTGAAGTCGGCTGTCTCGAAAATTTGGTACAAGTATAAACAGAATGGGACGGTTATAAAAGGGAAACATACTGGTCACCTAAGAAAAACATCAAAGCATGAGGACAAAAAAATTAAAAGAAATGTGTCTTCAAAACAGTAAATAACAATAACATAAATGAAGAAAAAGTGGGCAGACATAGGTGTTGATGTCTGTAACAGAGCAGTATGAAACCATCTGAAGCAGATGGGGGTTTCTTTCAGAAAAGCAAAAGCAAAAACCAGTTTTACAACTAACCAAAAGAAAAGACGTTTACAGTGGGCCAAAGAAAAGAAATCAGAGTCTGTGCATGATTATGAAAGTTTATATTCAGTGATGAATCACGGATGTGCATTGGTCATGGAGATGATGCTGGAACATTTATCTGGCAATGCTCTAATGTAGCTTATAAGGATAACTGCTTCAAGAAAACAGTGGTTTCTCCAGTCACTCGTGATATGGGGTTTCGTGTCAGGTAAAGGACCAGGTGAGATGTCAATCATCACAGGAACAGTCAATGTGTAGGAATACATTGACATTTTAGAGAACTTTCTTATTCCATTAATTAAAAATGGTTTTGGTGATGATGAGTTCATATTTCAAAATGATAATGCCTCATGACACAGGGCTAAAAGTTTACAACAATTTCTTCAGGAATGATGTATAAGTATAGTGACATGGCCAGCAAACAATCCAGATCTAAATCCCACTGAGAATATGTGGTGCAAATTGAAGAAACTAGTCCAAGCAAAAGCTTCATGCTGCAAAGCTGATTAGGTGATTGCTATTCAGGAATGCTGGAAAGAGTGATAGTAGCTGTTGTTTTTCATTAGTAACATCTATGCCTCAAAGAATCCAGGCTGTCATCAAAGCTCAAGAAGGAGTTGCAAAGTATTAAAGTGGCTACATATAATATCCCTTATGGACTGATTCCATAATTTTCTCCTCTGATGTTGGCGAGTCTGCAATTTTTTCCCACACGTGTTGTTACACATCATTGTGTATTTTAATCAGATATCATACATTCCTTTATATGAGTCCTGCTGTAGCTCATATGGGCAGCTTTCATTAAACTATGTTTTCATTTCGCCTGCTTCCTACTATGTACCTCCATGTTCATGTGACAGTGATTCCATAATTTTTGCCAGAGGTTGAACTCTACCATTTCACAAAGGAAAAAAAAAAAGTTCAGTTTGGCGCCTGGTACAGCAGCACCACTTGCATGGCCCTACAGCCAGCCCTGGCTTCTACAGATTATCTGTAGTCATGACGGGAATCATCTGTCCACTACGAAGTGTGGATAGCAATATACGAATATATTGCAGAAATCAAAAATTTCTACAAAATAATTGTGTGAAGTGTATTCTTATGTTTTCAAGATTCTAACATTTATGAAACATTTTTGGCTTTGTTTGTGACATGTTTTTAATATCATAACTATTTGATGTGTTTGGACCATATTTTTGGTGTCTTCATGCCATCTGACAGCAGAAAAATGCTCCGAACGGCTGGAAATGATTATTCTAGCAATTTTGGAATTTCAAATGTTTCTGACAGCTGCATTTCCCTCTCCCTCATTTCTCATCGTGATTATGTTGTTATCTACATTTCCCTGATTATGTGCCTCATTTTTTTATATATTTGGTAATAATGAGAGAAAGCTACTTCATATTATGAAGAATTTTTTTAGTGAAGTGCATGTTCTCGGATTTCTAATGGTCCCATCAAAATTAATCAGTAGAGCAAGCAGTGCCCTCCAGTGGCAGTTCTAGGCTGGGGCGGGCCTGGCTCCCCCAAATATAACGGGATGTTTTTATTTTCTTTGGAAATAAATATTGATTTTAATTAATTACCAGCACGGGGAGGAATTTGTGCCCCCCCCAATAATTTTTTTTTGTCTAAAACCACCCCCTTTTTAAAGTGAAATTAATTCCCAAATCAGTACTTAATCTTTTTGTGTTGGAATCTGATCAATTTCTGTGACCAGTGAAATTGTTTTCACAGCAGAATGAACAATGCAGCAGTAATTTCTTATATTTAATTTCATTTAAAATGTATTTAAAAAGTTGTTTTTCTATTCCTTAGTCATTTCTTGCTGTATCAAGAAGCACAGCTAGCATTTTTTTTCCTTTTGTTTAAAGTGGCAATGTACAAAATCTTCACTGCATGCTCACTGTGCAAAGAAAACGACTTTACAGAGAACGGAAGACTAAGACGAAATTCCGATTTTGAACTTTAATTTTTTGGAAATGAAAGGAAAAATTGCTGCTCTTTTTGCCTGTTGGTATAGCAAGAAGTTCATTAAGCAATGGAAAACCATGCATTTTCAAAGATATGGATGGCGGTGTCCCATCATGCCCCTAACATGTTTGACTTAGAGGTTGGGTGATCAGGCTGGCCACAGAAAGATGTCAACATTACAGAGGCAGGCCTGGCAGAGCTGTGCCATGTGTGGCTGGGCATTATCCTGTTGAAAAATTGCTCAATGATGCTGGCTGCAACAGGAATAGCAACACAACAGGTCGTAGAATATCGTCAATGTATTGTTGAGCCATGAGGGTGGTATGGAGGACTATCGAGGGTGTCTGGCTGTCGTAGAAAAGGCTCCCCAGACAGTCGCTCCTGGTGTGCGAGCCATCTGCTGTTCCATGGTAAAGGCAGGATCTGTGCACTGGCTGTCTTGTCTCCAGACACATATGTGCTGGTCATTGGCACCAAGTGCAAACCGTGACTCATCAGTGCAGACTACATGTTGCCACTGGACACTATTCCACATTGACCATGCCCGACACCACTGTAGCCAGTGCTGGCGATGCTCGCCGGTCAGTTGCAGGCAGCAGAGTGGCCTCCTTTAATATAGTCCCCATGCCACAAGTTGTCTGGCAATGGTCCGCATGGCAACTTCCTTATCTGTAGATGATGCAAGATGGCCACTTCCTTATCTGTAGATGATGCAAGATGGCCATGGGTGGTCGAGAGCGATGAATTTGGTTCTGTTAATGCGACTTTCACAATCGCTCGGTCCTTGCGTTCTGTCACTGCTCTCGGCAATGCACTGTTCGCATTCCATTGAGTTGTGCCCTCCTTGACCCACTGGCACCAACATCATCTAATTGCCGCTTCGCTCTGACCCAAATGCATGGCGATTCAGCGACATGACCAACTGGCCTCTCTTCAGCCTAATTATACGTCCTCTCTCAAACTTGCTCAACTGCTCGTATTGTGCACAGATCCAATGTCGAGGGATCTTCAGTCTGTGGAGGTTAATGCAACAACAGTCTGCTGTCACAATTATCCCTGCATGTGAGCTTTGCTCTTGATATACCCTTCTTGATGTGCTGCTCCCATGTGCTGTGGTGGGCCCATATTTCGTAATTGGCCATTATTTTTTAATCATTTGCACATTCGACCATGAGGTACTTTCATGCGGAATTTCGTCAGGATTGAACGACTTTCTCAGGGTGCTTCGTTTTTTTGGGCAAAGAATGTAAAATGTAATGAAACATAATTTGCATTTTTCATTAAATTTATGCATCATGAATGCATACGTATTTTATGTAGTGAACACAAAGTGAGAAATTTAAATATATTTTTGATAATTGAAACAAAAGTTTTAAATTGTTCCAGATTCAAATTTAGTCTTTTTCTACTGTAGCTTTTGAAATTCATGGAATTAGTGAGGAAATAAAAACATCCTGTGAAAACAAAAAAAGTTTCAGAATGCAAAGTGGAAGAGCACCCCTCTCCACTGCAAAAATAGGCTGCTCCATTTAGTTCTCTATGGCAGACTGAATCTACTACCATTTAGAAATATTGTTGCGTGTAGTTAAGAACAGAAGATTTTTTTTTCATTATTTTGTTTTTATTTCAGTTACTTAATTGAGCGAAGCGAGGCTGAAGGCCAAGCGGAGCTCTCTTTATGAGACTCGAGACAATTAGTCTGGGCATAGGTACGAGATGAAACATCCGATCACCGTGATTTTTTTGTATGTGATTGGACATCATCCATGGTCAGGTTTTGACGCCTTCCAATTCCCGAAATTCCGTGTCATTGAGGAATAATCGTCCAAAAACTTGCATTTTTATGGGTTTTTCCGGATTTTGAGAAGGTGTCGTTTGTTACCTGTCTCCTCCAAAGATCTTCAGCCAATCGTGGTGGTACTTGCCACAGAAAAAGGGAAAGACATGGTGAGTGATATGGGGTTGGTATCATGGTGATTGTTCGTGTCATGTCGTATAAAAATAATGACCATTAAAAACTGACCACAATTTTAATAATAATTGAAAAAATCTGCTTTTAATACAAAACTCGGGACAATTAGTTGTTTGGGCATAGCTACAAACATCCGATCACCATGATTTTTGGCATGCAATTGGACATCGTCCTTGGTCAGGTTTTGACGCCTTCTGATTCCTGAAATTCCGTGTCATTGAGGAATTTCAATTAAAATTATTAAAATTGGTCAGTTTTTTAATGGCCATTATTCCTATAGGACACGACCAATCACCATGATACCAACCCCATGTCACTAATCATTGATTTTTTCAATAATATTATGAATTCGCTCTCGGCTTGACATATGTAGGGTTGTTGAGAGTAAAAAAAACTAGATGGCCTTTTGCTTGAACTGTTTCGCAAAAGTCGGCTCACTAACATTAATTTAAAAAAATCATTTGAATTATAAAACAAAGAAATGGGAAGACTCCGTCTGTTAGCTCAACACTTGCTTAATCTATAATGATAAAGGGAAGTATGTGTATAAGTGTGTGTCTGTCTTTCGCGATACAAAATGAAAACGTTCTCGATCTGAGTGTGTCTTTCTGCTTTGTTTACATGCAACCTGATCACAACCAACAAGAAGGAAAGTTGTTCATGATAAATTTTAGGCATTTCTTTTTCAGAATGTTTCGTACTTTTGTTCTGTAAGTTATAATTTTTATGCGTTCGTTTTTTAGAATTTGTAATAATAGACGCCTTAATGAGCTTAGATTCTGCAATAGCTTCGCTCTAAATTTGCCAACTGTACCCGAGTTATCGGTTACCATTGGTAGCTTGTCCTAGTATTTACCTTCAGTTAATAAAATATTGCTTTATGACAATGTTCTAGAAGATAGAATATCGACCTATTTGAAATATTTCTGTGACCCATAGGTTGAAAACCACTGGTCTAGAAGGCGAAATCCTATTGGATTTGGACTAAAACTGTGGGATCAAATTCACATCCCCTCTCCAGAATGATAGAAAATTAGAAGGATATACAACTTTGAAGTGCTATTCCAACACATAGTCTTGCCAATCTTTGATTTTTCAACGTAAGTTATGAAAAAATTGGGAACTGGAACTTCAGGGCATGCAAAAATTAATGTTGTGATAAATTACAGATAAGTGAATGTGCAATAACAAGGGTTTTACCATTTTTATTAATTTTATTTTATACACACATATATGCAACAGAAACATAAAACTAGACAAGCAACAAAGCAACTGATTGATCACAGGCATCTTTTTATGAAGCAAAATATATATTTAAACTCTGTATATTACTTTGCAAGTAAGATTTAACTATGACTTCTTTAAATGAATTAAGAGATGTTTTCCTCAATTACATTTACCTTCATCACTCTTACACAAGTCAATGGCACTTAGGAATCTGCAGGCACAATACATTTCAGCACACAAGATCTAATACACCACTCAAAGCATTTCTGAGATGAAGTACTGAAACTCTTCTCAACTCTAATTGTAAATATCACACTTTGTATAGTGAATGCATTAATTCTCCAGTTATCAAAGTTACTTTTTGATATTTGATACAATGACAGCAAGGAAACAGATTTGTATTGTGCTATCTCAAAGCATTACTCAGCATACATGATTTTTTTCAGGCCAAAAGCTTTATATATATATATGTATATATACATTTTACATGTAAAGCAAAATAACATACTTATTATATTTATATGTTCACTTAATGCTGATTTAAATTCAGCTTGAATCATCTGAATAGCAACAATTAATTACATTACCTATTGCCATAATATTTTTTTCTGACACAAATACTTCTTGAAAAAACACATCTTTAAAATTCTATGAAAGCTCAACAGCTTTTTAATTCCCATTATCTTAACAAACATGTGTTATACCTTTTAAGAACATAGAACATAACATTATAAGAAATTACATCAAAGTATATATTTCAACTTTCTGAACTAATGTTAATACATGATCACTGGAACTACACACAAATATTGGGTCATTGTAAATGTAGCTTTTAGAAAAATGACTTTTTTTTTAATTTACTGAAAATGTTTTTATGATTACATTACTTGTAATTACCATAGTTTGAATGCCAACATAGTAATTATATTTATTAAAAATATGGCTACATTCTGCATGTGACAAACATTTTTTATTTGATTTCATGAAAGCTACATCTTGTGCAGAGTCATCTAGTATGCCTGACTGAATATTTTGAATATTGGCATTCTTTATTTGAGTCAGAATTTCACCCTTATGCTCATACACCACTTTGGTTGTCATTCTATTACTTTTCACAATAAAATCCATAACTTACCCACTCAAAGTCACAAAAGTGTGATTGGTATGATTTAGCAGTTGAGGCTAACGAATGTTTAAAACATAAAATTAACAAAAGTGAAGCACATGACCAATGTAAAGAAAGGTATATAAATGTGAGGGAGTAAACAAAAAACATGAACATAAGTCAGGACAGTCTATAACTGACGCCCATTTTTTTTAAAAGAAAGAAAATCGAAAAGGTAGATGAAGTAGTTGGTGTTGGTAAACAATTAGAAAAAAAGGAACTCTTATCATAAAAAAAGATTTGGTAATGATTTTTTGAAAAAAACATTTGTGGGATTTCTTCTGTGAGCATCAATGCTAGGAGAAATCGCTGTTTGTAATTTAAGGTTCTGGACCCACAAAAGGGGAAGAAATGGGAAAACAATTATAATGTCAATTCTTCAGATATAAATGAAAAATGAATGAATGAATCATCTCAAGTGCATAGCAGATAAATAAGCATATTGTTTTTGGCACAGAAGTTCCTTATTTCATGGTTTTCCATGTAGTCATCTCAGAAAACTTTAAAAGTGCATCGTCCTAGAGCAGAAATTGAACCCACATCTGATTTCTGTTCTAGTTTGCTACTGATACACCAACCCGGACAACAACTTTCCAAGCAACTTCAGAAAATCACTTCATGGAAAATCATGAAATAAAGCATTTCTGTTTCAAAAATAAAAATATCAAGATCTCCCTAGGTCCTTAGGAGGAAGTTAGCATTTTAAATAGTTAATAGTTGGGTGGCATCATGAATGACAGAAAAAGTAAATTTGATCACTTTTGACTAGTGGTGGTGTACCACTGATAACAAATTATGGAGAACAACAAAGCTAGCATAGTCTTCATTTGATGTAAATAATGAGAAAAACAGTATCTCATATTGACTTTCCCACATTCCTGAATGCCAGTAGCCTCATGATTTGAAGCTGCACATTTATTTCACTAAAAATATTCAATCAAAATTTCTACCTGCATGTTTAAAAGCTGTTACCTCATCTAACACTTTAGTAGCAAGCATTCCTCACAATTAACACCTGTAGCAGATTTTGTAACTGATGATGAAATACAATTTTCTTCTCACTGCTCTTACCACTTGGGCTGTGCTACATACAAAACGTAACACCAAATGTGATAATACATACATTTTCTTCAACTAAAATGAGAAAGAACCCTGACATACAAATAATATGCAAAGAGTAAGCTGACTTAGAAGAAATCTCGTGTTTAACTTCTTTTCATATTGACATGTCTAGCTGAGTTCAACTAAAATGTGACAAAATAAATTGCTCTGTGATAAAGCACACTTTTAGTACAACATAAGCTGCAATATGAAAAGGCTTTGAGCTAGTGCTATAAAGTTGTAATTTATGAATATTTTGTGCAAAGAACTTTTCAAGTTTCACCAATGTGGATAGCTTTACTTCTCTCTGAACCATGTAAAAGCACCAATAAACTTCATAAAAGGTGCTGCATTAACCAGAAAACTTTTACCAGATAAATTAAATAATACTGTTATTCACTGAACATGGTGATTACATGGGTAGAAAGGTAAAACTAAGGTCGCTAAACAAAAACTTAGCTGCACTAATAATTGATGTTCATTTATCACTGAAAGTTGGGAGTGTCACTCATCTGTAATTTAGAGTAGGTGGTTCCAAGGAGCATTCAGAACTATAACAGAAATAGAGAGAACCCATCCTCACCCATGAACTGAATCTTGGCACAAAGAATTCTTAGACGTAGGCATAAAACTAAATAAACGAACAAGTTTTAATACAAAATAATGGCCCACAAACAAAGTAAAGAACTAGACAGAGGCTAGGACATATGTATGTATATAATGTGTGTATGTTTTATCAGCATGGGTGCAAGTTGTGAGATATGGCCAAGGCTGAAAATATTTTGAATACCCCCCCCCATGCGTATCGAGCATAAACACAATATACATTAAATATTATATGTGGTTAAAATTCATTATTAAATCAAAAGTGCATAAAACGACCGAACATTAATGCATATACATGTAAACAAAATTTGATGTCCACGCAAATTGTAATCGGAAAGTTAAATTTGATTATTAGGTAGGAACTACCAGTTGAAATTTAACAAATCTCCAAAATTCCTTATCTTGCAAAAGAAAAAAAAAAAAAGATCTAGCATAATATTAAAATCCAATCCACATATTTGCTGCTTATATAGCATTTTAAGCCCATAATAGAAATATGTTAACCAAATTATTGAAATTGCAATAATTAATACATAACATACCATGGAAGATGTTTCAAATAATCTGTAGTAAATTCTGTTGAATCAAATAAGTGTTGCACACTTTTAAGAGTCAATTAAATTGTTAAATTGCATAAGGATAAAAAAAAATTATAATCAAGATTATGCATGTCCAACTGTAGTTGTGTACACAGAGAGCTCGTTTCATTAATTCACTTCACCATGATCACCGTTTTATAGTAACAATCACAAATTTTCATAGGTGAATTATTTCTTAAAAAAGAAACTTGTTATTGTGGCACACTTGGATTTTTTAACTAACTCCTTTCTCATGCACTTCACAGTACCATGTGTATTGATGTAGGTTGCAGTCATCCTGGACATTTTCAATTTAGAAAGTGCTAACTTATCACCTGCAAGATGCTTAGATAGCTCAACTAACTGTGGTGCCAAATTGAATGGCAGCATGTTTTTGCATAATAATGCAGTCAGAACTGCTTTCTGATGTGCAATTCTGTCAGATATTGATGCTTTGGCCTGAACAGGAGCGACTCCAGGCAATGTTTGTGTATGCTGCTGTGCTCGTACACACTTTTGATGATCAGCATCCTTACTGTGTCTGAACAGCACTTTTTTACCATTGCTTCCAAAGTTTAACTTTCTTCTGCAGAAAACACAAAAGCTAAATCCCGGTTCCTTAATTTTCCGGCACCAAGAACCAAATTTGACGTCATGGGAATCGGTCGTCTCATCTAACCATTCCCATCGCCACTTATTTTTAACACTGCTATCGTTCAAAGCCGACGTATTTTTCGAATCTATGAATTCGATAGCTGGACTGCATTTTTGAAAAAAGGAATCACAAATTTACCAATACTTGGTTAATTTCGCATACGTAAATTAATATTGAAATGTGTATGCATACACACGTAAAATACAGCAAGATCGACTGGTACGACTCACTCCAAAGATTAGCTGTGACCTATGGCGGCAGAGCCAGTGGTGTCTCCACCTAATACAAGCTCGATGGGTGAACTGGTTATGGTGTGTGACGTACACGTATGCACCTGATGCCAGAATGCATCAGGTGCCGCTGCTACTCCGAATTTACGATAAACGACGTACTACAGTACAAGCGTGGTTGCCGATGGCATACTTACTTTCCGGAATAAAGCGTATGGATAGAAAGGGAAAAAGAAAAATACATATTTGGAAATTTTATTTTTACTGGTATTTTCTTCCGTCCCGCTTCCGTCTTCGGATATTTTCAAAAGACAGAATTCTGTCCTCTGGACGAAAAACTTGCACCCATGGTTATCGGAACCCCCAGATTTTGAAACATGATTACGCCACTGGCTAGGAGTATTATCCTACTGATGATACAAACTTCATACATGTGTTAAAAAGCCCACAAAACTTGTCCTAAAATTATCCTAAAGATATATCAGTGAGAAGGATAACAATATGATCAAAAATCACCCATCCTAAATTTAGGTGGTTTACTAAATAAAAATGATCCAAAATATATGGTTGCTAAAAATTAAATACATGCCACTATGTGGAAAACATCTCATCAGAAGTAGAAATAAATGTGGAAATGTGCTGCATCTCCACTATTGATCTTTGTTATCTGATTTTGTACCTGAGGGCCAACTTTCATTTGTCCCTGCCCCTTGAAAGGAAATGCAACTGTGAAGATCACAAGTATGTCTCACTTATGCTGCCATGTCTTGTCTTGTTTAATTTAACTCATCCTGATTAGCAGAACTTTCACAGCTGTAGAGTGCTCTGGAAAATTGTGGACCCCTCCAATTACCTCCCTGGTGCTGGAGGACTCGACAGGAAATGGTGTCATCAGGCTGAAGAAAAATGAGTTTCCAATCCTAAAGAAAAATCTAAAGGTCAGAATTGTCCCATCTCAAACGAAGATTCAACATGAGGTGTCCATTGTCAACCATGACTAATAAATAAGCTAAATCAGTTGACTCATTAAAACATTACTGTTATTCATCTAACAGAAACTTCTATCTATATATATTCATGTACAGAAATAGCTAGAAAAGTTTTTGCATAAAAAAAATTCTAACTAATAAATAACTGACACTGCAGTAGTGATAGTTAAAATTGAAAGGTTTAGTTCATGTAAGTCAGTTGTATTTAAGATCTTTCTATCAGCAAAGTACCCAAGCAATATGTATGCTATATATATATATTTCCTTGTGAAAGCATTTTAAAGAAGTGTTCTGAAAAAGACACCTCTTCAAGAAAGTACTTCAGAGTAGGTTGAAAGACCAGTTTCATGGCAAGGCTGGCTTGTTAGAATGTTAGAAAACTTGTCCCAGATTCCTGTCAATTGATTTGATTAAAACTGATTTACAGTATCTTGCACATATGAAGCATTAGCAGATATTATTATTATTATTATTTTGGTAGTTTGCCACCATCTTTCTTATTATCTGGTTCAAGGCACAGAAATTAAAGTGGAATGGGAAGTACTTTTGTAGTGGCAGCAGCCAATTTTTCATACTATATATGAAGTACTTACTTCACTCACAGGGGTTTTTCTGGTTTTTTTTTTTCCCCAAGTTTCTTAGCTCCATAAAATAAATGGTTACCAGTCTGAGCCTGCCACAGCAAACCTTCAGCAGATGGGGTGAGCTTCAAGAGCAATCACCAAACCAAGGTGTATTTTATACCTAGGTAGTTGGGGTGTCTAGTTCCCTTTTTGTGGGGAGGGTTTGACAAACATGATATTCTTATTTTACCTGGGCCAACATATCAGATCACTTGACCATCTGGTAACAATGTCATATGAAACTATTTTTACTCTTTGCTCAGAAAAATTTACAATTTCTAAACACAAGGTACAAACTAATCTATAACTATTCAAATTAATATGGGATTTACTTAGGAATTAAGCATGTTTGCTCACTACTCAAATTTTCTGGTAGCACCTGTACCCTTCCTTGGGGCTACAGTAAATGTTTCCATTCATGAGACAAATTCCATGAAACATTTTTGACAACAGAATGGCAACATCTACTGTAGTCTTCAGGAAGGGTCTAGGGGTACTACCAGAAAATTTGACAAGTGTGCAAAAATGTTTAATTCTTAGGTAAATCCTATATAATTTGAATAGTTACAGATTATTTTCTGGTAGCATCCCTACCCTCTCTCAGGGGTACAATAGATGTCGCCATTCATGAGACAAATTCTACATGGTAGTAAATGGTGACATGGCTATTCCAAGAATCTCCTAGGAATAACCATGTCTTCATTTATTATCATGTATAAACTATGCAGGAACTTAGATACAAAGCAATGCATTTTAGTCTGTGAGTCATAAAATTTTTATTTCAAGTCATACAAGAATAAAGGTACATTTGTACCACTGGCTTTGAACAAATGTTAGATGGTTTTCTAGTTGAGCCTCTGGAAAAATTTACATGTGGGTCATGAAATGTTGTTTGAAATTCGGGTGCATCATGTTAGAAAAAGATTCCAAAACACTAGTACAGAGAATATCTGTTGCCAAATTTGCTGGATATGGCTATTTTATAACTAAATATCTTGCCTCTTGTATGTGATGTTATGCTTGTAATTGACTCTATTGTTTTCACTTTTCTAAGTGGATCTATCTAATGCAGTCACTTTCTAAACTGTGATGCCCCTGATCATGCATAGTCACTGGTGTAATTAAAGGAGTTGTTGCCACTATAAGACCCCTACTAACTTCTTTTTAAAAGGACTATTGTTTCACAACTGTTTTTTAACATTTTTTAAATTAACGTGCACCACTGGTTTCATCATCACCTACTTTTTTATTTTTTTATGTAGTTCATTATCTTCCATGGCGGTCCCACTTGCTTTACCCAGTGCATACACACAATACAGTACATGTACCAAATGCAGCAGAAAAGCTTGTTTTCTTGATAGATTTTAAACATCCACACTGGAAAAAAAGTAGTATATTGGTTTCCTCCCTCTGTATTGCTCTAGCTGTGAATTTATGTGTAGAAGTATCACTACCCCCAGTCAGAGAAGTGATGGCATTTCTTGGTGCATGGGACACCAAATGAATAAATATTTCTATTCAGATGGACAGTAGTTGAACTAGGGCTCTGTCATACTACAGAGTTTACACTGCCAATGATTAAGTTTGGGTAATGAAATAGAGCACCATTGATTATACATAATGAGCACTCATTATATGATCAGTGAAAATATCCATGCTTGTGCCTAATAGGTATTTCATTTAATAAATGCTCTTGTCTATATATGGTGGTACACCCACACTCTATAAGGTCAAAGAATAATTAAATCTGAAATGTAAGCACCAACTCTGTCTCATGAGCAAAATATGAAATCCTCATATTCATTGATGTCCATAAGAAAAAAGTAAAATCGTCATCCTCAAAGATATTCATAGGGGAAAAAAGTTGGAAAGCAAAAGGAAATCAAAATGAGCCTCTTTTTTTTTTCTGGTGAACAAAAGTTATTTTTGAAGCAAACATTTCGCTTTTTTCTTTGCACAAAACAAATGTACTGGCATTAAAGTTTTGTGGTAGCATATGTAGTGTGCACAGCACAAGTATTGAGCTGCTGTGATAGTACAAATGTCAAAGACAAAGACCATAACTCACTTGTTTGTGTGTTTGCAATGATTAAATGGATCACATATCATTCTTCTCTCCTCCCCATCTCTCTAGTGCATTCCTTATTTAAACATAAAAATATCACTTGCTTAAATTAACTATTTGAAATAATGTACATCATTTCATGTACACATTTAAATTTTAAAAAACTTTTTCTACATAATTCTCACTTATGTAAGTAACCGTACATATTGTAGTGCAGTGCATAAGGTTACTTGAATAAATAACATTTATATGGAAGATGAATCTCACAGCTATAACTTCTTACATATATTCAATATAACTACTGAATATACATAATATAAACTACCTTGTGTGAGATATAAAGTGTGGTGGTCAGTCTTATGAGCACAAACTTAATTAAAGCATGGTAAAAAAAATCTGATCATGTTGTAAAAAAATCAGAAAATAATGTACAGCATGGTGGGTGGTTGCAAGTAACACAAATTTTTGTAAAGCCTACTGAATGGGCTTATCCAGTAAAGTACAAAAGTATACATTGTCTAAAAGTATATAACTGAGAGAAGTGCAGTTTCACATAATATTACACTATTAAATAGTTCATATATACAATTTGCTTTGATGATCATTTCATTGAAAACAGTTCATTAAATAAAAGGTCGTTTCAGAGAGCACTTTGCAACACCGAATAATTTGTTTCATTAAAATATTTAATAGAAATTTTCATTTCTTTAAAGACCATGTAATTGAAACATTCACTGCTTACCTCATCAAATAGCAGCCATAAATTATAAAAAGACCTTTTAAGATCTTGAAAAGTTAACAAAAGAATATTGAATTGTAATTAAAAGTTGCTGAAAAAAAAAGAAAGCAACATACAGAAAATGAGAGAAATACACATATAAGAAAAATGACCAGCTCTATTAAATGCAATATTCAAATTTTTTGGGGATCTGCTTGTCCAAGCCAAGACCACTAAAAATGGATTTGGACCACTAAAATCTTTTTTTTTTTTTTTTTTTTTTAATTGGGGGTTTGACAGCCACCAAGAGTAATTCGATGGAAACCAGTGGCCCATCCATAATTTAGGGCCACTGGTTTCAGGAAAGAGAGAGAGAGAGCACTGGGGAGCTCTCCTCTCTCTCTCTCTCTCTCTCTCTCTCTCTCTCTCTCTCTCTCTCTCATCCAATAAAAAAAAATTCAAACAGCTAGTGTAAATGTTGAATGGATTTCCTTAAAAATGGTATTCTTGAAATGTAAATCCCAATAAATTGTCATGTAAAAACATAAATGCACAGTATCATACAGGGCATGGAAATATTTTGGCTGCGATGTTCTGCTCCTTGCACATAAGACAAGTGTGAACATGAGTTCTGAAATATGGAAGAAATCAACACAGAGTGGTGAAGCAAACTCAGCACTGAAACTGTTTTATTAATGTGATTATTACTAAATATCCCAGATATTGCGCTATTTGATCTGCTTCTGGCAAAGAAGTAGATCAATCACCTGATTGGCACTCTGGGTTCAATCAGGTGAAAAAATAAAAAAAAGTTTCTGTTGAACTTTGGTCAAAATACTATCTAAATAATGTCATTTACATGTTTATTCGTTAGCATAAAAACTAATGAGTGTGACATTGTCTTGTAATACAGTTGACACTCGTTATAACAAAATTTAAGGGGACAGAAAAAAATTATAACATATTAAAATGTTATGAAATTTTTGTTAAAAAGTTAGTATGTACTACAAAAATGTTCGTTATACATAAGATTGCAATGCTGTAATTGCAAAATAGTGTCCATAGAAACAAGCAAAGGTAATTTATTTGTAATGGGAAGTTTTTGCTAAAGTAGTAATGAAATATATAAGCTTCAATTAATTTATAAATATGAAATTACATACAGTACATATTTTTACTTATATGTATGTACTATATGTATTTTTTATCCTCCCATATTAGGAATTTATTTCTTTTATACATCTCAATAAAATGCTGTCATATGCTTCAAGAAATAATGTACATACATTTGGCATTGCATATTTTTAATTTTAAAGTACCGTAGTGTAATTAAAGCAATTCAGCAATTTATTTAGTTCCATTTTGATGCAAAGTATGTTTACATACAGCTAACTGTAAAAGAGTTCAAACATACCTATTGGATTTTTAAGTACAATGTAAGTACAGTCTAAACAATGTGGAAGAAATATTCTTCTCATAATGCGTGACCAATACATCATGATATAATCAACACAGCAATCAGACATCACCGAATCGACTGTTCTTACCGTTCCACACGTTATCAATCACATCAGAAAATTTGAAAATTTCGTCGCCCTAGAACAGGAATCGAACTCGCATCTCCCGATTACTGGTCGAGTATGATATCCATTACACCATCCAGGACAGCAAAGCCCCAAGTATCTGAGTGTTAAGAGCTTCGGAATATTCTCCGACTGCATTCTTTCAATCAAAGCATATTGTGCTGCAACAAAACAGGCACTCAGATATTTGGGACTTTGCTGTCCTGGGTGGTGTAATTGATAGCATGCTCGACCGATAATTGGGAAATGCGGGTTCGATTCCCCCTCCAGGGTGATGAGATTTTCAAATTTTCTGATGTGATTGATATTACGTCTGGAACAGTAATTACAGTCAATTCGGCGATGTCTGATTGCTGTGTTGATTATATCACAAGTACAGTCTGTTTTCATTTTCCCATGGTGTCTTTAGTTATAACTGTATTCATAACATTTTGATAGCTACTGATTTCTCCAGTATAAAGTTCTCAGTTCTGTAAATAGTGTCCAACTTTCTGTAAACTTTCAATTGCATTTACTGGAGAAACATCAGAATAACAGTTCAGATTTTTCGTCTCGTCTTCATTCGGTGAATCCTCATTTTCTTCAAAGTTTTTTTGGCTAAACATGTAATGTAGTCACTTTTGTTCTTTTGTTGGCATTCCACGGAAGCTAAATTCTTTAGACCTTTTTAAAAAAGCAGGGAAAATTTGCTTCTTATAAAGTTTTGCTTGAGCAGTTTCCCAAGAATTTTACTTTGTAATAAGTATTTTTCATTGTAAAGTATTTCGTTATACCATTTTGTACTTCTTATATAAATGCATACAATAAACAACAAGTTCACATTTTATTTCATTGTAACATGCTTTTTGTTACATCATATTTCGTTATAACATTTTATATTTTTTTATATAAATACAATAAACCAAACAAGGTCATGATTTGTTTTCATTGTAACATGATTTTTGTAATATTATATTTCATTACAATGAATTTTGACTGTATTTGAAATTTATATTATTTAGTTAATTTGAAGTTAAAGTCTATTCTTCACTGTACTTGGATTTAAAGAAAGTCAATAAAATTGATAGTGTGCATATCAAATGCATTAATATTTGTGTCATTTGCTGCCCGGTAAAAGTGGGTAGGGAGCACCAACTTATGGTATATACTGGTTCACTGGACCAGTGAAGTTAGTTTTAAAAGTCTATCGCTGATAAATGTATCACACAGTAGGGGCACAAGTTATTGTGTATGCTCACCACTGTCCCCAGAACTGGGTTATCAAACATGCAGCAGAAGGAAAAAACTTAAAATGTATGAATCAAAAATGGTTTCACATTCTCAGAACATGCTGAAACAAGTTTTTGAGTGATAAATCAGATAACCCACACAAAGGCCAAATGTCACAAAACAGTGAACATTGCTGAGTAAAACAGCAGTTAGTATTGTGAAGTTGCATTGCTCCTGACATAGGCTTGAACTCCTTGTTTCAAAGTTTAACACCCCTCTTGAACATCTAATGCTCTAGAGAGAGAACCAGTGTACCATAAGGACAAACACAACTCCAATGTCTTGCTTCGAGATTTGAGCACTAGACCCAGCAGAAGTCAAACGTCTCCATAGACTACTCAACCGCTGGATCATAGGCTGTAAATCTAAAACTGAAAATGGAAATCTGGATTTATGAATTCCCATTTAAAATTGTTGTGCTAGCAGGTTCACTGCTGATCCCACAGGACCTATCTACTACTATTATACAAAGCATCTAATGCTCTAGAGGGAGAACCTGGGTATCATAAGGACAAACACAACTCCAATGCCTTGCCTTGAGATTTGAGCACTAGACCCAGCAGAAGTCAGACGTCTCCATAGACTACTCAACCGCTGGATCATAGGCTGTAAATCTAAAACTGAAAATGGAAATCTGGATTTATGAATTCCCATTTAAAATTGTTGTGCTAGTAGGTTCACTGCTGATCCCATAGGACCTATCTACTACTATGGTACAAAAAGTCAGCAAAGCAAAAGTCATGGGAATGCGGATGTTAAAGGGAAAATATACCTGTCTGAACATCTACCATCCCATTCCTCTTTATCACTGGATGGCCAATAGAACTGGATTCCATCACTTTTGGTGCTTAGCAAGCATCCAATACCATGCAGTGATATAAATTCAACTAATGTTCAGTACAAGGTATGTAGTGTCTATCTGTGCACTCAACACCATTATTGGTATGGTCTATTCAACTAAAGAAGAACCATGAGTCTTGTCAGCATCAATGACAACTTCACTGGAGCTGATTATTCTGCCTTAAGTTTTAAATAGATTTCTTTTGATATTAACCCGAATATCGACATAGTTCCCAAATCAGAATGCCTTTAAATTCAACTCTCCTACATTCACACCAATGCAGATCCACCTTGACTAACAAGAACAGGTACTATACAGTTTACTACAATATACAGGGTGTCCATAAAATCTTTCCCACATTACAAAAATGAATATAAAAAAATCTATGTAAGTTAAAATAAAACGGTTGGCAACATAATATAGCAGCACTCATAAAGTATTTTTTTTTCTTCAGGAGCATTTCATCAATAATGGTTTCCATGCAAGAAAAAGCCAAATGCATGTTGTGGTTCCATAAGACCAAATCGGCAGTTACTGTCTAGCATCATTTCAGAAAAGAGTCATTTCAGACGATCACCACCAAACCAAAAAATCATAAAAGCTTGGTATGAAAAGTTTAAAGTGATGGATAGTGTTGGTGATCTCCCCCAAAAAGGTCGACCACCAATTACACAAAAGACAGCTGCAGCTGTTCAGGAGACATTACTGCAGAGCCCCAGGAAATCCATTCATTGTGCTTCACTGAAAACTGGGATCCCCGTGCCACGGTTCACAAAATTTTACACAAATTTCTTCATCTGCATGCATATAAAGTACAGATCATTCAAGCTCTTCAGCCTGATGACCGGCCTCTCGAGGCTGCATTTGCGACGGAGATGTTGCACCATATAGCTCATGATAGTGATTATCTGCACCATGTCTGTTTCTCAGATGAAACCACATTCCACCTCTTAGGTACAATAAATAGGTATGATGTGCAAATCTGGGGATCAGAAAATCCCCATTATGGCATCGAACAACAGAGGGCTAGCCCAAAAGTGAATGTTTGGTGCGGCCTGATGTATGACAGAATCATCGGACCCTTCTTTTTTACAGAGCCCACGGTAACATGTAATGTGTACCTGGACATGCTAAAAATTTTTGTAGCACCTCAGCTGCATGCACTCCAACTTTCGGTTATTTTTCAACAAGATGGTGCCCCACCACATCGGTCAATAATGGTTCGTGAGTTCCTGAATGCCATATTTCTGGACAGATGGATTGGCCACGATGATCCCATGACATGGCCACCTCAATTATCCAACATACCAACATAACCCCTCTAGACTTTTTCCTGTGGGGTTATGTGAAAGACTAAGTTTACTTGAGCAGTGTTCCAGATGTCGCGACATTGAAGAGCAGAATAACGGACGTCATTGGTTCTGTCTCTGCTGAGATGTTAAACAAAACATGGCACGAAATCGAATATTGCTTAGATGTCCTCCATGCCACAAATGGCATCCATATGGAGGTGTACTAACACTGAAAAAAAAAACTTTACCTGTGGATCATCATTATCATGCAATCCCTTTCTTTTACTTATAATAATGTTTTTATATTAATTTATGTAATGTAGGAAAGACTTTATGGGCACCCTGTACTACTACAGGAGTTGTCTGAGATCTGAACAATTATAAACACACTACTACATTTGATTCCATGGCCCAGTTGTACAAGGGATCAGAAACATGGTCTCTTGACCATGTGTGACTAGCAGATGATCTAATGCTTAATACTAACTTTTTGTGAATTTAGATTTTGTATTTTACAAAGAAAGTATTTGTTTTTGGCATTACTTTTAAATTCAGCATACTTTGAATGATTATATAAATACATTGAATATACAGGTATATAAATAAACAAATTATAAATACTACTTTATGTTGTGCTGTTTTTTGTTGTTGCTTTCATTTTCTCTTTGCAATAATTTTTGTAAGTATTTTTTAATAATAAAAAAATCAAATTTACCAATACAAGTGTTAAAAAGTATTATAAATGAATCCTGCATTACTTTTCAAGGTATATGAATGATCAAAATTTTAGTTCAGTGGATTGCTGTTGCACATTTAAGCAGTGCAGACAACCAGACAATATTGGTTTATTTAAGAGAGGCAAAAACAAGATCCCATTCTTCCAAAATTTATTAAGTAACAACTTCTATTGTTCATTTATGTGGTTAGTAAATATCACCAGACTACTTCAAATAAAATATAAAACTGAAGCATGCTAAAAGAAGAGGATGAGTAAAAAAATTGAAGTTTAGTGGTTAGTTGTAAGGTTAGCTCACCAGAAATATGAATTCCTCTGTTATGAACTACTTAGGACAGCAGTGTGCATAATAATAATTAAGATGGTGCTATTAATTTTTCTCACCTATTTTTGTTTGGTTCGTTTCCCATTAGAGTTTTTAGGAACTTTTGTGTTATTTCAGTAACCAGCTAGGCTGTTACACTTAGTTGAACATACCTAACTACAATTTATTTGCTTTACATTTTTACTAATTTCAAATTTGGCTTTACATTTCACATTTTCAGTCAATTTGCATGTGATTTGAAATTATTTATGGCATTTATTTTGCATATCATTTCTGGAGATTTTAAATAATGCAACTGTAAAAATATGGAAGTTGAAACTAATAAATTTCAGATTTCAAAAATAAAAGCCCTAGAACTAATCAGTATCATGAGCAGGACTTAAATGCAACCCGTGGCATCAGAAATTGGCCATTGTAACAGTTCAAATACCAGACAAAAAACAAATTTTCATGAATTCATGCAGAAATATAAAGTTGCAAACAGTAAACTGCTTTATGTGTCTTCTTTATATATAGTTCAACATTTGTGTTCAGAAGGCAAGGCTATAAACAGATAAAATTTAGGTGTTCATTCTTTCCTGAGCCAAATTATTATTATTATTATTATTTGTAAATCCACAAACATTTTTTTCCCTTCGAGGTATGCATTATGCAGTAAATACTGTATAATGTATGACTATATCATGTAAAATGATAAATATATCAAATAAAATGATGAATATAACAAGTACAAATTCATTTAGAAAATAATTATTTTACAAATATGTATATACAGTATATATTGACAGCATTTTGTACACACAGGAAAGGGGTTTCCAAATAAGATTATTATGAAGTTATTCTATATTTAGAACAGTAAAAACAGATCGCCGAATTGGTACACAGAATTACAGCTAATTTTCTGCTGTAGGTCCTTGGATATCTGGAAAAGTGAAAGAAATCTTGACTGAGATGTTATTTGATTCAGTGATTAAACATTAAAGAAAAATAATTTGTTTAAAAGTTGTATCATGGCTTTTTTTAGTTGCTTCTTATAATTGTATCTACTTCACATAGTCTATATATAGTTATAAACTTAAGTTGTGTGTCTAAATGGTTACCTTTTATCTGTTTCCATTTTTAAAAAAATGACTATCAGTGGCAGATGGTTTTAATTCATAAGTGTGAATGAACAATCTTTAAGTAATATGATAATAAAGTTAGCATAACTGCTCTGGAACTGTTTGGGAAGAAACTCAGTTTCTGATCTACATGTTTTTTTAAATGTTATTCATAAAGATGTTTTTTTCCCCTTGACATCAAAAATTAATGCAATTCACAGTTTTTATTAAGTTAATTATTGTTTTTCCCCCAAAACTTCTTCTGATGAATGATTCATCATAAAAATAATTAGATTTAATAAATCCTTATTTATAGTTTTAAAATGAGTGTACACCCAAGGATTTCACTGCTTCTCTCTTTACGAGAGAGACACAATGTATTCCTAAGAAACAAACTATTTAAGTACAAAGGACATTAAGAAAAAATTCTTCAGCTTTTAGATTGTGTGAGTCAAATATCACTGAACACTATAAATTTACACAATTAAAAAAAGTAGGGGGAGCTGTCCAGAAATTAGATAAGAATGAATTAAGTGATGCTTGTTCAAAAACTTCATAGATGTTTAATTGTTTTTATGAAGCAATATAATTTTGGTGAAATGCAAAGTAATAAAAGATGTATTACAGAAACAGAAAAAAGACATTTTACTCCCAAAATAGCTCTAAATCACTTTTTAAATAATAAATGTATGCACTTTCTGCCACATAATACAGTCAGTCTTATACCAGAAGCATTAAAAAGTGGAATACACAGAAGAGTTAAAACAATTATTAAAGTGTCATTCATTTGCCAACAAAGTGCCATTGCAACTCTTGTCCAGCTGAAGAAAGCTGATCAAATGATAGACAAGACAACATTCATGTGAACTTTCAAAACCTTACTTAGTGAAAATAATTTTTTCACTGGACACTATTAAGTGTCCGACTGTCTGTTATGAAATTTTAAACATTATAATACACCTAGGATGTGTACAACATCACTCTTTGCAATTATAAAATATGCACAAATATGCACAATTATGTTTTGACACAAAACATACAGAAAATATTTTTCAGACCATAAATAAAAAAAACGTCATCCATACAGAGAAATCCATTAGATTCCTTCTTAGGAAACTCAATGAAGTAATTTAATATGGTATGTGATAATTGTGGGTTAAATGGGATGAAATTCTATTCTTCACATTCAAACAAGAAATTATATAATAGCTCAATTTAGAAATCAAAAATGTCCACTTCTGGAATTGGTTCTCTCCAGTACAAGAAGGAATCATATTGTGCAGAAGTTGAGTTCTTTTCTTTTGTCTCTTCTGGTAAAGTATCTAATTCAATCATAGAAATATCTGGTACTGGCTCTCTCCAATACTGAAAGCAATTGAACTGCTCCAATTGAGGGCACTCAGGTAGAAGCTGCTCTTTTGACAAGTACATTATGGCAATCTGTAAAAAAAATAGCAAACATATTTCCAAAACTTTTAAAAGCATTTCTTCTTATTCTGTATTACATTTAAAATCTTAATTTACATTAGAATGGCAGCCATTTCTTAGTTTTACTGATTGAAATGAATAGCCTATGAAAGCCAAAGCCATCATTTGAAAACCGTATTTTTTTAATGAAAAGGCATTTATCTACAGAACACAAAAAATCTGCTCACACATGCAAGCAACATCAGAGAAATTTTTAATATTTTCTTCTTCCTCATAGTAATAATAGAAGCACTGTAAAAGTTGTTCAGATTGTTTTAATAGTCTGTATGAGGATGCAGGGTGAAACCAGTGTTAGTTGAAGTGCATATGCAGTAATGAGTTGGCCATGGATCGCATACTTGAATTTCATCTGATGCAAGAACAGATATTACTACTCTTGATTTAGAACTTGACCTTCATTTCAAAATGCCACAAACAACAGAAAGTCCCCTTACTTCTGAAAATTCTTATGTAATTAAAATAATTCTTAATTAAGTTCAAAAAGGTTAATTAATATTTGTGTTTTGAGTCAGAACTTCAAAGACTAACTAATTATTCATACATAGCTCAAACATAAGGTGAACTAGCTTTTACCTGTCATGTAAGAACTCTGCCTCTGAAACACAGAACAAACAAAATGCAATCTAGAAATTATTTTCAGACCACGTATGCATTACACGGAGTTTTTAATACTTAATATTAGTGTAATTTTATACATTGTATGAAAAATTAATACTGATATTTAAAATTGATTTTTTAAGGTATTACTTTAATGTTAAACCACTTCATTTGGATGCCCAAGTGTTAAAGCATGCAATGGGTGCTCTAATATTTGTTTGCCAAACAAATACTGCCATCCCAGACAAATGACTCAACCTCAACTGCAAACATAAAGATATGTTTCCATTGCTTGTAGGAAGTGTATAGTTATGGTTTATTGGCTTAATGAAAAACCCTGACGAATGAGTGATAGCAGCAAGTGTCATGAGGCTGGTGAAATAAGGGCCTAACTGTGGTAAAAAAGAAAGAGAAATTCCTGATAAGCTGAAGTTTGTGCTGTGCTCTGGAAGTCCGTATGTTCTTAATCTGTTCTTCAAGTTAAAGGAAAAAAATCTGAATTGGTGGTTTCAGACTATATGAGGCATTCTGTGATAAGTACCATGCTCTCCTGCTTCAGTAAAGACATCACCAACATGATATCATCTTGCCACATGGAACTTTCTGAAGAGAAATATACCGATGAGCCATTACATTATGACCACCCCCAGCCTAGAGAAATGAGTGCACCTGGAGACTGAACGGTGGCGCAGGTGAAGTTCACAGAGCAGTATATATACAACCCGAGGACCGGCTTTCGGTTAGTAGAGTGTTTGGAGTCAGAATGGGAAAAGCTGCCGATTTATCGGAGTTTGATAAAGAACAAATTGTGATGACACAGTGCCTCGGAACTACGATCTTGAAAACAGCGTGGCTTGTGGGTTGTTCCCATGCCGCTGTAGTGAGTATGTATCAAAAGTGGTGCCCAGATGGCCAATACATGAACCGTTGTCCAGATGTGTGTTGTGCGCAGCTCGTTGGTGCCAGAGGGGAGCGGAGACTGTCGCGCGTTGTTCACAGCGACCGCAGGGCCACAGTACGACAAATCACCCGCAGCTACATCAGTAGTGATCAGAGCAATGTGTCACAGCACTCAGTTCATCACAGCCTTCTGCTCATGGGCCTGCGTAGCTGAAGACCCAGCCGTGTCCCCATACTCACTGCACATCATTGCGAATAACGCCTGAAATGGGCCCGAGATCATCAAGATTGGACCGTGGATGATTAGAAGAAAGTGGCCTGGTCTGATGAATCAAGATTCCTGGTGCATCACATAGATGGCTGAGCGTGGATATGCCGATTACTAATGGAGGCTATGGCACCTGGATGCACTGTTGTTGTGGAAACAGGCCATTGGCGGCGGTGTTGTGCTGTGGTCGATTTTTTTTTTTTAGACACTTTAGGCCCCATTATTCCAATAGCACAATCCCTGACAACTGTCAGGTATCTGAACATCATTGCAGACCAACTTCACCTTTTCATGGCAACTGTGCTCCCTGCTGGTAAGGACCATTACCAACAGGATAATGCGCCATGCCACACTGCCAGAATCGTCAAGGAGTGGTTCCAGAAACATGCTGGTGACTTTCTGTTAATGCCCTGGCCTCCAAATTCACCTGACATAAACCTAATCAAACATTTGTAGTTTGACTTGGAAAAGCAGGTTCACCCTAAATCACCACCTCCTCGAAATGTACGGGAACTGGAGGACCTGCTGTTGGTATTATTGTACTAGATACCCCAGTATACCTATCGCCACCTAATCAAATCAGTGTGTCACCAAGTGGCCACTGATTTCCAGGCAAAAGGAGGTCCTACAGCTTATCAGGTAGGTGGTCATAATGTAATGACTCATTGGTGTAAGATAAGAACTAAGATGTGATAAAAGAATATTTGTGAGTAAAATGTATTTTCTGTTTCACCATGTTGCTGCTCTGTACAGGTATCCTAATTTTATTCATTACTTCTACCACTAGCTCATGATACATTATTTTCAGCAATCAAATTGTGTTACTGAACAGCTTTAAATTTAACCTTCAGCATATAACATCTCAGAAAACTTGAAAATTACATGAATGGCTTGTATCTGATGTACTAGGTGATTTGTGAACCTGGATTTGAAAGGGTTGTTGGCACTATGAAGAAGCATTGGATTGCTTCTACTAGTCCAAATCTGAAGTAGTGTAAATTCCTAAGTTATACTAATTCCTTAGCTTCAGTTACTTGGACCTTCATTGTCCTGGTAGGTGTATGTAATTATAGCATCAGAATGGTATTTGCCAATGGGCTCAGGTGGGCTACAGCTCAGGGTAGCTGTTTTGGAGGCAGCAAAACAAAAAGATGTAGAATGTGGAAGAACACTAAATATTCATAAGATGAAAAATAATATAATTAATGCAATGGCTAAAGGAGATGGAGAGAATCACATTGAGTGAGAGGAGCAAGGAATATTGACAGCATACTTAATGTAAAAACATTGAAATATTAACACAGCAATCAGACAGCTCCAAATTGCGTGTATTTTACTGTTTCTCACATAACATAGTCACATCAGAAAATTGAAAGCTGGTCAATTCGGCATCTCTGTACTGTTACTGTTAGTGGATTGGGTTGGTGGGAGGTGGGTGGATAGCATGTGATGTCATACCAGCCAGTAGTATATCCAGAAGTTCATCTTGAAGGTCTGAGAAAAAAAAGTACAAAAGAACCCATGGACGGAATAGGTTGGCAGGGGTAAGAGGGTGCTGTTCAAAGAGGGTAGGTGACCAAACCATCAAGGAGGAAAAGTCACCAGTTGTGTTAGAATGTCATTCATGTCATCTGTTACTCCTACTGATAGCAGTCAGACAGCTTCAAGAGTTATGCCAGAGAAGACAATGGATGCAGAGTCTGGGTTTTAGAATGAGGTGATAGGCTGGGTCATCTCTTTGTCTTGACATTTATAATTGTGATTTGCACTTTATCTGTTCTCAGAACTCATACTCTGATTCTGTGCTACAATATTTTATTCTCAAATTTGCCTCTGTAGTGCACCTGCATTCAATATTTATAATTTAGAAGGTTCATTATTTAAGTGGATTTATCTAACAGTTCAAAATGAAAATTTTCTTCAAAAAGATAAAAAATTTCTATTTAAAAAATAGTTGTTGCAAGGGATTTTGTACATCCAGTGGGCCAGTGTCTTCAGTTGTTCTGCTGCAGTGTGTTTGACTTTCTGTCATTGATAACATTTCTTTGGGCATGAATGGTAAGAGGAAGAGACTGAGTGGGGCAGGGTATAGATAAGATTAGCTCTTGAGAAAGTTGCAAAAGAATGAGTTATTATTAAGGAAATGGCCAAAATATGCAATTTTTTCAGACAAAAAACAACAACTAGCAAATCAAAGCATGAAACCTCAACCTGAAAGGGTTTCAAATGCAGATGCAGATGTTCAAAATATGCACATATATTCCAATAAAGATTTGGACAGTGAGTTTTTCCCCGAGTCTCCTGAGGCCATGAATGATTCAGAAAAATCTTCAATCACTGTTTACCATGATTGGTCTGATCAATCATTATAGAAAGTTAATGATGTTGATGCAATTAGTGACTGTGTGACATTGCATGGTTTCATACAAGATGTGAAAAGTGTGGATTTTTCATAATCAAAGAAGCATTTTCATGAAAAGAACAGGTATTTATCTAAAGCCTTATTTGGAGCTCATCTTGTTTACAGAAAAAAAAATATAAGAAAGTATTTATTTCATTTCAAGACCATTGGGGTATATTTCTGTGTCCCATTAGCTTGTTTGATGGGACTTCTTAGAAAGGAAAAAATGGTTTTGATAAACATAAACATAAACAGTTTTAAACCATGGTTTTGATGACTGGAAACATGTTAGTGAACTCTTAACATGCCAGGAAAATACTTTAGAGTATCCAAAAAGTCAACTTGCATAGCCTTTAAATATTCCCCCTGCTATTTTATAATTTATTTCTGCTTCAAACCATACCCAGTGGAGCAAGTTTAGCTAAAAAATTTTGCTGGCCTCCAAATCCTAAACATTCAAGTTTTCTTAATTCACTAGATTTTTTTTAGTGGATCCTTATATCCAGTAGCTTTATAGTCATTTGTGGATTATTTGCAATTTTGATTTTCATTAATACATTTTATCCAGCCAAACTGGCAATATGCTGTTTGTGTTATTGATATTGAGTACTTTTTACATCATATACATCAGTTAAAGCCACGAAGAGTTGGAAGAAATTTGGAATCACAGGGATGACCCGAGAAAAATGGAAACTTCCTGGAGCTTTTCAGATTCCCTGTTCTCAGATAAGATTTCTTTTATCCCCCATCAGACTGTCTTAATGCTGCTGAACTCCCTCACACCAATCCAGAATCTGTGCTGGATTCAATACCATTTAGGAAATATAGGTTGTGCCAAGGCTGGTAGTAAAGGGACCATGGGTGCCTGTAGCTTAGTTTTCAGAAGGGACCAAAAATGGAAATTGTAAAAACAAATAGCATGAGCAAACATCAAGTGCAAACTTCCACTGTGGTCTGAATCTTCTAACCATTTTTACTGCATACTCCTTGATAAATTTAACTGAAAACATGAAGATCCAAAAACTGCATAAAAAAGATGGATAGATAAAGTTTGATAGTATGTTGGAACAATAAGAAAAATTATTTCTTGTTCTCTTGAGCCTTTCACTTCTAAGCCATTTGTGCCACATGCACCACAAACCCCTAGAAATCATTCACTTGATCATCAAGAAGGAAAACACCCACCAAAAATTATTCACTAGATCATCAAGAAGGGAAAACACACCCCCAAAAAAGGAAAATGTTAAGGAAGAAAAATGCCTTCAAACAAGAGAGAAATCATACAAGCTATTGCACAGACGACTGGGACATATTAACCATGAATACCTATACATGATGCACAGAAATCAAATGGTCAGAGGTTTAGAAAAAGTGGATAAAAAATAGATATTTGTGAAACATGTATAAGAGGAAAAAATGCCTCTTTGTTCAGTCGAAACAATACACATAGAAAGGACAAAAAATCCATTGGAATGCTTACATATCGATTTGTGTGGTCCATTCCTGGTACCAACCCTAGAAGGGAGCAAGTACATGATGGTTGTAGTTGATGAATACACAAGAAGATATTTCGTAGATTTTTTGAGAAAAAAAAAATGAAGCAAATAATAAACTACAGAAACTTTTAAACAGGAGGGAAATGAACTAAATACTAAAGTAAAGAAGATAAGAGCTGGTAATGGGTCAGAGTTCATAAATGATAATATGGAGGACTATCTATCACAAAAAGGAATTAAGCATGAGAAGACAGTAATTTACTCACCTAGGAGTAATGGAATAGCTGAAAGAGCAAACAAGACTTTGCGAAATAAAGCAAGATCATTGATGATAGATGCTAATCTACCACTGCCGCCCCGGTGGCGCAATGGTCTAAGCGATGGCTTCTGATCATTCGTCCGAACAGGGTCCGGGTTCGAATCCCAGTGAGGCATGGATGTTGTGTTTGTCTTACGGCACTGGCTCTCTCCCTTCCCTGGAACCAGTGACCCTAAATCAGGGACGGGCGACTGCTTCTAACCCATTGAGTTGCTCACGGTGGTCGTTAAACCTCCAATCAAAAAAAAAAAAAAATCTACCACTTGATTTTTGGGGGGGAAGGGATGGCAAAGGCAGAGTATTTGTACAACATCACCCCGACTAAAAACAGGAATGACAAGACCCCAATGAAACTATGGAATTCAAAAGAAAAAAACATCTGTTAGACACCTCAGGACATTTGGATGCCTTGCTTACTATAAGGTGGATAATGTCAGGAGACACAAATTAGAACCAAAGGCACAGAGAGGTATATTCATAGGATATTCAAGGGAGATGAAAGCTTTTAGGCCGCCCCGGTGGCGCAGTGGTCTAAGGCGCTGGCCTCTGATCATTCGTCCGTAAGGGGTCCGGGTTCGAATCCCGGTCAGGCATGGATGTTGTGTTTGTCTTACGGCACTGGCTCTCTCCCTTCCCTGGACCCAGTGACTCTAAATTAGGGACGGGCGACTGCTTATAGCCCATTGAGTTGCTCACGGTGGTCGTTAAACCTCCAATCAAAAAAAAAAAAAAAAAAAAGAAAGCTTTTAGAATTTATGAAATGAAAGAACAAAGAGTATATGAAACCTCCAACGTTATTTTCGGTGAAGAAGAGAAAGGATACAATGTAAATGAAAAGCAAAAGAATGAAAAAATCATATTACATAGACTTAGAGTATATATATATATATATATATACTGTAATTGATCAAACAGAATCATACAAAAATAATGTTCATTTTCCTGAGGATGAAAATGTCATTGAGGAAATACCAAATAATGAAGATTCTAGGGAAGAATCATCTAATAACATAGGGTGACCAACAAGAAATAGAAGAATGCTAATAAAATATGCTGATTATGAAATATATTTAACACAAAAAGAAACACCGACAACATATGAAATTATTATAAGAGAAGACAAAGAATTATGGGAGAAAGTGATGAATGAAGAAATGCAATCTATGGATATGCATATGTATGGGAGCTAGTTTAGAGACCAAACAATAAGAAAATTATAAAAAGTCATTGGGTTTTAAAAATCAAAGAAACAGAAGGCAATAAAAAACACAAAAGCTAGACTGATATTAGTTGGATGTGGACAGAAAAAAGGAATCGATTTTGAAGAAAATTGTAGTCCAGTAATGAAATGGGACACGTTGAGAACATTGCTAACAATACTGACCAACAGAAATTTGATTATTAAATTTTATGATGTCAAAACAGCCTATCTTAATAGACATCTTAACAAAGAACTTTATATGGAACAACCCCCAGGATATGAAAAAGGAAAAGACGTGGTGTATCTGGTCAAACGAAATACCTATGGGTTACCGCAATCTGGCAGATGTTGGTATAACAGATTTGGCAATATTCTAGAAATGGCTGGATTAAAGAACCTAAAATCAGACCCATTTGTCTACACCTGGAAAGAAGGTGATGAATATGTGCACATTGGTATATATGTCAATGATTTTATGGTTGTAGCTAGTTCTGATACAACAATAAACAAAATAATTTAAATAATAAGTAAAGATATCAAAATCAAAGAAACTACTGATACTAACATGTTTCTAGGAGTTAAAATTGAAATTAAGAACAATGAAATTAGATTGTCACAAAAAGACTATTTTTTAAAAATATTGAAAAATATGGAATGCAAAATTGCAAACCGGTGAGTACACCAGCCTTAACGAGTGATAATGTTTTGGATAACTATGGTGAATTAAAGGAATTTCCACAACAGAAATATCAGGAAGTAATTGGATCTCTCGTGTACCTATCAACCCGAACATGACCTGATATTGCTTATAACATCAGTAAGCTGTCACAATTCAATAAAAACCAGAGCGAAATGCATTGGGTTGCATTGAAGAGAGTTCTACGATACCTTAAAGGGACTACAGATTATTGTCTGATGATAAAAGCAGGAAATGGTGTGTAAAATGCCAGTACAGATGCAAGCTGGAGTACAACTACAGATGGAAAATCATTTGGGTGGAAACCTAATAAAATTATGACAATCCCTGGTTAGCTGGAAAAGTAGAAAACAGAGATTAGTAGCAATGTCTACAATGGAAGCTGAACTGATTGCAGCATGTGACTGTGTAACTAGAGTGAAATGGATGAGTTTTCTGCTGGAGGAATTGGAAGAAACATCTTCGATAAAACAACCAACAATAATTGAGATACGTAGCCAAGCTTTAATAGATTGTATTAAAAATCCAAAAGTAAGTGTTTGAACAAGACACATAAACAGAAAATACTATTTTGTTAAAGATGACATTAAAAAGGGTGAGACTGAACTGAAACATAGAAGCACGACAGACCTAGAAGCGGATGTAATGACCAAGAACCTAAGTGGACATGTTTTGAGATAGCACATGATGAATATTGGTATTTGCCTATCTGATAGTTAAGACTGAGCAACATTTATTAACAATGATGACAAATTAAGGCAGGCATTGGATATTTTGTCATCATCATAATCGTTATTGTGCTTTTTTGGTACCTGTAACTGGAGGTGTTGTGTGTGTTCAATATGTATAAAGTTAATCGTTGTGTATGTCAGGTTTGTGTAATAAAAAGATGTTCAAAAATTCTAATAATGATCAAGGATGAATATAAACAGCCAATGCACTGAACCGTAACAGATATGATCACAATAATAAATGCTGAGCTCCACGACTTCAAAAACTAAGAAGGCTCTTTAGTTTCTTTTTGTTTCCATTTGCTGCTGGTTTTTGTTACAATACTCTGAAGCCTTAGCCATTTGTATGAATAATGCCTTAGTGATTTCACTGCACAAATAAACATCAAATCAGCAGTTTTCACCCAAGAGACTTTTCTATCAGATGAAAGAGTGATGTGGGAAAAAGTAAGTCCCTCACATGGCTCAAGTCTTTGAGATGCCATTCCCCAAACAAATGGCAAATCAGATATTTCTGTGTAAGAAGAAAGATCTGATTTGCACAGAAGATGAAATAAAGAAAAATTAAAAAAACAAAGGATTAGTGATCTGACGAATGATGTTAAGTCACTCACATATCTAAGGCCCTAGAAAATTGTTTCAAGAAACAAAAGACAAACTAACTATTCTTATAGGGTAAATTTCTCCAGAAGATGAAATAAAGTATGAGCTAATGAGAAACTCAAATAATGTAATAAAGATGATACATATGTATGGATTTAATTTTAAAACTCAAATGCCAAATGGAACAGTTTTTAAATTAAAATAATTTCATTTCCAAAATGCCAGTAAAGGACTAACTGGTGCCATTGTTTCAGCCACTTGTGCTCTCGTCAGCCATCAAAGTGCATACAGTGTTTTGCTTTTGAAAAACACCTTACACAGGGTTTTTTCACTGAATATAGTGGTGCTGGTGTTGTCAGAACATCAGCACCACCATATACAGAAACCACAGTTAAATTTCCAATATAATTCCAGCAAAATCTTACTCACCTAGGTTTTACAAAGAAGCAGCTTTTTTTATCACATGTAAACCGTGCCAATGATATTATAAAAAAAAAAAAAAAATAATAATAATTAAAAAAAAGTTCTGTATTCACTGGATATAATCCAAATATTATTACCAAACTCAGCTGCTTCTCCTGATCCTTTCCTTCCAATAATAAAACTAAACATAATAAATATACAAGTTCCATTCAATATATACCAAGTGTTTCCAGCTGGATACAAAAGAAGTTTAAGTAAGAAAATATCAATATCGGCATCAGACAAGGCTCTTCAATTGCACAGCAGCTAAGAAGCAATAATGACCCATCAAAATCTGATGACAATGGTGGAGTTTATTTTATACCTTTTTCTTCACCAGGAGGTTGCTCAAAGAACACTGTATAAAAATACATAGGAATGACCAAAAGAACATTATCAATCAATCCATCTGAAAGAACACAAATACAATGTTAAATATTCACAAAAACTACAGATCTAGTTAAAACAGTCATTGCTAATGAGTTTTCATCTGTTTAGAATAAAGCAAAAATCTTTTCTTAATATGCAGGATGGAAATGATCTCTCCTTCAAGAATCTACAGAAATTTCTACCAATTATTATCAAACTTGCAACAAAGACCACTCTAATTGATAACGAGGAACAGTACACAAATTATATAGAAAATAATAAAACTATACCTGTGATCCGATTTATTGGTGTAGGAATATATACATAAGCATTTCCAAGCTTTTGCACATCAACCAAAAAGCTTTTTCAAGGAAGTTAGACAGAAACTTCAGTTTCTGTCTAACTCAAGAACCTGTGCCCCAGAAAGAAATGGACAGTTACAGAACCTTATGGACAAATAACACCAGTAAAGCCGAACCAAATCTTTTGAAACTTCAGCAGGATCAAGCTGAAATGTGGCAGCACAAGACAGCAACCACGTCTTAAGAGATCTGAAGATGATTCACAAGGAAAACACTATATGTGCTCTGATAGCTGATGAGAGCCGAAATTGTTGAAACAATGGTACCAATTAGTATGTTTACTGGCATTTTGAAAATGACATCATTTTGATTTATAAAACATAAATAAATAATTTTCTGAGAAATAATACACCATAAATTATTCTTTATCTCTGGATTGTTTTATTTTGTGCGTAGAAATTTTATGCCTGTTGTTGTCTTCCAGGTCACATTATCCATGTTTACTGGTGTTATTTGTCCAGAAGGTGCTTGAACTGTGTCCCAGAAGGGAATGGACAAAGTTACAGAACCTTATGGGCAAATAACACCAGTAAAGCATTAATAACATAACTTGGAAAACAACAAAGGACACAAAATGTCTGTACATAAAGTAAAACAAACCAGAGATAAAGAATAATTTATTGTGTATTATTTCTGAATGAATTATTTATTTATTGTCTACTCTGGGTAAGCCTACTTTTTAATTTCAATTTTTGTTTTCTACTAAACAGCCAAAAGTAAAACATACTTCTTATAACTTCAGAACACTGACCAGTCAAACTTCAACTCAGTGTAACACAAATCTTTGGAACAGAAGTATAATGAGCTTTATAATTAGATTAAAATTTACAGGGAAATGCCTAATATGAAATTAACTAGCTTTAACAAAGCTCCCAAAGCTGTGAAATATCTGAAACTTTTGAGATAGGTCAAATGCTAGCAATAGCTATCAAATGTGAAACAAAATATATGATACACTCAGTAAACTATAAGCCATTCACCTGGTAAAGATGTGTAACAGTGATATAAAAACAGTACATGTAAATTCGAATATAATCAGTAACAGTTATATTAAAAAAATGAAGGACAGATCTAAACTGAAATGTTATTTATAAAGTACTGAATGCATGCTGTTTTAATGAAAAAATAATCTCAAGATATGTAAGCATTAATACATTACCTAAAAGATGAAAATCAGAAATATTCTGTTTCAAACTTATTTGTCCAATTCACTAAACCTAAAATAATAAGGAACAGTATGAAAACTTGAGCCATGACAAAACCTAAAATTTATTTCAAAACTGTCTAAATAAACAAAAATCATTCACTCAATCATGGAAAAGAAGTAACTGAAGATTCATAAATCTTGGCTGTTCTGTGATGAGAAAGCTAAATAGAATTCAAAAGGAGTGTGTAATTTCCAATTAATGGTATCAATACCCTGCCCATTAAATGTTTCTTTGAAACTTATTTTGCAGAAACTCCTTTCATTAAGCATCAACCAAACAAAAGTTGGAATGCATTTGTTAGCCATTTACTATTTGACATAGTACTAGTCTAGTAATATAAATATATAACATTATATGGAAACTTACTGTGAACACTTTGCTAAGATTAATGGTGTTTACAATTTTAAGACAGCACTTGTTTTCTCAGTGATGTAACAAAACATTATCTTTTTGCTCACCAAGTATTGCTGTGTTCCTTCTCTAGCATCACAAATTATCACTTTCTACTCTATAAATCCTCGTAAGTGATCCATTTCTACAGAAAGTGCTTGCAAGCAGCCCTTGTACCTACTAAATAATCATCACAAAACATGTGATCTATCTTACAACTGCATATCCTCACATGTTCTCTCTAAAATTTCAAATTTCAAAAGAAAATGTCTAAAATTTTGGTTATGTATATATATATATATATATATATATATATATATATATATATATATATATATATATATATATATAGCATATAATTAGAATAAAATCAGATCACAGTAAAGTCCCTGAAATGGCATGGGCTGGACATAACCTAGAAGAATGGACCACCAATCAAAAACCAAAATTTTAGACTGGATACCAAGGGACAGAAAGTGGCTCAGAAGAAGACAATGTAAGAGATGGGTGGATGAAATTCAAAAGCATGTTGGAGTAATATGGAGGAGACTGACTCAAGTCAGATCATTATGGAAGAAACTTGGGGAGACCTTCACCCAGCAGTGAATCGATAATGGCTCACGATGATGATGATGTATGAGGAAATTGGAGATAACCAATAGCTACATTTACCTTGGGCAACAGATATTAAACAAGGGTCACATTGATCAAGAAATTAATCGGTATATAACGCTTGATTGGAGAGCTTTTGGAAGAAACAGAATGATTTTCAAGAACAATATACCATTATGTCTTAAAAGAAAAGTGTTTAATAAGTGTTTTCCAGTACTTAAATATGGAGCAGAAACTTGGCCTTTAACTAAAAAAGGACATACAAATGCTGTAGACAACTGAAAAAAGCATTGAGAGATGTATGCTTGGTGCAACCAAGAAAGATAAGAAGAGGAACTCATGGATCAGGAAAATGACAAGAGTAAAAACATCATGATCAGAGTAAAATACCTCAAATGGCAATGGGCAATCAAAATTTTAGACTGGATACCTAGGAACCAGAAAAGACCCAGAAAAAGACCATGTGGGAGATGGGTGGATGAAATTCGAAAGCATGATGGAGTAACATGGAGGAGACTGACTCAAGACAGTTCATTGTGGAAGAAACTTGGGTAGACTTTCATCCTACAGTGGATTGATAATGGTTGATAATAATGATGATGATTGGACATTTCTGAATTTAACTATTAAATAGGCAACTTTACTCAAACAGTTCTAGTAAATCCAAAAGTAGGTATCACTGTTGGAAAAAAACAGTCCGCTGTTTTTTGTTTTGTTTTGTTTTATATTCAGTGTTCACGGAAAAGGAGTTAATGGAGAAAATGCATTGTTATGCCCTGGTATGTTGCCCAGAGAAGCATTGGAGATATCCTTTACAGTCAGTAGATGTTTCATATGATAGTGGCTGAGTGTTCTTTCCTTTACTCACTTCATGAGTTTCTGAAGATTAACTGCTTCTGCAATATTGTATGCAAAAAAATCGTAAACATGGTAATAGCATCATATGCCCTAACATAGTTATCAGTTGCAGTAACAGCAAAACACAGTATATAAATGGTACAGCATTTATACAATTTTTTAGTTAAGGCCAGTTGTGTTACAGCATGGTACAGCATGGTACAGCACTAGTACTTTTTTAGTTAAAGGCTAGTTGTGGTCAGCCTTACCTCTCGTTTCCCTAACGATTTCCTTTCTTCATTCTTTAATCCTTAAATTCTGCATTCCATCACTCCCCACCTCTCAAATTTCAGAAACTGTTGCACAAAAATTTGCATACATGCGTACGCATCTCGATAATGTTGTTTCCACCAGGGAGCAGGAAGTTTGTTGTTTGTTTTCAACTCTGCATGTACCATTCTCCCACTGCTTGTTTGATATGGATGGGGAAAAGGCTGATTTTAAAATCTGGCTTGTTTTATTTATATATATATATATATATCATCATCATCATCATCATTGTCAACCATTATCAATCCACTGCTGGACGAAGGTCTCCCCAAGTTTCCTCCACAACGGTCTGTCTTGTGCCAGTCTCCTCCATGTCACTCCCGCATACTTTCGAATTTCATCCACCCATCTTCCATGTGGTCTTCTTCTGGGTCTTTTCCTGTCCCTTGGAATCCAATCTAAAATTTCGGCTGTCCATCGATGGTCTGTTCTTCTGGCAGTATGTCCAGCCCATTGCCATTTCAGGGATTTAATTCTGATCATGATGTCTTCCACTCTTGTCATTTTTCGGATCCACGTGTTCCTCTTCTTATCTCTCCTGGTTACACCAAGCATGCACCTCTGCATGCCTCTTTGAGTTGTCTGCAGCCTTTGTATGTCTCTTTTAGCTAAGGTCCACGTCTCTGCACCATACGTAAGCACTGGAAGGATGCATTGATCAAACACTTTTCTTTTAAGACATAATGGCATATTGCTCTTGAAAATTATGCTGTTTCTTCCAAAAGCTCTCCAGGCAAGTTTTGTACGCCGATTAATTTCTTCACCAATGTGACCCTCACTTGATATCTGCTGTCCAAGATAAACGTACGTGTCTGTTATCTCCTGCTTTTCTCCATCAATCGATAAATCTTCATTTCTTGTAAAAGCATTGTACATCACTTTTGTCTTCTGAAAGTTCATTTTTAATCCCACTTCTTTACTCTTGTCAGCAAGTTCCTGGATCATACTCTGTAGCTCTGATGGGGTAGTTGCAAAAATGACTATGTCATCAGCAAAACGAAGGTGGGTTAGATAATCTCCATTAATCTTTATCCCTTTGTTTTCCCAGTTCAGTGATTGAAAGACATTTTCCAATGTGGCATTAAAGAGCTTCGGAGATATGGTGTCACCTTGTCTCACTCCTTTTCCAATTTTTATGTGTGTTGTATTTTCAAACAGCCGAATCTTTGCACTTGCATTTTCATAGATGTTATTAATAATATTAATGCATGCATCTTCAATACCGCAGGATTTCAGAGCCATTGCAACTGCTGATGGTTTCACCGAATCAAAGGCTTTTTCATAATCGATAAAAGCCATGCACAATGGAAGTTCATATTCCCTCGCTCTTTCAATTAGTTCTCTCAGTACGTGGATATGATCTATTGTGCTGTAGCCACTCCTGAATCCAGCTTGTTCTCTCGGTTGAGCCATGTCCAGTGTCACCTTCAAGCGGTGTGAAAGAACTTTAGTGAAGATTTTATAAACCACTGATAGGAGGCTGATAGGTCTGTAGTTCCTGAGATCCTCAATGTCACCTTTTTTATGTAGCAAGATCATTGTAGCGTTGTTCCAATCCTCAGGAATTTTCCCTTCATTAAGGCATCGAGTGAAAATTTGGGCGAGTACTGTTTCGATTTCTCCACTTGCTTCTTGTATGATGTCTACAGTAATCCCATCTTCTCCTGGAGCTTTTCCCCGCTTCATGTTCTTGATTGCATGTGCAACTTCTGCTGGAAGGACTGGAAGAACTCTGGTACTGGTACCTTTCATGATGTCTGGAGTACATGCATCATCCCTTTCATATAATTTGGAGTAGAAATCTTTCACTCTTGTCAAAATGTCGCCTCTATTTCTTGTTACAGAACCATCTTCTTTTCTCAGTGCCATAATCTGTTTTTTCCCCTTACTGAGATGTCCCTTTGCTATCTTTAGGCTTTGGTTGTTTTCAATTGCTTTCCTTACTAGTTCACAGTTGAATTTCCTTACGTCTTCAGTGATACTTTTTCTTACTGTCTTGCATAGCTCTATATATTCCACTTTGGAAGTCACATCTTCTTTAGTTGTCCTCATCACTCTTCTTTTTTGCATCAACATTTTGGTTTTTCCTGATAATTTGTTCACATGCAATTTGTTCTTAGACCCAGCTAATTTTGTTGCTGTTTCCATAAGAGCTTTGGTTACTTTTCTGTTAACTTCAGAAATATCCACTTCCTCCGATGTTAGGCCTTCTAAAACAGAGAATCTGTTCTTCAGTTCCAATTTGAAGGTATTATGGTGTTTTTTAAGGTTGGTTATGTCAATACATTTTGTTTGTCTTATGAGCTTGCTACGTTCGAGTTTAGTGTTGAGGTGCATCTTACATCTCACCAATCTATGGTCACTACCTGTGTTGAACTTGTTTAGCACACTGCAGTCTTCTATGACGAATTTTTTGTTACACATAATAAAATCAATTTCACTTGTCGTCCCATTTGGATGTCTCCATGCGAATATGGAGAAGACTGGCACAAGATAGACTGTTGTGGGAGAAACTTGGAGAGATCTTCATTCAGTAGTGGATTGATAATGGCTGATGACGATATATATATATATATATATATATATCCATGTCCATATATATATAAGAAGACCAGGAGAGATAAGAAGAGGAACACGTGGATCCGAAAAATGACAAGGGTGGAAGACATCATGATCAGAATTAAATCCCTGAAATGGCAATGGGCTGGACATACTGCCAGAAGAACAGACCATCGATGGACAGCCGAAATTTTAGATTGGATTCCAAGGGACAGGAAAAGACCCAGAAGAAGACCACATGGAAGATGGGTGGATGAAATTCGAAAGTATGCGGGAGTGACATGGAGGAGACTGGCACAAGACAGACCGTTGTGGAGGAAACTTGGGGAGACCTTCGTCCAGCAGTGGATTGATAATGGTTGACAATGATGATGATGATGATATATCATCATCATATATATATATCGTCATCAGCCATTATCAATCCACTACTGAATGAAGATCTCTCCAAGTTTCTCCCACAACAGTCTATCTTGTGCCAGTCTTCTCCATGTCACTTCCACATGCTTTCGTATTTTATCCACCCATTTCCCATGTGGTATATTCTTCTAAGTCTTTTCCTGTTCCTTGGAATCCAGTCTAGAATTTCGGTTGTATGGCAATGCGCTGGGCATGTGGCCAGAAGAACGGGCCACCGATGGACAACAGAAATATGTATATACACTGAAAAGCAATTGAATTAGAGATACCTGTCAAGTAACGTGTAGCACCACATTTCGTCCTGATGACGGCGGCAATTCGTCTCGGCATGGACTCAACAAGACACCGGAAGCGTTGGGAAGCCATACGGATCCACGACCCCTGAACAATCTTCCACAGTTTACGAAGATTTGATGGAGGGGGGAAGGGGGTCAGAGCCTCGAACATCTCTCTCGATGGCATCCCAGATGTGCTCGATGGGATTGAGGTCAGGTGACCTAGCTGGATAAAAAAGCGAGGTCACGTCGGTGGAGTGTTCATCCAGCCATTCGGATACAATTCAGGAGCGATGGCACGGTGCATTGTCTTGTTGCAGGATGAGGTTCCCAGTGGGATTTTGAAGACACACAAACGGGAGCAAATGGTCATCCAGGATATTCCGGTAACTTTGACCTGTGAGGGACGATGTCACACGTACCAGGGGTACCATTTCAGTCCACGTAAACAGTCCCCAGACGAGAATGCCACCACCACCAGCTTGAAGAGTACCCTGCTGGCAAAAAGGATCCATCGCTTCATGTGGTTTGCGCCGTACTCGTATCCTGTCATTCGCATGTACCAACGTGAATCTCGATTCATCAGTCAGGGCAACATTTTCCCACATGTCTAGGGTCCAGTGGCGATGTTCCCGAGCCCATGCTAATATTTGCACCCTGTGATGTGCGGTCAGCAGCGGTACCCTCGTGGGACGATGGCTTCTGAACCCCATTGCCAGGAGATGGTTCTGGATGGTATGGCTGCTTACACGTTTTTGAGCACCAGCGTTAAATTGCCGAGTGATTTCTTGCACTGTGGCCCGTCTATCCGCTGTTACAATGCGAGCTAGCCGACGATGACCCCGCTATCCACACGCTGTTGTCCACGGCAGTTGGCCCTTGCAGGGATGGTTTTACCGGATTCGATGTACTCACGGTGCACCCGTGACACAGTGGCTCGTGAAAATCCCAGTGCCTGCACGACTTCCGAGATGGAGTGACTCATTCGTTGGGCCCCGACAATTTTCCCACGATCAAATGCGCTTAGATCCTTCGTCTTACCCATACTGCGTCCGACTCTTGCTGATTCCCGCGCATCTCTCCTTATATTGTCGGATCGCTGCATACGTCATGTCGTTTCCGTTTACAGGGCCGTCCACAGCACCACATTTGCATAACGCTAGCTGTCTCTAATTCAATTGCTCTTCAGTGTATAAATACAGTATATGCAAATTTCATCTAAAACTTTCTCTTAAATAATTATTTTTCCTATTATTCCAATATGTTCATTAATTTCATCTAAAAAGTTTTCATGTGATTATTTTGTGGGTCTTTTCTCATCTCTCAATGTAAATCTGTTGTGGTTTACATTGAGAGACGAGATTTACCCATCCAACTGACATATGGTTGGTTAAATTTGTACCCATATGCAAGAGATCTACCCAACCCATTGCCAGTTGAGAGCTTTCATACTAATGCTGTCTGTAATTCATGTTTTTCTTCTCTGATCACAGTTGTTTTGAGGTTATTTCAATCACACATTTGTCCATTTAATGATCAGCAGTCTCTCTCTCTCTCTCTCTCTCCTGTTATTGTATGTATATGTTTCTCAATTTTTTACTTTCAAAGTCCTCACCAGTTTCTTTGCATCGAATCATTTCTGTTCAGTGCTAGGTCTTGCGGCAAGCAACATGTCCAACCCATTGCTACTTGAAGGGTCTTTGAGAATGAATTTCTCCATGTCCCTTTTTTAGAAGTCCACAGCTTCTGTGGATGTAAATTAGTGTTTGTCTATATGACAATAATAGAAAGAACTAAGGGGAATTTTATGTAATGTATTTGTATGTTAATGGTTTCTGCACTCCACTTGCGAACAAAGCTATGAGAGACACGAATATTGATTCCTTCATATGGGAAATATCTAGAAGTGAGGTGATGTTTAATGAAATGTGCTAGATCGTTGGCAAATCAATTATTTGTGTGATTTGAAAGGGAGGGGATTATAGTAGCTCCGAATTTCAGCTAAGGTCAGACTAAATACCCCAAAAATGAGAGATTAGGAAATAAAATGCATATAGAAATTAAAAATAATCCCTGCAGCGCAAAAAAAATATATGAATCAAAAGATAATAACACTCCATGGCAATATTATCACAAATTTTAAGATGAGAACAGAATAACAAAAAAACTACTCCATATTGTAGTTCCATTTTAAAACAATAAGGAACTCTGGTTTAGCCTTCTTCCACAGCGACTTACTGACAAGTATATTTTTGCAGGGTATGAATAACTGAACAGTAGTATTTCCAATTTACATTAGAAAAATGAGAGTAGGATGTAATAGAATCGATGTGATTACAAGATACAGGCACAGATATAAAAGTGGAACTTTGGTTTTATCAAAGAACAAATTGCTTTTAAAGCTTGCTTAAAATTTTTCCAGATAAATTTTTCTCCTGTGAAATCAAGATTGGAAAATTATCTCATGTTCTCCTGAAAGTCATCTGACCTTAGAACTTGGGCTTCCATTCAGAAATTTAAGGTATTGCAAGGATAGCTTGGACTGTCTTGGAACGAAAGTTTGAAGGCGTAGCTACAGCATCCAGCATCCTACGAAGCTCTTTTGGGGGGGGGGGGGGCTGATCCAGTGATTGATAAAACTGGAAAAAGAAAGGGTGGGGTGGGGGATATCCCAAATGTCGTTTCTGCTACTTGAAGAAAAACTGCTGTTCCTACTGCAGGGTAAATGAACTAAGGAAAACATAAAACAAGCAAGGCAGTTTTGTTTTAATCTTACCTAGGATACTGGATGGTAGCTCATTTATTTATTTATTGACCGAGAAACCTTTTATTTTCTGCACCCCAGGGATTCAAATTAATACGTGCGGCATAATTTTAGGAGAGCGCAAAATTATTTTGAAAGCGTTCAAAAGCTTTTGTACTTGTAGGGATGAACGGATATTAATGCGCAGTTTCCAGAAACGCTGTTTTTTCATGGGTACCTTTGACTCTCATAACGAAAAATTACTCAGCTTAACATCCACTTGCTTGCAAGCAGGGCGTTTTGGCGATCAATAAAGCGATCGATAAGAACAGTGCTGTATTAATAACTGAAACCGGACGTGAGCAAAGTATGCTGCCCTGCGCATAATAATCGCAGCAGAAATGATAAAGCTGCAAAAGCTACACGTAAAAAAATCTATAATAGCAGAAATTAATTTAACGGTGTTTCTCGTAAAAGAACTGACTATTCCTAAAGATATTCAGAGAAAGTTCCTGCATGAAAAACTCCGATTAATTAGTGACGTCCAAGACCAAAACTGCCATATATAACCGCAATATAGAAGACCAATAATTTTACTATAATGTGCACCACTAATACTGTTTTTAAAACATTAATGGAATATGAACAAACCTTTTCCAGCAGAAATTTGTGGCGAGCGGGCTGAATCGCACGACGTCGTCTGGTAGAATCAGTAGAATGGCAGGAGATTCAGTGGACGAATGATGAGAGAACAACTGCGCTTGCGCAGTTGCTTTGGCGTTTACCGCATGGCGAAAATTCTGAATCACTCATTCTAGGAACTCTCGGAATCAGTTTCTATTAGAGCTTCGGTTTCTGTTCGAATTTAGTATTATAGCTTCACAAGGGGGGGGGGGCAGGCAATTACTCCTCCATTACTTTCCGTTTTAACACATAATATTTTTATTTAATCGTTCATTATTTAAAAAAACAACAAAAAACTAACTAAAATTTCAACTTCAAGTCAAAATATCGATAAATGTTGAATCATCAGTAAATGCCAGCTAATTTTTTTCTCCGGCGAAATACCACGTACAATTAACAAGTTAGTAAAATCATGCAATGCATTGATTATAACACGCTTTCCAACATACCAGAAATCATTACTCAAGTTATGAGGATAATGGCTGTGGAATGAATCTCAGTCTTGCGACCTGACCTTTGATCCCATTTCGATGATATTCAACAGAGCCGGTTTAGTATACCTCCGAAATAACATGATAAAGTTTTGTCGCAATGGAAGCATTTTTACGTAAGTTATGATGCATAAGGGCAATGGAATATATTCCGTTCTTGTGTCCTAACCTTTGACCCCATTTCGCCTATTTTCAACAGGATTCGTCCTCAGGCAGGCCCCTACAACATCTAACATTTCATCTAAATCAAAGAATGTGTACGTAAGTTATGACGCATAAGGGCGATGGAAGTGATTCCGCTTCTATGTCCTGACCTTTGACCCCATTTCGCCCATTTTCAATAGGGTTTGCCCCAGGTGGTCCCCTACCACATACTTTAATTTAATCGAAATCGAACCTTTTTTACGTTAGTTTTGACGCATAAGAGCATTGGAATGGATTCCGCTCCTATGTCCTGACCTTTGACCCCATTTCGTTCACTTTCATTAGGGTTCCTTCACAGGTGTTCCCCTACCACATACTAAAATTTCATCGAAATCGAACGATTTTTACGCTAGTTATCGTGCAGGAGTACATACGCACACAGCGTGTGACGTAATGAGGCAGATCGGAATCGCTACCATCTGCTCGCAAGAGTGTTACGTCATAAAACTTTAATAGGATCCACACACAACGCGTAATGTAATGAGACAGATGGCGTGACCGCGCCCCAACATTCTCAATCTAGAGATTGTGACGTCATAAGATTTCTAAGCATGGGTAACATTAATGGGACGACGCTATGACACTGAAAACGTTATAATTCGGAGTGGTTATTTAACCCACTAAACGAATTCTCTTAAAGTCGAGATCAAGCTAAATCGATTTCTAGTACCAGGAAACGGTAGGTTAACGACTTTCATCAAAATTCTTAGAGCCGTTTTCAAAATAAAATGTACATACATACATACAAGAATTGCTCCTTTAATAGTATGGGATAAGGGCGATGGAGTGAATCCAGATCCTATGTCCTGACCTTTGACCCCATTTTGTCCATTTTCAATAGGTTTCTTCCCCAGGTGGTCCCCTACCATATACTAAAATTTCATCGAAATCGAACCATTTTTAAGCACGTTATGACGCATAAGGGCAATGGAATGCATCCCGCTCCTATGTCCTGACCTTTGACCCCACTTCACCCATTTTCAACAGGGTTCATTCCCAGGTGGTCCCCTACAATATACTAAAATTTCATCGACATTGAACTATATTTACGCAAGTTATGACGCATAAGGGCAATGGAATGGATCCCGCTCCTATGCCGTGACCTTTGACCCCATTTCGTCAATTTTCAAAAGGGTTCGTTCCCAGGTAGTTCCCTACCACATACTAAAATTTCATCGAAATCGAACCGTTTTTACGCGAGTTATCGTGCGGACAGACGGATGGACGGACAAAGCTGGAGCATATACGCTTCTTCAGTTCAACACAATTTTTATTAACACGGTTGGGTTCAGGAGGCGAACATGGGCGTCCTGATACATATATTATACGGTAAAATATACAAACTCTAAAATTCTATGTACATTATATACAGCACGATGTATTGATTCACAAAGGAGCCTCGTGGTAAGAGGTGCAGGCATTTTGCACAAGAACAATAAGAGAGATTGTCGAAACATTTCGTCTCGAAGCATAAGTATATTATAGTGCTGACAAATAACAGAACGAGAATATTATAATGAAGCACTTTACAAAAGGAGAACTGTAGATGACAAAGTAGACAATGTGAAACCTAAGGCAAACGGAATTACGATGTCTTAGTACTGGTAGAAAAAATGATAATCAAAGAGAAAACAAGTAAGACTATACACATTTGTTCAGTATGGTGCAAATTATATTCACATTTGTTAGAAGATATAAGCTTTATGTTGAAGTTTGATTCCGAAAACCAATGGTGAGCATCAGTGGCGGCTCGTCGTAAGCTGAGATGGGGGGGGGCTGCATCTCAATTTTGTAGATATCACGATACCACTTCGAAAGCTAAGTTACTGCGCCTGTGCTGATGCTGTCCGTTTAATAATAATAATAATAATAATAATAACAATAATATATATATATATATATATATACTGATCGAAAGCACATTTTTTTACAAGAAATTGATATTTAGATTTTAAATTTAGCGATTGATGGGGAAAATGTAAAGGTACCGATACCTAAATTAGGCAACAGATATTAAGCGATGGCCACATTGTCACATTTATGAAGAAAATAATCGACCTATAAAACTTCGTCGGATACATTATTTCTTAAAAAGAAACTGATTAATCAGTGCATCTTTCCAGTTCTTACGCATGGAGCACAGACATGGACCTCAACTAAAATAGACAGACAAACGTTGCAGACAACTGAAAGCAGCATGTAGAGATGCATGTTTGTTGTTACCTGGAATGATACAAATAGGAACTCGTGGATCGGGAAAATGACAAGAGTGGAAGACATGGTCAAAATTCCTGAAATTGCAATGGGATGGACATATTGCCATATTATCCCATATTATTAAGGTGGACGTCAAGTAATTTTGCTTCCTATACTTCCAATGGAAAAACTTATTTAAATATCCCATATTATTAAGGTGGACGTCAAGTAATTTTGCTTCCTATACTTCCAATGGAAAAACTTTCGTACACATTTCCTTCACAATTAATGTGTCTCCAAGGATGAAAATTTGAACATCGATTAAAATAACTTATTATTATCACTTGGAATACTTAATATTTTTTAAAACATAACCATAATTATATTAAAAATCAGTAACTTTTCCTTTGGTGGTGTTGAAACCAGAAAAAAGATGGCGCGACCTGTACTTTAATGACGTCAGTGGGCAAACAAATGTGGGATTGCATAATTATGGTCATGTTTTAAAAAATATTAAGTATTCCAAGTTATAAAATGAAGCTATTTTAATCGATGTTCAAATTTTCATCCTTGTGAACGCATTAATTGTCCAGAAAAAAGATGGCGCGACCTGTACTTTGATGACGTCAGTAGACAAACAAATGTTGGATTGCAAAATTATGGTTATGGTTTAGAAATATTAGGTAATCCAAGTTATAAAATGAAGCTATTTTAATCGATGTTCAAATTTTCATCCTTGGGAACGCATTAATTGGGAAGAAAATGTGTACAGAAATTTTTCCATTCGAACTACAGGAAGCAAAATTAGCCGCCCCGGTGGCGCAGTGGTCTAAGGCGCTGGCCTCTGATCATTCGTCCGTAAGGGGTCCGGGTTCGAATCCCGGTGAGGCATGGATGTTGTGTTTGTCTTACGGCACTGGCTCTCTCCCTTCCCCGGAACCAGTGATCCTAAATTAGGGACGGGCGACTGCTTATAGCCCATTGAGTTGCTCACGGTGGTCGTTAAACCTCCAATCAAAAAAAAAAAAAAAAAAAAAAGAAGCAAAATTACTTGACGTTCACCTTGAAGGAGCAATTCTTGTATATATGTAAATTTTATTTTGAAAACGGCTCTAAGGATTTTGATGAAAGTCGTTAACCTACCGTTTTCTGGTAATAGAAATCGATTTAGCTTGATCTCGACTTTAGGAAAATTCGTTTAGTGGGTTAATAACCACCCCGAATTATCACGTTTTTAGTGTAATGTCATGGCGTCGTCCGATTAAATATTGGCGCGCGGTCACGCCATCTGTCTCATTACGTCACGCGTTGTGTGCGGATCCTGTTGAAGTTTTATGACGTCACAGTCTTGCCAGCAGAGGGTCGCGATTTTTTTTTTTTTTATTGGAGGTTTAACGACCACCGTGAGCAACTCAATGGGCTATAAGCAGTCGCCCGTCCCTAATTTAGGGTCACTGGTTCCAGGGAAGGGAGAGAGCCAGTGCCTTAAGACAAACACAACATCCATGCCTGACCGGGATTCGAACCCGGACCCCTTACGGACGAATGATCATAGGCCAGCGCCTTAGACCACTGCGCCACCGGGGCGGCAGGGTCGCGATTCCCACCTGCCTCATTAGGTCACGCGTTGTGTGCGTATGTTTGTCCGCACGATAACTCGTGTAAAAATCGTTCGATTTCGATGAAATTTTAGTATGTGGTAGGGGAACACCTGGCCTAAGGCGATGGCCTCTGATCATTCGTCCGTAAGGGGACCGGGTTCGAATCCCGGTCAGGCATGGATGTTGTGTTTATCTTACGGCACTGGCTCTCTCCCTTCCCTGGAACCAGTGACCCTAAATTAGGGACGGGCGACTGTTTATAGCCCATTGAGGTGCTCACGGTGGTCGTTAAACCTCCAATAAAAAAAAATCTGGGAAGGAACCCTATTAAAAGTGAACGAAATGAGCTCAAAGGTCAAGACATAGGAGCGGGATCCATTCCACTGCTCTTATGCGTCATAACTAACGTAAAAAATGTTCGATTTCGATTAAATTTTGGTATGTTATAGGGGATCACCTGGGGACAAACCCTATTGAAAATTGGCGAAATGGGGGTCAAAGGTCAGGACATAGGAACGGAATCACTTCCGTCGCCATTATGCGTCATAACTTACGTAAAAATGTTTCGATTTGGATGAAATGTTAGTATGTTGTAAGGACCTGCCTGGGGACGAATCCTATTGAAAATGGGCGAAATGGGTCAAAGGTTAGGACACAGAAGCGGGATTTATTCCATTGCCCTTATACATCATAACTTACGTAAAATTTGTTTCGATTGCGATAAAACTTTATCATGTTATTTCGGAGGTATACTGAACCGGTTCTGTTGAATATCATCGAAATGGGATCAAAGGTCAGGGCACAGGAGTGAGATTTATTCCACAGCCATTTTCCTCATAACTTGAGTAATGATTTCTAGTATTTTTGAAAGCGTATCATAAGCAATGCATCGCATGATTTTACTAACTTGTTTTCTATGCCAGCTCCTCAACAGAGCCACGACCCCACGGTGGTACTATTCAGCAGGTTTCGAGAACAGGAACTCTCTAATGCCAAATTCCACATCCAACAATAAAGCGAAGAGCCGTCGTTGTAGGAAATGGACATGGGGAGAAACAGGTGGTAATCGGATGGGGAAAGATCCGAACTCTATGGAGGATGGGGTTGAATCTCAACCCCTTACAATTCCTGTAGTTTTTCGCACACCATACTGGAGATGTGACATCCACTTGCAGCAATGCCCGCGTCCTATTGATGACCGCTGGATAGCGTTGGCGCAAAGTATCATCGAACCGTTACAGCTGTTCCGCATAGAGGTTCCCGTTCACAGCCTGACCACTTGCAAAGAGTTTTCAATACACCGGACACTCACAATTGCATAAAACTCACAGCTTCGACGAGGGTGTCAGTGCTGGTTGGTGGTTGTTAAACGACCTGACCTCAACTTTTCTTCGAGACTTGTGTCCCCAGCACTAAAATACAGAAACCATTTTCGTGGCCACCGTTCCCTTGCCTTCAACTGCACAAATTTCTCGGGATACTGCTGCCCCGTTTAATCCTTTTTTATTTACGCTTTCCAACCGTAGGTTAAAGAAGCGTATATGCTCCAGCTTTGTCTGTCCGTCTGTCCACACGATAACTGGCGTAAAAATGGTTCGATTTCGATGAAATTTTACTATGTGGTAGGGGACCACCTGGGGACGAATCCTATTGAAAATGGACAAAATGGGGTCAAAGGTCATGACGTAGGAGCGGGATCCATTCTATTGCACTTATGCGTCATAACTTGCGTAAAAATGGTTCGATTTCAAAGAAATTTTACTACGTGGTAGGGGACCGCCCAAGGACGAACCCTATTCAAAATGAATGAATTGGGGTCAAAGGTCAGAACATAAGAGCGGGATGCATTCCATTGCCCTTATGCGTCAGTAGAGGGAAATGACCGATCCGAGCTTAAATAGCAGCCCATAGACTTAACATTAGGCTGCTACTTTTTTCAGCAGCCTCTAGTAGCAGCCAGTAGCAGCCAGCAGCAGCCGGATGGATGGATGGGGGCGTGGTCAGTAGCAGCCTCTAATTTCCCGCTGCAATTTTTCCCCTCCGACCGAAGGGTGTGCTTATCTCCGAAGATAGTAGTATTTATTGGACTTTGTCGAATTTTGGGGGAAATCAATGAAGGCTTATTCCTTTTTTTTTAATTTAATGAAGGTTTATTCATTATTTTTTCCTGTCTCTCGACCCACCTCCTTAGGTTATTGTTATATAAAACGTTTTTTTCCTCGTAATTTGTTGATGTATTTTTTTTTTAATTAATTTTCATGAATTCCTCATGTGTCTTCCCTAATGAAAATTATGTAGGGTAAGTATTATTTCTCTTTTATTTTCTCGAATAATACGGTCATGTCCTCATCTCAAGAAATGTTATTATATCTTATTTTTGCTCATAAATGTTTGATTTTGAGGGATGGCAACGCCCGAGTGGGAAAGGGGTTGGATATAGGGGGATGGCAACTCGATGTGTTGCCCCTAGCGGTGCTTCTTGGAACTTTCGATTGATCTTTGATTTTGAGGGATGGCAACTCCCGAGTGGGAAAGGGGTTGGATATAGGGGGATGTCAACTCGATGTGCTGCTCCCTAGCGGTGCTTCTTGGAACTTTCGATTGATCTTTGATTTTGAGGGATGGCAACGCCCGAGTGGGAAAGGGGTTGGATATAGGGGGATGTCAACTCGATGTGTTGCCCCCTCAGCGGTGCTTCTTGGAACTTTCGATTGATCTTTGATTTTGAGGGATGGCAACGGCCGAGTGGGAAAGGTGTTGGATATAGGGGGATGCCAACTCGATGTACTACCCCCTAGCGATGCTTCCTGGAACTTTCGATGGATCTTTGATTTTGGGGGATGGCAACGACCGAGTGGGGAAAGGGCACTGCGTAGGTGTTAGATATGATGATGCTTCTTGGAACTTTATTATTTCGATGGATCTTTGATTTTGAGGGATGGCATCGACTGAGTGGGGTCCGTTGGGAATTTTTGCATTTATTCCAGTGGTTTGCAAGCAAGATTTCCCCCCTCTTCAATACTATTTTTCCCCCGGAGGAAATTTTTACGTAACGATGCTGGGGAATTTTCTTTCCAAGGGAATAAAAATGCTCCAAAGGTCTTAGCGAGGTTCTAACTCACGATGATTTGGTTTCCAAAAATAGTCAGGTGGTCAAATGGTTTTCGTGTACTACGTATTCCCTATATATATATTTTTAAATTACTTTTACGTTATTTCTTCATGTGTTTTTATATATTTTTTGTATGTTTTGAGGGAGTTTTTTCGTGTAGATGTAATGAATTTTCTGGGGAACTTTTCTTTTTCCTCCATTCAATTTTATTTCAGACCATGAGACGAGGAAATGCTTCTTTAGAAATTATTTCGTTCTTGTTCGCAGTAATTACTGGACATAGACTTCCTGTTAATTCTGAGTCTTTCACCCCTGCAATAATATTTTCTCGTAATTTTTTCGTATGTTCAAGAACTCTACAGATCTTTCCCAGTTAAAATTCTGCTCAAACAATATTTTCGGTCTTTATTTCCTTATAGCTTCCCAATTTCAGATATTTTTCTTCCTCTATCTTTGAAATTTCATTAAACTTCTCAATAGGTCAGGATTCTTTTTTTCTTGGACAAACTTATGAGGCCTTTTATTCAGACTATCTTTTTTTTTTTCCATTTCATTTCAGCAAACGATTATTTTAGATGCAACAAATCGTCAGATTTTGGTTTCCTTAATAGCATATTTTCCAACTTGCTTAAAAATATTCCTCAAAGCTTGCATGTATGTCAAATATACATTTTTTTTATTCTTTCGTAGTTAGCCATACTTTTCGTGGACTGACTCGACACGAAAGCATTCAATGTCAAGACATACAATCTAAAACCATTTTCTTTCGATAAAATTTGTATTCTTTGGGCTGAATATTAGTCCCGCGTGTTCCCTCATTAACCTAATCTCAGTCAGATGCTGAAGGATTTCCTTTTGCTTGTCAGCATATTGACATAAGATTAGTCACCCTTTCCCTTTGTTCGTTGTTGTGAATAGTTAGAAAGATTACAAAGTTTAAAGTAGTCTATGACTAAAAGGATGCTATTTACGGCCTAACGTGCTGCGGTATTGACTTTAGATAATTGTCCTTCCTGTTTCTTCTGGATCTTTGATTTTGGGGGATGGCAACGACCGAGTGGGGAAAGGGCACTACGTAGGTGTTAGATATGATGATGCTTCTTGGAACTTTATTATTTCGATGGATCTTTGATTTTGAGGGATGGTAACGACGGAGTGGGGTCCGTTGGGAGTTTTTGCATTTATTCCTGTGGTTTGCAAGCAAGATCCCCCCCTCTTCAATACTATTTTTCCCCCGGAGGAAATTTTTACGTAACGATGCTGGGGAATTTTCTTTCCAAGGGAATAAAAATGCTCCTAAGGTCTTAGCGAGGTTCTAACTCACGATGATTTGGTTTCCAAAAATAGTCAGGGGTCAAATGGTTTTCGTGTACTACGTATTCCCTATATATATTTTTTTAAATTACTTTTACGTTATTTCTTCATGTGTTTTTATATATTTTTTGTATGTTTTGAGGGAGTTTTTTCGTGTAGATGTAATGAATTTTCAGGGGAACTTTTCTTTTTCCTCCATTCAATTTTATTTCAGACCATGAGACGAGGAAATGCTTCTTTAGAAATTATTTCGTTCTTGTTCGCAGTAATTACTGGACATAGACTTCATGTTAATTCTGAGTCTTTCACCCCTGCAATAATATTTTCTCGCAATTTTTTCGTATGTTCAAGAACTCTACAGATCTTTCCCAGTTAAAATTCTGCTCAAACAATATTTTCGGTCTTTATTTCCTTATAGCTTCCCAATTTCAGATATTTTTCTTCCTCTATCTTTGAAATTTCATTAAACTTCTCAATAGGTCAGGATTCTTTTTTCTTGGACAAACTTATGAGGCCTTTTATTCAGACTATCGTTTTTTTTTCCATTTCATTTCAGCAAACAATTATTTTAGATGCAACAAATCGTCAGATTTTGGTTTCCTTATATAGCATATTTTCCAACTTGCTTAAAAATATTCCTCAAAGCTTGCATGTATGTCAAATATACATTTTTTTATTCTTTCGTAGTTAGCCATACTTTTCGTGGACTACCTCGACAGGAAAGCATTCAATGTCAAGACATACAATCTAAAACCTTTTTCTTTCGATAAAATTTGTATTCTTTGGGCTGAATATTTTTCTGTCTCGTCCGAAAAAAACATTCATTCTAGAGGCAAAGCGACTAATTCCGTTCTTCCCATAAACATTATTTTTTTATTTATTTGATATTCACAGTTGTATACATTTACTATCCAAAAAAGAGATATATTTAATGTAAAGGTATATTCTTCCAAGCTGGGAAAATATATGTATATATTAGTTCATTTCCAGTTAAAGGAAATGCATCTTTATATTTCAATATGAAAAAGAAGCCCTATAAGTGAAAGCTCAACCTAAAGACGGATAGATTGTTCACACTCTCTCTACTCTATGACATTTCTTTACTGAATGAACCATGGCCTTTTTTTTTCATGAACTGCTTTAAAATCTTCGTTCTCACTTTACTATTGTCAGATTCCATGTCCCTCCAGTTCTTTACTGAGAAACAGAAGCATTTATTCAATTTTAATTTATTAAGAGAGTAGAACTCTTTTAGGCTTTCGAAGTACTTTCAAGTCTTTCATTACGAAAATTTTCATTGTCATGACAGAAGCCATAATCGAGATGATTTACTATCGTTTCAATGAAAGTGTTTACGCATTCATTGCTATGATGTCAGATTTCATTTTCTTATACTTCGAACAGAAATGAGTTTGAATCATTCGTCGAGAAAACATTTCTTTCATATATATATATTTTTTTGCCTCCGAATCAAACGAACTCAAAAAATAAGAGACGCACTTTAATATTTTTTTCCTCTTACTTATGAGAGGAATACGGGAATATGATACCAAAATTAAAGAATAAAGAATATCGACTTTCCTCTCAACACCTTACATCTACGTTTTTTTTATTTCTTTTATTTTCAATAAGCTATTTCTATATTTTTACAACTGAATAGAATTATTTATTGAAAAATTCTAAGTAAGACGAAAAATGGTTTTGTTGATTTCCTAAGAGGATGATTTTGGAAATTTTGGTTTTCTGATAATTGTAAAAATCTCATAGAATAACATGGGAAAACTAGCATGCATAAAAGACTGTTTTGGATCGAGTAAATTGATAGAATTTTGCAAAGTTCATTTCAGAAAAGTACATTCCTTCCTAGTGTCAAAAACGAATCACTTCGTTTTTTCTAAGATACACTTTGGAATCTTATAAAAGTGCATAGGGTCAAAAACGATTTTGATGATTTTACTAAGATGACAGATTTCGGATTTCTTATGATAGAAAATACAGTGAATTTCCCATTGAATAACATGGGAAACTGCGAAATTTAAGAAGCACGTTTTCGTTCAAGTAAAATATTTTAAAAGTCTTTTCGAATCAGTTGAAAACAGACAGGGTGTGTTCCTGAACAGTTCATTATTTCCTAAAATCAAAACGAATCACTTCGTTTTTTCCTAACGTACGTTTCTGAAAGAAGTAAAAATAGTTTAGCTAGAAAATTGGAAAGATATTTTTATGAATCCTAGACTGTTTATTTACGTATAGCTAGAGGGGTCTTCAGTGAGAGCACTTATTCTCTTTTCAAACTAAGAGAATGAAGTGTAGTCAGTTTGAAAAAAATTCAAACTCCCCTAAATTTAGCCTTTTGTCCTGGTTTCGACTCAATACTGTAAAGCATTGCTCTCAGACCAGTTGAATTCCTGGCCCTTAATGAAATACATTAAGCCTTTCCCTTAAAAATAAGCAATCTCTTCTTCAATACCAGATCCCCAATAAATTTCTTTTAAGAGTTATTCATTCACCCTTTTACTTTTAAAAACTTGAAATTCATTATTATTTAACTCATTACAAAAAATGAAACTCATTCATACAGAAAAAATATAAATGAATAAAAATAAATAAAGCAGTCCTAAAAAGGACTGTTTTTCTGGGTCCCCTTCATACAGCTGCTCCATGGTCGGTATAAGGAATTTTTTACCTGCTAATATCTCAGCACATTGACTTCACAGTCTCTAGCAAGTTCTTTACAATTATGCTTTCCAAGAACGCTTTGGACGGGACATGGTCTCCACTGACTGCAACAAGATTCTGCTAGAATCTTGGGGTTAAGCAATGCAACGGCATCATCGAAATACTTTTGCCACTTGGATTCGGGGGTGGCATATGCACAGCTGTGGGCCGTGATGTTTGCGAATATGCGATTTGGGGGTTGGTGGCACTCCATACAATAATATAAGTTATTGACATGTTCCTGAAGGCAATCCCTTACCATGTCAGCAAGCATGATGAAAAACTCTTCATCTGAGATGGAAGCAACAGGGGAAGAAGTCCTTGGATGGTGCAAAACAGCCTTTCTAAAGACAGGTCCAAATAGTAGTTGAGTAATGCTGTCCCATATTTTTCCACATTGATCAATAAGAGTTCCAAATTGTTCACAAGTCAGCTTTATCGGAACAGGATTCAATCGACGAAAACCATAAATTCTGGGGAAAGCACTTCTAACGTGTAACTGCCAGAAGCATCTAAGAGGGAAGGACAGCAGGAAACAATAAGTTCACGATTAATCAAGATGTCACAATTCATGCCTTGAATCCAGTGTGATTTTCCCATAAATTTTCGGAACGTTGAAGCTGACATTGTTATTCCATTCTTAGAAGGGTAGAAAGATTCCCCATCTTTCCTATAACTTCGAATATGAACTCGGACCGTGTTGTTAAAATCGCATACTTTTGCAAACGTGTTTTCACCTAAATGAAAATGATGAGGTGCAAGATTTTTCATAGAAATTCTTGGGAGGATAACTTCTCCACACGATTTGGGCTTTAAAGGAACGGACTCACATACCTTCTTAGCGAGAGTAGCAGAAATTTCAGCACTTTGCTTCATCGTGGAAATGGAATCGCTAGCACTCAAAGCAACAGACAAAAATGAAGTGACTCGTTTGAAGACTAAAGACAAACTGAAGGAAAAGCTCTTATTCTAAGTCAAAACTGAGAAGAGGTTGGAGTTCGTCACTTGTTTACTGCTTGAGAGGGAAAGAGCAGAGTCATGGGGTAAAGAACACTTTGTTATCTTCTTTCTAAAGGTCAAATTCAATCTAATGTTTGGAGCATTCTTTTGTCGAGGCAGACCATGACTCCAATACGAATTAGTTGGTGGCAGGATCTGTAGTAAAGTTCCAGATCTCAAAGATAAGGAAACTGGTTTAAACCCGTTTCGCTTGAAAACAAAAGTCTCTTTCCTGTCCGAGAGATACTGATGTAATACAAGACAAAGGATCTAATTCAGCTTCGTCATCACGGTGATCACCGATTTGGTTATCACCATTTCTTATAAAAGTGCATGGGGATCAAAAAACGATTTTGATGATTTTACTAAGATGACAGATTTCGGATTTCTTATGATAGAAAATACAGTGAATTTCCCATTGAATAACATGGGAAACTACGAAATTTAAGAAGCACGTTTTCGTTCAAGTAAAATATTTTAAAAGGTAATCAGTTGAAAACAGACAGGGTGTGTTTCTGAACAGATCATTATTTCCTAAAATCAAAACGAGTCACTTCGTTTTTTCCTAACGTACGTTTCTGAAAGAAGTAAAAATAGTTTAGCTAGAAAATTGGAAAGATATTTTTATGAATCCTAGACTGTTTATTTACGTATAGCTAGAGGGGTCTTCAGTGAGAGCACTTATTCTCTTTTCAAACTAAGAGAATGAAGTGTAGTCAGTTTGAAAAAAAATTCAAACTCCCCTAAATTTAGCCTTTTGTCCTGGTTTCGACTCAATACTGTAAAGCATTGCTCTCAGACCAGTTGAATTCCTGGCCCTTAATGAAATACATTAAGCCTTTCCCTTAAAAATAAGCAATCTCTTCTTCAATACCAGACCCCCAATAAATTTCTTTAAGAGTTATTCATTCATCCTTTTACTTTTAAAACTTGAAATTCATTATTATTTAACTCCTTATAAAAATGAAACCCATTCACTTTTTTTACTTTTAAAATTATAGAAAAATAGATGATACAGAACATAGGTTCACTTTTGTATGAAGTTAATCCAAGTTTTTTAAAGTAAATGGGTGAATGTGTTTCATTTTTATAAGGAGTTAAATAATAATGAATTTCAAGTTTTAAAAGTAAAAGGATGAATTAATAACTCTTAAAGAAATTTATTGGGGATCTGGTATTGAAGAAGAGATTGCTTATTTTTAAGGGAAAGGCTTAATGTATTTCATTAAGGGCCAGGAATTCAACTGGTCTGAGAGCAATGCTTTACAGTATTGAGTCGAAACCAGGACAAAAGGCTAAATTTAGGGGAGTTTGAATTTTTTTTCAAACTGACTACACTTCATTCTCTTAGTTTGAAAAGAGAATAAGTGCTCTCACTGAAGACCCCTCTAGCTATACGTAAATAAACAGTCTAGGATTCATAAAAATATCTTTCCAATTTTCTAGCTAAACTATTTTTACTTCTTTCAGAAACGTACGTTAGGAAAAAACGAAGTGACTCGTTTTGATTTTAGGAAATAATGATCTGTTCAGAAACACACCCTGTCTGTTTTCAACTGATTACCTTTTAAAATATTTTACTTGAACGAAAACGTGCTTCTTAAATTTCGTAGTTTCCCATGTTATTCAATGGGAAATTCACTGTATTTTCTATCATAAGAAATCCGAAATCTGTCATCTTAGTAAAATCATCAAAATCGTTTTTTGATCCCCATGCACTTTTATAAGAAATGGTGATAACCAAATCGGTGATCACCGTGATGACGAAGCTGAATTAGATCCTTTGTCTTGTATTACATCAGTATCTCTCGGACAGGAAAGAGACTTTTGTTTTCAAGCGAAACGGGTTTAAACCAGTTTCCTTATCTTTGAGATCTGGAACTTTACTACAGATCCTGCCACCAACTAATTCGTATTGGAGTCATGGTCTGCCTCGACAAAAGAATGCTCCAAACATTAGATTGAATTTGACCTTTAGAAAGAAGATAACAAAGTGTTCTTTACCCCATGACTCTGCTCTTTCCCTCTCAAGCAGTAAACAAGTGACGAACTCCAACCTCTTCTCAGTTTTGACTTAGAATAAGAGCTTTTCCTTCAGTTTGTCTTTAGTCTTCAAACGAGTCACTTCATTTTTGTCTGTTGCTTTGAGTGCTAGCGATTCCATTTCCACGATGAAGCAAAGTGCTGAAATTTCTGCTACTCTCGCTAAGAAGGTATGTGAGTCCGTTCCTTTAAAGCCCAAATCGTGTGGAGAAGTTATCCTCCCAAGAATTTCTATGAAAAATCTTGCACCTCATCATTTTCATTTAGGTGAAAACACGTTTGCAAAAGTATGCGATTTTAACAACACGGTCCGAGTTCATATTCGAAGTTATAGGAAAGATGGGGAATCTTTCTACCCTTCTAAGAATGGAATAACAATGTCAGCTTCAACGTTCCGAAAATTCATGGGAAAATCACACTGGATTCAAGGCATGAATTGTGACATCTTGATTAATCGTGAACTTATTGTTTCCTGCTGTCCTTCCCTCTTAGATGCTTCTGGCAGTTACACGTTAGAAGTACTTTCCCCCAGAATTTATGGTTTTCGTCGATTGAATCCTGTTCCGATAAAGCTGACTTGTGAACGATTTGGAACTCTTATTGATCAATGTGGAAAAATATGGGACAGCATTACTCAACTACTATTTGGACCTGTCTTTAGAAAGGCTGTTTTGCACCATCCAAGGACTTCTTCCCCTGTTGCTTCCATCTCAGATGAAGAGTTTTTCATCATGCTTGCTGACATGGTAAGGGATCGCCTTCAGGAACATGTCAATAACTTATATTATTGTATGGAGTGCCACCAACCCCCAAATCGCATATTCGCAAACATCACGGCCCACAGCTGTGCATATGCCACCCCCGAATCCAAGTGGCAAAAGTATTTCGATGATGCCGTTGCATTGCTTAACCCCAAGATTCTAGCAGAATCTTTTGTTGCAGTCAGTGGAGACCATGTCCCGTCCAAAGCGTTCTTGGAAAGCATAATTGTAAAGAACTTGCTAGAGACTGTGAAGTCAATGTGCTGAGATATTAGCAGGTAAAAAATTCCTTATACCGACCATGGAGCAGCTGTATGAAGGGGACCCAGAAAAACAGTCCTTTTTTAGGACTGCTTTATTTATTTTTATTCATTTATATTTTTTCTGTATGAATGAGTTTCATTTTTTGTAATGAGTTAAATAATAATGAATTTCAAGTTTTTAAAAGTAAAAGGGTGAATGAATAACTCTTAAAGAAATTTATTGGGGATCTGGTATTGAAGAAGAGATTGCTTATTTTTAAGGGAAAGGCTTAATGTATTTCATTAAGGGCCAGGAATTCAACTGGTCTGAGAGCAATGCTTTACAGTATTGAGTCGAAACCAGGACAAAAGGCTAAATTTAGGGGAGTTTGAATTTTTTTTTTCAAACTGACTACACTTCATTCTCTTAGTTTGAAAAGAGAATAAGAGCTCTCACTGAAGACCCCTCTAGCTATACGTAAATAAACAGTCTAGGATTCATAAAAATATCTTTCCAATTTTCTAGCTAAACTATTTTTACTTCTTTCAGAAACGTACGTTAGGAAAAAAACGAAGTGATTCGTTTTGATTTTAGGAAATAATGAACTGTTCAGGAACACACCCTGTCTGTTTTCAACTGATTCGAAAAAGACTTTTAAAATATTTTACTTGAACGAAAACGTGCTTCTTAAATTTCGCAGTTTCCCATGTTATTCAATGGGAAATTCACTGTATTTTCTATCATAAGAAATCCGAAATCTGTCATCTTAGTAAAATCATCAAAATCGTTTTTGACCCTATGCACTTTTATAAGATTCCAAAGTGTATCTTAGAAAAAACGAAGTGATTCGTTTTTGACACTAGGAAGGAATGTACTTTTCTGAAATGAACTTTGCAAAATTCTATCAATTTACTCGATCCAAAACAGTCTTTTATGCATGCTAGTTTTCCCATGTTATTCTATGAGATTTTTACAATTATCAGAAAACGAAAATTTCCAAAATCATCCTCTTAGGAAATCAACAAAACCATTTTTCGTCTTACTTAGAATTTTTCAATAAATAATTCTATTCAGTTGTAAAAATATAGAAATAGCTTATTGAAAATAAAAGAAATAAAAAAAAACGTAGATGTAAGGTGTTGAGAGGAAAGTCGATATTCTTTATTCTTTAATTTTGGTATCATATTCCCGTATTCCTCTCATAAGTAAGAGGAAAAAAAAATATTAAAGTGCGTCTCTTATTTTTTGAGTTCGTTTGATTCGGAGGCAAAAATATATATATATATATGAAAGAAATGTTTTCTCGACGAATGATTCAAACTCATTTCTGTTCGAAGTATAAGAAAATGAAATCTGACATCATAGCAATGAATGCGTAAACACTTTCATTGAAACGATAGTAAATCATCTCGATTATGGCTTCTGTCATGACAATGAAAATTTTCGTAATGAAAGACTTGAAAGTACTTCGAAAGCCTAAAAGAGTTCTACTCTCTTAATAAATTAAAATTGAATAAATGCTTCTGTTTCTCAGTAAAGAACTGGAGGGACATGGAATCTGACAATAGTAAAGTGAGAACGAAGATTTTAAAGCAGTTCATGAAAAAAGGCCATGGTTCATTCAGTAAAGAAATGTCATAGAGTAGAGAGAGTGTGAACAATCTATCCGTCTTTAGGTTGAGCTTTCACTTATAGGGCTTCTTTTTCATATTGAAATATAAAGATGCATTTCCTTTAACTGGAAATGAACTAATATATACATATATTTTCCCAGCTTGGAAGAATATACCTTTACATTAAATATATCTCTTTTTTGGATAGTAAATGTATACAACTGTGAATATCAAATAAATAAAAAAATAATGTTTATGGGAAGAACGGAATTAGTCGCTTTGCCTCTAGAATGAATGTTTTTTCGGACGAGACAGAAAAATATTCAGCCCAAAGAATACAAATTTTATCGAAAGAAAAAGGTTTTAGATTGTATGTCTTGACATTGAATGCTTTCCTGTCGAGGTAGTCCACGAAAAGTATGGCTAACTACGAAAGAATAAAAAAAATGTATATTTGACATACATGCAAGTTTTGAGGAATATTTTTAAGCAAGTTGGAAAATATGCTATTAAGGAAACCAAAATCTGACGATTTGTTGCATCTAAAATAATCGTTTGCTGAAATGAAATGGAAAAAAAAAGATAGTCTGAATAAAAGGCCTCATAAGTTTGTCCAAGAAAAAAGAATCCTGACCTATTGAGAAGTTTAATGAAATTTCAAAGATAGAGGAAGAAAAATATCTGAAATTGGGAAGCTATAAGGAAATAAAGACCGAAAATATTGTTTGAGCAGAATTTTAACTGGGAAAGATCTGTAGAGTTCTTGAACATACAAAAAAATTACGAGAAAATATTATTGCAGGGGTGAAAGACTCAGAATTAACAGGAAGTCTATGTCCAGTAATTACTGCGAACAAGAACGAAATAATTTCTAAAGAAGCATTTCCTCGTCTCATGGTCTGAAATAAAATTGAATGGAGGAAAAAGAAAAGTTCCCCAGAAAATTCATTACATCTACACGAAAAAACTCCCTCAAAACATACAAAAAATATATAAAAACACATGAAGAAATAACGTAAAAGTAATTTAAAAATATATATATAGGGAATACGTAGTACACGAAAACCATTTGACCACCTGACTATTTTTGGAAACCAAATCATCGTGAGTTAGAACCTCGCTAAGACCTTAGGAGCATTTTTATTCCCTTGGAAAGAAAATTCCCCAGCATCGTTACGTAAAAATTTCCTCCGGGGGAAAAATAGTATTGAAGAGGGGGAAATCTTGCTTGCAAACCACTGGAATAAATGCAAAAATTCCCAACGGACCCCACTCAGTCGATGCCATCCCTCAAAATCAAAGATCCATCGAAATAATAAAGTTCCAAGAAGCATCATCATATCTAACACCTACGCAGTGCCCTTTCCCCACTCGGTCGTTGCCATCCCCCAAAATCAAAGATCCATCGAAAGTTCCAGGAAGCATCGCTAGGGGGTAGTACATCGAGTTGGCATCCCCCTATATCCAACACCTTTCCCACTCGGCCGTTGCCATCCCTCAAAATCAAAGATCAATCGAAAGTTCCAAGAAGCACCGCTAGGGGGCAACACATCGAGTTGACATCCCCCTATATCCAACCCCTTTCCCACTCGGGCGTTGCCATCCCTCAAAATCAAAGATCAATCGAAAGTTCCAAGAAGCACCGCTAGGGGGCAGCACATCGAGTTGACATCCCCCTATATTCAACCCCTTTCCCACTCGGGCGTTGCCATCCCTCAAAATCAAAGATCAATCGAAAGTTCCAAGAAGCACCGCTAGGGGGCAACACATCGAGTTGCCATCCCCCTATATCCAACCCCTTTCCCACTCGGGCGTTGCCATCCCTCAAAATCAAACATTTATGAGCAAAAATAAGATATAATAACATTTCTTGAGATGAGGACATGACCGTATTATTCGAGAAAATAAAAGAGAAATAATACTTACCCTACATAATTTTCATTAGGGAAGACACATGAGGAATTCATGAAAATTAATTAAAAAAAATACATCAACAAATTACGAGGAAAAAAACGTTTTATATAACAATAACCTAAGGAGGTGGGTCGAGAGACAGGAAAAAATAATGAATAAACCTTCATTAAATTAAAAAAAAGGAATAAGCCTTCATTGATTTTCCCCCAAAATTCGACAAAGTCCAATAAATACTACTATCTTCGGAGATAAGCACACCCTTCGGTCGGAGGGGAAAAATTGCAGCGGGAAATTAGAGGCTGCTACTGACCACGCCCCCCATCCATCCATCCGGCTGCTGCTGGCTGCTACTGGCTGCTACTAGAGGCTGCTGAAAAAAGTAGCAGCCTAATGTTAAGTCTATGGGCTGCTATTTAAGCTCGGATCGGTCATTTCCCTCTACTTGCGTCATAACGTGCGTAAAAACGGTTAGATTTCGATGAAATTTCAGCATGGGGTAGGGGACCACCTGGGGACGAACCCTGTTGAAAATGGACGAAATGGGGTCAAAGGTCAGGACATAGGATTGCGATCCATTCCATCGCCCTTATCCCATATTATTAAGGTGGACGTCAAGTAATTTTGCTTCCTATACTTCCAATGGAAAAACTTTTGTACCCATTTCCTTCACAATCAATGTGTTCCCAAGGATGAAAATTTGAACATCGATTAAGATAACGTCATATTATAACTTGGAATACTTAATATTTTCTAAAACATAGCCATAATTATATTAAAAATCAATAACTTTTCCTTTGGTGGTGTTGAAACCAAAAAAAGGATGGCGCGACCTGTACTTTGATGACGTCAGTAGACAAACAAATGTTGGACTGCATAATTATGGTTACGTTTTAGAAAATATTAGGTATTCCAAGTTATAAAATGAAGATATTTTAATCGGTGTTCAAATTTTCATCCTTGGCAACACATTAATTAGGAAGAAAATGTGTACAGAAATTTTTTCATTCGAAGTACAGGAAGCAAAATTACTTGACGTTCACCTTAAAGGAGCAATTCTTGTATGTATGTAAATTTTATTTTGAAAACGGCTCTAAGGATTTTGATGAAAGTCGCTAACCTACCGTTTTCTGGTACTAGAAATCGATTTAGCTTGATCTCGACTTTAGGAAAATTCGTTTAGTGGATTAAATAACCACCCCGAGTTACCACGTTTTTAGTGTAGTGTCATGGCGTCGTGCCATTAGATGTTGGCGCGCGGTCACGCCATCTGTCTCATTACGTCACGCGTTGTGTACGAATCCTATTAAAGTTTTATGACGTCACACTTTTGCGAGCAGATGGTCGCGATTCCCATCTGCCTCATTACATCACGCGTTGTGTGCGTATGTTCGTCCGTACGATAACTCGCGTAAAAATCGTTCGATTTCGATGATATTTCAGTATGTATGGTAGAAGAACACCTGGGAAAGAACCCTATTGAAAGTGAACGAAATGAGGTCAAAGGTCACGACATAGGAGCGGAATCCATTCCAATGCTCTTATGCGTCATAACTAACATAAAAAAGGTTCGATTTCGATGAAATGTTAGTATGTCGTAGAGGACCACCTGGGGACGAACCCTATTGAAAATTGGCGAAATGAGGGTCAAAGGTTAGGACATAGGAGCGGAATCACTTCCATCGCCATTATGCGTTATAACTTACGTAAAAATGTTTCGATTTGGATGAAATGTTAGTATGTTGCAGGCGCCTGCCTGGGAACGAATCCTATTAAAAATGGGCGAAATGGGATCATGGGTTAGGACACAGGAGCGGGATCTATTCCATAGCCCTTATGCATCATAACTTATGTAAAATTGCTTCGATTGCGACAAAATGTTATCATGTTATTTCGGAAGTATACTGAACCAGTTCTGTTGAATACCATCGAAATGGGTTCAAATGTCAGGGCACAGGAGTGAGATTTATTCCACAGCCATTTTCCTCATAACTTGAGTAATTATTTCTAGTATGTTGGAAAGCGTATCATAATCAATGCATTGCATGATTTTACTAACTTGTTAATAGGTGGTCCTGTTCCCCAAAAGAATGACCTACGAAGCACCCGAGCACCAGATTCGGGGGTCGGCAGGACGCCTCAATCAAATTTTACGGTTGATAAATTAATATCAGTGACGTGAGAGAAGTTAAGAAAATGTTTCAATGTGAGAAATCGTAATGTTACGTGGCACGTTTACATTTTTCAGTAAAAATAATTCATTATATAATTCAATAGAAAACCACTTGAAATCAGAAAATAATTTTTATTTTGTTCAGTAAAGAATACCGCGGGCAAACTACTAACAATTTTTTTCTAATTTTTTTAAGATCTTGAAGATTTCAGTATGCATGGTAATGCGTGGTCAGAGCTATGACAATGGGGCTAATATGAAGGAAAAACACAATTGACTCCAAAAAACAATTTTTCGACGTAAAACCCTTATGTACTTTGAGCGGTTCATACTTTAAATTCGGTCATAAATAAGGTGACGTCCCGATTCATCCTTTCCCGCTTCATCCTCTGTTCAGAATTGTGCCGTTCCATCCTCGGGTTTTAACAGGAGTTGCGATACGCCCCCCCCCCCCCCTCCTCCCACACTCACACATTTTCCAAGTCAGAATTTTAGCCGCATATATACGACCTTTTCCCACCGTTGGGGTAACAAATGAATTCCAGGGAACACCACGAGGAGGTAGTCTGACTTCGTTCCCCTGAAATTATTATCGTGGTTTCTTAGACCACTCCGTCTTCTTTTAATTTTTCTTGTCACAAATGCAGGAAAAATCTTTTTCAAAAAATGCAGTGAAAATAGCTGTGATTGGTAGCACTTTGTCAATTTTAAGAACTTATCTAACATATTATTGTAGTTTCATTGTGTTTGCCAAAGCACGTAAGCATTCAATCAAGTGTCTTCTTTCCGGTTTCGAAATCATGAACCGTTTTCTCAATTATTTTATCCAAGTTTATATATTTTTTTTTTTTGTCTTTTTTTTTTTTTTTTTTTTTTGTAGGCATATTAAGTTCATGTTGTTTTCTTTGAATTTCATAGATCTGGGCGTCTTCTTTTAACTTAATCAAAAGTTCTAATATATTTGAATGTGATTTTTTTACATATTTATTTAATCTGTTCTGCCACGATTCAACGGAATTTGTCGTTCTGTGACGCTCCTTATAACAGTTCCGTATTCGACCAATAACAGGGTTGTTCATCCACTGATCTACCATATACACTCACGGAAAAGGAAATTTGCGCATCTAGAAGAAAACATGCTATAACCGCGAAATTTTGCAGATAGCTAAAGTGCGAGCTGGTATGCAAATGATCCACGTTTGGTGCGATTGCGCATGACCACACACCCTGTAGTGTCGCTGCAAGGACGAACCGGCAGCCTTATAAACCGGCGTGTAGTCGATGTCCCATGAAAGGGCCGCTGGTGGTCTAGTGGGCAACGTTCGTGACTGCCACGGAAAGGACCTCAGGTTCGATCCCAGGTAGGTAGGAACGCTCGATCTACTAAATATCCGCATTCCGTCGGATCCCGGGTACTGGCCCCTCGGTAATAAATAAGGGCGTCTTCCTCCCTCTTTCTACTTCGCTTCCGTGTCACTTTCCTATCAGGCACTCTATCCCAAATTTCCTGGCTTCCTATTTCTAAGGGTTGTTTAAGACCTGGGGTCAGACTCTCCCTTCCTAAAATCCTCTACATATGATCTGATGATCTATCCCATGAAAGCGAAAAGCACCGGCCGACGCAGCCAAGAGTACAGAGTGACAAGAATGCCGGGTAGATGCCAGAGACGTCGATTTACGCAACTTACGAATTTTGAGAGAGACCTGATCATTCGGCTGAAAACTGCGTGGTGGTCGGCGGGCCGTATAGCCCGCCACGTGGATCGTTCTGACCATACCGTTCGACTGTGTTGGGAGCCAAGGACGCCCCAAGCGGGAGTTCAATGGGTGCGAAGCACCCGGGCTACGCCTCAGTCAAATTTTACGGTTCACAAATTAATGTCAGTGGTGTGGGAGAAGTTAAAAAAACGTTTTTACTGTGAGAAATCGTATTGCTGCGTGGCACGTTTATTTTACTAGTAAAAATATTCATTATATGATTCAATAGAGAACGAATTGAAATCAGAGAATAATTTTTATTGTTTCGTTCAGTAACGCATACCGCGGGCAAAGTAGGCCTACTAACAATTTTTTTCTAAATTTTTTGCAAATCCTGAAAATTTCAGAATCATGATACGCGTGGCCAGCGCTATGAGAATGGGGCTAATATGAAGGAAAAACACAGTGAACTTCAAAAAACATAATTTTTCGATCTAAAACCCTGATGCATTTTATGTACTTTGAGCGGCTCATACTTTGAATCTGGTCGTAAAGAACGACGAAAAAATTTCTCTAGAGATTTTCAGCCTTTTCAAGAAATATATAGTTTTCTTTTCTGAATTACCTTACCTTTGGCAAATTAAAAAAAAAGAGCTTCCATCGTTGACCGTAAAACCGTGCTCTGAAACAAAGTGAGAAATTGATGCAATAAGGGTATTGAGGTTTATAGGGAAAAAAATCATATGAAAACCAGTTATTCTGTTTTTAGTTTTATAAAACTTATTTGTATATGTACCCATATAAAAGATTTTTTGGTTAGAATGGTAAACAGACGCCAGTCATGTTCACTGTTATATATATCATAAAAACTCTTACTTTACGGAAAACAGAAAATGATATTGCTAAAAATATTTATTTCATGTAAAAATGAATAAAAATTGAAAAGTATTCTCGTTCAAGGAGCGGCAAATCTGGGCTTGCACCTGGGCGGCATATGCCACTGGCGCGTCCCTGTTGGGATCAGTCGACACGTGACGGCACTACCACACGGCGGAGCGGCTCCGGACGGACCAGGAATACTATCGGTAGAGGGGATCGACGGATCGTGCGCTAGGCACGAAAGGATCTCATGGGGACCCAATCTACTATACAGGCAGATGTAGCGGCTCCTGTGTGCCCACAAACCATTTCTTGACGCCTCGCGGAAGCGAATCTGCGATCCCACCGCCTTTTACGTGTGCTGCCATTAACAACGGAATATCGCCGGCTCTGTGTGCAGTGGTGCCAGGCCGGAGTGACGTGTGGTGTTTAGCGATGAGTGCCGCTTCGTTTTGGGGACAGATGATCATCGCGTCCGGGTGTGGACGTCCACGGATCAACGGCACAATACGAACCTCGCCATCGAGCGCCACACCTCCCCCACTGCAGGCCTTATGGTTTGGGGAGCCATAGTCTACGATAGCCGATCAGCTGTAGTAGTGGTACGTGGATCATTGACGGGCCAGCGGTATGTGGATGAGATCATACGGCCCCATGTGCTTCCATTCCTGGCCGGGATTCCAGGTGTGCTATACCAGCAGGATGATGCCCGCCCGCACACGGCTCGGGTTGCCCAAGATTGCCTACGTCATATCCAGACACTTCCATGGCCTGCCCGCTCTCCTGACATGTCCCCTATCGAGCATGTGTGGGACCAGTTGAAACACCGATTGCCACCGTACCGCACTATCCGGGATTTGGAGCACACCATCCAACACGCGTGGGCCAGTCTGCCGCAGGACAACATCAGGCGTCTGATATGCAGTGGCGGCTCGTGGCAACTGAAACAGGTGGAGCCAGTAGCCGAAGTTAAACAATGAAATAAAAAATCTGTCATTATTAGGCCAACTATTCAGACCCCCCCCCACCCCCAAGATTCCTTTACTCTGCCTCTGTTTACCCCCTTTACTCACAATAACGCCCAAATAAGGTAGGAATGTGTCAACTATTGTATTGCACACGAAAAAGATTTCCTCAGGATAGAATGCATAACTATTAACAGAAAAATGTTAAAACTCCTTAAATAAAATTTTTACCTTAAAACATATGAGCATTAATTTATGTTAGTTGTGCTTTGTGTTTCTTCAGATTTCTCAACTGAGGAATAATCACAGGATTCACAGGATAAAAAAAAAATGTAGTGAAAAAATAATAACTTCAAATATATGCAGGAAGGGAATGTTGCATGAATTTCGTCCCATATAGAATTAGTACCATACTACCATTTGCATTATTTGAAAGGTTTAACCTTTTTTTCTAAAGAACTTGTGGAACCTAAAAACATATATGTACTCATGTGCAAATTATTCTTACAGGTTTTCTCATTTTTTTTAACGTAGAAAATCATCTTAGTTAAAACTGAAATTACTTCTGCAAAGCGCTTTGTAAACTTCATACTCTTGGAAACTCAAATTCTTGGTCTGACAAGCACCGAGTTTTTCAACACATCACCGAGAGAGACACACACAGAAAAAAAAAACAACTAACTGACCTTTCCTACGACATTGGAAACCCTCCCGACACCCTTGAGCTTGGTCGGGGTAAGCTTCTTTGTCAACCCACGGCGTTAAGGAAATTGATACTCTCACGGCCAATCAAATTAGCGCGGGGCCAGATAGATCTGGCCCCACAGCTTTTTTTGCACACGTGATTAAGGCAGTGTTGTATGTAAGTCATCATACTAAATGAGACGGGAAGGAAATCGTCTCCTCTTCGCTTGGGTAGTGATGTTACTGGGGCCTGTTGGAGATGGCTCTAATAACCTCACACTCTGAACGTAATCTCTTTCCTCAGGGAATAGTTTTTCGTTTTTGAAGGAAACTTTTCCCTTAGGTAATGGTTTTTGAAGGGAAAGGTTTATAACCATGTAGTTAAGAAAGAGAATAAGAATCAGGGCAAAAACATATATACATATATTTCTAGAAATAAATTTTTTTTGGTGGGGCCCGGCCCCTCTGGCCCCTAACGACGAACCGCCCCTGCTGATATGTTCAATAGGTTGGGGCATGCAAATAATTAAAATGTCAGTGAAAATGCGCATGCGGTTTCGGAGCAACGCTCTCTGAACTGTCCGGTCTTGGGTATAAAGAGCTGGCTCAAACGAGATGTAATCAGTGAAGAGCCGACATTGAGTTGAAACTGTGCTCCATCGCCGAAGACGGTTGCATTATGAACACCTGACGGACTTTGAGCGAGGAAGGATTGTTGGGTTGAGAGAAGGTGGATTTTCCTACCGCGAAATCGCCACGCGTACGGGACGAAATTCCACTCGTGCGGGACGAAATGTCACTCGTACGAGACGAAATGCCACTCATACGGGGCGAAATGTCACTCGTATGGGGCGAAATGCCACTCGTACGGAACGAAATGCCACTCGTACGAGACGAAATGCCACTTATACGGGACAGTACAGTGATACGAACGCGCCATCAGTGGTATGATGAGGCTCGGACGCACTGAAATCCGGGAAATGGACAGCAAAAGCGTACGACTGCACGGGATGGCAGACACTTTTACCGCAAGGTAGTGGCCGATCACACAGTGACATTCACAATGTTAGCGCTGCAGTGGAGCACTATCACATGTCAGGCTTTGTCCTTCAGCACAGTTCGACGTCGTCTGCTTAACATAGGACCAGTCGCTAGCAGCCCATTGTTACGCATTCTTTTGACCCTCAATCACTGACGCCTGAGGCTGCAATCTGGCTTCGAACACAGACACTGGCATGCTGATTGGCAACAGGACGTGTTTTCTGACGAGTCACGATTCAACTTGTTACACCACGATGGACGCATATGTATTCGAAGACATCGTGGTGAACGGCACCTTGCATTTTGCAGCGTCATGGTTTGGGACGGCATTGGGCTCTATTCGCGATCTCCTTGATACAAATTGAGGGAACCCTCAATAGCCAGCGATACATCAGGGATCTTTTACATGCAGAGTTGATTCTCTTCCTTCAGACTTGTCCTGGCGCTAAATACCAACAGGACAATGCTCGGCCACGTGCATGCCGGAATGTCTCAGACCTCTCCCATGCACGACAGATACCGCTTCTTCGCTGGTCAGCAAGTTCACCGGATATGTCCCTGATCGAACATGTCTGGAACATGGCAGCTAAGCGACTGGCCCGTCAAGCGCCTCCTCCAGCAGTCATCACAAATGAACACTGGTCTCGCATAGAAGCAGCCTGGCATGACGATATCAAAAACCTCTTCAATTCAATACCACTTCGCATAGAGTCTGTTATTATTGCTCAAGGTGGCATCACACGATTGTCAGTTTTGAAACGAAAAAATCTTGTATAGACCGTATGCATTGACGTCACGAAACCGCGATTCGCGTCACTTTTTCGTCTGCTGCTTTCTTGCAGAACTGGTGTACAAGTGAGATCAAAGATGCATTACATCTTTGATCTCACTTGTACACCATCTTTGATCTCACTTGGCTACGTGAGTGGGTTATCTGGTGATCAAAAACAGCTTTATTCTGATAAATTAAAGTTATTGGGCAATTGTGGTGACCCATATGTAATTCCATACTCATTTTTCCTGAACAATATTGAGGTCTTGCCACGAATTGAACACGGCGATATTGTTAATTATTTCGTTTTTTGCACGAACGCCTTCACATCCGAGCAAATGAAATCATGCAAAAAGAAAGGTTAATTCCTGTCTAAAGATCTTCATAGAGTTTTTGTAGATAACGTATCAGTAAATTTATGAACATACCTGTTACAAAATGTAAACTACACACTCTAATGTTCCTTCATTTCCGGTCACCAATGTCAACTCTGCTGACACGTGATAATCACAAATTTTGGCGCTTCTGAATAAATTTGTTTATAATTCTGATCCCACTTTGTTCACTCAGATGGTTATCTATAATAGGTCACATCATTATATCTCCCACTTCGGTTACCGCAGCCAAAAATCGCACATAACACCACCTTCCTTAACGCTCCACAATGCAAATCCAAGCTGTGTTTGTACACCAGTTGATCAGGATGGTTTACCTCCTGATCAACTGGTGGATGGTTACCTCCTCCAGTTGTGGATGGTTACCTCCTCCTAAACCATCCTCCAGGAGGATGGTTTACCTCCTGCTAGGATGGTTTACCTTGCTGTGACGTCATATGCGTACGGTTTATAGCTGTACAAACGTAATAAGTTATGTCTTGTAACATGAGGAATCTATGATGCGAATTTCAGTTGAATAGCGCGATTCTTCCTTAGTGTTGTAATTTCCACAAAGAGTAGTGTATTTCATAATGAAATTATTTATGATTTAAACCCAGGGTTGCTGCAACGGTGGTGCAGTGGTCTAAACGCTGGCTTGTGACCATTAGTCCGAAATGGGTTTAGATTAGAATCCCGAGGAAACGTAGATGTTGTGTTTGTCTTACGGCACTGGTTCTTCCTGGAATCGGTGGACCTAAATTAGACAAGCGGCTGTTGATTAATTGACTGAAGGTTTAACGACCACCGTTCGCAACTCAGTGGGCTATAAGGAGTCGCCCGTCCCTAATTTAGGGACGCTGGTTCCAGGGAAGGGAGAGAGCCAGTGCCGTAAGACAAACACAACATCCATGCCTCACGGGATTCGAAACCCGGACCCTTGTAGGACGAATGGTCATAAGCCAGGGCTTATACCAATTGGCCACCGAAGCGCCCAGGCGGTTGTTTATAGTCAATTCAGTGGTCGTGAATCGCCTCCCCTCCAAAGAAAAAGCAATAACAACGTAGGATGGATTAAAAATTGGAAAACTTCAAAAATGGAGAACTGTTGAATTTTTTACAGTTTAAACTGGAAATATTTTTTCCAAAACTTCACGGGTGATTCTAGTTTTGTGCTGTTTTTATTTTATTTTTATATCTCTCGTATCCAAATGCCTCCCTAAACAAGACGAAAAAAAAAATATTAACATATGTTGCTGAAATGGTATTTTCACAAATCTTGTGCATGCATGATTCAGAAGTGTATCTTCAAAATCTGCAAAAGACTAAGATAAAGAGATGCATACATATAGATACATACATTTTGTGATTGTATAGTAACCAGTGGCGTAGCCAGAATCTTCTCAAGAGGGAAGTCCGTGGATTTGGTTCATCGGTGAAAGACTTACCCGGAAAAAAATACTCCAAGTAGGAATAAGCCCAAAATTTCAAAAAGTCAAAAAAATGAGCAAAAAAAAAAAAAAAAAAAAAAAAAAATACTGAGAAAATTTTTTTTTTTTTAAATATATATACATACGGTCGTGCGGATAACGCCATAATCATCGTCAAAAAAAATATTCGCAACCTGCAGGAATGAAACTTGTTGGGTACGTTTGACATCGTGAGACATGCAAATTATTCAACTATCACGCTGAGCCGCGCATGCAGGGATGTAGAAGGGCTTAGCGCGGCTTAGCGGCACTAAGGCACTTTTTTTCTAGGCTTAGCGTCGCTAAGGCACTTTTCATGGTTAAAGGTGCGTTTAGGCAGCCAATTCGCAGCAATTGCCATTTCTGCCATGTAGGCAGAAATGGCACTTGCTGTGTTTTATACGTAAACATATTCGTATTTCAAATGAATGAGCATGTTACAGTCGGTTCACGCTCTATGGCGTTTCATTTTAGTGTTAAGAGAACGATAACTTCTCTATTACGACCGCAATCTTCAAAATGACGTTATAGGAGGTTGATTCTCCGTATGTTAAAACTTCACTAGCAAGAAATAAATCAGCACAGAAAAAATAGACAAGTATATAGCATAACTGACAAGCGTTTTATGGTTCCAGTGGGATTTTTTGCTGAAGACGTCACCTAGCACATCTCCTAGTTCTTTACGGGTAACGTGAAAGGAAGACCCGGTAGACAAGTGGTTAGAGGCGTTGGTTTCTGGCTAACCGCTGCAGGTAATCCCGGACTCGAGACCAGGATATAGCAGGCCGGGGGATTCATTTGTCATTGATATGCTGCCCTTGACCCTTCTCAGGTCAAGGGCAGCATATCAATGACGAATGACTGCTTATGGCCCTGGATACTTATAGTGTTCATCCCCCATCACACGCACCCAAAAGATAACCATTTTTTTTAATAGTGTGTTTAACGACCACCGTAAGCAATTCGAAGGGCTATAAGCAACTGGCCCCGGGGAAATTAGAGAACCAGTGCAGTAAGACAAACACAAAATCCATGCCTCTCTGGGATTCGAACCCGGACACAATTCTGACGAATGGTCAGAAGCCATCGCTTAGACCACTACGCCATCGAGGCGGCAAATATCCATTACTGCCTCCCTAATTCATAGGAGAGGTTGATAGGCCAAATCAATGAAAAAACACTAAATATTTAAAATATTATTTAAAATCGTTTAGAATCACTTTCATCGGGAAGGCGCTCCTTTCTTATAGAAATAAAAAAGATAGTTATATTCTTGGCATGTGACTCACACGTAACATTCATTCTGTTGTTTTAAATTGCTTAAACTCAGCAGTTTTAACAAAAAATAATAAAATCATGAATAATAAAATTAATTAAAAATTATAAATGATTAAAACAAGTCAGACTTTAAAAAATATTTTATAAGTCTTCTTTCCGGGTTTTTTTTTCTTACTCTTTTCACCGCTAAGGCACTTTTTAATTTAGAACTACATCACTGCGCGCATTTGAAGCCAGCAAGGAGGGGTTGTAACGCTGTACCTGACCGGCTATATATGGTCGTCGCGTTGCGCGTGCTTGTCATTCTGACTCGTGCTGTTGTGTTGGTTGCATCCACTGCAAGTGAAGTTTGCCTCGGATAAAAGTTTGGAAGCAATTCGAGCAGTTGGAAGAGTTCAAGAGGGGCCGCATCGTCGGGCTCCGGGAAGCGGGATGGTCTTATCGACGAATTGCGTGCCATATCGGTCGTGCGGATATCACCATAGCACGCTGTTAGCGGCATTGGATAGAACAAGGTACGCAGCAGCGACAGGAAGGGTTTGGGAGACCTAGACGAACAGAGAGAGAGAGAGAGAGAGAGAGAGAGAGAGAACCAACGGGCTGCCCGACATGCGCGGATCAACGCAACAGCCACGACTGGAGGTAATCAGCGAGCAGTGGTGCCTTCCATGCATCGTCCGATTAGTGCCAGCACCATTGGAAGACGGCTGCACGACGTAGGACTACACGCACGCAGACCGCCACGACGACTGTCCTTAACACCTTTGCATCGTCGCCAAAGACTGCAATGCTGTCGTGCTAGACTGTTAAGGAGCCACCCAGAATTGCAGCTGGTGTTCTTCAGTGACAAAGATGACCAGCTGCAATTCTGGTGATCTTCACAAGGATTCGACCAACGAATCCGTGTGTGGAGGCACCGTGGTCAGCCCTAAGATGAACGATTTGTTGTCAAGCGTCACACGTCCAGAATGTCTAGTGTCATGGTATGGAGTGCAATTGCCTACGATGCTAGATCACCTTTGGTGTTCATTACAGGCACTTTGACAGCTCAAAGTTACGTTAATGAGGTCCTGCAACCAATGGCCCTACCTTTTCTGAACGCTCACTCTGGTGCGATTTTCCAACAGGACAACGCTCGCCCGCATACTGCTGCTGTCTCGAAAGCTTGTCTTTAAGGCACGGACATTCTGCCAAGTCAGCCGCATCTCCAGACCAATCTCCGATTGAAAATGTGTGGGGTGCGCTATCACACTCCACCCCTACCGCACAATCTGCAAGAACTGCGTAAGAAGATACAAGCTGCATGGGATAGCTTATCGCAGGACACCATCAGGAACGTGTAGAACTCCAGGCTGAGACGTCTGGCATGCTGTGTGAGCAAACATGGCGGCCCGACGCTATACTGAGAGACACTACTTTTTTGGCGTGTAGCTCAATAAAAATTGCCCACATCAATCTCAGTGTTTAATCATTTATTGTTTCTGGTAACCTTCCCCTTCCTTCCGAATAGCACTGTAACCCGACACGTCCTCCTGGGTGCATGATATATCGCTTTAAATTCGTATCAGTCCTCTTCAAGGGGGTCAAGATCCGAGGACCCCCTTAGCTGCGCCTATGGAGTGACTGATTTCAAACATATGCTTTGAACAAGAAAAATTAAAAAAAAAACAAGTTTGTAAAATCATGCAATGCATTGATTATAATACGCTTTCAAACATACCAGAAATCATTACTCAAGTTATCACTCAAGTTATGAGAATAATGGCTGTGGAATAAATCTCGGTCCTGTGCCCTGACCTTTGATTCCATTTCGATGATATTCAACAGAAGCGGTTCGGTATACCTCTGAAATAACACGATAAAATTTTGTCGCAATCGACGCATTTTTACGCAAGTTATGATGCATAAAGGCTATGGAATAGATCCCGGTCCTGTGTCCTAACCTTTGACCCCATTTCGTCCATTTTCAATACAATTTGTCCCCACCAAACCCCTACAACATACTAACATTTCATCCAAATCGAAGCATTTTTACGTAAGTTATGACGCATAATGGCGATGGAAGTGATTCCGCTCCTATGTCCTGACCTTCGACCCCATTTCGCCCATTTTCAATAAGTTTGTCTCTAGGTGGTTCCCTAACACATACTTAAATTTCATCGAAATGGAACCTTTTTTACATTAGTTATGACGCATAAGAGCAGTGGAATGGATCCCGCTCCTATGTACTGACATTTGACCCCATTTCGTTCGCTTTAAATAGGGTTCCTTCCCAGGTGATCCCCTACCAGATACTAAAATTTCAACGAAATCGAACGATTGCTACGCGAGTTATCGTGCGGAAGGACATACGCACACAACACGTGACGTAATGAGGCAGATGGGAATCGCGACCATCTGCTCGCAAGAGTGTGACGTCATAAAACTTTAATAGAATCCACACACAACGCGTGACGTGTTGAGACAGACGGCGTGACCGCACACCAAAGTTCTCAAACGCGAGATTGTGACGTCATAAGATTTCTAAGCATTGGTAACATTAATGGAACAACGCCATGACACTGAAAACGTTATAATTCGAGGTGGTTATTTAACCCAATAAACGAATTCTCTTAAAGTCGAGATCAAGCTAAATCGATTTCGAGTACCAGAAAACGGTAGGTTAACGACTTTCATCAAAATTCTTAGAGCCGTTTTCAAAATAAAATGTATATACATAGATACATTGCTACTTTAAGATGGACGTCAAGTAATTTTGCTTCCTATACTTCCAATGGAAAAACTTCTGTACACATTTTCTTCACAATTAATGCGTTCCAAAGAATGAAAATTTGAACATCGATTAAAATAGCTTCATTTCATAACTTGGAATACTTAATATTTTCTAAACCGTAACCGTAATTATGCAATCCAACATTTATTTGTCCACTGACGTCATCAAAGTACAGGTCGCGCTATCCTTTTTCTGGTTTCAACACCACCAAAGGAAAAGTTATTGATTTTTAATATAATTATGGTTATGTTTTAGAAAATATTAAGTTTTCCAAGTTATAATATGAAGTTATTTTAATCGATGTTCAAATTTTCATCCTTGGGAACACATTAATTGTGAAGGAAATGTGTACAAAAGTTTTTCCATTGGAAGAATAGGAAGCAAAATTACTTGACGTCCACCTTAATAATATGGGATAAGGGCGATGGAATGGATCGCAATACTATGTCCGGACCTTTGACCCCATTTCGTCCATTTTCAGTAGGGTTCGTCCCCAGATGGTCCCCTACCACATAGTAAACTTTCATTGAAATCTAACCATATTTACGCAAGTTATGACGCATAAGGGCAATGGAATGATTCCGCTCCTACACCGTGACCTTTGACCCCATTTTCAATAGGATTCGTCCCCATGTGGTAGACCTACGGTTGGAAAGCGTAAAAAGGGGGTGGGGGATGCTGCTGCTATATACATTGATCTCAAATTAAAAAAATGGAAAAATATTGCGTTAAGCAGGCGCTCAACTAGAATTTTTTTCTTCGGAGATTGTGATATCCAGGTAAGCTATATGAACCATCGAGAATATGAAGAATATGCGAATAATTTGCATGCAATATCGATATATTATTGATATCCTTGAGGAAAAGAAATTTTTGCATCAATTGGGTCATTAGGTATTTAATTGATATCGTCATAATAAGTATCATTATTGATCGAATTAAAGTACAGAAATTAATTTTTTTTACTAAAACAAGAAAGGTGATACCGAATTTTCGATTATAATCAGCACGTCTTTTGTTTGAATCCTTTCTGACGCGAATTAAATCTATCAAGGTTATTCAAAGTCAATGCAACCGGTTAGAAAAAAATCAATCGGATTACTACAATTAATAAAACATCCAGAAACAGAAACAGCTACTTACTTCTACCAGCTGATAAAAAGTATGTTACGAAGATTAACAAAGGGCGCACAAAAAGTTCCTCACAGCAGAAGGAAGGTATCGGAGACAAACAGATTTTCAAATCGAACAGTTAAAGGATGAATATTGAAGGAAACATGATGTAACTCTACACCTTCTAGTGGAAGAATCTTGCATAATTTGAAAGTTGAAAACAGGCGAAAAATATTCTTTATGGAAAAAACTCTGCTAAAGAAAAATAACTTTTCAAATGCGTCTCCCGGAAGTACAGATAGCGAGAAAAAGATTTTGACCTTTACGACCCCCTAACGGAAAATTTCTGCTTTATTTAAGAAGGATAATGCTGCACATCTCTATTGTAGCGAATAGCACACAGTAAGAAAGAAATTTCGCAATAAGGTTTTTAGAAGCGGCGAAATAGCTGCAAACTGAAGTACACGAACACCACCTACCGACACAGCCGGATTAAGACCTTAGTGGGCCAGTGGTGCACCCAGGAATTCTTGTTGGTGGGGGCTGTATATACACAGAAGAGCAATTGAATTAGAGTTACCTGTCTAGTAACGGGTAGCACCACCTTTCGGCCTGATGACGGCGGCGATTCGTCTCGGCATGGACTCGACAAGACACCGGAAGCGTTGGGAAGCCATACGGATCCACGACCCCTAAACAAGCTCCCACAGTTTACGAAGATTTGATGGAGGGGGGTCAGAGCCTCGAACATCTCTCTCGATGGCATTCCAGATGTGCCCGATGGGATTGAGGTCAGGTGACCTAGCTGGCCAAGGAAGCGAGGTCACGTCGGTGGAGTGTTCATCCAACGATTCGGATACAATTCAGGAGCGATGGCACGGTGCATTGTCTTGTTGCAGGATGAAGTCCCCACTGGGATGTTGAAGACGCACAAACGGGAGAAAATGGTCGTCCAGGATATTCCGATAACGTTGACCTGTGAAGGACGATGTCACACGTACCAGGGGTCCCATTTCAGTCCACGTAAACAGTCCCCAGACGAGAATGCCACCCCCACCAGCTTGAAGAGTACCCTGCTGGCAAGTAGAATCCATCGCTTCATGTGGTTTGCGCCGTACTCGTACCCTGTTATTCGCATGTACCAACGTCAATCTCGATTCATCAGTCCAGGCAAACATTTTCCCACATGTCTAGGGTCCAGTGGCGATGTTCCCGCGCCCATGCTAATCTTTGCACCCTGTGATGTGCGGTCAGCAGCGGTACCCTCGTGGGACGATGGCTTTTGTAACCCATAGAGAGGAGATGGTTCTAAATGTTGTGGTTGCTTACACGTTTTTGTGCACCAGCGTTAAATTGCCGAGTGATTTCTAGTACTGTGGCCCGTCTATCCGCTGTTACAATGCGAGCTAGCCGACGATGACCCCGCTCATCCACACGCTGTTGTCCACGGCAGTTGGCCCTTGCAGGGATGGTTTTTACCGGATTCGATGTACTCACGGTGCACCCGTGACACAGTGGCTCGTGAAAATCCCAGTGCCTGCACGACTTCCGTAATGGATTGACCCATTCGTCGGGCCCCGACGATTTTCCCACAATCAAATGCGCTTAGATCCTTCGTCTTACCCATACTGCGCCCGACTCTTACTGATTCCCGTCGCATCACTCCTTATATTGTCGGATCGCTGCATACGTCATGTCGTTTCCGTTTACAGGGCGACCCACAGCGCCACATTTGCATAACTCCAGCTGTCTCTAATTCAATTGCTCTTCAGTGTATATATGTAGTACACGTACACAATGTGTGTACATATGTGTAGTGTATGCCTATAGTTTTTATACGGTTGTGGCGTACGTCGCTTTTAATCTCTTTGGGGCATTGGGAAGAAGACACTATGTAATTTTTTGAACATGTAAAATACGATTTTTTAATGTTGAATTTGTGACGTACATCGCTCTTAATCTCTTTGGGGCTTTGGGAAGAAGACACTATGCAATAGAAGACTGTAATTTTTTTGAACATGTAAAATAATATTTTTGAATGTTTAATTTGTGACGTACGCCGTTCTTAATCTCCTTGGAGGGGGTTTAAGCCCCAAAAGCCTCATCCGTCGGTGCGCCAATGTAGTGGGCCCATAGGCTAAGACATTTGAGTGTGCCACAAGGCTAAGACATCTGAGTGAGGCCCCAAAGAAATTTTAAAGGAAAATTATTTTGAAGTTCGTTAAAACACGAAACTGTGACTACTAAATAATCTGCAAAGTTTTCATAATAAGTCACTGTATTTTTCATAGTTCTAACATGAGCATGAGTTAAACGCTTAGGATTCCTATATTTTGTCTTGGGTTTTCTAATGATTTAGCATTGTATACTTTTGTTGGTGCATCGTTTTTGTTATGCAATGAGAAGCCTCAGGGGACTTCGACCTTCAATGGTTCCAAGCGCAAATTGGAAGTGTGGATGTATAAAGTGAAAAAGCTGAAACTCTCTCGCCGATCCCCCACAGCGACATGAAACCTTTACCCTTAGTGAGTTACTGCCTTGAAAATAACCTGTTCATCTTCCAGCCTCTGTTTCTGACCAAGTGGAAATCGTAAGTGATAAAAGTAAAACTGTTTTATACCCCCCCCTTTCTCTCTGCCTCCCTATCTATTACTTGGCCAGGCATGCCTACTGGACCCTTGATCATGGTGGACCCTAAGGCTATAGCCCCTATAGACCCCACCTTAATCCGGTCATGCCTACCGAAAGAACTGCGAACTACAAAAATCTACACATACTAGCCTAAAATATTCTACAGGGTAAATGGCATCCGGTGTTAAAATATTTTTTAAATCGCACATCTAGAAGCAGAGATATTGATAAAAACAGATTAGGCGTTTGCTCCCCAAGCGGCAAAATTATAAATTATTTTGGGAAGAAAATATACTCAAAGAATTTTCATAATTAGTAGCACCTGACTGAAAAAGAACTTTTTATATCGGGTTTTTTGTCCCGCAGATATTGCTATAAACGTTAACGTGAACTTGCACCCTCTAGTGGAAAACTTGTGAGCTAAGAAAAATTTGAAACTATATGAGAAACATTTTGCAGCAGAAATGTTCTCCAACAAAGAAATAATTTTTCAGATCGGACTCTTACAAACATAGATATCGACAAAAATAAGATATACTTGCACGCCCCCTGGCGGGAAGTCTATGCGCTATTTTAAGTAGGAGTTATTCTCAAGGCGAGTGGTATCGGTCCACGAAAGAATTTTTTCAGAAGTTTAGATTCTGCTGCAAGTAAATCAGAAGCAGAAACAGACCCTTACGCCTCCTGGTGGCCAAACCATTTTTTATCAAAAATCAGAAATTACATGCAAAACATTTCCCATCAAGAGCAGTATCCGATGCAGGAAGAATTTTTCAAATCAGTGATTTAGAAGCAGATATATCGGGGAGAAGGCAATTTACCTTTACGCCCCCTAGCGTAAAATCTATGCATTACTTGAAAATTTTGACACTGTATAAGAAACATTTAGCACAAGAAACGCCTCCAACAAAGAAAGAATGTTTTAAATCGTACTCTTAGAAGCAGAGATGTCGACAAAAATAAGATATACATCTACAGCCCTTGGCGAGAAAACTATGCCCTATTTTAAGCAGGAATTATTCTCAAAAGGTATTCAGACAGGATCGATCTTGGTCTACGAAAGAATGTTTTCAATCGAGTTTTCAGAAGTTTAGATTTTGCTGCAAATAAATCAGAAGCAGAAACAGACACTTACGCCTCCTGGTGGCCAAACCATTCTTTATCAAAAATCAGAAATTATATGCAAAACTTTTCCCATGAGGAGCTGTTTGCGATGCAGAAAGAAATTTTCCAATCGAAGTTTTTAGAAGTAGAGATATAAGGGAAAACGTAATTTACCTTTACGCCTCCTAGCGGAAAATCTATACATTACTTGAAAAAGAAACTGTACCCAAAACAGACCGTTATAAATGGCATCGAAAGAAAGAAATAATTTTTTCAGTCGGATATTTAGAAATAAATATATGGAATAAAATGTATTTTAAATTCGATATCATCTGCTTTTACGCCTTCTAGCTGCGAAGTTGTGCATCGGAAAAAAAAAACCGAAGTGCAAGGATCATCATTTTCACATTTCAAGCTTCCCAATGCAAAAATAATTTTTCAAAACGGAATAATAGTTGCAGAGATATGGTGTCCACAGGTGGACGAACGGACAGACCGAAAACATAACTGTACGATCTTTTTACAAAAGACGTGCTAAAAAAAATCGTGTTTATGTTATCGGTCTGTCCGTTCGTCCGTCTGTGAACACCATATCTCTGCAACTATTAGTCCGTTTTGAAAAATTATTTTTGCATTGAAAAGCTTAAAATGGCGGAATGATGATCCTGCATTTCCTTTTTTTCTCATGATGCACAATTTTGCCGCTTGAGGACATAAATGCAGATAATATCATATTCAAAATACATTTTATTCCACATATTTGCTTCTAAACTTCCGATTGAAAAAATTCTTTTACCTTTCGATTCCATTAATGTCGAAGAGTATTTTAGGTATAGTCACTTTTTCAAGTTACGCATAGATTTTCCGCAAAGGGGCGTAAAGTAAACTGCGTTTTCCCGATATCTCTGCTTCTAAAACTCCGATTTGGGAAATTCTTTCTGCAGCGGATACAGCTCCTGATCAGAAATCCTTTGCATATAATTTCTGATTTTTGGTATAAAATGGTTTGGCCACCAGGGAACGTAGGTTTTAATTTCTGCTTCTGATGTATTTGCAGCAAAATCTAAGCTTCTAAAATCTCGACTGAAAAAATTCTTTCGTGGACCGATACCACTCACGTCGATAAACCTTTTGAAAATATTTTCTTCTTAAAATGATGCACGCCTTTTCCGCCAGGGAGCGTAGATGCATATCTTTTTTTTTTTTTTTTTTGTCAGTATCTCTGATTTTAAGAGTCCGATTTGAAATTTTTTTCTTTGTTGGAGAGAGTTTCCGCTGAGAAATGTTTCTCATATAATTTCAAACTTTTTTTAACGCACAAGTCCGTCATTAGAGGGCCTAAGTTAACGTTTTTGTTCCAGCAATATTTGCGGGACTAAAAACCCGATCGGATTGCTTCTTTCTTCGGTCAGATACCACTAGCTATGCAAACTCAGTGTGCATTTCCTTCCCAAAATAATGCATAATTTCACCGCTAGGTGGCGCAAATGCTTAATCTGTTTTTCTCAATATCTCTGCTTCCAGATGTGCGATTAAAAAATGCTTTTAACACGGGATGCCATTTACCTTGTAGAACACTTTAGGCTAGTATATGAGGAATTTTGTAGTTCACAGTTTTGTCGGCAGGTGGTGTTCGCGTACTTCAGTTTGCAGCTGTGTCGCCGCTTCTAAAAGCACTATTGAGAATATTCTTCTTTACTATATGCCATTCGCTACAATAGAAATGTGGAGCATTATCCTCTTTAAATAACGCACAGATTTCCCGCTACGGGGCGTAAAGAACGAAATCTTTTTCTCGCTATTTAGGCTTCCGGGAGACGTTTTTAAAAAGTTCTTTTTCCTTAGCATAGCTTTTTCCATGAAGAATATTTTTCGCCTATTTTTAACTTTTCCATTATGCAAGATTCTTCCATTAGAAGGTGTAGAGTCATATCATGTTTCCTTCTATATTAGTCCTTTAACTGTTCGATTTGAAAATCTGTTTGTCTCCGATACCTTCTTTCTGCTATGAGAAACTTTTCGTGCGCCATTTGTAAATCTTCGTAACATGATTTTTAGCCGCTGGTGGAACTAACCATATGTTTCTATATGCGATATATTTCTTCGTGAAGGAAATAACTAAAAGTCAAGTATAACTAGCTTTCCTAAGCACGATAATTAAAATCTTGAATATATAAAATATTTACAACTTAAAATACGAAACACAAGATCGTTCACAAGGGCGGCACATGCGTCATCAGGCGAAAGACAGGCCGCCCTTGTCATCATCAGGTGAAAGACAAGAGCGAGCCTTGCATCATCAGTCTTTCACCTGATGATGCAAGGGTCTTGTGAAGAATCTCGTGTTTCGTATTTTAACTTGTAAATATTTTATATATTAAATATTTTAATTATCGTGCTTAAGACAGCTAGTTATACTTCATTTTTAGTCAGATGTTTCTATTTCTGGATGTTTTATCGATTGTTGAAACCGGTTGGTTGCTTTTCTAACCAGTTCCATTGACTTTGAATAGCTTTGATAAATTTCATTTGCTCAAGAAAGGATTCAAAAGACATTACAACCGAAAACTCGGTGTCATCTTTCTTGTTTACAAAGACGTTCTAAAAAAGATGGAATAATAAATTACATTCAGAATAATCAGATAAAAATAATAAAAGCACTTAATAATAATGAAAGCACTTTATCATGAACATAACTATACACTGGTGTCCCAAACCTGAGGAAGGACTACATTTGTACCTATATAAGAACAACAATACATGACCGCAGACAAATGCGGAAATAATTATATTGCCAACATATGCGAACACATGAAAAGACACGAAAAATTGTTTACAAATGACGCACAAATTACACTGTTATCAGTGGTGACCCAAAAGTTACAAATTTCTGGACATAATTGGAGAATGGATGTACAGTGCGGAGAGACATTTCAGTATGGAATATGTCCTTTCCGAACTGCGACGCAACTCTCACAACGTCGTGGCATGCTGAGCACCAAGTGATCCAGGAGTTCCTGAGGCAAATTGGCCCACTCGTCCCTCAGAGCACGGATGAAGCCCTGCTTGTTTTCAGGACGGGGGGGGGGTCAAGCACTATTGCGTCTCAGACGTGTTCGATGGGGTTGAAGTCTGGAAGAGTGCTGGCTAGTCTATGCGATGAATATCTTCTGCCTCCAGAAGTGTCTGCACTGCCCTCGTACGGTGAGGTATAGCGTTGTCGTCCATGAACAGAAAGTCTTCGTCTACAGCACCACGAAATAATCGAACATCACGTAGAAGAACTTTGTTGCAATCTCGTTCGCCCGTCATAGTCCCATTTTTCAGCACCTGTAGATCGGTGCTTCCATTAATCATGATGCCGCTCCATATGACTCCGGCATCGCAGTATCTACCCCTTTCCTGCACTTCCTCGCGCTGGTGCGCAGTAAATCTTTTACGCCGCCAGATCAACTGACGTCTAGAATCCGATGACAGACGGAAACGACTTTCGCTTGTAAAGATTACATTGATGACGTGTCCAATTTCTGTGGATACGACACCACGTTGAGCTCTCGATGGAGAGACGCAAACTACAGGCATTCGCCCTATATGCAGCAGACGTCTGGCCACAGTTTTTCGGGATATCTGCGTTCCTGTGCTGAAACGGAGGCGAGTCGCAAGCTGACCGGCCGTAGTGCAGCGATTAGGTTTTGCTGTTACAACTAAAAATCTGTCTTCATGTTGAGCGAAGGCGACCTCCTAGCATGCGTTGAAACACTTTCAGTTGGTTTGAAACGCTGGCCTGAGCCTGGTTACCACACTATGCGTGATTCCAAACTCCATGGCTACATCACTCACTCGGCGTTCTTCTTCCTTCCTAAAATTCTGCCCTGCGTAAAATGATCTACATGATGTCTTTGAGACATAACGGAAATTACACGTTCGTACTTTTATGCCTTCACGTCCAGTTTTCCTTGAAACACATGTCGCCTACCACGCACTTTTATCTTTTATCGGTTTAAGTGACTCCTGTGCGCACGATTCGGCATTTTGCATGTGCACCAACTTCCTACTGAACGTCCCCCGGTTATGCAAATTCCCACAAACTGTTGCGTCTGATTTTGTGGTTGTAACCTTTCGAAATAGTGTTCGTCCTTAGGTTTCAGACACCAGTGTGTAATTAATACAAAGGCAATACAACGAAGAAATACATGTCTTTTCTGTTTGGGATATCTTCCGTCGAAATGACCAATGGTGACTGCTTTTTATTTTTATTGTTCTGGTGGTATGTTTCCGTGAATGCTCTATTACTTCCAGAAAACCAGAAAAGGGAGAATGCTGGTGATGGACTTAAGAGCTTGAAAGACAGACAATCTTGCACTTGCATTTGTTTGAAGTAGTTTTAGGAAGGGATTGTCTGATCCCAGGTCTAAAACTGCCCTTAGAAATTGGAAGCTAGGAGATTTGAGTAGGTGACCTCAATAGGAATGAGAAACAAAAGAATTAGAGACGGGAAGAGAGCTAATCTTTTGAGCAAACCGTGACACCAGTCCGGGAAGGAAGTTGGAACAACCACTACAGGATACCACAACCACCTAGCCGCCAAAACCTTCGGGGCAGTGGCGGATCCAGCGGGGGTGACTGGGGCAATCGGCCTCCCCCAAACTCTAACGAAGTTTTTACGTTTAAAGTAGCTAAGATCGTATATGATTAACTTTGCATATTTTGATTTCAGTTTTTCTAAAAAAAGAATTACAATTAAACTTAGTACGGAGGATTTAAAATACATACTACATTGATTTAGGTTCAGTAAAGAAAAGAGAGAAAGCAAAAGAATAAAAAGAGAGAGCGCGCAAAAAGATATAGGGAAAACAGGGACAGTGGGGTAAGAAACATGGGGATATTCTTTGTTAGTTCTTTGCTATTGTCATATTATCTAGCATCTGTAACGTCTCGAAACAGGGTAAGGCAGAGCTTGGTACTGAAATCAGAGTAGGTGGGAGAAACTGTGAATAACAATATGATCTACGCACATATCTTAATTGGGTCATAAAGAAAATTCGCAAAAACGTCCCCACCGCTTCTTCCCAAATGGTCTTTTTAGGACTACTTTCTTTTTTCTTATTTTTCCTGCACCCTCACGCCTCACGGGCGCTTCCTGTTGTTCCACCCACTCCGAAGTCAATCCCCGCTTGGGTGGAGTGGGCTTGGGAGGAGACTGCGTGGCTAATATGGGGTAATTTTCGGCATCTCCTGCTACTAACATTATATATATATATACACTATCTACCAACAAGTAATTGGACACCTGTGTTAGCAAAGGAAAACAAAGTTTATTCACATTCAGTAGTTGGTGGAGCCTCCACGAGCGATGATTACATCTGCGACCCTCCGGGGCATACTCTCAACCAGGCGTTGTACGACGACTAGCGGTATTTTCTTCCACTCGGCTTGGAGAAGACAGGTCAGTTCCTTCACCGATTTCGGAAGGTGGGGGCACCCCTTAAGTCGACGCTCCAACTCGTCCCACAGGTGCTCAATAGGGTTAAGGTCCGGGCTCGGCGCAGGCCAGTTCATTCGATTAACCCCATTGTCACCATACCAAGCCATGGTGGACTTCGCAACATGACAGATGCCATTGTCATCCTGAAAGTAACATGGGTCCACCCCGTAAAACTGCCACAACGTAGGAAGCATATGGTCATCCAAAATGGTGCAGTAGGCCTCGGCGTTGAGTCCACCAGGAATTGCGATGAAGAGTCTCGTTCCATACCAGGAGAAACACCCCCATAGCATAATTCCACCGCCGCCGAACTTCACAGTTGGCACAATACATTCCGGTAGGAGGCGTTCTCCAGGCAGACGCCAAACCCAGACCCTGCCATCCGAACGGTAGAGGGTGAACCTTGATTCGTTGCTCCAGAGAACCTGTTTCCACTGTTCAACGGTCCACTGTCGACGTTCCTTGCACCACGTTAGCCGAGCAGCGCTATTGGACTTGGTGATCAAAGGCTTGGAAGCGGCAGCACGTCCATGATAACCGAGCAGATGGGCTTCCTTACGGATGGTATTCATCGACAGAATACTCCCGCATGCCTGTTGAAACTCCTCGCTGATGTGGCCCATCGATTTGATGCGGTTCTTCCGAATTTCTCTGGCCAGCCCCCGTCGGTCTCTAACTCCCAGTTTTGTGGGTCTGCCGGGTCGGGGCACATTCCGACAGTCACCTCTCACCTTCCACTTGCCAATCACGTAGGCCACTGTCGATTTTGGGTACTTCAACTCGCTGGATATGTCACGTATGGATCGGCCATTTCTGTGATACCCGACGATTACACCTTTCTCGAAATCAGAGAGCTCCGAACTGCATGGCATCTTGCATGCGACTGGTTGCGTTGTTGTTTCCCACACGATATTTAACAGCGGCGGCCGTGACGTGTATCAGGACCGCAGATACCGTCGATTGCAGGGATATCCAATTACTTGTTGGTAGATAGTGTATATACGGATATAATGCTAAAAACTAAAAAAAAATAGTTTTAGAGGAAAAATAATAAAACAATATTAAAAATACAGAATTAAACAGAGAACAAAATAAAAAATGCCAAACCTTCCAAAGCAAACGAGCACCGGAGCAAACTTAAAACAAAAAACGGATAAAAAAACCAGAAAAACACAGGGATTGCAGACCGTATGACAGAGTCTCTTATGGCTTCGTCAAGGGCAAGCATGAAGAAAATCTCTCATATATCTACAAAGACCAGAAAAGTGTGGATTTCTACTAATTTAGTTTGCTATAAGGATCAATTAAATTTAAGGTTAAATGGATTGAATTCTACCCTTGCAGATGATAAACACTCTCGGTTTAAGGTGGCCGTTAGAGAACTTTTCTCCTTGTTTCCCCAACAGGCTTGTAGCAGAGGCAATAGAGGCTGGTTAAGTCGTCCAATAAAATTAATTTCAATGAATTAATTAGGACTATTCTTGAGTTCAAAAATAACCACAAATTTGTTAAAAATACTGTATCACTTCCTAAAACTTTTAAGCACACTGTGTTAAAAGCCTTTTTTAAAACCTGGAATTCTCAAGCTTGTAATATAGATTCGCATGTGTTCACTCTTGTTTCAAATATTCTGAAATTCATTCTCAAAGATAAAATCTCACCCAAGCCAGTTTCCAAAAACTATATTACTATTAGATTCCTCAATAAATGCTATGGTTTACTCAAAATTAGAAAATTGTTCTATAATTGTACTGGCAGCTACCCTATTCCTTAGCACCAAACAGTAGTAAGTTACAAATATGTTAAAATGCTGGGTTCTTATGTTAAGAATTACAAATCACCTTCTGCTCTTACTAATTTAGCTAATCTTAGCTGTAATTGTAATAACTATCATAGTACTGTTTTTATGATAACTTTCATAAGCACATAATTACTGGTAATTTAGATTTTATTGATAACCCTCATCTAAGAAGGATTTTAGGTTTTGGGGCTAAGTTCAGGCCATCTTTCCAACCTCTCTAAAGAGAGAATTAAGTTTGTATTTTATCAGGACTTAGATAAGTATATGGTCAAAACTAGCTTACCCTACAATTTTCCAATCGAGGCCTTTGCTGAATGGAAATTTAAGATTATTCAAGAATGTGAGGCAAATTTAGCTGATCATTTTTTTTTTTTTTTACAATAACAGCTTTACTCTTTTCCCTGAGTTGAAAAATGCTATTTCCAAAGTACAAGAAGAATTTATTTTTACCACTACAGATAAAGCCAATAATGCAATTATTGTAAAAAATTCTATTATGAATTAATTTTTCAAGAGCTGCACAATAAAATCACATATCGACCAACTTCAGTTTCCAGTAAAGAACTTGCTAATAAATTCAAAGCATTTCACAGGCAGCTGGGGCTTAGAATGGCACATAATTATGAACCTGAATTTCCTTATCTTTTTGCTACTGCAAAATTTTATAAGGAATCGGCGAAATTCACATTCATATCTAGTGGGACCAAAAGTCATAAAAAAAAGTAATAGACCAGTGTTTTGAATGTGTTTGGTTTGAAGAAGGTTTTAACCCTAATGAAATCCAATGTAAACTTAACATGTAAGAACTTCTGGATTATTAAAAGCAATACCGAGGTCATTTCTGATATTCTTGTTATAAAGCCTTAAGAGGCCAATAGCTATGACTTTGAAAAGCCTCCCAATAGAGGACATCCAGCCTCCCAATAGAGGACAATATCAGTACCCTCTAGTTACTCTTTGTTGAATTTAAGATCTCTAGCATTATTTCAGAAAATTCTTGGCATACACTTCTTAATTGCTGAATTAAAAATACTTTTCTTCTCTGCAACAATAAGTTTTACAAACAGGTTAATGGAATCCCTATGGGCTGCTCACATTCCACTAGTGTATGCAACTTATTCTTGTTCTTCAAAGAATAACAGTTGATGAAGTCAAATTCCTCAAATCTGGATAGATACTTACATACTTTCAGTTACATTGATGACCTTCTTTTCTTAAATAATTCAGGAATACTCGAAAAAGATTTTTCAGCTATTTATTCTAAATGCCTTAAACTAAATAAAACCAATGACAATAACCAAGTTCTTGATTTTTTAGATTTAACTATTAATCTTATTTCAAGCAACCCTGTTTTCAGCCTTTACGATAAGAGAAATCATTTTAATTTTAAAATAGTCAAATATGGTATGTGGTGGAGAAATATTTCCAGTAAGTTAACGGAAAACGTATTTATTTCACAAGTCCTAAGGCTAACTAGAATATGTAGCTTAAATTGTGGACAAGAGAAACATGTTAAAGCTTTAATCAATCACTTTATCGATAACCAAGTGCCTAAAAAGTTCTTAAAAGTTGCATTAAGAAAAATAGTTCTCAAATATAGAGTTAGGATGGAAGACTTAATTTAAATCTTGATGACCGAATGAATTGTCTAAATTAAAGCTATTTTTAGAGGGTTAGATGATGATGTGGTCAACTACAAATTTTAGGAACCATTATTAATACGCTATTTTCCCTCTTTTTTGGTTCAAAAAAAGTTTATAATTAAAAATACACAAAAAAAAACTTTTCGAAAAGGATGTAAAAATATATATATGTATAAATAAAAGCAGATAAAAATAGTAATGTTTAATAATTGAAGGTTTGGGTAGGATACTGCTATTTGGGTTATTAAAATACTTTTAAAACTTCTGGGAACAGAGATATAAATTTCTCTATTCCCAGGGAGTGCTTTCTAGTATTTTAGGTTGAACACGCAAATTCAAAACGGTTTTTTCAGCAATATACTTCTAGAGTGTCTGGTATAATCTCCCTCAGGAACCCCCTTACTTTTAACTTCCCAGGAAGGTTCTACGGTTGGCCGCTAGGTGGCAATGCGACGGGGATTCCCTTTCATTTGCTCATGTCTACTTCAGGAAGGAAGAGATAGCAGATTTTACTGTCTAAGTTTGGTAAGTTGGTATTTTTTATTTTGCATTTTTTTCTTTTTTTTTTTCTTTATTTGAGTTCTTTATCTGCCTCTTTTGAAGTTTGTTTTTCGTTTTGGGAGTACTTTTACTTTTTTCCGCTGGTTCTTTGGTTCGGGTTCCTTTGTTGCATGTAACCACGTTTTGTTACAAGTGCAATGCCCTTAAGGCTTCGGGCCTTCCTCCTGGTATTTGACTGATTAGAACAATATTTTGTAAATAGTTTTATCTCGTACTAGCAACACTCTGTTTTATTTATTATATTTTATTATGGTTGTTCCATATATTTTAGAAGTGATATGCATATACGTTAATTCTTAGTAATGTCCTTTACTTAACTTCTTATGTAATTTTTGTGTGTGTCTTTGGCTTCTCTTTATTTCTTTAAGGTTTGCAAGTCGGTTCTAGGGATTCAAGCTCTCGTATTACCACATTGCTTTAATTCTCTTGCACCTTTAGCTAGTGAGTTTTTGTAAAATATATTTTTCAAAATTTCAAAGTTGTCAGAACAAATGTTACTGAATATGTATAACTTTTCTTCAGGCAAAGCTTTTCACTTTTCATCAATAAATTACTTTCTTCTCTTGTTTTGTGTTGTAGTAGGTGTTTGTCTTCCTTTGAAATGTAGTTTGCTAGAATTCTCTTGGACTGGTTATTGTTTGAGTGTGCGTTGGGTAATGTGATTTAGTTTGCTGGTAAGGAGTTATTTGTTCCTTCTAATTTTGTTTAATTTAACCATTAAATTTAATTGGTCCTGATAACAAACTAAATTAGCAGAAACCCACACTTTTCTGGTCTTTGTAGATATGTGAGAGATTTTCTTCATGCTTGCCCCTGACGAAGCCATAAGAGACTCTGTCATACGGTCTGCAATCCTGGTGTTCTTCTGTTTTTTCTTAATTTGTTTTTCGTTTTGAGTTTGCTCCGGTGTTCGTTTGCTTTGGAATGTTTGACATTTTTTATTTTACTTTTTTGTCTGTTTTATTCTCAATTTTTAATATTGTTTTATCAATTATTTCTCTTAAATTATTTTTGCTTAGTTTTTAGCATTATATCCGTATTTTGTTTTGATCCTTCTTTTGTTTAGCCTTTGGTGCATTAGAATTTCAAAGTTGGTTTTTATTTGGTGCTTCTATTTGTTTTTTCAGCTATATATATGTATATGCGGGAGCAACATGGAGAAGACTGGCACAAGACAGACCGTTGTGGAAAGAACTTGAGGAGACCTTCATCAAGCAGTGGATTAATAATGGTTGATGATGATGATAATGATTATATATATATTGCAATATATATATAGATGATATATTGGCGGCCCGATGGTGTAGTTATACCGCCAATAGCGGTATAACTATACCATCGGGATTAGAGGAAATGCTATCCCACACTCACCAACCCGCTTGGCCAGCGTGGTGAGTTATGGCCAAACCCTTTCGAAATGACTCCACAACTTAAATCTTGGCCCTCAGTCTCTGGCAGCTGGAATGTACCTGGCCAAGGCAGCGGCCAGTGCGACACGAAGGCAGAGGGTGCTAACAATCCCCGAAGGACGGGACTAGGCTGCCATCTGATACTGACCTTGGCTACGTATAATGGACGCTCCCTATCTTCTGATTCAAGGCTTCTTGAATTGGAAGAGGAACTACAAAGGATCAAGTGGGACATCGTCGGGCTAAGTGAGGTAAGGAGAAAAGGAGAAGATCTCATTGAACTGAAAAGTGGACATCTCTTCTACTATCGTGGGACAGATACTGGCAGAACTAGTGGTGTTGGATTTATAATAAACAAGAAACTGAAGGATAAAGTTGTAGAAGTTGAAAGTTCCTCTGACAGAGTGCACGACTCGTTATCCAACTCTCGAGAAGATACCAGGCTCAGATTATTCAAACTTATGCACCCACCACAAGTCATCCTGAAGAAGAAATTGAAGAATTTTATGAGGAAATTCGTCATCTAAATAATAAAGATAAGCAGCACTTGAAGATAATTATGGGAGATTTCAATGCAAAAATAGGGCAACGGCAACAGAACGAAACTTCAGTAGGTAAATTCGGTCACGACAACAGAAACCAGCGTGGAAATACTCTCGTAGAGTTTGCAGAGGCAGAAAGGTTTTACATCTTGAACTCCTTTTTCAAGAAAAAGCCACTCAGGAAATGGACATGGAGACATCCAAATGGGACGACAAGTGAAATTCATTGTATTATGTGTAACAAAAAATTCGTCATAGAAGACTGCAGTGTGCTAAACAAGTTCAACACAGGTAGTGACCATAGATTGGTGAGATGTAAGATGCACCTCAACACTAAACTCGAACGTAGCAAGCTCATAAGACAAACAAAATGTATTGACATAACCAACCTTAAAAAACACCATAATACCTTCAAGTTGGAACTGAAGAACAGATTCTCTGCTTTAGAAGGCCTAACATCGGAAGAAGTGGATATTTCTGAAGTTAACAGAAAAGTAACCAAAGCTCTTATGGAAACAGCAACAAAATTAGCTGGGTCTAAGAACCAGTTGCATGTGAACAAATTATCAGGAAAAACCAAAATGTTGATGCAAAAAAGAAGAGAGATGAGGACAACTAAAGAAGATGTGACTTCCAAAGTGGAATATATAGAGCTATGCAAGACAGTACGAAAAAGTATCACTGAAGACGTAGGGAAATTCAACTGTGAACTAGTGAGGAAAGCAATTGAAAACAACCAAAGCCTAAAGATAGCAAAGGGACATCTCAGTAAGGGAAGAAAACAGATTATGGCACTGAGAAAAGAAGATGGTTCTGTAAAAAGAAATAGAGGCAAAATTTTGACAAGAGTGAAAGATTTCTACTCCAAATTATATGAAAGGGATGATACATGTACTCCAGACATCATGAAAGGTACCAGTACCAGAGTTCTTCCAGTCCTCCCAGAAAAAGTTGCACATGCAATCAAGAGCATGAAGCGGGGAAAAGCTCCAGGAGAAGATGGAATTACTGTAGACATCATACAAGAAGCAAGTAGAGAAATCGAAACAGTACTCGCCCAAATTTTCACTCGATGCCTTAATAAAGGGAAGATTCCAGAGGATTGGAACAACGCTACAATGATCCTGCTACATAGAAAAAGGTGACATTGAGGATCTCAGGAACTACAGACCTATCAGCCTCCTATCAGTGGTTTATAAAATCTTCACTAAAGTTCTTTCACACCGCTTGAAAGTGACACTGGACATGGCTCAACCGAGAGAACAAGCTGGATTCAGGATTGGCTACAGCACAATAGATCATATCCACGTACTGAGAGAACTAATTGAAGGAGCGAGGGAATATGAACTTCCATTGTGCATGGCTTTTATCGATTATAAAAAAGCCTTTGATTCGGTGAAACCATCAGCAGTTACAATGGCTCTGAAATCCTGCGGTGTTGAACATGCGTACATTAATATTATTAATAACATCTATGAAAATGCAATTGAAAAGATTCTGTTGTTTGAAAATACAACACACATTAAAATTGAAAAAGGAGTGAGACAAGGTGACACTCCTTTTTCAATTTTAATGACCGAAGCTCTTTAATGCCACATTCAATCACTGAACTGGGAAAACAAAGGGATAAAGATTAATGGAGATTATCTAACAAACCTTCATTTTGCTGATGAGATAGTCATTTTTCAACTACCCCATCAGAGCTGCAGAGTATGATCCAAAAACTTGCTGACAAGAGTAAAGAAGTGGGATTAAAAATGAACTTTCAGAAGACAAAAGTGATGTTCAATGCTTTTACAAGAAATGAAGATTTATCGATTGATGGAGAAAAGCTGGAGATAACAGACACGTTCGTTTATCTTGGACAGCAGATATCAAGTGAGAGTCACATTGATGAAGAAATTAATCGGCGTACAAAACTTGCCTGGAGAGCTTTTGGAAGAAACAGCATAATTTTCAAGAGCAATATGCCATTATGTCTTAAAAGAAAAGTGTTTGATCAATGCATCCTTCCAGTGCTTACGTATGGTGCAGAGACGTGGAACTTAACTAAAAGAGACATACAAAGGCTGCAGACAACTCAAAGCTGCATGGAGAAGTGCATGCTTGGTGTAACCAGGAGAGATAAGAAGAGGAACTCGTGGATCAAAAAATGACAAGAGTGGAAGACATCATGATCAGAGTTAAATCCCTGAAATGGCAATGGGCTGGACATACTGCCAGAAGGACAGACCATCGATGGACAGTCGAAATTTTAGATTGGATTCCAAGGGACAGGAAAAGACCCAGAAGAAGACCACATGGAAGATGGGTGGATGAAATTCGAAAGTATGCGGGAGTGACATGGCGGAGACTGGCACAAGACAGACCGTTGTGGAGGAAACTTGGGGATACCTTCGTCCAGCAGTGGATTGATAATGGTTGACAATGATGATGATGATGATGATGATGATGATATGATATATACTAACGTTATATCAAAAAACCCATTCATATTGGCTTCTCCCCCTTTTTGAACCCGAAAAACCGTCCCTCTAGAGTGAACTTCTGGATCCGCCCCTGATTCGGGGAGTAATGAAACTCACAAAAACCACATCAGGACGCCGGAGCAGCAATCAGTACTCACCGTCGCACGCCAACCTGAAAAAGAAAGGAGTGGTGGTTTGTTTAACACTTTCCTAAATGTTCATACACTTACTCTCCATCCGATCCTGTCCTCCATCTGATCTAAGGCCTCTACTAGCCCAGGAAACAGTGCTGCCTGCCGTCCCACATGTCCTTGTCGGAGGGGGGCAACGATCGCAGCTTAGTTCTGGCATACCTACGGAATTCTCAGGGATCGTAGTCAACCGCACCCCTAACCAGTTCATTAGGGTGAGCTTCCGATATTTTGAAGCATTTCTTAGCGAGTCTGGTGGAAAACTCACGTACCTTCTCAACTCCAAGTCTGTTCCTCTGGTTCCGAAGAGGGGTCCAGATGGAAGACCTAGTGATCATACGAAGTGCTCGGCTCTGCACCCTCTCGTTTCTCTCTCGCTGGCTCCCACTAACACCTATCCAAATGAGGGAGGCGTTGGTGAGCACTGGCCTGACGGCCGTCTTATGCAGCAGTACTTTCTGCCGTGTTGTAAGGAAGCATGTCCGGTGAGTAATGGAGTTAGGTGCCCAAAACGTTATCTAGCTTTATTCGTGTGGTAATAGGTTTTCGCTACGCACGAAAGTCGATAATCCATTTGGAGTCCCAGATACTTAGTGGAAGTAATCCAGGGGATTGCCTCTCGAAACATGTGAAGCTTCGAAACTCCTTGTAGAGATCCATGGAATAACAGCGCACTACTCTTAGACGGATTGATCTTGATCCGCCAGTCAGTGTAGTATGTTTCCAGCTGAAAGAGAAAGTACTGGAGGAGCTTCAAAGCTTTGCTTTTGTTCAGGGACCTGATGACAACAGCTTTATCATCAGCTTACACCATGACCTGCCCGTATTTGGGTTTGGGTAGGTCGTGCAGAGAACAGCGTTTGTCCAAGAACAGAGCCCTGAGGAATACCAGCCCGTATCTTCATTTCGGAAGAAAGCTCACTGTTAATCTTAACGATGAAACTGTGCCTGTTGAGGTACGAGCCAATTAGCTCAACAAGTGGGCGGGTACACCGGAGCTCCTGTAACTTGTGAAGGAGACCCTCATGCCACAGGCAGTCGAAGGCCTTGCTGGTGTTCAGGAAGACAGCAGTGGAATACTCGCTCTTATCACGTCCTTCAGAAACGAATTCGGTAAGTCTGATCAACTATTATGTCGGGGCATGCTTTGCCCGGAAACCTCGCTGCTCGTTAGGGATCACCACACCCTTAGCATCACAGAACTCCATAAGTCTAGAGAGGATGACGCTCTGCAGAAGCTTGCCCAGGATGGGCAACAGAAATATTGGACGGTAGTTCTCCGGTAAGGTATGACTGGTTCCAGGTTTGGGCAACACCACTACTACTTCATTCTTCCAGTCCCTGGGGAAGCACTTCAGTCGGAGTGAACCGTTGAAAACCTCCACCAGTCAGACCAGTTACCAGAATTCAGCTCTCATGGAGCAGTTGAACAACTGTTGCCGAAACTCCATCTCTTCCGGAAGCTTTCTTCACCTTTAGTTTTTTGAAGTGTCGAATTATCTGGAGGTAACTGACAGGCAAGATGACCGCGTCTGATTCATCAAGATCGTAGGTAGCTAAAGCCTCAATGACCCTATCAGTGTGAACAGGATTTTGGATGTCATGAGGAGAGAACTGTTCCTACAGGGCACCAGCAAGAACACCAACCTTCTCGTCATCACAGCACACGCCCTGTGGACCGAGAATGGCCGGTATGGCAGTCTTACTACACCGGAGTTTTCGAAGGATTCCTAGGGTCCGGACATCCCTTGAGAGGAATTGAGTACAAATTTAAAGCGATATATATGCATATATACTATTTAAAAAAGTTTTTTCTCAGTAATGTTTTTTCATTTTTTGACTTTTAAAGATTTTGGGCTTATTCCCACTTGGAGTATTTTTTTCCCTGGAGGCTTTCACCGATGAACCAAATCCATGGACCCCCCTTCCTACCCTCCTCTCTTAAGAAATTTCTGGCTACGCCATTGGGTGGGTGGACAGATAAAATTATATTACATTCAGCATGTATTTTTTGCTCCAGAGCTAATAAATTTTTACTTTCATCTTAGATTAAAAAAATCAAACTAGTGTATGTTTGTGGGATTATGTAGTTAGCGAAAAAGAATAAAAAGGGCAAGTGAACTTTTTCCAGAATTTCAGGGAAATTTCGCCAAATTTTTTATTTTGACAGTCTATTGACGTCTGTGAGAATAGAAGGACAGAAGTAACATCTACGTTTACTGATCCCAGGAAAAGAAGGAAACCAGAATTAAACCTGTCTAAATCAGACTGGAGACTTGACCCCACCGAAAGGGAAATGCCAGGGTCATAACCGATTGGATAATAATTTTGAACCATTTCCTGTAGCCAATTTATATTTTAGTTGTTTTTTTCGTGGGGAAGGGGGGGGGGTAACTATTTTCGTGAGTTTCTTAGGTCATAGAGTTATTAAGAGCCAATGGTTCCAAAGAGGGCACAAAACCAGAGCTGTGGAGTAAGCAAACCATCGCTTGCTCTGGATTCCAATCCCAGGAAAAACTAGCGATTAACCAAAAGCCTAAGTGGTCGATTAACAGTCATAATGCAGACTTTTTCTATCTTCGAATAAATCTGAAAAATACATACTTCGATTAAGCAGCGCTCTTTATTAATAGGACATGGAAAGAGGTAATTTGAACCACCGCTGGAAAGCACAACGTATTTGTGTGTCGGATCCACGGTATTTTTGTTTTATTTTTATCGAGCGTTTTTTTTTTTTTTTTGACTGGAGCTTTAACGACCACCGTGAGCAACTCAATGGGCTATAAGCAGTCGCCCGTCCCTAAATTTGGGTCACTGGTTCCAGAGAAGGGAGAGAGCCAGTGCCGTAAGACAAACACAACATCCATACCTCACCAGGATTCGAACCCGGACCCCTTTCGGACGAATGATCAGAGGCCATCGCTTAGACCACTGAGCCACCGGGGCGGCCTTATCGAGCGTTTAACGACCACCGTAAGCAACTCAATATGTTATATAAGCAGTTGCCCGTCCCTAATTTAGGGCCACTGACGCTAGGGAAGGGAGAAAGCCAGGGCCATAAAGCAAGCACACCACCCATGCCTCACCCTGGATTCGAACCGAAGACCCATCACGGACGAACGGTCAGAAGTCTGCGCTTAGATCACCGCGCCACCAGGGCTGCCCATGACTATATGCAACGTCCTTAGCATGGAATTCTCGAACAACGAGAAGTCCGCCAACGCAACAATGAAACAGTTACGTGATATGATAAACCAATAAAATTGCAGACGCTATGGAACTTCAAATAAAAGGACTGCGGTAATTCGAAAGAGAAATTGGGCAGCGGGGGGCCTAGTGGATAACGTTCGTGACTGCCACAGAAAGGACCTCAGGTTCGATCCCAGGCAGGTACGAACGCTCGATCCACTAAATATCCGCCGTGAGTCTGATGGGCACGTTAAGCCGACGGACCCCGGGTACTGGCCCCGGTAATAAATAAGGGCGTCTTCCTCCCCCTTTCTACTTCGCTTCCGTGTCACTTTCCTATCGGGCACTCTAGCCCAAATCTCCTAGCTTCCTATTTCTAAGGGTTGTTTAAGACCTGGAGTCAGACACGCCCTTCCTAAAATCCTCTACATATGATCATCATTTGAAAAAGAAAGAAGTGGACGAGTGAAACTGCGATTAAAGAGAAATAAACTGCGGATTTTTGGTAAGTATGGATACTTTTTTTAACGTGTGTGAAAGTGCATGTATTATTCTTCTAGGTGGAGAAGCGACGTACGTAGTCTGGAGTCTGGCGAAGGAAATCAGGATCACAGAAACGAGGAAGCCGAGGTTAATATCTTTCCAGAGGAACGTGGTCACGCGAGCTTGATTGCTGCAGCTCCAGGAACAGGTGACGGTTGGTGGGTAAACAATGAAGGGTGAGTGAGGTAAATAACTTTCTGTACCGAGGGATAAGGTAACTTATTCTGTCGCGAATGAAAATGGCGGCCATATGGAAACAAAGTATCAAGATGGGCGCTACTTTGTTTCACATGTACATAACATGACATCTGTTTATCGTTTTATTTGTACCAACGCTGTGAATAATCACATAGGATTTGTAAATAAGCAAAGTGTGAAATTCATTATGCAGTTTTGAAACTTGTACATACGTTTAAGATATACCCTAGTTAGCCATAAGTCAAATGTACATTGTCAAGTTTCAATTTTCACATTTCTGGAGAATCCTGTCGTTTCGTTTAATTTTTGTAGTATTTCCTACTTTGTTTGGGTTCTTCAATACAATTTCTACGTTATTTCCTGCAGTTATTTATTCATTTGATAAACTGTGGTGTTCATTTTGCAGATTATGAGCATGTTTTCATATTTTTGTTACTGTACACTAATCGGAATAGTTTTAGGTAACCGAATTTCTTATTAGAGATTGATTTAGTTTTGCGTTTAAAAAAACTTCGGTGATTTTTCATAGAGTGTTCAGTTTTAAACTGGGACGTCGCTGGACTTCGAAATCAGAGTGGGCGACGTTTGGACAAGTATTAATTTTGCTGGGGCAAGTTTGATGGCAACCACAGGGCAGGAGCTCAGGGGTTAATCTTACATAGAGACTCAGGCATGGGCGTCGGAACGATTTTTTAACAGCGGGGGCAAGATGTCAGGATACGAAATTTTTTATTAAAACATAAAATTTATCGTACTATTGCAAAACAGGAAATGCTGACGTCATTAAGAAAAGCTGCAGACAAAACGGTTTTATAGATAAAACGTTCACGTATTAAAAAAACTATTGTTTCAACCCGATATAGAGTTTACCAATGTAGTTGTCTAAAAAACTATATATAAATATAAATAAACTAAAACACATAAACTATATTGATTTTGATTCATCTGTATTGGTACAAATTTCCCAAAGAACAGGAGCTACAGACGTTATAATCATACAATGAATAGGCATATCTCATTCCTCATCCTAGTTTCATTGTCTTTCTTTCTTTTTTTTTTTCTTAGAGGAAGGCTGAATTTTTTATACCTAATGTAATACAAAATGTAACTGGCCTTCGAACGGGATCCATTCCTCTGGGTTATTTAATGGGACTAGCATTTCTTGAAACCTTTTTCCTTTCCTGGCCAGAGCGAAGATAGTTTAACCATACGTCTCAGGAGTGGAAAAGGCTTCAGGCCATTCGTCCGAGATGGGTCATGGTTCGAATCCCGGTGAGGCATGGATGTTGTATTTATGTTATGGTACTGGCTCTCTCCCTTTCCTGGAACCAGTGGCCCTAAATTAAGAACGGGGGACTGCCTACATCTCCCGCACCAAAAGACTGGAATAAAAAATCAGATTTCTTGATAGTTTATGGTAAAAAAAGAAAACAAAAAAAAAACTAATTTTATCAATAGGAACTTTGCCGCCCCGGTGGCGCAGTGGTCTAAGGCGCTGGCCTCTGATCATTCGTCTGTAAGGGGTCCGGGTTCGAATCCCGGTCAGGCATGGATGTTGTGTTTGTCTTACGGCACTGGCTCTCTCCCTTCCCTGGAACCAGTGACCCTAAATTAGGGACGGGCGACTGCTTATAGCCCATTGAGTTGCTCACGGTGGTCGTTAAACCTCCAATCAATAGGAACTTTAAATGGGAAAATAAAAAAGCCAGATGTTTATGAAATTTACAATCACAAACATTATTTGCAAAGGAAGAGAAGTGCGGGAAGAAAATATAACGTTTTGCCCTCGCACTCATTCGCGTGTGGGGGTATCTGCCCCCGCGGTTCCGACGCCGCTGGACTCATGGCAACAATTTGACCCCGAAGATCTGCGCGCCAGTGGCCGGATATGGAACTAAAATGTCGAACCGTAACCGCCTGCATTTTTTTTTCAAGAGTTTATAACTCAGATAAGATCAGATTATATGAAGAGGATTTTAAAAAGGGAGTGTCTGACCCCAGGTCTTAAACAGAACTTAGAAATAGGAAGCTAGGAGATTTGGGCTAGAGTGCTCGATAGGAAAATGACACGGAAGTGAGGTAGAAAAGGAGAGGCAGGAGCCCTTATTTATTACCGGGGGAGGGGGCAATACCCGGGGTCCGACGGCTTAACGTGCCCATCCGACGCACGGCGGATATTTAGTGGTTCGAGCGTTCGTACCTGCTGGGATCGAACCCGAGGTCTTCTCCGTGGCGGTCACGAACGTTGACCATTAGGCCACCCGCGGCCCCTTATAACTCTCTCCACGGTGTTACTTATATAGCCACTAGTACCATATCACGTGGCAGACGCTATCATAGTTTCATGTCCGACCACTGGGGCACTGTCCTAAACACGAGAAGTTGACATCTGTCTCTCCTCCTCTGTGGATGGCAACTATCTTTACCAAACACTAAACGAAATAATTTTTAATACTTTTTACTACCGACTACAAAGGAATTCGGCCCCACCTCACCCTTCCGCTGGATACACACTTGATACACGCTGGATTGCACCTTGTTGGTTTGCCAGTTACGCCACTGGCAAACCAACAAGGTGCAATTACTGGTGGGTTACTGGTGTAAGATGAAAACTGCTGGTAAAACGCTTTCAACTTTCTTTCTTGCTCTGAGTGCATTGTCTTAATTGCTTTTTTAAATTTTGCATTTTTGCTTATGAAAAATTACTTGAACAATTTCTTTACGGAAAATATTCTTCTGGTTTACCTAAATCAAATTTTAACGTTATGACACGCAGACACAACACCTTCCCCCTCCTTTACTCTCTTTCTTCAAGACAGTGACCGGCCACCCCGGTAGCGTAGTGGTCTAAACGCTGGCTTCTCATCATTCGTCCGAGTTGGGTCCGGGTTCGGATCCCAGTGAGGCATGGATGTTGTATTTCAGGGTGGGCTCCAACTCACCCTCGCATTCCCTTGGCAACGTACCTCGTTTTAAATAACTTATTTACATACATTATGTCTGAATAATGTGACTTTCTACTTCATCTAACGTTGCTGAAAGCCTAAAATAAGATAACTCCACTGTAAAAAATAAGTGGTGTAAATTCACAGAAAATTTCTGAAAATAACGTGCAGCAAAGTTGCCGGTAGGTATCCGTCTTTTAAAAAAAAATCCGTTTTTAAAAGTGCACGTTTATTTTAATTTCCGTATTTTCACAGGTTTTCTGTAGACAGAAATTCCGTTTATTTCAGAAAAGTCCATTTCAGGTTTTTTCCGTATTTAAACTGAAATCCCGCAAAATCGACGACCCTGTACTTTTCAGTCCTTACCGTTTTTCTAACTGGGATTTGACTTACCCCAGATAATCTTCCGCTGAGGTTAGGATCGAACCCTCAACGTATTAGCTGGCTGAACAGGTAACTCGCGTCTTTAACCACTGAGCCACAATAGCTCTACGGACCGAATCACGTACATCGTTAAACGAATTCTGCGACGATGAAATTTTGTTTTTTTGTCATTTAATGCGAGTGATTTAGTGATTTTATTTTCTGTTCGAGGTTAATTTTTTTTTTTTGGATAGGTTTGTAATATATATATATATATATATATATAGAATAAAGCTAGCAATAATTTTGCAATTATCTGTAAGAAGTTCTATTTTGAATTGTTAACTATGGAACTCAATAATAGAGTAACATACGAGCCCGTAAGTTATTCTACCAAGCAGTTAGAAAATCGGTTTAAGGCATTCTTCAAGAAACTTAAAATTCCACAAACTAGAAGATATGGGCCTGAATTTCCATTTCTTTTTGCAACGGTTAAGTTTCATAAGGATCCTGTGAAGTTCAGGTTCATAGCTAGTGGAGTAAGGAGTCATAAAAAGAAAATAGATCTTGCTTTTGAAGATGTCTTAAAGAAGGTTTTGAAACACATTAGAAACTGTTCTAACTTGATGTACAGAGATTTTTGGATAATTAATAATAATGCAGAAGTAATTTCTACTATACTCAAAGTTTGTCCCCTAGATATTAATAGTTATGATTTTGAAAACCTGTATACTAATCTGCCTCTATCAGATATAATCACTACCTTTAAAGAGCTGTATGCAGAATTTAAACTTAACCAATTTGTTGATGTAGGAACTTGGAACTCTTATCTCAATTGCTGCATAAAAAATAACCATATCTTATATAATAATACTCTCTATAAGCAAGTGAACGGTATTCCAATGGGAACATCAACGTCCACATATATCGCTAATCTATTCCTGTTCTTTAAGGAATATAAATTCATTAAAAATCACCCCACCTGCTCAGATAACTACCTTTACACTTTTAGATATATTGATGATCTGCTGTGTATCAATAATTCAGAAGTTATAGAGAGTGATTTTGATAATATCTATCCTAGCTCTCTTAACTTATGTAAAACCAACCACAGTAATCAGGAACTTGAGTTCCTAGACTTAAGCATTAAGCTCAACAGAGGTAACCCATCTATTAGCCTCTTTGATAAAAGAGTTAATTTTCCTTTCAAAGTAATTAAATATCTACACTGGAATAATAACATTTCAACCAAAGTAATTGAGAATGTACTAATTTCTCAGGTACTAAGAATTTCAAGAATTTGCAGCAACAATTTGGATTTCAATTACCACATTAATATACTATTAGAAAGTTTTCTAGAGAACGAAATTCCTTCTTCTTTCATCAAAAGAACTTTAAGAAAAATTATTCTGAATAATAGAGTAAGGTTGGCAGATCTGCTTTAATTTTCTACACAGTTAATAATATGATTCTGACCAATCAAAGCCGTAAGGAAGTTGGCTAGAGGATGCCTATTAACTACCTAAAGGAACCTTAGTGCTATGGATATGACGGTCCTATTAAAACAAAAAATTAAATAATATAAACAAAATCACAAAAAAAGCTTAAAAATCTGTTTATAAAAGAAAATAAAAACAAATAAAAAAGAAAACTAGTTATTCATCACTAGGATAGCTATACTAAAAATAGTAAAACCAACATTAAAATTAATAAGATTCTGATTAATCTATAGAAGCTCACTAAGGTGATTTAATACATGCAAAGATTATTAAATAAACTGCTCGTGTATTTTATAATATTTCTCATGTATTCTGGAGAGTTAATTCTGCTCATTCTGATCATACAGATCCACAGTCTTAAGTTTATATATTTTTTTCTCTGGTTAAAATCTCCGCGCGTTGGTTTCTTGCTGTATGAGGAGGCCATCAGCCCCACCCTCACTGCCCCCCAGCATCTAGGGAGTGGCGGAAGGGGTCAGCCATGTTCTCCTCTTGTGAGGAGAAAAGTTTTTGTCACACAAGAGGTAAGCTCTCTTCCTTGTTTTTGGGTTCTAGGTTTTATAAGTTCAATGTTTGTACTTTATGTACCTTTTCTCTGTCGTTTTTTAGCTTTTCAGCTTTTAAGCATTGGTTTGTCTGTTAACATTTATGCGGGTTTTAACTCTTACTTTTCTTTGTAACTTTGAGCGTCTTTTGGGATACCTAGGAACAGAAGAGGGCTAAGCTCGTTCCTTTTCTATGCGCTGTCTATGCGCTGTTTTTTCAAAGTAGTTAAGTTCTTAATAACTAATTAATTATGCACTTAAAGCACTGCTGAAATACTTTGTACATATTGCAACTAACTGTTTAAGGTATATAACTTTCACAAAGTTTTCTTTAGTTAATTATTATCTTTAACTTATTCTCGTTTTCGTGCTGTCATAAGTTGTAGAGTAGGGGGTTTTAGACTCAAGTTTTCTTTCAAAAATCTGTTCGTTATAAATTAACATTTCCTTTTTTAATTGCAATGTAAAATTTGGATTTCTTTTGCATTGTTTTTCAGGTTTAAATTCTCTCTCAGACGAACTCAGAATTTCGTTATAGCTGAAAATCATTTCTATTTATTATGTCACTCTAACAGCTTGAGTTCTCTTTAGTCTTCTTCTCTCTGTTTAACAGTAACAGATGAAGAGCATGGGTCGGGCCATGAAGGTTAATGGATGCAAGCGAAATTGTTAACTAGTGCTAGGTCATGCTACTCTACGGAGGACATGACTTATATATATATTTTAAACTATTTTAGGTGGGAATGTTACTTGCATCTATGGCCTTGCAGAAACCCATTTCCAACTAGGTCTTTGTGGAAGTGAGAAAATGCAGAGTTTTTGCTGGTCCTTGATAAAGCCAAGGCTCAGTATTCTCGACACCTTCTACATTCAGTTGTTTTATTTTATTTTTTTATCTTTTCTCCTTTTACTCACACAGGTAGATACATAACCTTTTCTATGTTGTACTAGGTGTGAGTCAAAATTATATATGTATTTTTTTGCTTAGGTATCTTCTTTATAGAATGTGAATTCTGAATTTTCAAAACTGCTGCGTTGCGCGTTTTGATTTTCAGGTTATTTTGCACCCTTCGTTTTAAATTCTAAAATTTTTTCCTTAGTCTTCAGTTTTGCTCTTAAGTATATATATATATATATATATATTTTCTGTAGAAGGACTTTTCAGAAATTATGCATTTTTCATCGTGATTTTTCGAAGAAACAAAATGCTTTGCAACTTGATTTTTTTAAACTGACAATGACTTTCAGTTATCTTTAAAAAAGGTGAATTGTACTTTCTTTATAGTATTATCTCAAAAAAAAAAAAAAAAAACTAAGTGTAAAATTTACTCTTGATGCTTTGTCTTAAAAAAAGTTGTCCAAAGACAAATACACAAACATCGTATAACCATCTGTACAGTAAGTACCCGGTTTCTTACAGTAACACAATATATAATAAGAAGCTGGTACACCAAATAAGGGAAAGGAGAAGAAATATCCTGTGCCACAATAAACACATTTCATGCGATATGCTATCCACAAAATCCGATCTCGCTACGGAACTTCAAAATTTGACAGACGATTGAAATTTAAAAGTTAATCAAACCTCAAGTATTCTCACCAATCGCTCCTATTACCGGTAATTTCTCGTCATACGGATACGAAAAAAGTGAGAACGGAGATTTTCCGTTATTTTGCGGAAAGGTTTCTGAAAATTCAGAATTTTCCGTTAACACATCTCTAAAACGGTAATTCACCGTCAATGCAAGAAAAAAAACTGAGGAAAGGTTTCTGAAAATTCAGAAATTTCCCGTGGTACGAAAATTCCGTGAAATTCAGGTTTCTTTACGTCATTTCACGGAAAAGGTTGTAGCAGAAATATGCTTCGTTAATTCACGAAAGAAATGACGGAAGGTTGCCCGTGAATTTCAGAATTTTTTTACCGTGTTCGATATTGCCTACTGTCCAAGAATTTAGCGTGGAAGCAGACGATGCGTGGTTGAAAGATTAATATAACAGGGAAGAAAAGGATCAGTAAAACAAATAGAGCATTGTAAATCATGATAATAACAGAGTGATTGGAGGTCGAATGCGATGGGACTACATATGTTTCATAATGATGCTTGTTTTCACCGTCAATAGAGGAAATCTAACGAAAAATAAGAACTGTATAAGAAAAGATACGGGAAAGTAAATCTAGAATATGGTTTAGTATTTGAAAGTTGCTTAGCATATGGGAAATGCAAAACAAGAAAAAAGAAGTGTTAGGAAAAATCAGAAAACTGGAGTAAAAAAGAAAGAAAGTGGGACAAACTTTATTCCTAACTTTCCAAAATTATGACACAGATTTAGAGAAGATGCCGAAAGATTTATGAAGCAGATTATGAGGAAAGAAAGATGTTGAAAAAGATGAAGAGACAGAAATTCAGCGATTTGGAAATGTACACTGATAAAAAAATACTGGTGAAAAAAAATCAGTAGAGAATTTAGGTACGGCGTTTCCGGCGCTTCCTACCAAAATTTAGTTGCGAAAATTCACAATGTAAGAAATTCCGAAAGAAGCAATTATGTTCCAAATTGCACCATTCTTTCGCTTATTCAAACGAAAGAATCGTCTGCGGGGGAAATTTTATATCGGGCAAATATACTGAGTGAAAGTTTGCTATAGGAGCAAGTTACAACAGGCGCATGTTAGACAGACGTGTCTGAAAGAAAAGCTAGAAAGGAGTAAGAAAAGTTGGACAGCAATGAGTCAGAGAAGGAAACTTAGCATGCATATGTCATACATGTCCTGGGTGAAAGGATGGGTGAGAATAGGGTTGGCTGTACAGTAGGAGGAGGCCAATATAACAGGGCATGTGACACAAACATGTCAATTACTTTTAGTGCAAAGATAAAAGTTTTGTAACAACAATTTAACGTAAAAAACCTGGTATATCTCAAACGACTGCTAATGTGAATGAGAAACAAGAAAAGGAAACATAATAGAAAAAAAAATTGATGAAGGAAGAACAAGTTATTAGTTACGGAAGAAGGAAACCACGGGCACACAAAGATTAACAATGCCAAGGAATTCTGATTAAAAAATTACTTTCTTTTTGAAGAATTAGTGGCAAAAAAATGTGGAGTCACACTTTGTTATTTCAAGTTACTGTATACACTGGGGTATCACTGAATCATGACCACACCTATCAAAAGTGGATACGGGCCATTGATCACATGATTTCCTAGAAGGCGTGATTAGTCGACCGACGTGGCATACAAAGGTGTGAGTGGAGCAGTAGGTAGTAAAATTCGGAGCGTGATAGGTAAACGGAAGGATTTATATGACTTTGAGAAAGAGGACAGATTGTGAAAGCTCGGAGAGCGGGTGTCTCGATTTCCCAAAAGACTGAACTGGTGGATTGTTTGCGAGCCACCGTAGTTAAAGTGTATCAGGACTGGCACGAAACTGGTCAAACAACGACCCAGTGGCAAAACTGCACAGGACAGGTAAGGGTTTATGTGAGAGGTGAGCGCCGTGTTCGACGACTCATAAACGGAAGGATTTGTTGGACTTTGAGAAAGGACAGATTGTAGAAGCTCGGAGAGCGCGTGTCTCGATTTCCCAAAAGGCTGAACTAGTGGATTGTTCGCGAGCCACCGTAGTTAAAGTGTATCAGGACTGGCACGAAACTGGTCTAACAACGACCCAGAGGGAAAAGTGCAGAGGACAGGTAAGGGTTTATGTGAGAGGTGAGCGCCGTGTTCGACGACTCATAAACGGAAGGATTTGTTGGACTTTGAGAAAGGACAGATTGTAGAAGCTCGGAGAGCGGGTGTCTCGATTTCCCAAAAGACTGAACTGGTGGATTGTTTGCGAGCCACCGTAGTTAAAGTGTATCAGGACTGGCACGAAACTGGTCAAACAACGACCCAGTGGCAAAACTGCACAGGACAGGTAAGGGTTTATGTGAGAGGTGAGCGCCGTGTTCTACGACTCATAAACGGAAGGATTTGTTGGACTTTGAGAAAGGACAGATTGTAGAAGCTCGGAGAGCGCGTGTCTCGATTTCCCAAAAGGCTGAACTAGTGGATTGTTCGCGAGCCACCGTAGTTAAAGTGTATCAGGACTGCATGGCATGAAACTGGTCAAACAACGACCCAGAGGGAAAAGTGCAGAGGACAGGTAAAGGTTTATGTGAGAGGTGAGCGCCGTGTTCGACGACTCATAAACGGAAGGATTTGTTGGACTTTGAGAAAGGACAGATTGTAGAAGCTCGGAGAGCGCGTGTCTCGATTTCCCAAAAGACTGAACTGGTGGATTGTTCGCGAGCCACCGTAGTTAAAGTGTATCAGGACTGGCACGAAACTGGTCAAACAACGACCCAGAGGGAAAACTGCACAGGACAGGTAAGGGTTTATGTGAGAGGTGAGCGCCGTGTTCGACGACTCATAAACGGAAGGATTTGTTGGACTTTGAGAAAGGACAGATTGTAGAAGCTCGGGGAGCGCGTGTCTCGATTTCCCAAAAGGCTGAACTGCTGATTGTTCGCGAGCCACCGTAGTTAAAGTGTATCAGGACTGGCATGAAACTGGTCAAACAACGACCCAGAGGCAAAACTGCACAGGGCAGGTAAGGGTTTATGTGAGAGGTGAGCGCCGTGTTCGACGACTCATAAACGGAAGGATTTGTTGGACTTTGAGAAAGGACAGATTGTAGAAGCTCCGGGAGCGCGTGTCTCGATTTCCCAAAAGGCTGAACTGCTGATTGTTCGCGAGCCACCGTAGTTAAAGTGTATCAGGACTGGCATGAAACTGGTCAAACAACGACCCAGAGGCAAAACTGCACAGGGCAGGTAAGGGTTTATGTGAGAGGTGAGCGCCGTGTTCGACGACTCATAAACGGAAGGATTTGTTGGACTTTGAGAAAGGACAGATTGTAGAAGCTCGGGGAGCGCGTGTCTCGATTTCCCAAAAGGCTGAACTGCTGGATTGTTCGCGAGCCACCGTAGTTAAAGTGTATCAGGACTGGCATGAAACTGGTCAAACAACGACCCTGAGGCAAAACTGCACAGGACAGATAAAGGTTCATGTGAGAGGTGAGCGCCGTGTTCGACGACTCATTCAGGACAACAGATGCAGCACATTTCAACAGTTGACTAACCAATACAACAGAGGTCAATCGGGAACAGCACCTGTCATGACTATGCGTTGCACGCTTGCAGGTATGGCTTGTAACAGCAGACAATCGCGACGACATCCTCTCCTAACCCCGATTCATCGGCGCAAACGACTCGGCTGGTGCAACGATTATGCAAGTTGGATGTCGAGTGACTGGGAAAAAGTGTGCCGGTCTGACAAGACTCCTTTTTTACTCCACTTCGAGCAGTGATGTAGTGCTAAATAGAAACGTGCCCCAGCGCTGAACGGATTAGGAAACCTCAACCTGGCCAAGATACTTTCAGATTTTTCAAAAACCCTGTAAAATGTGAATTTTTATTCTAATTATTTTGAAAGTTTTATTAAATTTTCATTATTAATTACTTTTATCAATTTATATTAAAATTGAGTAATAATTTTGGCAGTTTTAAATAAAAGAAAGACTTACGTGTGAGCCATATACTAAGAATACTACATTTTTATTTAAATACCGCTCTGGCGTTCTAGATACTTCATTATGAATAATACATATTCCAAATATTTTTTGTGAATAATACATATTCAAACATTTTTTGTGGATGGTACAGATTAATCATATTGAACAAATGCAACTAACATAGTTACATCAACTCAATGTGACTAATGCATAGTTTTTCCCAGGGTTATAAGGTGGATGCAGGATATGTCTTTTGGGTTGTCATAAGAAAGCAAAGAGTAAACTCAGAGGATATACACTGAAGAGCAATTGAATTAGAGACAGCTGGCGTTATGCAAATGTGGTGCTGTGGGCGGCCCTGTAAACGGAAACGAAATGACGTATGCAGCGATCCGTCAATATAAGGAGTGATGTGACGGGAATCAGTAAGAGTCGGAAGCAGTATGGGTAAGACGAAGGATCTAAGCACATTTTATTATGGGAAAATTGTCGGGTCCCGACGAATGGGTCACTTCATCTCGGATGTCGTGCAGGCACTGGGATATTCACGAGCCACTGTGCCACGGGTGCACCGTGAGTACATCGAAACCCGGTAAAACCATCCCTGCAAAGCCCAACTTCCGTGGACTACGGCGTGTGGATGAGCGGTGTCATCGTCAGCTAGCTCGCCTAGTAACAGCGGATAGACGGGCCACAGTGCAAGAAATCACTCGGCAATTTAACGCTGGTGCACAAAAACGTGTAAGCAGCCACACCATCCAGACCATCTCCTCGCTATGGGGTACAGAAGACATCGTCTCACGAGGGTACCGCTGCTGACCGCACATCACAGGGTGCAAAGATTAGCATGGGCGCGGGAACATCGCCACTGGACCCTAGACATGTGGAAAAATGTTGCCTGGACTGATGAGTCGAGATTCACGTTGGTACATGCGGATGGCAGGATACGAGTACGGCGCAAACCACATGAAGCAATGGATCCTTCTTGCCAGCAGGGTACTCTTCAAGCTGGTGGTGGCGGCATTCTCGTCTGGGGACTGTTTACGTGGACTGAAATGGGACCCCTGGTACGTGTGACATCGTTTCTCACAGGTCAACGTTACCGGGATATCCTGGACGACCATTTGCTCCCGTTTGTGCGTCTTCAACATCCCACTGGGGACCTCATCCTGCACAAGACAATGCACAGTGCCATCGCTCCCGAATTGTATCCGAAAGGTTGGATGAACACTCCACCGACGTAACCTCGCTTCCTTGGCCAGCTAGGCCACCTGACCTCAATCCAATTGAGCACATCTGGGATGCCATTGAGAGATGTTCGAGGCTCTGAATTTCTCCATCAAATCTTCGTGAACTGTGGGAGCTTGTTCAGGGGTCGTAGATCCGTATCGCTTCCCAACGCTTCCGGTGTCTTGTCGAGTCCATGCCAAGACGAGGTGGTGCTACATATTACTAGACAGGTATCTCTAATTCAATTGCTCTTCAGTGTAGTTATTAGAGCAGTTTAGTAGAAATGCCCTTCAGTACCGTTGTGTTCTCTAGGGAGAATGCAATCTTAACCCCACGGAGAATCCACCATCTGTAACTTTATTTTGACTCTCGTCAAGAAGAAAAGAGTTCGCATTGTCTTTGTACTCTCGAATCCTCATAATCAGTAAGACCCCTGCTGCGTGATCAGACTGTATCGTTTCAGCCATACAGTATTTTTCTTTACCACCACAAGCAACTCGTAGAGCTATAAGCAGTCGCACGTCCCTAATTTCGCGCCACTGGTTCTGGTAAAGGACAGATCCCGCGTCATTGGCTAAGCACATCACTCATACCTCTTCCTGGACTCAAACCAGGCCCAGGCTAGAGGAAATAGTCAGAGACCAGCGCCTCAGACAACTCGACCACCGGGGCGAGCATCTCTGTCGTATAAACATTTAGATTAAGAAAGGAGTATGTTAGTATACAGAACACAGATTTCCCTATTTTTGCGTACACGATCATCGACAAAAACATCCTTTGCCCAGATTATCTTACCATCTAACCACAAAAAGTGGCTTAGTGCCGCTAAGTCTAAAAAATAATGCCTTAGCACCGCTAAGTTTAAAAAAATAGTGCCTTAGCCCCGATAAGCCAAAAAAATTAGTGCCTTAGCACCTCTAAGCCTAAAAAATAGTGCCTTAGCACCTCTAAGCCTAAAAAAATAGTGCCTTAGCACCTCTAAGCCTAAAATAATAGTGCCTTAGCGCCGCTAAGCCTAAAAAAATCATGCCTTAGCACCGCTAAGCCTAAAAAATAGTGCCTTAGCGCCCTAAAAAATGTATGCCTTAGCATCGCTAAGCCTAAAAGAATAGTGCCTTAGCGCCGCTAAGCACCTTCTACATCACTGACTCCGAGGATGGTCGTATACGTATTTGGCGCAAACAACATGAGGCACTCGATTCACCTACATGGTCTCCACAGTGCAAGCCGGTTGTATGGTGTGGGGCATGTTTACCTGGCAGGAACGTGGGTCCCTCGTTGGTGCATGTCGAATAATGTATGACTGATGCGAATTGCTTGCTGACTCTGTACACCCTGCAATGTTGCACTTTTTCCCGAATGACGACGGTGTCTTCCAAGATGACAATGCGCAGAGCCACAGGCCCAATGTTGTGCAGGAATGGTTTCAGGAACACAGTTCAGACTTCCAGCATATCGATTGGAGTATCTGGACGCCTGATATGGAGCGGCATCTCAGGCGTCCGGATACACCAATCATCTTCATATTTGCGTTGAAGGTTGCATTACACACTGCTTGATTGGCCATATCTCCCAACTGTTTCCGGCACCTCATTGAATCGATGCCACATCGGATAGCTGCTGTACTGAGGGCAAAAGAAGGACCTACGGAGTTGTAGGTTGGTGGCCACAATTCAGTGATCACTCAGTGTATTTGAGAGAAGAAAGAAAGAAGCAATTTTTTTTGTTTGGAGGTTTAACGACCACCGTGAGCAACTCAATGGGCTATAAGCAGTCGCCCGTCCCTAATTTTGGGTCACTGGTTCCAGGGAAGGGAGAGAGCCAGTGCCGCAAGACAAGCACAACATCCATGCCTCACCGGGATTCGAACCCAGACCCCTTACGGACGAATGATCAGAGGCCAGTGCCTTAGACCACTGCGCCACCGGGGCGGCAAAAGAAGCAATGGAAAGGAGGGAAGAAGAAAGAAAAGAGAAAAGCAATGGGAAAGGAGAGAAAGCCAACTCGATACTGAGAAATAAAAACGATTCCATATGATAATTTAAAGCCAAAGAAAGTTTCATTAAAATGTGTGTGATGAAATATGCAGGTAAGGGGCCGTCGATAAAGTACGTCCGGGATTAGACCCCCCCCCCATGTCACATTTTGTCAGATTGTTGGCACCTTCCCCCTAAAAAGTACGTCCTAATTTCGCATCCCCCTTTTTTTGACGACTGCTTTTAGAAGTCCGTTGAGAAACAGAAAAAAAAACATGTAATTATTTAAAGGAATCTTCCATATATTTACACTTTTTCTTCCGAAAATATTTATTATTTAGCATTAATTTATTCCCAAATGCTACACGAACTTTATCATTCCGAAATAAAGATCTACAAATGAACGCGTGCATTCAAGGTTGCAACACTCTCGATCATACTATCTACAAAACACGATACATTTGGTAATACAAATACCAGAACTTAATGTGATTAAGCTAAATATCATAAGAAATCTGAAGTATTTCATACTTTTTTTTAACTGTCAAAAGAAGAAACAAGAAAGATGACACCGAATTTTCAGGTGTAATGAGCAACCTTTTTGAATCCGTTCTGATGCGAATAAAATTTACCAAAGCTATTCAAAATCAATGGAACTGGTATGGAAAACAGTAGTATCTAAATGAAGAAAGAAGTTTTCCAGTCGGGTTTTTTATCCCGCAGATATTGTTGTAAACGGAAACGTCATCTGACGCCTTCTGGTGGCAGACTTGTGCGTTAAAAAAATTTAACTTATATGCGAAACATTTTGCAGCGGAATCGCTCTCCAACAAAGAATTATTCAAATCTGGCTCTTAGAAGCAGAGATATCGACAAATATAGAATATGCATCTACGGCCCCTGGCGGGAAAACCATGCATTATTTTAAGAAGAAAGTATTTTCAAAAGATTTTTCGATGTGAGCGGTATCGGTACACGAAAGAATTTTTTCCATTGAGTTTTCAAGAGCTCAGATTTTACTGCTATCTACAAACACATCAGACGCAGAAATTAGCACTTACGCCACCTGGTGGCCAAACCTTTCCTTATAAAATATTACAATATATATGCAAAACATTTCGTATCAGGAGCTGTAGCCGGTGCAGAAAGAATTTTTCAAATCATAGTTTTAGAAGCAGAGATATGAGGATGTAGCACGTGACGTTATCGAGAAGTTTCAGTGAAGTGGCAACAGTCCCCGCAAGTTGCTGAAGGACAACCATAGCTGGCTATCCTGCACTTAGTGTGTAAAGTGCAATCATTAGCGGTCAGTGTTTATAAAAATTTAAAGCCGAAATGCCTAGATTTTTTGGCATTATGAATTGCGGTAATAGAGGAAATCCAAACCGTAAGTCTTTTTCAGGCTACTAGCTGCTGTCTCTAAAGGCAGTACCGAAAAAATTAGCTTATGTGCCAAACGAATGGAGATCGCTTCCCAGAGCTTAGAAAACATTTTTTTTTTCTGAAGAATTAGACTCTTCAAAGGCAGAGAACCTCTTAAATGTTAGTTTTATCTCGAAATCAGTGATTTCTGGTAACGCAGAGAATCCATCTTTTACTTGTTCAAACGCTATTGGAGTGCAGTGCTTGCCAGGGGCGGTTTGTCATTAGGGGCCAGAGGGGCCGGGCCCCACCTAAAAATTTCTATTTCTATAAATAACTTTTTTTTTGTCCTGATTCTTATTCTCTCGCTTAACTACATGGTAATAAACCTTTCTGTTCAAAAACCATTACCTAAGGGAAAAAGTTTCCTTCAAAAACGAAAAACTATTCCCTGAGGAAAGAGATCACGTTCAGAGTGTGAGGTTATTGGGGCCAGCTCCAACAGCCCGTCTCATTCAGTATGATGACCTACATACAACACTACCTTAACCGCATGTGCAAAAAAGCTGATCTGGCCCCGCGCTAATATGATTGGCCGGGAGAGTATCCATTTCCTTAACGCCGTGGGTTGACAGAGAAGCTTACCCCGACCGAGCTCAAGGGTGGCGGGAGGGTTTCAAAGGTCGTAGCAAAGTTCAGTTAGTTGTTTCTTCTGTGTGTGTCTCTCTCGGTGATGTGTTGTTCTTTTGTGTAGTGACTTTTTTGCTTGTCGAGTATAATGAATGGAGTGGATATTTTGTTAAAATCTCCGTTCTTTGCTTTAAATCTGGAAGAAAAGCTTCACTTAAAAAACTCAGTGCTTTATCACCCCAAGAATTTTTAGTTTGAGCTTCACTTAAAAAACACAGTGCTCATCAGCCCAATAATTTGAGTCGAAAAGCTTCACTTAAAAAAACTCGGTGTTTATCAGCCCAAGAATTTAAGTTTCCAAGAGTATATAGTTTACAAATGCTTTGCAGAACTAATTTCAGTTTTAACTAAGATGATTTTCTATGTTAAAAATAAATAAATAAATGAAAAACCTGTAAGTATAATTTACACATGAGTACATATATGTTTTTAGGTTTCACAAGTTCTTTAAAAAAAAAAGGCTAAACCTTTCAAATAATGCAAATGATAGTATGGTACTCATTCCATATGGGACGAAATTCATGAAACATTCCCTCCCTGCATATATTTGGAGTTATTATTTTTTCACTACATTTTTTATCCTGTGAATCCTGTGATTATTCCTCAGTTGAGAAATCTGAAGAAACACAAAGCACAACTAACATAAATTAATGCTCATATGTTTTAAGGTAAACATTTTATTTAAGGAGTTTTAGCATTTTTGAGGAAATTTTTTTCGTGTGCAATACAATAGTTGACACATTCCTACTTGATTTGGGCATTATTGTGAGTAAAGGGGGTAAACAGAGGCAGAGTAAAGAAATATTGGTGGTGGTGGTGGGGGGGGGGGTCTGAATAGTTGGCCTAATAATGACAGTTTTTTTTTATTTCATTGTTTGACTTCGGCTACTGGCCCCACCTGTTTCAGTTGCCACGAGCCGCCACTGGTGCTTGCACTTATTGGGCCAGGCGTTCCATTCGTTGATTCAAAGTTTTCAAGTTGAATTTAAAAGGTGTTGGCTGTTTTTTTTTTGCGTAGGTTTTATTACTACTGACTATTTTCTTATAGAACATCTTTTAGAGTTTGTCTTTTAGTTAAAGTATTTCTTAAATAAACGCTTCGGTCCCCAATCGGAACTTCTGTGCACCTGTTTTTTTTTTCTTTTCTCCAGGGACTTCTTTTCAGAAGGTTCCTGGTTGATCTAGGGGTGTCGAAACTTTTTATAGGGCTAAAAGTTAATTTGTTAGCAAACCGGACTTTTAGTCAGATTCAAAGCTCTGGCTTTTCTGTATTTTTCAGATCTGGATCACACCGTTAACCTGACACACTTTTTTTTTTGCGAGTTTTCGGCTTTTCACTTTTAAGGTTATTTGGCTGTCGGTGTTGGTTTTTAGTTTACTACTTTGTTCCATATGATACCCCCCCCCCCCCCAAACTACCGTTGATTTTTTTTTTAGTACACCTGGATTTTTACCTGGAGCTGAAGCACACTTTTGCAGAAAAATGCAAATAATGGCTAAAATTATTGTCCAAATAAAATCCTTTTTAGTGTCTAGGTCTGTTTACAGGTTGGTGCATGCTACTAAATTTATTTACGGATACATAGATTATAAGGCACAAATTCCAGCAAAATTATTTTATTTTTTCACCACAATTTCACTTAAAAAAAAAAAAAATTGCTCATTTTTCTAAGGCTTGTAAATCGCTTCCCAGAGCTTAGAAAGACACTTTTTGTTGAAGAGACAAACTCTCAAAAAGGCATAGAACCTTTCAAGGGTGAGTAGTATCCAAAATCAGCGATTCCTGGAAAGAAAGAAAACCTATCTTTTTTTACTCAGATCTCCGCACCTGGGAGGGAAGAGAACCTTACTTATTAAGGCAGCGTACCCATTTCCCCCATAAATTACTGATTACTCACGAATTTGTGATCGTTCTAAATTACCCTGTAAAAGAATACCGACGACGAGAAATTGTTATGTGCTTCGAAACTTTTATATGCCTCGAACTGTTCTGCAGTAAAGGCGCTTCGACCAAAGACGAAGTAATAGAAAATATTTACTATTTTTACTTTCGGAAAAATTTTCGCATCACCTTTGAAGATACTTTCATTCAGCACATAAGTATCTTTTCTTTTTTTTTTTTTTTTTTGATTGGAGGTTTAACGACCACCGTGAGCAACTCAGTGGGCTATAAGCAGTCGCCCGTCCCTAATTTAGGGTCACTGGTTCCAGGGAAGGGAGAGAGCCAGTGCCGTAAGACAAACACAACATCCATGCCTGGCCGGGATTCGAACCCGGACCCCTTACGGACGAATGATCAGAGGCCAACGCCTTAGACCACTGCGCCACCGAGGCGGCTAAGTATCTTTTCCTTCAATCTCTTTAATTTTTTCTAAAAACCGCATTTTGTACTGGGAAGTTTCAAAGTAGGAAGCCATCATTTCAACGAGGCTGATTGTCCTTCAGTTACGTTACTAAGGCTCGTTGCCATGATGAGAGTCACGTGTCTGCTACATCCTCATTGAGGAAAACGCAATTCATCTTTACGCCCCCTAGCGGAAAGTCTATGCATTACTTCAAAATTTTGAAATTATATGAGAAACATTTTACAGTGGAAACACTGTCTAACAAAGAAGGAATTTTTCATATCCGACTTTTAGAGGCAGAGATATTGACAGAAATAAGATAGACATCTACGCCCTCTGGTGGAGAAACCATACATTATTTTAAGAAAATGTTTGCAAATGTTTATCGACAAGAGCGGTATCGGTGCACGAAAGAACTTTTTAAATCGGGATTTTAAAATCTGAGATTTTACTGCAAATACCAACGAAGCTGAAATTTAACGCTTACTCCCACTACTGGTCAAACCATATTTTATAAAAAATTAGAAATTACAACAAAAAAAATTTCCGTCAGCAGCTGTATCCGGTACTGGAAGAATTTTTCAAATCGGAGTTTTAAAAGCAGAGATATCGGGGAAAGCGCAATTTACCTTTATTCCCTCTAGCGGAGTCAATGAATTACTTGAAAATTTTGAAATTATATTAGAAAAATTGTCGCACGGGAAGCTCTGTCCAACAAAGAAGAAATTTTTTTTTTTTTTTTTTTTTTGAGGTTTAACGACCACCGTGAGCAACTCAATGGGCGTTTTAAGCAGTCGCCCGTCCCTAATTTAGGGTCACTGGTTCCAGGGAAGGGAGAGAGCCAGTGCCGTAAGACAAACACAACATCCATGCCTCACCGGGATTCGAACCCGGACCCCTTCGGACGAATGACCAGAGGCCAACGCCTTAGACCACTGCGCCACCGGGGCGGCAAGAAAATTTTCAAAGAGGACCATTAGAAGTAGCGATATTGACAAAAACAGGATATATAAACCATACAATATTTTAAGAAGAAAACATTCCGAAAAGGTTTGTCTACGTGAGTAGAATCGGTCCACGAAAGAATTTCTTCAATCGAGATTTTAGAAGCTCAGGGAGCGTTAATGAGAGAAACGCAAGCTTAACGGTGTTTACAGGTAGTCCAAAGGACGTGAGGATTTAACCTGATTAATTGGGGGAGTGGAAATTTTCTAAAGTTTATAAGAGGAGACACTTTGGAAGTGGAAGCGAGAGAGACGGGATCTTAGTGTGGGAGAGGAAGGTCGGGTCTTGAAATTGATTGTTTCCTGAGAGCGTTGGGGATTGCGTCGCATAGCTGCAGCGGCGGTTTAAAAAAACCAAAAAACACGAAGTTCCGGTCTAGCATTGATAGCACGGACGTCAATGATGTTACACGGCACTAGCAGTGTTCCTGCCGAGTCTGCCGGTAACGGTGCTTGAGACCTGAAGTACAATTTAGTTGGCCGCGGCACCAGGTGAGAATCTCAGGTGCACTGCTGCACTCAAAGATTCACACCAGATCATAAAAAATGAAAAGTTGAAGAATGACCCGAAGCATAAGGCTTGGGTGAATCCACCTTGTGAACAAAATAACAACAACAAATAAAAAATAAAATAATCTAAAAAAAAATGATACTTTGGGATCAGAGTTGTGATGAGGTTCACCCGCAATCACCAATTCGTGACTGAGTGTAGTGGTCCGGATCTTACTCCGGTACATTCAATCCCCAACCAGCCAGTACAACACTCACTTTCGCAAATAACACATGATTCTCAAATACACAACACAACATTTAATAACGTTCTCGAGATTTAAACAGATCCGGCGCTCTCTAGGCGCATAGACAATTGCCCCTCATATGTGGGCAGCATACGGTGTCACACTTTACTGTCGGATAACGCAGCCGACTGAGTCTCCACCGGACTATCTGAACAAGAGATACTACTCGTTTACACACTAAATAGAGCTGCAGGTGATATTCATATACAATTGCTTAGAGAATGAAAAAAAAAATTATATGCAAACGATCACATTAAAAATACTCGCGACACAAAATACACAAGCACGTTAATTTGCGGTATAAGATTATAGGTGCGAGATACTGCCAAAGTTAATTAACTAAATCTAATAAGCATGCACATGCAGATCCCTTCCCCGCTAGCTTTGGCCCTGAACCAAAGTTAAAAGAAACTGTCCCGCCCAGCGGAATTTGTGGCCACACCCTCTCCCTTATTCATGTAAAAAAAATAATCAGGAATGGGCCCTGTAAGAAATTGAAATCTGTATGTGCAGGTATTTCCTCTGAGGTTCAGTCACTCAGCATTACTGCATCTATGTCCATGCAGCTTTGGGTGTCGGGATGGCACAAGTTCGCAGATGTGCGAAGAAAGAAAAAAAAAGGAAATATTCATCTACTTACAGTTACGTGACTTTGCTGTGCAAATCCGTTGTGCATCACATAATATCACACGACAAAAAAAAAAAAAAAAAAACACGCACACAGACACTTGCACCATGTGGCAGCACCGATGATTCAACACTTCACTTTGACGCTTGATGTAAATGAAGCACACACTTACAAATGGTAATATCACGCCGCACTTTGTTGCAATGATTAGAGTGCACACTGATCTATTCTCGTGACGATTTGAAGGTGGCCGTTAAGCAAAATAGGCCCTCTCACATCTGCTGTTGCGGTTTCCAAGATTGATTTTCTGTGTTCCTGGGAAATGATTTCTGTTGTCGTGAAGAAATAAATTTGACCATCAACTGCTTGGAGAGTGGAACACATTCAATTCCGCTGCTGCTATAGTTGATTCCGTCCGTCGCTACCTTCCGTCCTTTTTGACCGTTCATTCCCAATTCAGTCAGTTCCTTTCCGTTAGCAAACCATCTACCCTGCCTGAGTACGCAGTTCAAATATGCCACTCGCAGGTTTTGTTTCCATTTTTTTATCGAGTTGCGACCGCCAGCCCTGAGATTAATTTTCTCGGCCGAGCGAAATCAGACGTGCTTTTACCTTAAGCGTATATCGGCAACTCAACATTTCACCTGTATATTTGCTAGGTATCGAAGCCACCGCTCTTACGCTCATATTTTTCTTTCGCCATGTTTTTATCCCGTCGCACTTACACGTAGTGGCTTCGCTGCTTACGTGACCACACACACGCACACATGGGGCCTCGCTTCTCCCCGTAAGACAAGCGCATCTCTTCACTTCCTCCACAGTAGGGGATGAATGGGGGTGACGATTCCACACTGCAGTGGTTGGCATCCGAACCCGACTTTGCTTGGCTTCGCTTCTCATTGGAATGACCACTGTCTATTCGCAGACTTCTTAATTCCCCTGTAACTTGGCTTTCATTAGTCCAAACAGTCGCTGATTTCCATTACGCTCCAGCCTAGAAATTTCTTCGTTATCACGCGGATTTAGGCATTCTGCTGTCTTTGTGGCAAACTGGCATCTCCAGCTGCCTCGAGTTGTCTCCATTTCTTACCAAATGCGGGGAGGTTTGCTGCTTCATTTTTCCCAATTCATTTTTTGCAGATCCAAGGCATCCAGCCTTTCACATCGGAGAGCGTACGGACAACTAAACTTTCTTCCTTATTTTCACGCTAAGTGCGAAATCTTATTTTTCTGCACGGACCACACAGAGAGCAATTGTTCTCGAAAATGCCCCAAACAATCGACGAATTTACGATTATTCGCTAAACCTTTTGTCCCCATCTTCATTCATTTACTCAAGTGGACCCTTCTTCGAAAGGTACCATTCCGTGTTGCTTAGTTTCCCGTCAGCTGCGCCCTGATATTTATGACCTAACAGAGCTATTCTGAGACCACCCAGCCAGAGAGAGAATTCTTCGCCTCTTTTCTTTTCCAAACCCCCAGATAAAACTTTATCTGCTGTTTACACTTTTAAACTCCAATCAAGCCTCGAACATAATTAATACTTAATTAATTTCACACATCAACCACGCCCATTAATTACTAAATTAATGGCGGGGGTGGGTCGTAACATCGGCCCCTCCTCAAGAAATCCAGAAGTCCTCTTCTGGGCCTATCGCTTTGCTCTTATCAATTTCCAGAGCAACCATTGAGTGCTACCTTTTTCCCACAGGTAGAAACAATTCAAAATGGCAAAAATATTGCGTTTCTTGCCTTCAAGAGCATTGGAGCGACTTCCCAATTATCCCGCAATTTTGTTAATTAATTTTAGAGAACATCCGAAAGAAAAAACAACGTAAATGAGAAATAAATAAAAAAACTGAACTGTAAAAGAACATGTCAGCCTGCCGAACTGTGATTCCTAGCTGCCTCATACCATACGCAACATGGCGGACAAATTTTAGAGTTTTCTTCAGGTTTTAGGATGGGGGGGGGGGGGGTGTCCACTGTAACAATGAAGCATTCCATTAACCTGCCCTTCGAGAAGTTCCAAGCCACATAGTTTTAGTGAAATAAACTGTTTGTCTGTTAAAAAAGGGCCTGAATTATATTTTTCTTCGAATGCGTGATTCTACTTTGGGAAACGAACCAAAATAAAATTATATGGGGGCTCTCGCTGGATCGCGGCTATGTTGAGTAAGAACTAGAAAGGAGCGAGGGCCGTTACAAAAATTTTTCTAATGTGCTTTTTTTTTGATTGGAGGTTTAACGACCACCGTGAGCAACTCAATGGGCTATAAGCAGTCGCCCGTCCCTAATTTAGGGTCACTGGTTCCAGGGAAGGGAGAGAGCCAGTGCCGTAAGACAAACACAACATCCATGCCTCACCGGGATTCGAACCCGGACCCCGTTCGGACGAATAATCAGAGGCCATCGCTTAGACCACTGCGCCACCGGGGCGGCCAATGTGCTTTCTAGAAACGGAAATGTTGTAATGAATACAAAAGATGTCATCTAGTGGAAGAATAAGCTGGAAAATATCCAAACCTTCAGCATTTAATTAAAGAGAATTTTCCCAGCCTACGTTTTAGAAACAAAATAAACTGTGACAACCATAAATATACGTTATGCAATCTAACAAGAAAGATTTTTATATGGAAAAGCTGGTGCAACGAAACCTTGAAAATTGGAAATACATGCAAGTACAAAGGCTTTCTGATCTTGGTTTAAGAACACTGGCTTCGGGGGGGGGGGACTGGAAATCTGAGTACCTGTACCCCACAGAGGCCCTGTGTACTATTTTTTTTTTTTTTTTTGATTGGAGGTTTAACGACCACCGTGAGCAACTCAATGGGCTATAAGCAGTCGCCCGTCCCTAATTTAGGGTCACTGGCTCCAGGGAAGGGAGAGAGCCAGCACCGTGTGACAAACACAACATCCATGCCTGACCGGGATTCGAACCCGGACCCCTTACGGACGAATGATCAGAGGCCAGCGCCTTAGACCACTGCGCCACCCTGTGTACTATACCCGCGACAAAGCTAATCTGACTACGGAGTCTAAGGTACTGAGTGTGTACTTCCACTGCATGATAGTTTCAGCCTAAAGGCTCGTATTCAGGCTTCAACTGTGACGTAAAACGGACATAGTTGTTTTAAAAGTTGTGGGTACGTATATTAAAAAAAAAAAAATTAAATCTTAGTTTAGGTTGTGTTTTTATAAATACAGGTGTTCGCGTTTTGGCAAAAGTCATTGTTCCTTGTGTCAATCGGCTATGTGAGTTTGAGAGACGACATAAGTGGAGGATATTTACTAGGGAAGGACGGTAGGCGGATAGTCAAGTGGTTTTAGGGGCACTTTTCTTCCTGAGGGGTAAATCGTTGATTGTAGAATAAGCAATTTCTTTTTTGTTTTGCCTCTCATCATGGCAGCATTCCTTCAGGGTTTGTGATATGGTTCGCAACACACTGCATCTCATTAGTGCGGATAAATACCGAGAAAACTCAGATTTTCTGAGAGCTTCCACTCCACAGTCAGGTTAAGTTTTCCTCGAGTTCAGTTACCTCTGTGACATTTTGGCTTTAGTGAATTTCTGAAGAACAGCCCCCTCCTCCAAATAGTTATTTGAATTCATTAAAAACAAATTGGTTCAATGCAGAGGCTCCCAAACGTTTTGAGACCGCGCCGTTCTTCACTTGTCGCATTTTCCGTGCGATGCTCCTGTACCCAAAATAAAAAAAAAATGCCCAAATTCGAGTTTGTGGCATTTAAAAAAAAAAAAAAAAAATAGTCGTTTACATTACTAGCTTGTATTTAGGCAGATTACATACTGAGGATGTTCTTCGTTCTTAACAACAGTGCACGTGAAACCGAAATCCAAGTTCGTGTCATCATAATTTCTGGACTTGTTCATTCTCGCCTGTTTAGAACTACTTGCAACTTCTTCACACTACGTTTTTTATTAAAAAACTTTATTATCATAAACCAACACATACTCACATAGAAATAATTACGTTCACAGTTATTAAAACACAGCAGCGCAGTTCTAACGAATGTTTATAAACGCTGTATGTATCGAATGAAGTCTGTGTAGTAAACTAAAAGCCCAACAATGCGGCGGGCGGCGGCAGAACGTTATCGTTTGACCTTGCCTGGCTCAGTCCATTTTCAAACTGCAGGGGGAATGAGATCTGCACGACGTCACGCAAAGTTTTGAATGAGCTTGTCCGGAACTCAAATGGCGGGCGCGCTTTCACAACACGAAAAATGATGTGTTTTCTTTTTTCTTTAACATTCTTTCTCACAATTCATTCTTTAAAACATGTACACATCTTTGCATGTTGCGTTTCACTCTGAATTATAAGTTTTAGATTTTCCTTATAGTCGCGTAGACACGGACCAAGACCGACGACGCACAGATTGGAAACCTTTGGTTCAATGAGATAAGTATGGACTTCAGTACATGTTTTTATTTCTAGCTCTGTAATGCATTTGTATTTATTACAGACATGCCAACCTTCAAAATCTGAGAATCGGAAGATTTTTAACAGCTCATAAAATCACACGAGCGGTACTTTTCATTGGCATTTTTTTCTGATGGATGGTTTAACGACCACCGTGAGCAACTCAATGGGCTATAAGCAATCGCCCGTCCCAAATTTAGGGCCACTGGTTCCAGGGATGGGAGAGAACCAGTGCCTTAAGACAAGCACAACATTCATACCTCAACGACGAACGGTCATAAGCCAGTGCTTAGACCACTGCGCCACCGACGTTTTCCAGACGGACATAGGAACAATTTTCCACATGTGGTATTATTGGTCCACTAAAAGTGCTCCCCCCGCACCCCCTCCACTGAAATTCGCTTTTGGTAACGTCGACTGCGCAAGATAATGAAAACCTAAAATGGCCCGCATGTTGTTGTTTTTTACGAATAAAATAGCAGCCAACTGTTTTTTGTTTCTTCTTTAGGTTGTGCGCGAAGGCGAAGATGACAAAAAGCAACGTACCAACATCACATTTCGTTACAAGGCGAGGCCAACTGTAACTTACTCCCTTTTGTCGTTAAGTGAATTCTCCGCAACTCAACTGTTCATCATGACTTAGAATACGCGCGACTTTGTTGAATTGAAAGACTGAACTGCAAGAAGACAGAGCAGCTCCCATCTGTCAATCAATTACTGACCTTCCCCGGCAGTCTAGTGTCAGAGCGGGTGAGCTCTTTGCTGAAGGCGTCGTATGACAATCGGACTGGGGGAATTTGTTTAAAGCAAATTTTTTCCGACCCATCCGGATGATAGGTCCGAAACCATCCCTTAGACGGCTTTCCTTTTGCAGACAGGAGAGAAAAAGTACGAAACTGATTACTGTAGTGCCGCCTTGCATCGACGCAGAAAGAAAAAGATTTCACAGGAGGTTCGAAATCATGATAGTAGATGGAATTTTGACCATTCTAACGGCTAATTTTCAGTGAAAATCGGGAGTATTTGACATTCATCCGAAGGGCGGGAGGAAGGGCTGGAAATCCGGAGTCCCCCGCCTAAATCCGGAGAGTCTGCCGGCGCGTTTCTTATTATGATTTTCAATATGGATATTGCATCTGTTGGGTACAGAATTAGTAAAAAAAAAAACAAAAAAAAAACATTTATCTATAGTAATCAACATACACAATAGAATAAGAAATGACAGCTTAGTATAATCAAGAAGGCTCAAACTTATTTATTTTGTGCAAAGTATCAGTTAAAAAGGCACAGTTTTACCTGTATAAGGTAGGTGGTGGTATAATTCTTATCAGCTTATCACTGATTTGTTGAGTCTAACACTAACTTCCATCTAAAATGTAGTGCATACAATATTGGCATTATGATATCATATTATCAACTTTAGTACAGTACTGGTACTAGATACAAAACTAAATTAGAAACATTGGCACATTCAGAAAGGATCCACCAGCAGAAAACACCATTTACACATGTACTAATGGTCAAAAATAAATACCAAATGACTTTTTTTAGGTTAAGAACATCATAGAGACATTTTGATCCAAAGGGATTTGCTTTTACTTACATATCTACTTTAGCTTTACTAAAGGCAATAATTAAAAAGCCATGGTTTAACTATAAAAACGGTTCCATAAATATTGTACTCATTTATTACCTGCTAGATATTTCTGCAACTCACAGAAATAAGATATTTACTTCTAGATGAACAATCCTCTTCAATTAATACCTGTTTTCATTTTAGGATTACTAACTTCACAAAAGGGAAACGCCCAAAAGTGTACAACATACTATGTATGAAAACAGAATCACTTTGTACAGGAAGCAAATTTGAAAACGACAAAACTGTTATGGTGGAATCATGAGGTAATATTCTAAACAATTTGAAAATAACAGAATAAAAAAATATGGTAAAAACATCCTAGTTTAAAAAACATGAGTATCATACATCAGATGCACTTCATATTTCAAGATCATTGCAAGAAATTCTTTCCTCTAAATATAATGTGTGTCAGTAATAATAATATTAATAAAAAATGCACACGCATTGTACATGTGATCAGTTCACATTATAAACATGTTCCTTTCCTCTTTCCACAATGTGCTCAAACAAAGCAGTTGTGTTCTGAGTGTTCAGCTGTCATAACAGAAGAAATTGTACAAATATGGTTTCACTTCTTGTGGGCCTGTGCTTTTGGTGGAACACATGTTATGTCACAGGTATGAATACACAGAGGAATGCTAACAGATTTTTCTTATCCAGTGTTTTTTGAATGGTTTTAGAAATGTGGATGTTCACATGACTACTTTTATGAAAATGAATAATTGATCACATGACAACACACATTGTTAACGAAGGACCAGCTATTATTATGTACTATTATTATGTACTTTGCTATTATTATGTATGGCATAACACAGAGGCAAAATTTGCAAACTGTCAAAGTCAGGCACCCCATATAAACTATCTACCAACAAGTAATTGGACACCCCTGCAATCGACGATATCTGTGGTCCTGATACACGTCACGGCCGCCGCCGTTAAATATCGTGTGGGAAACAACAACGCAACCAGTCGCATGCAAGATGCCATGCAGTTCGGAGCTCTCTGATTTCGAGAAAGGTGTAATCGTCGGGTATCACAGAAATGGCCGATCCATACGTGACATATCCAGCGAGTTGAAGTACCCAAAATCGACAGTGGCCTACGTGACTGGCAAGTGGAAGATGAGAGGTGACTGTCGGAATGTGCCCCGACCCGGCAGACCCACAAAACTGGGAGTCAGAGATCGACGGGTGCTGGCCAGAGAAATTCGGAAGAACCGCAGCAAATCGATGGGCCACATCCGCGAGGAGTTTCAACAGGCATCCGGGAGTGTTCTTTCGATGAATACCATCCGTAAGGAAGCCCATCTGCTCGGTTGTCATGGACGTGGTGCCGCACACAAGCCTTTGATCACCAAGTCCAATAGCGCTGCTCGGCTAACGTGGTGCAAAGAACGTCGACAGTGGACCGTTGAACAGTGGAAACAGGTTTTCTGTAGCGACGAATCAAGGTTCACTCTCTATTGTTCGGATGGCAGGGTCTGGGTTTGGCGTCTGCCTGGAGAACGCCTCCTGCCGGAATGTATTGCGCCAACTGTGAAGTTCGGTGGCGGTGGAATGATGCTATGGGGGTGTTTCTCCTGGTATGGCACGGGACCCGTGGTCGCAATTCCTGGTAGATTCAACTCCGAGACCTACTGCACCATTTTGGATGACCATGCACTTCCTACGTTGTGGCAGTTTTACGGGGTGGACACATGTTACTTTCAGGATGACAATGCCACCTGTCGTGTTGCGAGGTCCACCATGGCTTGGTATGGTGACAATGGGTTAATCGAATGGACTGGCTTGCGCAGAGCCCGGACCTTAACCCTATCAAGCAGCTCTGGGACGATTTGGAGCTTCGACTTAAGGGGTACCCCCACCGTCCGAAATCGGAGAAGGAACTGACCTGTCTTCTCCAAGCCGAATGGAAGAAAATACCGTTAGCCGTCGTACAACGCCTGGTTGAGAGTATGCCTCGGAGGGTCGCAGCTGTAATCGCCTCTCGTGGAGGCTCCACCAAGTATTGAAGGTGAATAAACTTCGTTTTCCTTTGCTATCACAGGTGTCCAATTACTTGTTGGTAGATAGTGTACTTCCAGAGAAAAGTGCTACAGGCCAAATATGCCTTCATCCATAAAAAGTAACATCGATTTACGAGCTTACAATATGAATAACAGCGATATGGACTACAATTAAGACCTCCTTATTAGCATGTCACATTTTTATAAAAAAAAAAAGCATGGTTTTGATTTTCTGGTCACATAAACTCCCAAAACAGCCATTATTGAAATTACATGTGATTTTTACGGCAACAGTACTCCTTTCTTAACATGCTATAGAAAAATAAATCTACATGAAATACGATTTCTCTTTCCTGTATAAATAGGCAGTTAAAAAAACATACAAGATACCGACGGAAAAAGAAAGATGAACTTTTTAAACGGATGAAATATCAGAATGCAGGGCCAGAAAATGTTAATATAACGGTGCATCAGCAAGAAGAAATTGTTCACTGTAATTTAGGTAAATATCAAACTGGAGCACACCACTTTATTCGCAATATAAAATTACTGAATTTAAAACAAAATCAAATGATTTTACGAGACACTGTTTCAAACACATTCCCCCCTCCCCCTCCCCCTTGTTGTTAAACTTGCAAGAACATCAGTTCAAGTTTCCTTTGGCGAACAAGCCTTGCTTTCTTCTCAGCAACTTCCACAGCCATATTTGTCTTACATTGACTATACAGCTGCACAACATCCATTGCTTAAATTTTCTTGCTGCTGATATATTTCCCTTCCCATTTCCTTGTCGCTTTTTTATTTTCTCAGATGACAATAATTTCATCCATCTTGCTGAAAGAACTTTCAGCCTGAGGAAGATGAGTGCATCATATCAAAGCTTTCACTGTTTTAGAAAAATGGTTTAACTTTGAAAATATGAATACTTTTGAACACCATGCATCAATTCTCACAAATTTGCTAATTTCGTCACTTCTCAAGCTTAAATTCATACATTGATGGGGGGGGGGTAACATTTAACAACACAGGAGAGTTGAAACATTGCTGGAAAAAAATTACTATTACGGGAGAAATCCGCGCTCCATTCGACTTCCGTTTTTAGAAAATTTTGCAACTTTTTAAAGCTGAAATACAAATATTTATGGAATAAAATGATATCTAACAACAGTACTGGGTAGAAGAAACATCGCGAGAAGAAAAAGTATACGACTACGGGAGAAATTTTCACTCCGTCTACCTTTTGTTTTCGCAAGTTTCGAAGGATGGAATTTCGCCCTCCGACGTAAAGTGACCGCGCCCCTACCGCTATCAGTCTCTCCAAAATTTCTGTTCAGTTGTGCATAGAACTCCTGATGACCCAAATGATAACGGAAAAGGCGGAATTCCTCCAATCCGCGGAAGAACCTCGGGCCTATAAAGATAACAGAAAATTTTTCGCGTCGTCTGACTTATATTTTCGTAAATTGTTGCCTGCACTTTTAAGCTGAAATACAAACATTTATGCAATAAAATATTTAACAACAAAGCTGGCCAGAGGCGCGAGAAAAAAATTATGATTACGGAAAAAATATCTCGATCTGTTTAACTTGTTTAAAAGACGAAACACTGTCTCCAGACGAAATACGACTCCCACCTCCAACTAAAACCTCAAAAAATCTTCAGTTTTGCACTGATGTCGATCGAGAACGATCCAAAAGATGACAAAAAGGCGAAATTCCGGGAATACGCGGAAAAATCTCCAGTATGTAAAAACCATAGGGTTTTTCATTCTTCTAGAATATAGGTTTTACTCTTATATTTCTTAATCTGTTCGTGTCTGTTCTGTGGTAGGTACACCGTGGCTAACCACAAGTAATCAGGCTTTAGTTTTTCCTTTTATTCTTCTCCTACCGCAAATTTTTTGTGAACTTCACTGTCTTTTTTATTCCTCACTTGAACACACTGCCGAGCTGGTCCGATACACGGAAAGATGAACCACAGGCAAAGATTTTAACAATAAATGCAATTTTTAAACTAGAACACAAGTTAATATCAAACTGGATGACAGCACGATAGAATAAAGTACAATGTGAAATGAAAAAAAAAAAAAAAAAAAAAGGACACACATGCAGTTATTGCATTATTTCATTCAATTCAATTACTATAATATGTTCAATTCAACTCATCCATCTTCCCTAAGACACATACCCTCTCTATTACCTGCCATGGAATAGATGTGTCAAGGAATTAAGAAACGAGATAAGAGTTACACTTCATGGTTTGCAAGTGCATATTTCACGGTTCATACAACTCTTATTCAATAACAGAATTCCAGGACATATGATCAGAATACTCATACTTAAAATACAGTGAACCACAAGTCTGTTCAACATGTAACCCACAACAACTACAGGCTTGAGCAAACTTAATACAGAATGTTGAAAATGATGTTTGCTGCACTTAAGAAGAAACTTAGAATCGGAGATAAAACCTGAAATATCAAAACTGTCTATGAAAATGTAATCAGATTTAATTTAAACAAAACTTTTATGTACACTATGCTATAGTGATTTTGAAACAAACTTGTTTCTGCTTTGCCTTTAATTCAATTATTGAAACAAATTATGGAATAACAAAAATATGAAACTAAAAAATATATTGGTATAAAATCTATAGTTTTTTTTATTGGAGGTTTAACGACCACCGTGAGCAACTCAATGGGCTATAAGCAGTCGCCCGTCCCTAATTTAGGGTCACTGGTTCCAGAGAAGGGAGAGAGCCAGTGCCGAAAGAAAAACACAACATCCATGCCTCACCGGGATTCGAACCCGGACCCTTTTCGGACGAATGATATCAGAAGCCATCGCTTAGACCACTGCGCCACCGGGGCGGCAAAATCTATAGTTAGACCAATTACTCTTGAAATGCTGTCATATACCACAATCAATAAATAAACTAAATACCTTTTGTGTGTACATATTTTGAAATATTTCTTAGAGCAGAAATTTAAGGGCCGCCCCAGTGGCGCAGGAGTCAGAGCGCTGGTGCCTGACCATTTGTGCGAGATGGGTCCGGGTTCGAATCTCAGTTAGGCATGGATATTGTGTTTGTCTTATGGCTCCGTCTCTCTCCCTTCCTTGGAACCAGTGACCCCTAAATTTGGGACGGGCCTATTAAGTTGCTCACGGTGGTCGTAAAACCCCGTATAAATAAATAAATAATAAAAATAAGGACAAGGAAAAGTGGAACATTAAAGCAATCTTCTTTATTAGAGAAAATTCAAATTGAAAACCATTATTTCATTTGTCCTTGTTAGAAACTCCACGATCCGTACAGTTGTTTTAACGACAGAGCGAAGGGCGACATCATCACATTTTAAAGTTCAATTTCTCCGAAAATGCTTTTTTTCCCTACTGCTTAGTAAACTCCCTGCTATATCAAAAAAAAAAAAAAAAAAAAAAAAAAAGAGCACATATTTTTCATTTTTCTTACAAAAAAATTAAAGTTAAAAATGGGAACTTCCAACTCTCCGTCACCGTACCCGGAAGGTCGTTTTCTGTGCATAGTAAACAAGCAGTAGAGTTTCTGAACATAATTTCGTTTTAAACCAGAGGTGGCCAACCGCCGAAAGCTTTCTAAGCGGCACACGCGCGCCTAAAGTCACTTTTTGTAATTTTAATAATTTATTAAATGGTTTAGCATTTGTGACGGACATCGTGGGCCGCCTTGACAACTTAAATCTGCGTTTTGTTTTTTATTTGATTGGGGTTTTAACGACTACCGTGAGCAAATCAATGGTCTATATAAGCAGTCGCCCGTCCCTAATTTAGGGCCACTGACTCCAGGGAAGGGAGAGAGCCAGCGCCGTAAGACAAACACAACATCCGTGCCTCACCGGGATTCGAACCCGGACGAGAGATCAGAAGCCATCGCTTAGACTACTGCGCCACCGGGACGGCAAATCTGCGTTTGCAAGGTAAAAACAATCTTTTACCAGTGTTGTTCAACTCATTTGATGCATGTTAAGCATAACTTGTTCTTCTTGGAATGCATCTTTCTCGGCATGATCTTATTTTCCTCGAATGAAACAACTGTCACAAACTGAGTTTGGTGAGATTCCAAACTTTTCCAAATATCAGCAACATATTTCTGATTTGAAAAACTCCTTTTAAGCCAGGTTGAAACAAAATCTTCTTTTCACAAACCCCTTCTTTTTTTCTATCGAGGACATCATTCACTATAATACTGATGTGCAGACTGAAATTTGGGAGCTTCAGAATAACACTGCAATTCACAGCAAGTTCAAGGAGGTGCTTGGAAATCCAGCCAGCCAGGAATTTCCCACTTTCTGGAAATACCCCCCCCCCCCTCTCTCTCTCTCTCTCAGTTTCCTGCACTACGGGACATGGCCCTGGGATATTGTTGCAGGTTCGGGTCAAAAATATGTGAAAATACTTTTCCTATCATGAACCTGGTGAAAAATAAGTACCGTTCAGCACTCACTGATCAGCATCACAAAAATCTGCTGGTTCTTGCTACTTCATCTCAACATTGAAGAATTGGTAAAGAGGAAAGACATCCAAAAGCCTCACTAAGAACCAAGCAGGGTTTGTTTCATGTGAATGGAAATGTAATAATACAATATTGGAATATGTTTCTTTCTTTGCAAATAGTTTGTGTTTTTAATATACTAGTAAACTAGTCCTTGAATGATTATTACTGTTATGTTACAATAGTATTGGTTTAACAATATTTTTCTCTTCTTCAGTACTATTTTATTTGAGGTATAGAGAGATACATAATTTTTTATCCTTTCTGGCAACCGTGGAGGAGGGGGGGGGGTAGGTGAAGGTGGAGTGGCACGTTCAAGATTATCTACATCAAAAGTGGCGAGCCGTGGGTTGGCCGCCCCTGACAAAAGAAAACATGCTTGATCACACATTTTAATCAAGCGAATTAAATATCAAAAATAGGTAATGCATTATCCAGTCTGCCATGAGAAAGGTTTTGGGGTCACGGAAATGGTTCAGATTCCACCACGGACAGATTAAGTTCCGATTTTGAAATCTATACTTTTGCTTTAAAAAAAAAAGGATGGGGGGAGGGGGGGAGATGTTTGCTCCACTAGTCGATTTTGAAGAAGAGAATGTACCTTTTAACAGAAAAAAATTCTGAAAAATATGAAGTAGCTTCTTTTTTTTTTTTTTCACTCTTACCGAAGATATTAAACAAGAGAAACATGATCATTAAAATACGAAAAATAAAGGTATAATCACAAAGAGAAATGAAGGAGGGGAAAGAAACACAGCTCGGTTAGAAAAATTAACAATTCTGAAAATCACGGAACATTTTCATCCCTATTAGAACAACCATTTCTGGTGATTCCGAACATTCTCGGTCGGTTGACGGCACGAAGTTCAAAAAATATCGCGATAGTGAAAACAGCCAATAAGCAATCCCAAAAATGTTTAATAAATGTTAGAATCTTGAAAATATAAAATTTTACACAAGTGTTGAATAACATTACTTTACTGAGATTTTCAATTTCCGCAGTACATTCAATGTCTTTTATACTCCGTAGCAGGTTTTTTTTTTTTTTTTTTTTGATTGGAGGTTTAACGACCACCGTGAGCAACTCAATGGGGTATAAGCAGTCGCCCGTCCCTAATTTATGGTCACTGGTTCCAGGGAAGGGAGAGAGCCAGTGCCGTAAGACAAACACAACATCCATGCCTCACCGGGATTCGAACCCGGACCCCGTTCGGACGAATGATCAGAGGCCATCGCTTAGACCACTGCGCCACCGGGGGCGGCTCCGTAGCAGGTTAACGATTCCCGTTGTGACTACAAAGTATCTGTAATAGTGACTACGGAGTGGTCTGTAATAGTAGTAAACGAGAAACATATAACAGCAAAAAAAAAAAAAAAAAAAAAAAACGTTGGCCTCTGATCATTCGTTCGTAAGGGGTCCGGGTTCGAATCCCGGTCAGGCATGGATGTTGTGTTTGTCTTACGGCACTGGCTCTCTCCCTTCCCTGGAACCAGTGACCCTAAATTAGGGACGGGCGACTGCTTATAGCCCATTGAGTTGCTCACGGTGGTCGTTAAACCTCCAAACAAATAAAAAAAAAAAAAAAAAAAAAATTAACCAAAAATTAAAAATGAAACCAGATGTAATCCGATGAAATAAGGGTACTTGGCAGCATGCACTAAGTAACAACACCAGAAAAATCCTGAACCACAAAACATAGCGATGGGCTAAAAAACGGAAATGGATAAAATTCCATGGCATGTAACACAATTTTAGGACGCTTCCAGGACAACATGCAATTCCAGGCAAAGTACAAACTATATGATATGCACGTATAAACAAAGGGCGAGTCGAAAGTTTTGCAATATTTGCATAAACACATGTGCTGCTGCAGGCACGTCACGTGTTTAAACTAGTTCAAATGCCACACCGCAGCAGTCAGTCGAAAGGGATATAAAGTGGTAGTCGCAGCTGTGAACAGCATTGCATGTCGTCGTTCTGCCTGTGGTTGGGACGCCTAAAAGATGAGCAGCCACAACCGGCTAATTAGGGAACTTTTGCTTTACGAGTTTGAACTCGGCCATAACGCAGCTCAAGCTACACGAAGCATCTGCTATGCGCAAGTTTCGTGGACCACAGGATCGCAACCAGATGGTTCAAGAAATTTCTCTTAGGTGACAGAAACCTCGACGATCAGCCAAGGTCAGGAAGGCTGCAAACCGTGGATTCGGAGGCCGTACAGACAAATCCGACAACCAGCACTCGGAGATTATCAGGTGAGCTGGCCACATCATAGACCACAGTGGTTTGTCACCTTCAGGACCTCGGCAAGATCTAGAGGAACTGCCGCATTTTCCCTCACGAACTGACGCCACCTGAAGCAAACCGCCAAGTGGAAGTGTGCACGAAACTCATAGAAAACCAGCGCGACGTACGTTTATCAAGATAGTTGTTACGTGCGATGAAAAGTGGGTCTATTTCCGTAATCCTAACACACAACGGCAGTGGTTGAGCCCGTACCAGCTTCCTGAACCTGTTGCCAAACGTGGGCACTTCGAGCACAAGGTGATGCTCTGCGTCTGATGGAGTTTCGAGGGGATAATCCATTACGAATTTCTTCCAGACGGTCGGACCATCAACACCAACCTCTACTCTGAACAGCTGGAGCGGATGTATGTCGTTTTGGAGAAGTAGCCGGCACTGGTGAACAGAAAGCACGCTCTCCTACAGCAGGACAACGCTCAGCCTCATACTGCGCGAAAGACCCAGGCAAAACTTCAGGAACTTGAGGGCATCGAACTGATGCCACACCCAGCATATAGTCCCGACCTTGACCCGACGGATTATTACTTGTTCCAGTCCATGGCCCACTTCCTTTGCGGGCGGCACTTCAACAACCAGGAGGTGGCAGCTGGGGTGAAGGAGTTCTTCGCCTCGAATGGCAAGAACTGGTACCGCCGCGGAATCAAAGAACTGGCAGACAGATGGCTAAAGACAGTACAACACGATGATCTATACTTTGAATGCTAGTCAGCTTTCGTCGTAAAGGTGCGTATGAAGATATAAAGTGATCCAAATATTGCAAAACTTTCGACTCGCCCTCTGTATGAAAGAAAAATCATATTTCAAGTATGCTTATCAGCCATGATTGATGATAACATGGGAATGAGAATGGTGATGTTATTATCTGAAAAACAGATATGCAATATAGTTCTATTTTCGTCTTTTCTTTTCTTTTTCTTTGTGTGTTCTAGGACACTACCTACCATGGCCATTACTATGACAGTTACACTCCCATTGAAGGGACACTTAAAAATCAAACTGCCTGTAGTTACTCTCAACATAATAGTGCCGTGTTACACAAGGCTCAGGTCTCTGGTGCATTTATTTCCAAAATGCACTTGAAATGTTGACAATTCCAAAGAGCAACTAGCATCTAGTGCAGATGCCTTTTGAAATTGAGAAATCACTGGTGATTCTTCATAACAAATTCTGCATATCTGTGACATGCTCACATCCAAGCATAGTGCAGATGCCTTTTGAAATTGAGAAATCACTGGTGATTCCTCATAACAAATTCTGCATATCTGTGACATGCTCACATCCAAGCATACCATTAATATACCTCTGATCCATCCTGTTTGAATGTAACTCACCACGAAATTTTTTTTCGGGGGCTCCATTTTAAACACATATTTACAGTTAAAACCACACAATTTTTCTTTAGCAACATGTTAACTGAAATGGTTTTACATGTCAAAAAACTGAAGGCAAAAGAAACAACACAAAAGAAAACAAGACAAAACAAAAATAAAATACATACCTATAATACACTGCTGGACAATTGCTAAGGACGGATCATAAACGGCTATATAGCGCATAAAAAAGGAAGTGTGGTTGGATGCCAAGTGAAATAAAATAATGTCAGAATGCCAGGACATTACAAGAAAGACAATTTATTGTGCTCTGAAATCCAGAAGGCTTTGGAACGTGTTCAAGGGACAAACAGGCCATTTTGTGCAGAATACGTAAACGTGAAAAAAATGCAATTACCGTCCGCAGGCGTTCCGGCGTAAGATGTCAATACGGGATATGGCCGCCATGAAGGGCGAAGCAAGATTCCACACGTCGTGTCATGCTTTGCACAACATTATCAAGCAGCTGTTGGGGTAATTTATCCCATTCCTCTGTCAGTGCACGGATGAGGGTGTCCTTGTTTATTGGAGGGCATTGGCGACCAGCAAGACTCCTCCCCAAAGCATCCCACACATTTTCAATGGGATTCAGATCTGGAGAACGTGCTGGTCATACGAGGCGTTCAATATCCTCGCTCTCAAGACACTCCTGGACAGCGACTGTTCGATGACATGCTGCGTTGTCGTCCATGAAAATGAATCTATCACCGACAGCACCACGGAACATGCGAACATGAGGTAGCAGAACATCATTAATGTATCGTTGGCCAGTCATAGTCCCAGTTGGAAGCACATAGAGGGACGTACGGCCATTGATCATGATGCCAGCCCATACCATGACACTACATGTCGGATATCGGTCCCTTTCCTGTATGTTTGCTGGACAATATGCAGTACCACTATCACGCCAGATCAGTTGTCGTCGACAATCAGACGATAGACTGTATCTAATCTCATCTGAGAAGAGGACAGCAAACCAGTCGTTATCAGTCCAATTGCGATGTTGATGGCACCATTGCAAACGGGCGGTACGGTGACGTCTGGACAATGGGATGCACACAACAGGACGGCGGGGTATAGTCCTCCTACATGCAAACGTCTGGCGACAGTTTTTCGGGAGATCCGCTTGCCATTAGCAGCCATAAACTGATTTGCTACCTCACTAGCTGTGCTGCGCCGGTGTCTTTTTGTTGATAGCACTATGTACCGATCTTCTGCAGGTGTCGTACTGTGAACACGACCACCCCCGTGACGTTTGCTACACTCTCCATTTGTTTGAAATGATTTCCCAAGCCTTGAAACAACACTGTGGCTGACGTCGAATTCCCTGGCAACATCTGTTATTTTTCGCCCTTCTTCAATCTTGCCAATAATACGGCCACGGGTAAAATCATCTAGGTGATGTCGGGAAGACATACTGAAACTTGCAAGTTCGTCAATTGATTCTTTCCCTTTCAACTTTGCGTTTGAACAACAACGGTCAATACGCGTCAAATCCTTTATATCTCTTATCAGCGCTATGACGTCACGAACAAGTTCGGCAATTCAAAATTTCCATACGCACAACACGTCTTACTGTATCCCGCACTTATGCTAATTTCCACATTTTCCTGCCTTCCATTTTATGGTTGCTATCGTTGCTATTGTCATCCGTCCTTAGCAATTGTCCGGCAGTGTATAATGAATCAAATTTTAATATCAAAATAACTTACTTAAACATGACTGTGAACTTTATTTTCAAACAACTGTTATGTAAAAAAGTTATGTAACAAATTACTTCATGGCAAAAGACAAAATTATGCAAAGTGAACCCTTACATTTGATTTTCATAATAATTGTTTGAAATTATAATTTAAATGTAAAATCTACACAAAAAATAAACATGCTGACTTCAGAAATATAAATTAGGATGTGTTTTCACAACTTTCATGCAAACACTTCACAGTATTTATGGGTTCCTTAAAGGGTTGATATGAATAAAGGCTGATAGTAAAGCAATTTCTGCACAAAGATCCTTTAAAATTTCTTCATAGACTAAGAAATAGTTTACACTGAAAAAAAAAAAAAAAGAAGAAGCATACTCTAACATTTCTGCAAACAATCACAATATATGACTTCTAATTTTTTTATTTAAAAGTAATTCAAAGAGCACATGCACAAACATGAAGTAAAAATATTTCCAAAAGATATATTTTGACATGAGGAGCACCTAAAGAGAAAAAAAAAAAAATCACAAAATACTGGCCGAACAACAGGTGTATCAAAATATTAAAAATACAATTGATGTAACCACTTAAAGGCCTACAAAATCAAAAAGAACAAATGGATAACACATAGGGTTTGTGCCACATTCACCCAGCATTTTATGGCACAGCATATGAAGCAACTTTACACATTCCATACATATAAATGGAAAAACATGAGTTTCACATGTATAAACTAATAAAACAGAATTAAGAAAACTACTGGACATCACATCATGAAAATATCACTAAAAAGGCAGTTTTACTATGATACCTGACCACATTCAAATGTTTTCATTGAAAGTCATAAGCTACAAATTAAAAAAAAATGAGATCTACTTATGCAACCTCTGTACTGGAAAAGTAATACAGAAAAGATCTGAAGCTTTAAAAAATACATATGAAAACTACAGTTTGCCAATATACAGGATGGTCCAAAAGTCTTGCCCTATTTAAAAAAAATTATAGAAAATAATTATACCACCACTTACAGAAATAAGATTTGCAACATATTTCAAAGGTAAACATCTGAAGTTTTGTTGTATATCACTGTGTGCAGATGGTGATAGTTTCTCCTGTTTACTGCAACAAGCTACAATGGCATATGTGCAGGAAAAAGCGATTTGTGTGGCAAGTATTTTTAAAATGAAACCAGTAATTCAAGTGTAAAGAAATTTGCCTACACATTTTGGCAGGAATTTTCCTGCTACTAAAAGAATTAGGCATTGGAAAGATAAATTCCTAGAAATTGGGAGCATGTTAGACAAACAAAGTGGATGTCCCAGTGTTTCGGAAGACAATGTGCAACGAGTACGGAAAGCATTTTCCTGGAGCCCGAGGAAGTCAACCCGACAAGCTGCTGCATGATTGGGATTGCCATGCACAACAATGATGCAAAATTTGCATAAAAGACTGTGGTTATATGCACACAAAGTACAAATGGTTTAACATGTGGAGGAAAACGATAAGCTTCACAATTTAAATTATTTCTATAACTTAATGGAGCACCTAGATAATGGCTAATACTTCCTTGAAAGTGCACTTTTTAGTGATAAGTCAACATTTAATGCATAATGCGTAGTTAATACACATAACATGCCCATATGGGGTTTGGAAAATCCACATGTCTTATAAACTCACACTTGTGATAGCCTTCACGTTAATGTTTGGTGTGAGCATTATGGACAGTCACATTATTGGTCCTTTTTTCTATGTGGAAAATCTATCAAAGAAAATGTCTACTTAGATATGCTGCAAAATTCTGCTGCGACACATATTGAAGACCCTAAGTCAGATGCCATATTTAACAAAGACAGAGCTCGTCCCAACTCGGTAAAGAGTGTTTGTGACTACTTCAATGCCACATTCCCAAGATGCTGGATTGGCCGAGATGGCTTAGTCCATCGCTTAGTCCATCGCTAGCCCATTCACCTGATATAACTCCACTGGAATTCTTTTTTATGACGATTTATCAAAGACAAAGTATAAAGAAGAAAGGTGAATGATTTAAAGGTCCTAAAGAAACAGATTGCAAAGGCTAATGCTGTTCTCATATGGATTTATTACAATGGACATGACAAGAAACTGAGTACAGGTCAGACATCTTCCATGCAACAAAGGGGAACATCTAGAAGTGTATTAGTTTGCATCATAAAAAAAATTAGACGTTTACCCGTCAGATGCAGCATATTTTATGTCTGGTGTAGTTATTTTTTAATGATTTTTTGAAAATAGGACAAGACTTTTCGACCACCCTATATTTATAAGTGTTGAATCATCACATGCTGATATATTATTAACATGCATACACACAATTTTAACTTTTCATAACATTTTACAGCTGATTTCTAATTTTTTAAAGGATCTGATAAATAATCAATACAGTTGGAACAAAAACGAGCAACAAATATTTCATATGTGGAATGATTCTGATCCATATTAAAGAAAATCCATTGATAGTGACTTCAGGCATACACAAAATGGAAGAAAATATAATTTGTGCAATGGAAGTAATACATTTCATAAAATGGAAGTAATATGCCTCACAATCTTTTAAAATTACTTTCTGTGTTTGTGTGTGTGTGTGTCTGTGTGTGTGTGTGTGTGTGTGTGTGTGTGTGTGTGTGTGTGTGTGAGAGAGAGAGAGAGAGTGAGTGAGTGAGTGAGTGAGTGAGTGAGAAGTAATTTTCACACACAGCTGTTTTTAGGCATTCCAGTACAACGTTAACACAAAAATTTTTGGTTTTGAGTTTTAGAACAATCATTTAATTAAAATACCATAATAACCATAACAATATGTATTATTTAAAGTAATGCAGTAACAGTAACTTGTGAGGGAGAGAGAGATGGCAGGGGTGAACTCTTCAAGTATAATTTTTTTCCAAGTTGCACACAGAAAAGTTTCTTTCCTTTATGTAATAATGCATTGTTGTACAACATTTGTACAGTGATGCATTATATACAAAGTAATTCAAAATAATTGCCCCAATTACAAATGACAATAATGTATTTATGAAGATAAATTGACTGCTGATATCCCTATCCAAGAAACAAGGAAGTTTAGAATTTTATTGGAACCTACTGCTGTGTTGCTATTGTGACATAGGAAATTTTGGCAGAATTTCGTTTGCCAATTTTTGAACAAAATTCTTCCGAACCGTTGGATTGGTCATTGTGGACAGGGCGACAGGGTTTTCTGTAAGTGGACCCTCAGGTCTCCGGATTTTACTCCTTGGGACTTCTTTTTGTGGGGGTATGTCAAAGACCATGTGTATCTGCCACCCTTGCCAAGAACACTGCATGAACTAAAGATGCGTATTCAGCTTGCACTGGCATCAGTGATACGGACATGCTTCATAATGTATGGTGTGAAATGGGTTACCGTTTAGATGTTGTCTGCATGACCCAGGGGTGTCACATAGAACATTTGTAAGGTATGGAAACAAAATTCTAAACTTCCTTCTTTATTGTGCAACAATGTGATCTCTGTATCTATGTTCATAAACCAGGTATTGTCATTTGTAATTGGGGCAATCATTTTGAATTACCCTGTATAAAGGGAAAATACTACATGCTGAAAAAATAAGGGAGTTAACTAACAGGTTCCAACTCAAAAAAAAGAGACATTTATACGTGGTTTTAAAGAATATCTACAACTTCCAGGAAAATAAATACCTAAGAAAGTTTTACAGCAGAAGTGAAGTTTCCAAACCATTGATGTATCTTCTAGAAAATGTGAAAGGTGATTTTCTCAGATGAATTTGATAATCACCCTAGTTAGGTCTTCTCTTTCAAACATAGCAATAACCTTATTAATATTCATAAAAATTGTTAGGCCTCTGCTAGGCCAGTTCAGTCCTACAAAATACTTCCAATCATGGCTCCTTTGAGGACACCATTTACTGGAGGATACAAAAAGCAAAAAACAGACAAAAACATTAGAAATATGTCAAGAGTTGAACAAATTCAGACTACAGTATATTTTAGGAACAAAATTCGGTTCTCTTCTGTTCCCGAGTGTACTGTAAATACTTGCTGCAACTTTAAATCTCATTCATGGGTAATTTTAATTTTGGCTTAATTAGATTTTAATTTCAGCATTTTGCTATGTGTTATTGCAGAGCACTATTCTTTTTAAAATACAAATTTAATATATTATGAGCATGTAAAATATCTTTTTGTGTTTTGTATCATGCAACAAGAACAAGGCTTAAAGAATTAGGTCAACTACCCCCATCTATGCTTAAGAATTTATATATATTTATGCTAAAGAATTAAAAAAATTCTGAAGCACATATACAAAGTTGTACATATATATACATTACATGCTCTCTTTCTCTCTCTCTTTATGTACATATATATATACTTTTACAAATTTTGCAGAATTAAAGAAAATATATTCAACTATTGGCAACTCTTTTTCAAGAGAGAAATTTAAGATCACTTTTTTCATTCAAAATATTTAAAGATCACAAATAACTTTATAAGTAAGCAACAATTGTCATTACACAACATTAACCAATTCTTGCAAGATTAAAGAAATAAGCTTGAACTGTGGTAACTCTTTTTCATGGTAATCTTTAGAAAATTTCATTACTTATCAAAAAGCTAGGAGAAAACTCATAAGCAAGCTAAGAGTTGTCATTACACAGTATTTAAAATTCAGGCAAATAATAATAATAATAATAATAATAATAATAATAATAAAATTACTGGATTTGATAATGAATAAGTTAATGTAATCTTGCAGTATCATTAAATGATCTGACAATAAAGTAACCTGACTGATTTTTTCTGACACCAGACAACACTCGGGAAGCAGCACATGTTACAGAAGCTTGAGACAATTTCATTCTACAATACCATTGTTTGGATTTACTCTCTTTGATTACAGTAGTAAGTGTTTTGTAATGAAACAGTTATCTGACACTGTATCAAAAGCATGTTATAAACTTTAGATTATGAAACTAATATTAAAATATCAGTTAAACTAAGAAAATTTCTTTAATTTTCTCAGTTTGGGTGCATTAGATTCACCTACATCCATAACGCAGGAGATATCACACTTGTATTTATCTTTTCTATCATCTTAAACAGTCAAGGAAGTGGAATTTTCTGATTTTCATGACCTCATTGACAAAAGGTGTGATCTTCAAACAGATTTTGACACAGCACTTTACATCACATGGGTGAGTAATGTTGTTTTAGAATGTAACGAAATATGAAATGTTCCTGTTCAGAACTTATTATTATTAATTCATGGCATTTTCTTGGTTCTCACCACTTTTATTTTCAATTTCCTTACTTTTTCATAACTTTTCCAACCAATGTGCACTATCTTTAATAATTTATGTTTAATAATTCCCCTAACAAATTCTGTACACAGACTTTATTTATATGTAAATATATTAATTTTTTATCAAAAATAGAACAGAGAACAAAGATCTCTCTAAATCCTCGATGCTTTTTTCGTTAATTATTATAACAATAGAAGCCTCTTTATCAAGGCTCATGTTGAGTACTGTTAATGTAAATGACTGTCATGGGCATAAGCCAAGGAGACAGTTCAGAATGGAAACATCTGTTTCTGGAAAAGTTTCACATAAATATTCAAATAAGTGTTTGAATATTCAGTAATAGTACAAATAAGAACTTTCATAATTTCTTAAGAAATTTTCCAAATGAATGTTGTGCTATCCTTACAGTCTGTTCTTGTTATATTAATTAACAAATCAAGCATTTTTCCTTATTTATTTTTTTTAAGCAAAATTAAAGTTCAAAACCGGCATTTATTCTCACTGACGCTATCTTTCACGACTCACCTTTTTCACTGCACAGCCAACAGTAATATCATTTTTGAAATTTCATTTACAGAATAAAAAACATGTAACTCAAAAATACATAGGTATCCTGTGCATTACTCTTGAAATGCTTTCATATACCACACAATCAATACATAAAATACTATTTATATTTAACTATTTTGAAATAATGCTTACATTGGAAATTAAAGGGTAAAGAAAGGTGAAATATTTGGAACTTTTTCAAAGGACCAAAAGGATTGTTATTTCTTAAACACATAATCATGGGAGCAAGTATTTGTGTTACATTTTATTTAGGGAAGGAATTTTCAACATAATATTGATGCTGTAGCTATGTTTTAAATTTATACTTGCCAGCAAATAAAGTATGGAAAACGTGAAATGAAAGAGAATAATGGGAAAACCTTAAATCCAAAAGCTGTGTACAACTGCATTAATTAATGATCAAGGCAATTTAACTGGGCGTGATTAGAAAACTAATTATAGATGTAAAGTGATTACTTAGGTCGGAAAATACTAAGAAACAACTAGATTTTTAAGTTAAGCAATCTGATTTTATGGCAATTTTTTATATAAAGTGTTCACAAGCATATTTCAGTAAAGGTCAATATAATTCACAAAAAAAAAAAAAAAAAAAAAAACAGCTACTTACTTCCACCTGTGGCTGAAAAGTATGTTACGAAAATTAACAAATAGCACAAAAAACATTTCCCAGGAAGGTATTAGAGACAAAAAAATTTCAAATCGAACAGTTAAAAGAAGAGAGGAAACATGATAAAACTGTATGCCTTTTAGTGGAAGAATTTTGCATAATGGAAAAGGTGAAAAGTATTCTTGATAGCAAAAGTTTTGCTAGGGAAAAATAACTTTTCAAATATGTCTCCCAGAAGCAAAAAAAAAAAAAAAAAAAAAACGTTTTGACCTTTACAATCCCTAGGGGGAAAGTTGTACATTATTTGAAGAGGATCTTCTTATCGTAGCAAAAATCTTATTCACTCCCCATCTTTATTATAGCAAATCGCATACAATAGGAAAAAAAAAAATTCTCAATAGGGTTTTTAGAGGCAGAGATATGCTGCAAATGGAAGTACACAAACACCACCTGGTGGCAGAATTATGAACTACTAACCTAAATTGTCCCATAAGGTAAATGGTATCTGGTGTAAAAACATTTTTTTAAATCGAACGTATAGAAGTACAGATATTGAGAAAAGTAGATTAAATATCTGTGCCCCCTAGTGGCAAAATTGTGCATTATTTTGGGAAGAAAATACACACAAGGAGTTTTCATAGTTAGTAGTATCTGATCAAAAGAGAATATATTTCAGTCGGGTTTTTAGTCCCGCAGATATTGCTGTAAATGGAAACATGAACTTACGCCCTCTAGTGGCACACTTGTGCATTAAGAAATATTTGAAATTATATGAGAAACATTTTGCACCGAAAATGTTCTCCAACAAAGAAAGAATTTTTCAAATTGGACTCCTAGAAACAGAGATATGGACAAAAATGAGATATAAGTGTACGCCCGCTGGTGGAAAAAATTATGCACTATTTTAAGCAGCAGGTAGTCTCAAAAAGTCTTCCGAGGTGAGTGGTATTGGTTCACAGAGGAATTTTTTCAATCGAGTTTCCAGCTCAGATTTTGTTGCAAATATGTCAGAAGCAAAAATAAACACTTATGCCTCCTGATGGCCAAACCATTCTTTACCAAAAATGAGAAATTATAAGCAAAACATTTCCCCTCAAGAGTTGTATCCGAGGCAGGAGGAATTTTTCAAATCGGACTTTTAGAAGCGGAGATATTGGGAAAATCGCGATTTACCTTTACGCTTCCTAAAAGAAGATTTATGCATTATTTGAGAAAGGGACTGTAACTAAAATAGTCTTCGATATAAATGTCATCATCGAAAGGATAAAGAACTTTTCAATTAGATATTTAGAAGCAAATATATGAAATAAAATGCATTTTAAATTCGATATGATCTCCATTTGTGCCCACTAGTGGCGAAGTTGCGCATCGGCAAAAAACGGTACGCATTGATCACCATTCTCACATATTAACTTCCCCCCAAAAAAAAAAAAAAAAAAAAAAAAAAAGAATTTTAGAAATCGCACTAGTACTTGTGCAGAGATATGGTCTCCCCGGCCGGACAGACAAAGTGATAACATTTTGCAGGGTGTTGGGTGGGAAATTTGTCAGACATATGTTATGTCAGTAGAAAAATCGTCAACTCCAAAACATCGTGCGGGGACAAAAAGGCAAGAATGGTAAAAATTCCAGGACATGTAACATAATTTTAGGACATTTCCAGGACAAAATGGAATTCAAGGATGCTTATGAACCATGGTTAAATGTACTCCAGAGTGTCTTTCTTTAACATTTTCACACTAATAGAAATTCCATAAAACAAGAAAAGAGTCTAGATGTAGAGAGACATCTGCTCCAAATTCCGTGGGAGTATTATAAGAATGGGAACTAAACTATCAGAAAAACTAACACCAAGAATCTAAAGAGTTGTTTGACTATTTCTTAACCACCTTAACATGAGAATCCACAAAAGCAGGGAAAGCCTAGTCAAGTGGGTCTCCTCTGTTGGATGTGACAAATGTGATTATGGTCAGGGATGAACCACCTTTTAACATGACCAACATCTAACTCACCATGCTATGATATGGACCTGGCACATGGAACTGCAATTGCAATTCCAGAGGTTGAAAATATCTGAAAAGTTACATGCCCAGCTGGCAATGTGCAGAAATTATTTACCTGCCCAGGTAGTAAAAGCTGGATTCCCAAGAAAATTTATCTTTTAAAATACCAAATCAGAACACACTTTTTTTTGAAGTTAAAAAATATTATAAACTTTTTTACGTTTTGCATTTCCGTTTTAAGGGTCTGCGTTCAAAATGTTCATGCACAAAAGTGTGTATCCCAAGTTTTAAAATGATGACGCTGAAATTCGTATGAAATGGTATCGTGATGGAAATTGGTATTTGAGAAATTTAATGATTCTGCCATGCTCCTTTCATTAAAGTCTTCAACCTTTCTCACTAAACACTGGAGGCTAGTTCCATCAGAGGCATGTGTCCCGTCACTGACTATAAACAAAATTTGGAGCAAACCAACATATGGTTCCAATTTCTGGACCTAGAGCATACTATAATTACAGTAAATAAGTGATATTCTTCTGTCCTTGGCACTCCATAACAATAATACAACTTCTGGCGATTGTCAGTGAAATGAAACGCAACGTGCGATGACTATCTCTTTTTCTTGTTGTACGAACTTCTATACAAAACTTTATTTTTAAATCTGGTTGCTCGGTTCGAGCAACTAGACTTTTTGTTTACCTGCCCAGGCCAACAATTTACATGGCCCAGGCATCTTGGGTATTTTTCAAGCCCTGAATTCACTGTGCAACTAGATGGAAAAATATATAAAACATTTTCAAGTTCTGTTCATACTAAACGTATTACTTGACATGATTGGAATATGTTGTTTACACAACTTTTCATTATTTCACTTAAACTTATACATGAATAATAATGTACCAGGATGGTACCAAAAGATCATTATGTACACACTTACCTGCACAGCTCATTCAGCACAGCAATTTTTGGAAGAAAAAAAAAAAACTGTTGGGACATCCACAGTATTTCTTCAATTGAGAACATACACCATGTGCCTTTCACATATTCCCAAAACTGACACACCACCACTTAGCAGGAAATCACAACAACAAAAATATATCTTTGTTTTGGAATACCCACAACATTCACCTAATGTTGAAACAAGTCACTTTTCCATATTCCTCAAACTAAAAAAAAACAATATGTGTCGGGGGTCCCATTTTAAATCAACTAAAGGCATTATAATATATGTGACAAATAAATGACTATGAAGACATTTCCAACCACAGATGAAACTTTTTTGTGCATGTAGAAGAAATATGGAGATCACTTCAATGAAGAAGACATGATTTGCACACGGTTAATGGATTCCTCCCCTTATGAAATAGTCTGGTTATTTGTAATATGATTTTGCAGAAATCAAGAAGCAATCAACATTTAGATAGCACACATCTCTTTAAATATCAGAACACTTTGTTTATTTATAAATGACACACATAAACAATTTAAAATATCAGATTCTTATTTTTGCATGTAGATTATGAATACTGCATTTCTCAAGACAATTTCTTTCCATCACTCGAGAGGAACAGTATTCCTGAAGCTACTGTAACATTGCTGTATTAATTAATAACAAGGAACTGAAGACCAACTATATATAAAATAGAAAATCTATATCAGTAATCCAATTTATTGGGTTACTAACATAGTTTTATAATTTAATAGTAAACCAGATGGGGATTTTTCAAAGAAGTAGACAGTTTTCTGTCTGCCTTCCTTGAAAAACCATATGGTTTATGTGCAAAAGCTTGGAATTGTATATTTCTATTTTATGCCAATAAATCAAATTACTCAATTGGTTTTACAATGTTATATTACTGCATTAACTTTGTAGGAGCAAAGTGGCAGAAAAAAGCAAATCAAATATACATGCACAAAGTCTAAAACTGTATGACGACAGCTTCTTTAGTGCACATTATGAATCTAAAGTAATGAAACATTTTCTTTTCTCTGTTATGATCACACATTGGTTATTCTTCAGCCAGATAATTAGTAGAGTTTTTTTTTTTTGTTTTGAGTCTAGAATTGGTTTTTCAACAGAGTGTAAATTCTCATAAATCTCATCAGAAATTTAATTTAATAAAGGAGTTTTTAAAATTACTTTTTGGTTAAAACTGATAATATGTAAGTAATTTTAACTACCATTCAAATAAATTACATATTATCAGTGTTGAAAAAAAATTAGAAATGATAATTATTCTTTAGCAGGATTTGTCTTATTGTTCTCATGGTTATGTCTTAACCTTTGGTGATCATTTCATTTTCTTGCATAACTTGAAAATCTTTGAATCTCTACAGACGTAGAAAGGGATCAGAATTTCAAGTTTTGAGCATAATTGAAAATTTCTCATTTATGAAAAATGAACATGAATTACAGAAGGTAGTCACCTTCATTGTAAACATATTCTAGAATTTTTATGTTTCAGAAAAACAGTACCACTTAACCAATTATTCATAACTGAAAAAAATCAGCAAATACACAAGAAAATACTTCACTCATGATAAACAGGATTTACATACGGAAGGATTTACAATGCAATAATACAAAATTTCACATCCAAAATATTAGGAAGAGTTTTTCTGTTCCACATCCATCCTTTCCACTCACATAACATAGGGATTTCAGTGATCATTACTGTCTGTAACAGTGAAACAATAGATAGGTCTGAAGCACTTACTCAAAAAACCTGTACTGAAAACCTAAAAACCAAATTTAGACCTTTGCATAAGACTGAAGTAAAATTTGGGCATTTGAGTCATATCATTGAAAGGCAGCATGCATAATTTTATTATATCATTAGCTGTCAAAATTAGAAATTTCAGTTTAGGATACTATAAAGTTTCACCTGAGTAAGACTGCTGTGCCTCTACCTGAGAACAGACACTGCATGTGATAGTTATTTTTGCCACAATATTACTTTGGTCACTGAGGAAAACAACTTTTTTTTTTATAATATATAATAATTACACCTACCCATTCTTTTCCAAATTATAACATTAAAATTTTAAAATTTTGGAACCGTTTATTTATTTTGCTTTTGGGATTTAAAGACACTCATGAGCATCTAAAGCCAGGAGCCACCCCCCCCCCCCGTCCCTAATTTAGGGCCACCGTTTTCAGGGAAGGGAAAGAACCAGTGCTGGAAGAAAAAAACACATCTGTGTCTTCCCCAGGATTCAAACTCAGAACTAGCAGTTTGAAATTACATAAAAAAATTAAGTAAGTTCTTTTACTTACTACGTATGCACTAAATAGTAACTGGCATTGGAAGAATTCCTTACTCAGGACAAGAAATGGCCAACATTTTTGAAATTATTTTTTTTATGGTTAGATTGAAAGTTATTACAAAATCAGATGTGCATGTAACTTTTTGTAAACATACATACAGTAGTGGTTAAAACATACAGTAGTGGTTTCTCAAGACAATTTCTTTCCATCACTCGAGAGGAACAGTATTCCTGAAGCTACTGTAACATAAGCCTAATTACAAAAAAGTAATTTTTTTAACAAAAATGTTTCTGAAAGGTAGTTTAAACAGAGGTAGCTAATCTACAGTTGTGTGAAAACTTTTCATAAAAAAAAAAAAAGTTCCTTTCAACATCTGGCTAGTTACACTGAGAAATTAGAAATGGCGGGAATGGATATATACTGAAATTCCAGGTGATGATTACAAGTCACCTTGATATATCATTACAAAAAAATTCTAGAGAACTCAAAAAAACCTAACTCCCACTCATCTATTACATCGATTTATTAGAGCTCATTACAACCTAGTAATAATATCTTTAACTTCAATGAATATGTGTATAACAATAATATCATGGAATGTACCATTCAGAATGGGTTAATGATCTATGAGAATAGGCCTACTTCAGTTGACACTTATGTGCAATTATATGATAGTGGTATAATGACATATATATATATATGATTTCCTCAGTCTTTAACATCAAATCATTACCTAATGTGAAAGACTTGTTTTCACATAAAAACTTTGCACCAAACATTCTCAATTCTTAGTATGTCATTTCTGCATATTTAGGTTATTTATGAATTTCATGACTTTCACATTACACTTGATGTTGTGGTCATTTTTCAGAACATAATGCATAAACTATGGAATTCAAAAGCACATAATTTTACATAACTCTTTAATATGAAAAGCACCTAGCTAGCACTGTATATCTTTTGGAACACAAATAAAACAGGCCAAAATTAACTGTGCTTTTCTGGAAACACAAAGAAACTCTGTATCTTATTTTTCAAAAGAACAAGGTAGATGAAATATACAAGCTCATATTTTCAGTACAGCAGTTTGCTCTGAAATTAATGGAACCAGTCAAAAAAAAAAAAAAAAAAACTCCAATGCAGATCAAAATTTAAATGCAAAAGCTGTTAAAAAAATATTTTTTTCAATGTGAAACGCCAGAAATTTGAAGAAGCTAGTCCAAGCATAAGAAGAACACCACAATAAATTATCATCAAGGTTGTAAATTTATGTTTTTGCCACCAACTGCATTTCCTATAGGAGGAAATAAAGTTTGAATTATTACAAAATATAAAAGTACATAAAAAGAAGCAGAAGTTATAATAATGTAATTTATTACTAAACTATAGAACAATAACAATTTCTGTGAAGTGCAGACTTACACAATATGTTTTATTCCCTGGTAAGTACAGCTACTCATAGGTTTATAGTTGCTCAGTTTTATGATGCACATGGTTAATACCTGGATACTGTAACAATGCATGAAAATCCCTCATTCCAATGAATTGTGAATTCCTTGAACAAACAGCATGCCTGTACAGGTAACCTTTTATAACAATAGTTTACTATAGAGAATTTGTTTGGTTTTTGAACATGCACAATACAATACCTTATCGCTCCTTAAGGATAGTTTATTTTATCTGTGCTCATCTATGTTTCACAATACTTTATGTTATCTAAATTCTTAAACTTTTTCAGTTTAGAAAAACCGAAAAACAGACAGACTGAGACAAGGCTAGGCCTATCCAACTACCACTTGTTTCAATCCATGGCCATTACCTACATGGATACCACTCTGCTTCAGTGGTGGATGTGGAATCTGGCACCAGAAACCATCTATCCTCAATATCTGCCATGTGGTACTGCCATAGGGTGATGACTCTGATGGAACATTGGCAAAGAACTATAGAAAACAATGGCCTGTACTTTGTAGAATGCAGTAAGCATGCATGGCTTTCTTGCATCAACTTTTTAGCAGCAAATGGAATGAACTTTTGACTGATCCTAGTAGGTATATGTTTAAATCTTCTAGATTAGTGGCAACATATAAAGCTGGTTTGTGTCTGAGACAAATAAAAGGACTAGTGCAATGGACAAGAGTTACATCAAATACTAATACTATATACTATGAGCAAATACAATTTGTAAAAAGAAGTTAATATTGATAAAAGCAAAAAAGTACCATCAGTGTTTCATACCCAAATACAAAAAAAGATGTTCAGGTGCACTACAGATCTGATGTTGGTTTACAGCAAATGATTTACATCTAAAATGATTTACTGCAAGACTTTCCACCCCTTGAAAGTTCTTAAAGTTCCTAGCTCCATGAATGACCTCCAATTTCAACCGAACAGAACACATGTGCCAAATGGACACATGTGCATTCTTTAGCCCTAGAATGCAGAATGTAATATCTTACATAATGCATATCATTAAAATATATCAATATACACTGCTCTATTAAACTGTTAGAGAATTTAGCGTGCCAATATCAAAATGTCACCACACACACAAATAGAACGGAACATCAATTATGACAACAGATTGTGCACCAGACCTAACAGTCTACCTGTGTGCTCTTATTGATGGAATTAAAGGGGTACAATGGGGAAAAGTAACTGGCATCAATAACTTTGTGAGAGGCATGATTAGGTATTTGTGCTACAGGGTCATCTTTATTAGCCAATTGAAGAATTAATCCATGTATCAATGCAAACAATACTTTAGCTGTACGATTAGTGGTTACTGCATGGCAAAACCAGCAATGCAAAATAAAATAAAATCATGTCTAAAGGATGAGACTCAATGACCAAGACCACAGTTTGTGGCTTATGTTACACACAATAATTGAAAGATGACAATATAAACAATCACCAACACTTTCAATGCTACACAACCCAAACCCACATACACCAGCACCAGTGCTGAGTTTAGGCTCAATTTTAAGAGCCTGAGCCCATTCAAGCACAAAGTATGTCAGCCCAAGCCCATATGTTATATCACAAAATAGAGCCCAGGCCCAGACAAATCCAAAAACCACAACTAACTTGTTTTGGCATTATTAAAAAACAAAACAACAACAAAAAAAAACTCTTCTTATAGACTTTTATTTTCTCCTCCCCCTTCAATTAATCAATGTCTTTTTCAACCGGAGAGTGTTGAAGAGACATCTATGTTTCTATAGTATACACACTCATGATTTCACTTGACTATTAATTTCCTTCTACAACACTTCCAATGGCCGGGTATGCAGCAAAATTGGACTGCACTGCAATCTCCACACATTGCCCGATACAATTAGCAAAGAGCTGCAGTGTGGGAGTAGGGGATGAAATTTGGGTGGCGTGGTATCAACTATCCAGTATCAATAGTTCTTGATGAAGGTTTTTATTCTTTGCAGAAATCCACTAATGCATAGCCTACAGCATTTGCTCTTCAAACCCAGAATAAATGGTTCTTTCTAGTCCCCGCTTCACTCTCAGACACAGTTGTAGGTTCGATTCCCACTTCAGGGTGATGTAATTTTCAAGTTTCCTGATGTGATTGATGTTACGTGATGAACAGTAAATACAGGCAATTCAGAGATATATGATTGCTGTGTTAATAAATCAGACATATTTCCACATATTATGAGAATATTTCTTCCACACAATTTAATTGCTTTCTGATTAGTGCCTTCTCAGTGAAACCAGTCTTATACACATTATAGAGTTCCCCTGCTCTGTTAATCATGTAGTTTAACCTCTGAAAAAAAAAAAAAAAAATTCTAGCCGCATTAAGAATTACATTAAAATGATAAAAATTTAATACCTGCCCCAGCACCTTTACTGGTAAAACAAATGCTTTTTCTCTTGAGATTGAGTCAATTCTACTGCTTTACAATAATAATAAGGTTGTTTACCTTTTTTCACATTTCATTGCACGTTTTATTCTTTTTGTTGTCATGCTTGGTTCAAGCCTCCGGTGCGGTGTTCTATTTTAGGTCTTCAGGTTCTTTCAAATGTTCGACGAATGCCCAAGTCCATGACGTGCATTGCTTTCTAGGTCCCAAAACTGTATCTTCCCCCTTCCCCACCCTTCCCACCAGCGTGTAAAACCCAACCTTCGTTGGTAAAAACCCCAATTCTTGAACTCAAAACCTTTTGATATTATCAACGAACATAAACTGCCTTTTACATACATACAAAATGCCAAACAAAAATATTAAAAATGTATATACAACTATTTACATACGACTCATCTTATTCCTTCAACTCCCCTTCTCAACACCTCATGAACAACCAGAACATTCATTCACCACACCCTAAGCCATTCCAACGCAGACTGCTTCAAGTACTTTCTATCCCCCTGCGGGATTATCTTCAGGAGGTGTTCTAGATGCTTTCTCTTCTGCCACCGCAGTAAGAGTGAGCGATAAGTTCGTCTTCCTCACCCCGCCCTAACGTCATCTACGAAAAACTTCCACTGTGGCTCCATTTGTTATTGACTTTAGTGAACTCTTCATTTCCTTCTTGTGTTTTTTTTCTTTTTTGTTCAATTTTTATTAGTTCTTTCCATTTTTCATTAAGGATACTTGGATCGTTATTATTACAAATTCGATCTCTATTTTTTTTCAATCAATACAGACTCTGCAATGCGTAGGTGTCTCTCATTGCAACATGATTTTATTATTTTAATCTCTTCAAAATTCAGGTATGTGTGGTTATCCAGACACTATTGTTATCAGTGCTGTTTTTGCTTCTTTTTTTTTTTTTTGCCAATTTTTAATATGTTGTTGTAGGCAATGTTTTAACTGATTTTTGGTACTTCCAATATCTGATATTGGTGGGATTCCACTTATAGGTATTTCGTACACACCTGTTTTTTCCAAGATACTACATTTTTCAGTGTTATTAATTATCATATCTCCAATAGTCATTACTTTGTTTCCCATCTGAATTCCATATTTATGGCATAATTTATTGATTTCTGTAGATATTCCTGGAAGGTAAGGTGTTGCCGTGACATACTGTAATTGTTTTTTTTTTATTTTAGGGGAATATGTATCTTGCATCTTTACTTGTACTTCATAAATCCATTAATTTATCTTCTGTGGAGGGTATCCATAGCTGTATGAGATTTCTTTAATGTAATTTATTTCTTCAGTACGAAATTCTTCTTTAGAGGAACATGTGATTACTCTTTTAATTAATGTTTTTATGCTATTAAATTTCTGTGTGTAAGGGTGTGTTGAGTTACATGATATCAGAACAGGGACATATGTCTGTTTTCTATGTACTTTGTACTGCAGTTGGTTATTTTGCTTGATGATCTTAGCATCCAAGTAAGGTAAGATATTTTCTTCTTCATGTTCTACTGTCAATTTAATTGTGGGATAGACATTACTAAGTTGTTGAGTTAAAGATTCCAGCTCATCAGTTTTCATTCTGGTCATGATGAAAACGTCATCTATGTATCTGCAGTAAACCAACGGTGGTTCCATCCATTGTACTGATAATTTGTTCTTCTATGCTGTTCATAATTACTTCAGCAAACAGGTTTAACAGAAGAGCCCATTGGGCCTCCGAAATTTTGTTTGTATATTTTCTCATCATATTTGAAGATATTATTTTCATAGATGTATAATAAAATTGCTTTTAACTCTTGTAGTTGTGTGTTATTAAGAGATTGATCCTGTTGTAATTTTTTATTAATAATCTCAATTGCTTCTGGTACAGCGGTGCTTGGAAACAGTGCTTTGACATCCATACTAGCCATTCTGTAATCTTTTAGATCTTGGTTTACATTTTTTAGTATTTCAATAAATGTAAGTGTATTCTTTACAGTGTATTGTGTTTTCATAAACATTGGTGCCAAGAAACTGTAAATATTCTTTTCAAGATTAATAAATGGAGAGTTCTTTTTGGACACTCTAAGTCTCATGGGGTTTCCATCCTTGTGTGTTTTAATTTTTGCAAACATTCGTGGGACCTTTGTACCCATTGGTGGTGTTGCATTTTTGATCTCATTAGGTAAGGTGCTATGGTTCCTGATATTAGCTAAATATCTAACTTGATTATCAGTTGGGTCCCTTTTCACCTCAGAACATTTCAATTCTTCTATTGCCAATTTCATTTTAGAATACAGTAGAATATAAACTAAAAATGAAATTGGCAATAGAAGAATTGAAATGTTCTGAGGAAAGGGATGTCAATCACATATTGTATGCACATAAATTAAAAACAACTGTGGCTTCTGCTATAGATGTTTTAACCTGAATCTACTGCTTTATATTCAACAAATATCCCATTTTATGCCCTTTCAGTCACTTTCAGCTAATTAAAATAATAATGTAGACCAGGCATGTCTAACTCATTAATGCACATAATTCATGCTATAATAATTATTATTATACAGAGGGTGAGTCGAAAGTTTTGCAATATTTGAATAAACGCATGTGCTGTGGCGGGTATGTCACGTGTTTAAACTAGTTCAAGTCGTGCAGCCAATCAGAAAGGAATATAAAGTGGTAGTCATTGCTGTGAACAGCATTGACTACCACTTTATATTCCACAGTTTGCAGCCAAGGTCGGGTAGGCTGCAAACTGTGGATTCGGAGGCCGTGCGCCAGGCCGTAGAGGCAAATCCGACAACCAGCACTCTGAGATTATCAGGCGAGCTGGGCATATCACAGACCACAGTGGTTTGTCACTTTCAGGACCTTGGCAAGGTCAACAGGAGCTGCCGCATTGTCCCTCACGAACTCACGCCAGCTGAAGCAAACCGCCAAGTGGAAGTGTGCACGAAACTCCTAGAAAACCAGCGCGATGTATGTTTCATCAAGAGAATTCTTACGTGCAATGAAAAGTAGGTCTGTTTAATCCTAACACACAACGGCAGTGGTTGAGCCCAAGCCAGCTTCTTGAACCTGTCAGATGGTCGGACCATCAACGCCAACCTCTACTCTGAACAGCTGGAGCGGATGTATACCGTTTTGGAGGAGAAGTACACGGTACTGGTGAACAGAAAGTGTGCTCTCTTAAAGCAGGACAACGCTTGGTTTCATACTGTGTGAACAACTCGAGCAAAACTCCTGGAACTTGAGGGCATCGAACTGATACCACACCCAGCATATAGTCAGGACCTTGCCGTGTCGGATAATTACCTGTTCCAGTCCATGGCCCACTAAATTAGCAGGTGGCACTTCAACAACCAGAAAGTGGCAGCTGAGATGAAGGACTTCTTCACCTCGAAGAACAAGAACTGGTACCGCTGTGGAATCAGAGAACTGGCAGACAGATAGCTAAAGACGGTTCATGGCCTATACTTTGAATGCTTGTCAGCTTCCACTGCAAAGGTATGTCATCATCATCATCATCATCTTTGTCAACCATTATCAATCCACTGCTAGACGAAGGTCTCCCCAAGTTTCTTCCACAACGGTCTGTCTTGTGCCAGTCTCCTCCATGTTACTCCCGCATACTTTCGAATTTCATCCACTCATCTCCCATGTGGTCTTCTTCTGAGTCTTTTCCTGTCCCTTGGAATCCAATCTAGAATTTCGGCTGTCCATCGATGGTCTGTCCTTCTGGCAGTTTGACCAGCCCATTGCCATTTCAGGGTTTTAACTCTGATCATGATGTCTTCCACTCTTGTCATTTTTTGGATCCACGAGTTCCTCTTCTTATCTCTCCTGGTTACACCAAGCATGCACCTCTCCATGCTTCTTTGAAATGTCTGCAGCCTTTGTATGTCTCTTTTAGTTAAGGTCCACGTCTCTGCACCATATGTAAGCACTGGAAGGATGCATTGATCAAACACTTTTCTTTTAAGACATAATGGCATATTGCTGTTGAAAATTATGCCATTTCTTCCAAAAGCTCTCTAGGCAAATTTTGTAAGACATAAAGTGATCTAAATATTGCAAAACTTTCGACTCACCCTCTGTATATAGTCAGCAGTCTTTTTCTTCCTTTCTTTTTTTACGCTTTCCAGCCGTAGGTTGAAGAAGTGTATATGCTCCAGCTTTGTCCGTCCGTCTGTCCGCACGATAACTGGCGTAAAAATGGTTCGATTTGGACGAAATTTTAGTATGTGGTAGGGGACCACCTGGGGACAAACTCTATTGAAATTGGGACAAATGGGGCCAAAGGTCACGACGTAGGAGCGGGATCCATTCCATTGCACTTATGTGTCATAACTTGCGTAAATATGGTTCGATTTCAGTGAAATTTTATTATGTGGTAGGGGACTGCCTGGGGACGAACCCTATTCAAAATGGGTGAATTTGGTCAAAGGTCAGGACATAAGACCGGGATGCATTCCATTGCCTTTATGCGCCATAATGTGCGTAAAAATGGTTCGATTTTGATGAAATTTCAGTATGTGGTAGGAGACCACCTGGGGACGAACCCTATTGAAAATGAACGAAATGGGGTCAAAGGTCAGAACATAGGATTGCGATCCATTAAATCGCCTTTATCCCATATTATTAAGGTGGATGTCAAGTAATTTTGCTTCCTATACTTCCAATGGAAAAACTTTTGTACACATTTCCTTCACAATTAATGTGTCCCCAAGGATGAAAATTTGAACATCGATTAACATAACTTCTTATTATCACTTGGAATACTTAATATTTTCTAAAACATAACTATAATTATATTGAAAATCAATAACTTTTCTTTTGGTGGTGTTGAAATCAGAAAAAGGATGGCGCGACCTGTAATTTGATGACGTCAGTAGACAAACAAATGTTGGATTGCATAATTATGGTTATGTTTTAGAAAATATTAGGTATTCCAAGTTATAAAATGAAGCTATTTTAATCGATGTTCAAATTTTCATCCTTGTGAACGCATTAATTGTCCAGAAAAAAGATAGCGCAACCTGTATTTTCATGACGTCAGTAGACAAATAAATGTTGAATTGCATAATTATGGTTATGTTTTAGAAAATATTAAGTAATGCAAGTTATAAAATGAAAATATTTTAATCGATGTTCAAATTTTCATCCTTGGGAACGGATTAATTGGGAAGAAAATGTGTACAGAAATTTTTTCCATTCAAAGTACAGGAAGCAAAATTACTTGACATTCACCTTAAAGGAGCAATTCTTGTATGTATGTAAATTTTATTTTGAAAACGGCTCTAAGGATTTTGATGAAAGTCGTTAATTTACCGTTTTCTGGTACTAGAAATCGATTTAGCTTGATCTCGACTTTAGGAAAAATTTTTTAATGGGTTAAATTACCACGTTTTTAGTGTAGTGTCATGGCGTCGTCCCATTAGATGTCGGCGCGCGGTCACGCCATCTGTCTCATTACGTCACACGTTGTGTGTGGATTCTATTAAAGTTTTATGACGTCACACTTTTGTGAACAGATGGTCGCACTTCCCATCTGTCTCATTACGTCACACGTTGTGTGCGTATGTTCGTCCGCACGATAACTCGCATAAAAATCGTTCGATTTCGATGAAATTTTAGTATGTTGTAGGGGAACACCTGGGAAGGAACCCTATTGAAAGTGAACGAAATGGGGTCAAAGGCCAGGACATAGGAGCAGGATCCATTCCACTGCTCTTATGCGTCATAACTAACGTAAAAAAGGTTCGATTTCGATAAATTTTAGTATGTGGTAGGGGACCACCTGGGGACAAACCCTATTGAAAATTGGCGAAATGGGGATCAAAGGTCAGGACATAGGAGCGGAATCACTTCCATCGCCATTATGCGTCATAACTTACGTAAAAATTTTCAATTTGGATGAAATGTTAGTATGTTGTAGGGACCTGCCTGGGGTCGAATCCTATTGAAAATGGGCAAAATGGGGTCAAAGGTTAGGACACCGAAGCGGGATCTATTCCATAGCTCTTATGCGTCATAACTTATGTAAAATTGCTTCGATTGCGACAAAACTTTATCATGTTATTTCAGAGGCATACTGAACCAGGTCTGTTAAATATCATCGAAATGGGATCAAAGGTCAGGGCACAGGAGTGAGATTTATTCCACAGCCATTTTCCACATAACGTGAGTAATAACTTGAGTAATGATTTCTAGTATGTTGGAAAGCTTATCATAATCAATGCATTGCATGATTTTACTAACTTGTTTTTGTTGTTTACTAGTAACTGGGCTATTAAAACTTTTGATCTGTACATGTAATGATAGCAATAATAATCACTCACTTCAGGAGGTGCAGCCTTGTCATGGTGGAGGGATTTTGGTGTTTCAGTGATACTAAGGGCTATGCTTGCAGTAGTTTAGTTAACACAAGGTCCACACAAAATAGACAGGAAATAGACAGGTCCTAGATTAGAAGTCAAAGTGTGTGTGGCCTCACCCATTTCAAAAAATGGAATACACAAAAACAATCATCCATATAGATTGGCTATCAGCCAGGTCAACATAGACTATGTCACATGCTACAGCTCCTGGGAGTAAGGTTGGGCTACATACTACAGTCTCCTCTGTTGGGCAATGGACTGTACACATTCACAATGAAAACAATGGACTTACAAGGCTGTTATCAAACCTACCTTGAAAATATAATTGTGATGCACGTAATACTGTTTCACACGTCATTCATGAACAAGTTGACTACCCGTGGGAGTCAACTTGCTCATGAATAATGTGTGAAACAGTATTACGTGCATCACAATTATATTGTTGACAGCTATCGTAAAGTAACATAAGCCACATACTAATGGTTCGATAAGCTCATTGTATGAACTATGATAATGTAAATGAACAAAGTTGTTCTTCAGTCAGTACTATTATGTACTAGAATTTTTACAACTATTATTTTAGACTCATTAATATAAGTCAAAAACACCTAAAAAGAATTTTTAGGAAAATCTAACGTGCAAAAAGGGGTTTAACACTCATTTCTATAAGCATTAGATTATATGATAAATGTACACTTACCTCTACTTTCTTTGTAGAAAGCCACTATATGTTGCACATATTATTTGCATCTTCATTGGCAATAATCACCAAAAAGTGCACTATTTACATGCAAGTCATTAATGACTTCACAATCAGAAAGGCAAAACTTACCTAAAAGGTCTTGGCTTCATTCCTTTAATGCACTTTGTGCACGTTAACGAGAACATTTTGTTATGCAGCTGGCTTTTTTGGGTTGAAACTTTCATTATATCTGCTCGCAGGTTGTTGTTGTTATTATTTCTCAGGTCATGAAACATTCATAAATTCTTTACAAGACACTAAAAAACGCTAAATTCTGACTGCTGTTTGACATGCATGATATCTTGTCAAAACTAGCCGCATACTCACTAGTATGGGAGTGTTGTCGACCTTCATTAAGCCCCTTTTTTTTATATATATATTCTATTTCCTTCTCTCCTTCACTCCTCACTCAGCAACTTGCCTTTAAAAATTCACATTTCTAAAAATGATACTCCATTCTAAAATTCATAAACTGAACAAAGTTGCTTTACGATAGCTGTCAACAATATAATTGTGATGCATGTAATACTGTTTCACACGTCATTCATGAACAACATGAGGCAAGTGGAGCGCTACGTAAATCACAGTTGACAGTGGTTTGACTGCTGTGAAATGTAAATAGTGTAATATAAATTATGTAGATAGTGGTTTTAAATAGAGTGTGTGAATGTGTTGTATATATAGTACGTAACTGTGTTAGTATGAGGTATGTAAATAGTATGTTGTGAAATTGGTATAGAATTGAATATGGGTGTGATATAAGTGAGAATTTATTAGGTGTATAAGTATGTGTTTTAGAATGGAGTACCATTTTTAGAAATGTGAATTTTTAAAGGCAAGTTGCTGAGGGAGGAGTGAAGGAAAGAAGGAAATAGAAAAAAAAAAAAAAAAAAAAAAGGCTTAATGAAGGTCGACAACATTCACATACTGGTAAGTAGGTGGCTAGTTTTGACGAGATATCACGCATGTCCAACAGCAATCAGAATTCAGTGTTTTTTAGTGTCTTGTGAATGAAAATATGAATGTTTCATGACCTGAGGAATAATAACAACAACAACCTGCGAGCATATATGATGAAAGTTTCAACCCAAAAAGGCCAGCTACATAACAAAATGTTCTCGTTAACGTGCACGAAGTGTATTAAAAGAATGAAGCCAAGACCTTTTAGGTAAGTTTGGCCTTTCTGATTGTGTTGCACAAAGTTTGTCTATTCATGATATGAACATCGTGTAAAACAATGATATGAACACTGTCTAAAACACGATGTTCATATCATGAATAGACAAACAACGTGACATATAGTGGCCTTCCTACAAAGAGAGTAGGGTAAGCGTACATGTACGTTTATCATATAATCTTATGCTTACAAAAATGAGTATTAAATTCCTACTAGAAGTTCAAATAACTTTTTTTTTAATTTCTTAACCAAACTAATGTCTTCATAATTGCCATTACCATTTACCCACTGCTATACTATTGGTGCTCTACCACTCCATACCACTGCTTACATAAGTAAGTACTTATTTAACTGTGTAGCTGTGTGAAAATCAATGAATGTTGTATCTATGATACTACCACATGCATGATTGGTACATGAATACCAGATGAGGCCAAATAACCTTTTCCTTCTTTGTGTTTACTATAGCTTATGACATTTATTTGTTATGTCACATCTGACAACTAACTGCACTAATTAATGATGAAAACAAAAGGGTCTCCTGTTGGCAACTCATAACCCATGGTTAGTTTCTTCTCACAGAAGAAAAAGAAAAGGTTGGTCAGCATGATGGCTTTTGGATAAACCTAGCAATTGAAAGGGGTTACGAAATATCGTAAAGGATGCTACCAATTTGATGTGCTTACCATGATGCTCAGAAGTTAAAATAAAATCCCAAACATAGAAAAAAAAAATGGTTCGATATTAGGGATCTGTGGTAATGATATTAGTGATCAGGTTTCTTTAACCAGTTTATAGATAATGTAAAAAAGTGCTAACTCTTACAAAACAAAGCTGCCCTAATTGAAAAAGCTATGAATTTTCCACAGAATTTTTATTTTATAACTACAGAAAAATTGAAGATTTCACACTTTGCTTTATTTAGAAAAATAGACATCCTTACCTGACTGCATTGGGATTTGAGGTACTGTACACTAGGAGATAACATATCCTTAATAAATCATTATTTGGTACAATATAATATTTTTCAGGCACTATTCCACCTACACTATCAGGTGAGAAGCGTCGGAAAGCTTGGTTTTCATCTAAAAATAAAAACAAGAGTTTTTTTTTTTTTTTTTTTTATCAACCTTACTGATACAAGAGCACTTCAGAGTTTCTTGTAATTAGTTTTAACTGTTTAAGAAAACACAATACTCTGCAAAATTACATCAGAAAAATAAGTAACAGTGATGACACCTTGGGCATTTTTTACATCAGAAAATAAGTAACAGTGATGACACCTTGGGCAACAGATATACAGAGAGGGCCACACCACAGAAGAAAGTAACAGGAGTATGAAACTTGGCTGGACAGTGTTTGGAAGAAACTACAATTCTCAAGGGCAGACTTGCCTACTTTCAAGAATTGAAATCCGTCAACATTTTCAATGAGCGTTTCCGCAATATGTTTGATAGACGGACGTGTGGAACATATTGATTAAATGTATCGAACATTAAAAAGCTAATTTATTATGCAAATGATTTGTCAATTTTAATTGTTTTCATATGCTATAATTCAGATATTTGTCCCTATTTAACACTCATGGCAATTAAAATGCAATTGAAGATCTTACTGCAACAATGGGCTAAACAACATAACCAGCAATGTAGCAGAACATGTGGTGGAACTGAATGAGTGACCATGCCCTCTATTTGTCCCAGAGGCTGGGCTAACCCCACTGTTATCCCTAGGTATCTATTGGAATATACTATCATCCAGTCTTTCTGTGAATGTGTGTCCCCAGTGATTGCAAAAGTGTTTTTACAAAATGTGGGTTAGCTCTCTATTGCTATTAGGAATTCGATTGATACATAATTATCTCCTTAGTATGCTATCAATAATTACGCTGCATACAGAGATAAAAATTTCATCTGAAACTATGAAATTATTGCATAACTACATATATTATAGTCTTCTTTATTAACTTACTTCAGGATTCGACCTTAAATTTTTGTGCCAGGATGTTAGCATATCTTTAAAAAATGCATCAAACAATGATCTTTGCTCTTTCCACGTTTATAAGTGAGTCACGGATAAATTCTCATTGGCCGCCACCGGGATTCGAACCCAGGGTCTTCCAGTTACACGCCAGATATGCTTCCGCTACACCACAGCGGCCTTGAATTCCTCCAGACTCATACACGAGGAATTTGAGGCCGCTGTGGTGCAGCGGAAGCATATCTGGCGCGTAACTGGAAGACCCTGGGTTCGAATCCCGGTGGCGGCCAATGAGAATTTTTCCGTGACTCACTTATAAACGTGGAAAAGAGCGAAGATCTTTGTTTGATGTTCCTGGTCCACGTTAAAAGTCTGTATTAATTTAAAAAATGCAGTTTTAAGTCTTATGTGATGCTGATGTTTTTCATTTCTCTCTCTCTCTCTCTCTCTCTCTCTCTCTCTCTCTCTCTCTCTCTCTCTGACAGCATTTTTACTGAATCTTTAGCATAGGGGATGCAGAAGTGGGTGAAAACGTAATAAGATAAATCAGAATATACAGGTGTGGTGGACCTCAAAGATTCCCCCGCCCTCGAAATTAACCAGGAAAAACAAATGAACAAAAAACTAAAATGGAAATCTGTAAAACATGTCATGTAAAATAGCAGCAAAACGAGTTAAATTTTTGTAAATCTTAATTTCCATAAAACTTGGCAGGCATTCAAGAGCAATTTACCATTGTTTTAAACAAATAATTTTCAATCAATGTATTCCCTTCCAGTTCTTATTTATGGATCACAGACTCGCACATGCAGGCACTAACTAAAAGAGACATACAGAGACTGCAGACAATTGAAAGAAGCATCAAGAGGTGCATGCTTGGTGTAACCATGAAAGATAGGAATCAAAACTCATAGATCAGGAAAAGGATAAGAGTGGATGCCATCATGATCAAAGTAAAATCCCTCAAGTGGCAATAAACTGGAGATATTGCTAGAACTGGCTACTGTTGGAAAAATGAAGTATTAGACTGGATACCAAAGGGCAGAAAAAGACCTAGGAAACCACATGGGAAATGAAATTTGAAAGCACGCTGGAGTGCTATGGAGACGACTGGCTCAAGACAGACAGTTGTGGAAGAAACTTAGGCAAAACTTTCAAGCAGTAGTGGATTGATAACAGCACTGAAATTTGATCTGACTCAAAACATTGCAAATATTAGGTTTTAGGATATGCTAAAAGTGAAAATGGATTAATTTTTTTCCTAGCACCTAATGCTTAAGTGATAGGCAGGCCGTCATCCCTTGCAAAACCGGAACATCTGGCACATACATGCGGTTGGAATTCCTGGTATTCGTCTAAAGTAAGGGTCGTCAATCCTTTAATTCCTACTGCCCACTTTTGTATCTTTGTTGATGGTAAAATTTCTTTACCACCCACATTTCTTTACCACCCAGTAACTCAATTTAGCCCATGTTCAAAGTAATTTTTAGAAGGGAGGGTTTGTAAAAAATATGTACTTAAATTTATCTTTTTATTTATACTTTATGTATGCTTATACACAGGTGATTTCAATTTAATAAATTTCTGCATCTCCATTGATACAGCACCTACTAGTGCGGGAGCTGCTTAAATTGAAGAAAATGAAAGTTAAATGTGACAACAATAAAGTTTATTGAAATTGCCACGACTCCTACTGTCATCTAATTCTAGGATTTTTTATCCCAGTTTTGGGGTTACTGCACGCAGGAAAGAAGTCAACTGAAAATGCAAAGCTGACATAAGGAATTAAAACTGGACTCACATTACAAGAAGTTAGTACCTTGAACACTTCAACAGGGCTACTTTGTAGTTTCACTACGAAAATCATTATTACTTGATAATAATAATGATCAGACAAAATTGTTTCTGACCAAATTCACTGACATATGTCAATTAAATTAAAATCCGAATGACAGGTGGTTCCTGCCCCATTGCACAGCCAGTTTCTGGTTCAGAATGGAATCTGCTAGAAGTTTTTTTTACTGAATGCTAGAAAAATAAAAAAAAATTCTCATGGAAACAATTATCATAGGCAGATAGACCATAATGAAGAGGAATGGCAGAAGTCCACACAGCACAATAATAATTGACAAATACATTAAAGTATTGATAAGGAAATCGCTAAAGTTATGTACAAAGAGAGAATACAATTGTAAATTGGGACATTTCTGTAGCTACTTCAACCTTTGTCAGCCATGGGAACAAATGAAATAACATGAGGTGTGAACACACGGTGAAACAAATTATTGCCAGATTTTAAAATGGATTTCCAAATAATAGGAATTTGTTCAGGTGAGTTCGTATTACAGATATTAAAAAGAAAAGGAAAATTTCTATGCTTTCACAATACATAAAGAATTTTCTATTGCTGAAAAGACAGAGCTGGAAAAACAACAACAAAATGCTTCAAACCTACTTTTGGTGGGAAAATTCTCTTTGAACATAATTCCTTTGCTACTACTTCTTACCTATCACTTCTGCAGTTTTGGCTGGGTTTTTGTCATTTTAAAGAAGCCCTCATGCAAAAGCCCCCTATGCTGTTATTTAAAACAGACATAAGCAAGTAGGTAAAAGTGCCATCTACATTATGCATTTGTATCACAAAGTTTTACTCCCCCCTCCTAATATCTTTGTGTTATGGAACATCAAGGATGTGGTGACTGTGCACACATACAAACACATTTTTTATCCATAATGTCAGACATACACTGAATGGTTTTTAAAGCTACACCGTCATATAATGTATGCAGAAGGGAATACTCATAGTCAGTGGAACATTTTAAATAACTATTTGTATGAAGGAGCACATGATTAGATAAGACAAACTTGTAATAACCTACCTAAAGCACCAAAAGATGACACCAAGTATTTATTAATTGACAAGTGTATGAAAACTCAGAAGTTTATGGGGCAGAGTCCCCCAGGTTGGGGAATTTCCTTTTTATTTTGTGTAACACTTGAAAAAATGCTGCTTTCACATGCATTGGATTCACACAGACAGACCATGGCTTGGCTGTTTTTCAACCATTATCATCAAATTTTGGAACAGAATTTATGAGACAGAGGTTCTACTCATTTATTACAAAGTAGAATCCCTTTATAACAAGGAGCTTGTGACTGATGGAAATCCTTATTAAACTCAGGTGCCCGCTAAATCTGTTTTGGGGTGAAAAATATCAACACATAAAAATATGCATATATGTTTATATTATATACTCATATACAGTAGTCGCTGCTTATTGTGATCACTATCAGGCTTGGGCATTTTCATAACAATAACCAACTGATAATATTAAATGACAAAAGTCCAAAATATATATTTAGCATGTCAATGAGGGGAAACGGTGTACGGGAAAACAAAACAAAAAAATTTCTCAACAGAAAAGGCACAATGCAACATTATATAGTACATAGTACGTATGAATCATTATAGATAAAAATATTACATACCCATGAATGCATACAGCGCAATGTAGCTAAAAATACTCAGTTAATGGTAGATTGTTAATTTTTTGAAGAATTTCGTTAATATATTGTTCATACTCGTAATGTTTCTGGAAGTTATCCGACCTTTGCTGCACTCTGATGCGTAATATCTGCAATGCTCGTCTCACTTCTGCTACTGTCAGTGGGATGTCCACAGTAGAAACTTCAGTTTCGTCATCGGATTCGTGTTCTATGTTAGAAACTGAGTCTGTCGCAAAAATGGACAGACAAATCTCAGCCTCTGTGACTGTAGCACTAACTTGAATATTGTCATCTATAGATGACCATCTTTCAAATTCTTTGGCTGTCATGTCTGGTCGAATTTCAATGTTTTCTATAGTGCACTCTGTTTCCTTTGCTTCATTCGAAAAATCTCTGTGATGAAAACAATTCTTTATTGTCTCTTCTGAGACTTGATTCCACAACATTGCTAGTAAGTGCAATGCATCAAGAAGATTAATTTTCTTTGCAAGGTCATTTGTGCTGAGTTCATTTATGTCTTCCACACTTTCTAAAAGTCTGCTATGAATTTCTCGCCGGTAATGCACTTTTAACATGATAATACCCTGATCACATGGTTGCAACAGTGATGTTGTGTTTGAAGGCAAGAATATCAACTTTATATGCTTTAAGTTAACATCTGTAATGTGCGAGTTGCATTGGTCGACTAGAAGAACAGTTTCTTTCTTCAATTCCTTATCCCATTTCTTTAACCAGTCACTAATAATCACAGATGTCATCCAAGCAGTAGAATTAAAGTAGTAATCCACCGGTAGGTTTTTTATGCCTTTAAAGCAGTGGGGATGCCTGCTTTTGCCAATAGTCAAAAGGTTTCTTTTACTCCGGGACACGCTAACACAGCAGAGCACAGTTACTCTGTCTTTCAAAATTTTGCAGCCTTTAGCGCTCTCATGTTTGAACATGCAGGTGTGTTCAGGCAGGCATGATAGTACAGCCCGGTTTCGTTTGAATTGTAAATCATCTGGTGGATTCTCTGCGATAATTTTTGGCCACTCTTCTTTCAACCATCTCTCAGATGCAGGAAAATCTGCATCCTTCTGTTCACCATTTGTGCGTTTGTTTACAATATTCTCTTGCTTTTTCCAACTGAACCAACGAAGCTTTCTTTTCCCATCTGCACTGCTAAATCCTCTGCTTTTTGCCTCATCATTAGGCAGTTAAGTCGGGCATCTCTTTCTCATACATTTGCGAATAACAGTTTCAATGCTGAGTCACTAAAAATCATAGATGTCATCCAAGCAGTAGAATTAAAGCAGTAATCCACTGGTAGGTTTTTTATGCCTTTAAAGTAGCGGGGATTCCTGCTTTTGCCAATAGTCAAAAGGTTTCTTTTACTCTGGGACACGCTAACACAGCAGAGTACAGTTACTCTGTCTTTCAAAATTTTGCAGCCTTTAGCGCTCTCATCTTTGAACATGCAGGTGTGTTCAGGCAGGCATGATAGTACAGCCCGGTTGCGTTTGAATTGTACATCATCTGGTGGATTCTCTGTGATAATTTTTGGCCACTTTTCTTTCAACCATCTCTCAGATGCAGGAAAATCTGTCTCCCTCTGTTCACCATTTGTGCGTTTGTTTACAATATTCTCTCGCTTTTTCCAATGACTAAACCAGCCATCTGTTGCAACAAAGCTTTCTTTTCCCATCTGCACTGCTAAATCCTCTGCTTTTTGCCTCATCATTAGGCAGTTAAGTCGGGCATCTCTTTCTCGTACATTTGCGAACCACAGTTTCAATGCTGATTCAACCTGCCTATCTTTCCCACTACAATTTCTCTTGAAATTCAAGTTCTGATTCTCAATGGCCTTTTTTCTTTGTTGTCACAATTTTTTTAAATCTTGCACAAAAGTGGTCGAGAAATTTTCAAATTTAAAGCTGTATTTTGCTGACTCATATTTGACAGAGCATCATACTGTTCTAAAAGAGACATTTTCTCATTAAGAGACAAATCATTATTCTTCTTTTCCATAGAGCCCATCTTGAACGTGCGCAACCGCTCTCTTACAGAATAAGACTGACATGAAGCATAGAAGTAAAAATGAAGCATAATGAAGCAAAACTGAAATTCCTCTGTATGCTTCATTTCAGTCTTACTGAAATAAGACTGAAATGAAGCATACAGGGGAAGATCCATTAGCTTAGATTGAGCAAAAGAATAAAAGGGGAAAGCAACCCCAACCTCGAAAGCCCCGGAGGAGAAAGGGGAGATAACGATCTGCAACAACTGTTGAACCTGTCAACCTTATCACCCGCACAACAAGTCTTTCCAAATGGCATTTCCTGTCCACTTTTAGTCCTGTCCCCCCCCCCTTCTTGACAGAAAATTCCAACAAAAGGGTTTAGCAAACACTATGAAAACAAATCCAACAGAGTGTCTGGAAGCAGAAAATGCTTTCTTCCCCTTCTTGATGTCACTGAGAGGGGAGGGCGAGTCTTCTCATCTCATGATAACATTAACTGAAATATGATCACAATAAGTTGATTTGTATGTTTATTTCAATACAAACGATTGGAACTTGGTGATTCTGATAACATTATGCGTTTGATAACATTAACCCTGATCAAGTGGTGACTACTGTATATCATAGCATTTGGTAACATTTTTTCATCATTTTCTACCTCTCTATTGATGACTGCCTTGTTGTATATGGACAACACTTTTCTCTTAGACATTTTGTTACTTATTAAAGTTTAGGACTTCCTATCTAGGAGAAAAGTGAAATTGACATCTGTTTAATGACACACACAAAGGCAAAGCAGCACCGATCTTCCCAATGCAATGCTCAGCTGGATGGTGAAAGGGGAAATGGACACAATTACTGGAATTTTTATCTTCTGTTTCCCATAGGGATGCATCCCCATTCCACTACTTCCCTATTCCTCTCTGCAATCATTGCCCAGAAATATACTCCAACATACAGTGTAACTTGGATTATTCGATGCTGAAGCGACCACAAAAATAATTCGAATTAGGCAAATTTGAATATGGGCACATTCAAGTACTGTAAAAAACAACATATTTATTCATAACATACAAAAAAAAGTACAGTACGGTAAATTAAAAAAGAATTAAAAAAAAAACCCGTGAAATTTTGGCCTGCTTCTTAGAACTTATGTTACGGGTAAGTGTGAATTCCTTAAATTTATCAAGTGAATGAAATAGAAAGTCACTTACATTCTGCAAACTTCCTTAACTGTTGGTCTTCTTATTCATAACATCGTCAACAAACTTCCTTAACTGTTGGGGGTGAACCAAGGCCTCTACTGAAATTGGAAGACGCTCTTCAGGAAATTCTGGCCGTTCCAGTTGTTCATCTGAAGACACACAGCTGGTCTTCTTATTCATAACATCAGCCAAGATTTCATCCTCTGTGAGCTCACTATAAACAGCTAAATTGTCATTAACTCTCACAAAAGCCTCATATGGTACATCACGGACTATATCTTCCCAGTACTCCACAGTGGGTATGATCTCCTCGCCACTATTACCTTGATGTAGTTAAGATAAGACTCATCATCAGGTTGCTGGAAGCCTGCTTTTCCGAAGCAGTTGGCTATAGTTTCAATCAGGTTTAACTTGTTGCTTCATCCAGAACAGTATGTACCGATTTTAAAAGGTAATTATTGAAAATACGAGAATACGAAAATGGGGTTTTCTTCGAATTAAGCAAAAAAAAAAAAAAAAAGTTTGAATTAAAGGAGTTTTTTTAACATTATTTATATAGAAAATTCAAGGAACCAAATTAAAAATTCGAATTAACCAAGAATTTGAATTAAACAAGTTACACTGTATGTGCATAAACTCAACCCATCTTCCTTTTGCCTAGGAGTAGGGTGCCTGTTTTCAGCTCTGTTGATGTGATACTCCCAAGGCATAGTTTCTTGGATTGGGTGGCACAGGTTCTCATGTACACATCTTACTTGTTGAGCATTTAATGTACTCACTTCCAATTGCTTTTCGATCAACATTCTTCCACTAGCACATCAAGATTCCACTGCTCTGTTACAATTTTGTCCTGTATGCTACCAATTCCATTCCTCCATTCCAGAACAGTGTAAAGCAAGTTTTCTCTGTCTTGCTAAACATGGAATTTCATTAAATTTTGTTACTTTGCTTGTTAAAATTGATCATCTTAGCTGTTGTCACCCTTGTTAAATCCAGGAATTTCATTAAATTTTGTTCATTAAAAATGATCAAATTAGCTTTGAATTAATGTTTTACCAAACAAAAATTTATGTTTTGCTTAAATCCAGGATCACACTAAGTACAGGCTCATTATATGCAATTCCTACAGTATTTCTATATTGTCAAAATGTGATAAATGCATGAAGAAAAATTTTAGTGTTTTACACTGATTTCATCTAATTTAGCATTACTTAACTATAGTTCTTACATTTTAGTGTCTTACACATATTTTGTTTGGTTTAACATTGTTTATTATAGTTCTTACATGTAATCATCCCAACACACTGCTGGCCACCCAAAATGCAACACCAAGAAGGAAGCACCCGATTGACCTGAAATTCGCAGCATGCGTCGCCCGCGAGAGGACATGCAAATGATTAGCATTGCAGGGCATGTGCAAATCATGTGCGCCTGGCATGCAACCGAAAAGCACTATAAGAAAGGTGCACAGAAGGCGGGGTGTAAGTAGTGGAAGTGTATTGTGCTGCTGGACCTGTGCGTGGGAAGCTTTCTGGTGCCTTGTTGCACAATACGGCAGTCATTCCAGCATGTTTCGGAGATCGACAGAGGATGAATAGTGGCTTATCGTGACAGCGGTTTATCGTACCGAGACATTGGCGACCGTGTGGGACGACATCCAGCCACAGTGAGGCGAGTATGGATTCGGTGGGTGCAGGAGGGACGGACGGACTGACGTGAGTGATTGCCGCAGCCGTGGCACACCACTGAACGAGAGGACCGGCATGTTGTGCGGCGGGCATTATCGGCCCGCACCGCCTCATCACGAACGTTAGCGCAGGCATTAGGGTGTGTTGCGCAACAACCTGTGTCAGCACGTACCGTTCGATGCCGTCTGCAGGAGCGGGGACTTGTCACACGGTGGCCATTGCTCCAATTACCATTTACGTTACACCACCGGCGAGTGCAGTGGCAGTGGGCTGTTGAATGCAGCACCTAGACTACAGAATGGCATGACATTGTCTTCTCCAACGAATCCCGCTTCTGCCTGCAACACCATGACGGTTGGATCCGTGTGTGGCGGAGAGAGACTGTATCACACCTGCATTATGCATCGCCATACCGGTTCATTGCCTGGCGTTATGGTTTGGGGCGCAATTGGATATGACATCCACACCCCTCTTGTACGCATCGCCGGTACACTCAACAGCCACCACTACATCTCTGACGTTTTGGAGCCTGTAGTCCTCCCTTACCTGCAGGACCTGCCAGCGGCCACGTTTCAACAGGACAATGCGCGCCCGCACGTGGCACGCATCATGCAACAATTCTTCACGGCCCACCAAGTGTCACTGCTGCAGTGGCCCGCCTCTTCTCCCGATATGTAGCCCATTGAACACGTCTGGTCGCTGATTGGCAACCGAGTGGCCCGGCAAGCAACACCCGCGGCTACGCCTGATGAACTGTGGCAACATGTGGAAGCAGCCTGGACCGACATACCCCAAGTCTACATCCAAAGCCTCTTTTGTTCGATGCCACGGCGGGCAGCAGTCGTTATGGCCAGCCATGGGGGCCACACGAACTATTGACGATTGAGCTTACAGGCCCGTGTTCCGCAAGCCGCACGGGCCTGTAAGCTCAATCGTTTCATCTTTGTATCTGTTGTTATGTGTCCAGTAAATCTGGCTTTGCTATCTTGTGTCTTTCTTGGTGTTGCATTTTGGGTGGCCAGCAGTGTATATAAAAAGCTAAGTTGCGACGACATGGATAATTTTTTAAGTCGTCATAGCAACAACAGAGAAACAAATGTTTGTGATGTCATGCTTAGCTTTTTGTGCTGGTGATGTCATCACCTATATGTGCACAGTGCATGCCTATACCACTTTGTTTTGTTGTCATAGCAACAAAGAACACAGCTGCTGGCGTGATGTCATCTCATCCAAATCATTCTCACATGACATCAGAGATGCGTTACGTCACACAGTCAACTCTTTGGAAATAGGAAAACTACATCAGGAATTTTGATTCTACTTTACATAACCTTGATATGCTTTATTACGCTGTTTAAGGTGGTTCCACCTAAAATCTCTGCCTTACGTTTCCAATGGTAAAACTTCTTTACATGTTTTCTTCGCAATTAATTTATTCCCAAGAAAGAAAATTTGCACATTGATAAAACTAACTCTAAGTTATAGCATGGGATACTTAATACTTACTAAAACATAACCATAATTATAATAAAAATCAATCATATTTCTTTGAGTAATGTTCAGACTTGTTAATAAATGGCGCGACTTGTACATTGATGATGTCAGTAGACAAACAAATGTTGGATTGCTTAGTTATGGTTATGTTTTAGCAAGTATTAAGTATCCAATGATATAACTTAAAGTTAGTTTTATCGATGTGCAAATTTTCATCTGAGGGAATACATTAATTGTGAAGAAACTATGTAAAGAAGTTTTACCATTGGAAACATAAGACAAAGATTTTAGGTGGAACCACCTTAATAGAAAAAGATGATTCACACCGTGTTATCCGTAACCATTACTGTTTAATGTTTTGTTTACATCATTTTTCATTCGTTAGAAGTTAGAGTTTCTTTTTTTTTTTTTCTAAAGCGATGGAAGTGAAAGCATGCAGTATTGGTTGTAAGGTGTTTTACAAGATTATTATTTTTTCCTGCATTTTACTCCTAAAAATATTTATTGGCCATTAATATTTATCAAATTTATTAATTTTAATATGTACTTGCAATGACGTGGATCACTTTTATTTCAGTAAGGAAAGGACGAACGTTGCTGTACTTCGCAAACTTGACTGTTGTTTTAAACCTCACCTATGCCGCATCAAAAAAGAAATTTACCTCTTTCATTAGATGAAGAAATTGAAGATAAACGCCACAAAGCTGATTACGACTGAGCAAAGAGCAAACAACGCACTGCATTTGAAAGACAAGAGGTTAATCGCCAGAATGCCAAGCATGCCAGAAAAGAAAAAGAGAGAAATGCAGTGCAGTTGAAAGAAATTCTGAAATTCGACGTTTGCATGATCATCATATTAATATGACACCAGAACATATTGAAGCTGAATCTCAGCACATGAGAAATGTTTATATTGTAGAGGCACAAAATATGTCTCCTGAACAAAGGAATGAACACTGCGCTCGAGAAGTTGAAAGGAAATTAACGAACAGACAACAACAAACAAATGCTACACGCCATGTGCCTTTAAACCATACAGACGATGAAAAGACTGTAGTGAGACCCCTCATGTGGCACTCTGGAGCAAATTTGTGAATTTCGTAAAGCCTAAAACTTTGCCTAAACCTTCAGATGGTAAATTTTCTAAATGTTGCGCAAAAGGAGCAGTAAAATTAGATCCCATTTGCACTTCCCCATTAATTGAACAACTTACGAAATCTCAGCATGAGCATTCAAAAAACTTTATGGTTAACATATGGTTGATTAATAGTTCTCTTGCATTTGCATCGATGGGAGCACAAATGGCTCCTCCGCCAGGTTATGGGCTTTATTGTTTTAGAATAAATGGATCAATCTATCAATCATTGTGCAGGAGCATTGCATCCTGATAATGGTGAACAGCAGAAATACGCGCAATTGCACAAATTGGATCCTGATGAGGCTGCTGCCCAAAGTGTGCAAATGCGAGAAAATAGTGGGTGCAATAAAGATCTGTTACAAACGCTGAGTACATTCATGACAGAAAATAATCCATTTGTGGAAGCAGGTAAAATGCTTTACGAAGTCAAGCAAGAGTGTATTCAAGATGCTGAAATGAATAATGCTGTTCCTTCTAAGGTATCAATGGCTATTATTCAAGATCATAGAAATGATCAAAGGCATTTAATGCTCCAAGATCTAATGAAGTTGCCAATATATTTGAAAATGCAGATGGTGAATCTCCACTCGAACATGACTTATTGATTTATTGCTGTGCAAGTACAAGCACCAACAGTAGAAAAACAGAAAGAATCAGCATTTTCGATCCAAATTTAGAGCCTTTGGTTTATTCTCTTCTCTTCCCATATGGTGATCAAAGTTGGGCCACTGACATTCCATTGCAACATTCTTTACTAAGGGTTGTTAACCAATGTACAAAGCCACGGTCAAGGGTTACACAAATGCAGTACTATCAACATCATCTTTCGATCCATGATGAATTCAATCTATTATTAAGCACAGGAAAGCTTACGCAGCAATATATTGTTGATGTGTATGTAAAAATGAAAGCTAACAAACTGAATTACATATGAAAAAATCAGTCTCAATTAAACGTCGGAAAGTAAAAACGTCTGATGGACCAAATTCGGATTGCTGGAGATGATAAGTTTCTTTCTGAAAAAGCTTTATTTTGCCATCATCATTTCAAGATAATCCACAAAATGATACACAATTATCAGGATGCAATGACGATAGTCAGAAAGTATGGCAAGCCTGATCTTTTCCTTACTATGACTTGCAACCCGAAATGGGAAGAAATTACTGAAAACTTGAACAGTCAATCTGTTGAAAACTGTCCAGATTTAGTTGCAAAGAGTCTTCTAAAGTTGAAAGAATTAATGGATGGTACAACCAAAAGGCATATTTTTGGAGTTCTGGTGGCCAAAGTTCATGTAATCAAATTTCAAAAAAGAGGGCTTCCCCAAGCTCATATGTTCTTGATTTTGAAAGAAGAGGACAAACCAACAATGACTGAGAAAATTGATCAAATTGTATTGGCAGAACTTGCAGATAAAGAGCATTTATCAGTTTTTCATGCAACTGTTGTGAAACACATGGTTCATCACCCGTGTGGTGAAAGTAATCATAATTCACCCTGTATGGAAGATGGCAAATGCACCAAGCAATTTCCGAAGTCTTTCCAAAATGAAACAGTAGCTAACAAAGGCGGGTATCCTTTATATCGCCATAGAAAGAATGGTGCAACCAGAACTGTACATGGTAAAATTATTGATAACAGCTGGATTGCCCCTTATAATCCATACCTTTTGTTAAAGTACAATTGCCACATTAATGTTGAGGTGTGCGCTACTGTGTGAAAAGCGTGAAATACCTTTTCAAGTACGTATACAAAGCTCATGACAATGCAAATGTGCATATAACAGAGCACAACACCAAATACGATGAAGTAAAAAGTCATGATTCCTGATGCGTTAGTGCACCTGAAGCAATGTGGTGAATACTTGGTTATGATATGCATCAGCAATCTCATACCATAGTTAGATTACCTGTTCACCTTCCCGAAGAACAGAACATTGCCTCTAATACAGAGCATTTAAACAATGATCAAAATGCAGTTGTTCACAATGTCCAAAGAGATACAATGCTGACAGCATGGTTCAAACTAAATGAGGGCAATGAAGACATGCGATCCATTTCCTATAGCGACATGCCAAGACATTATGTGTTCAATCAAAAAGAAAGACAATGAGTCCAACGAAATCGTGGTGGAGATAATGTGATTGGAAGAATGTATTTAGTTAACCTTGGATCTGATCCAGAAAGATATTGTTTGAGACTACAGCTACTTCATGTGTCTGGAGCAAAAAGCTTTACAGATCTAAGAACAGTCCATGGAATTCTATATGATACCTTCCAAGATGCTGCATTGCAGAAAGGTTTAATTAAGAATGATGAAATATGGGAGAAAACTTTAGAAGAAGCATCAGTTTGCAGCATGCCTCAACAACTAAGAGATTTATTTGCATACATTTTTATCTTTGTTTTACCACCCAATGCACAAGAATTGTTTGAAAAATATAAATCCTATCTTTGGGAAGATTTTGCACACAGACATAACATTGGGCATACTGAGGATTGTGAACATCTCTTGAATTTGACTCTTCAAGAGATTAATGACACTCTCAAAGCTAACAACAGCTCATGCAATAAATATAATCTTCCAATTCAATCAAGTAACATTCCTCAAAATCCAGATGTTTATTTCGACAATGCTGCAGAACAACAAAAAGCTACATAAATGGCGAGTAGTTTAAATGCAGAGCAAAAAGCAGCATATGAGAGTATTATGTCAGCAACCACTAATGATGATCTTCCTCATAGATGCTTTTTCTTTGATGGCCCGGGGAGGCGCAGGAAAAACTTATTTCTATAAAACCCTCCTCAGCACTATCCGTGGAGAAGGAAACATAGCTTTGCCTGTTGCATCCACAGGGATTGTTGCTACTCTGTTAGAAGGTGGCAAAACATACTTTAACCAATTTAAGTTAGTACCACCTTTAAATGAAATGTCTACGTCGTATATAAAGATTAATTCCACTGACGCCGAAATCATTCAATTTGCGAAAGCCATCATTTGGGATAAAGTACTGCTTTACTTGCAGTTGACCGAATACTGAAAGATATTATGAGAAATCAGGAACCTTTTGGTGGCAAAGTCCTTTTACTTGGAGGAGACTTTAGACAAACTCTCCCTGTTGTCAAACATGGTGACAGAACCAAAATACTCGGAGCCAGCATTAAATTCAACCAATTGTGAGAGAAGTTTGAGATTTTAAGACTCAAAAGTAATGTTCGAACTGTTGATTCATCATTCAGTGAATGGCTTTCATGACTTGGTGATGATGCCCATGAAATACCTACACATATTTTATATGGTGGTGATATAGCCAAAAAAATATTTGTTAAATTAAATGAGAATGATCATGATCTCTTAGAGGGGACAGCACGCACATACTTAAGCTCTGATTCAATTGATGCCAATGGCGAAGAAAATACTGAACAGTATTATCCTATAGAGTTTTTAAATGAGCTAACTCCATCAGGAATGCCACTTCACAGACAGTAAGCTGAAGATTGGAGCTATTATCATGCTCCTGAGAAACCTCAATACACAACGAGGTTTATGCAATGGAACAAGACTGATAATAATTAAAGAACAAAAACCCAATTTGATCATTGCAGAAGTACTCACAGGCTCAGCATGTGGCAAAACTGTTTTCATTCTGCAAATTGACCTCGCACCTGCTGATATAGACCTCCCATTCACATTAAGACAACGACAATTTCTTGTAAAACTCGCCTTTGCTATGACCATTACTAAGTCTCAAGGTCAAACACTGGAAGAAAGTAGGTATCTACTTTCCTGAACCAGTGTTTAGCCATGGACAACTTTTTGGTGCATTGTCAAAAGTTTGATGGTTTGATGATGTCACAGTTAAAATAGTCCATGAGCCAGAACAAGGAAAACTACTTTTAGATTTAGATTTACAAAAGATATCATGTACAAAGATATTTTCCAACATCATTAATAAATGCTTGAATAGCAAGAAGTGATTTCTAGAACCTGCTGTATTCTTATTTCAATGGGCTTTACAGCTAGTTCTCTTAGTAATTGTGCATCCCAAGAGTTTTTTCTCCACAGATGGAAGTGTGTGTACCCAATAAACAGCTACTCAGTATGTAAGATTTGAACATTTATGTGCTCATACAAAGTTACAAAACAAGTCAACAGTCATTACTTGTAGATCAATACATGGCATAATACAATATCTACAATTTCAAAAAGCAGTACCTTTGGTGTGGCACTTGACTGATGGGTGGTCAATAACTTCACAAACTGCAACACAGCTTAGATTTGGTCCAAAAACACTTTTGTCCCAGCCATGCCCCATGGGACTGTACAATAAAGAAACACTCAATTCGCTAGAAAGGTAGGTCCCAGATCCAAACAATGAATTCTGTACAAAAAATATTAGAGGAACAAATTTTACAACCGAAATATTTTCTTTTTCTTTCTTCCTTTTTTTTTTTTAATAAATGACCAGCTGTATTAATAAAACAGCACTTCAAATATTTCAAAGGAAAAATACATAAGAAAGATTAAGAAAGTAGCCTGAATGTTTTTCTAATTTTTTTGTGGGTACTTTAACCTGAGAGACAGGTGGTGGTGTAGTGTGTGATTAATAATCTTTCTCTTTGATTACCAGCAGTATTGTCCAGTTTTATTCTTATTTTCTGCAGGCCAGGATTACAACTTCCTTAACTACATGAACGAGGGAAGAGCACAGAGCTCATAAAAAGGAATTTTATAGAAAGGTGGTAACAAATATTTACGGAAAAAGTTAAGTGTATGAGTGAATAACAGCCTTCAAAAATGGAAGAACAAGCGTTAATGTCTGAGGGACACACTACCACACTCAGGTTTGACCTACACCATGAGCTCAGTGGTGTTCATATTCTTTAACATTACCATAAGATGGGGAAGAGAACAGTGACATTATGAAAAGTTAATCATTAAACTGAAGCCTGCATTTTCCAACTGACATTTAAGTATGTCACCCTTACTCTACAGAGGGAACAGCATTTCCAGGCAACTAAAGTGTATTTCATACATGCAAATAAACTTACAGACATCACCAGTAAAGGTTCTTGCCCCTCCACAGAAAATCATTAGGCATTCATGTTGGTAAAAATAAGTTTTTCTGATAGAAATTAATCTCTACAGCATCACACAATCACGGTGAACTGGTAATACATTGTCCTCAGCAGTGTAATGGTACTAAGAATAATGTGGTTTTGGTTCCCTCCTAGATGATTGCAATCTGTCTTCTTAGGAGTCTGCTAGATGGATGATAGCTGACAACCTTATGGTAACATTATATTTGCACTTGTTGGTATCATAAGAATAATTAAACATGCCATCATGCACATCACATCATATGTGACCTGGACTACGAAAAGGTGATTAATGTGTCAAGATATTGATTTTGAAGTTTTAGGTAATTTTTGTAGAAAAACGTACGCTCTTTTCAATGAAACCAATTCCAGGCCTTTAACTCTATTCACTGCTTCATAATTGTACCTAATTCATGGAGAATACAAACTGAAGAAATGAAAATTGAATATATTTACTTTTCATTGTCAAAAAAGGTAGAAATGCTCACATAAAATTATAAAGCACACATTCATGCTGGACTGTCACCTTGCTTTTTCTTTTTCTTCAATTCTTTCTTTGATTTTGTGGCAATTTCATCTGCTTTGAAATAATCTGTTACTAGGCTTATGATGTTGTTATACAAGTACCACTTGATTACCTTTGGCATCTTTCCATTCAACGGCTTTATTAGAAGAGTGAACTCATAAATTTCCTTGCTATCAGCAAATTTCCTTGCCTTCACTACTCCACTAAAGCAAACCACGAAGTGCTGGTATTTAATAACTCCACCTAACTGTTTGAAAAACTGCTTGAAGTATACATCCCATTCAGACCAAGTCACTTGTTTGGCAGAGACAGCTCTATTATGACCACCAGGAGAGGATGTAATTATTCAGTTTATCAAGTCATTGTGGGAATCAAAATTACTAACAGCATATTTTGCTCTAAAGATTCTAAACATCCAATCAGGATTAAACTTACAATTAGTATGACTACTTTAACGGCTGTTTCAGAGGATCAAAACCCTCTTGAGGGCAGAGGGAGATGGGGCAGTTAGTTTCCACTGGGTACGAAGCCATGTCGGAATCCTAGGAAACGAAAGGGCAGATCAGCTGGCGAAGGCAGCCACGCTGAAAGAGACGGTCGACGTGCAATGCAGAACGCCGCGAAGGTGTACTCGCGCAGCATCAGCACGTCGGACCATGACCGAATGGCAGGTCAGATGGGACACGGGAGAGACAGGGCGGAAGACACACAGAGTGTTTCCGAAGGTCTCGACCAAACGAGTACAGACAAATAAGTTCCTGAATCAAGTACTCAGTGGCCATGGCATCAGCCCTGAATACCTAGGCAGATTTGCCATCAGGAACTGCACTTGTCCCTGTGGAAAGAGAACGGCAAGCATAGAACACTGCGTACTTGAATGCAGTGGCTTCGCCGAATGGAGAAACACACTGATCCCAGGTGTGCAAAGAACGCGAAGATTGGATCTGCTCATCCAATCTTCCGTTAACAGGAGGGGGATAATAGCCTTTGTAGAAAGGCTAACCCTCCAGCAACATACCATCTTCCCCAATCAAACGGGAACCGAAACGCAGGAGGTGAACGTGCACACCGAAAGCGATTCGGAAGATGAATGAGGGTAGAAGTCTGTGGGAAAGCAGACGAAGAGACCACCAATGTAAATATTCTGTAAATAAATTTTTTGCTATCTCTTGATGTTGTAAGTCCTAAGCATGAGGACAGTGTATACATGTGTGTAGATGTTTTGAAAAAGAAAATAAAGGGAAATTATTCCCCAAAAAAAGTTCGAGGGCAAGGAATCTTCCAGTCAACGATAAAGTAAGAAACGACCTATCCCGCCAGACAGAGCGGGAACCCAGACAAGGTATACTAGGTCGCCTGCCAGCACGTCACCACGGGCTGGTCTCTGGGCCATTGGGGTGGCCAGGGTCCGAACCGGCGTCTCAAGGCAGGATAATTGTCGCAACATGTCAAAATAACATCCAAGGTGCTCAATAAGTCCCCGTGGAGCCAAGACAGATTGGCGGAACGGGACAATGAAATCAGTATATTAACGGCTGTTTGGTTGAAAACTTCTTTTCCTAATTTTTTTTCGTAGTCCAGGTCACATATATTACGTACCTTTGTAGAAGACGACATGTTTTTGTGAGCATAAAGAGTGCATTCAAGCAGTTGGTTTCTTCTATAAGCATTACATCATGGGCACCATCTAGAAACCAAAACTACTTTGCCTGAAAAACATAATCTTTTGGCAGTTGCTGAAGATGTAGATCTTGAAACCAATTGTCACAGAGAAAATAAACATTCACAGACACTTACACGTCTACCAAAGAAATCTTGTTTTTCATATGTTGCCCTTTTAAATAGCCCCTACAACTGAATAGGGAAGCATTATCTTTGATGTCTCAAGTACATACACAGACCTGCCCTGCAACTTCCAAGAATTGAAATTCGTAAAAAAATTTCAGTAAAAGTTTAACTAATCTGTTCATTTGCATTTTTGAACTTCACTTTTAGTTGGTAAAGTTTCAATTTACTTCCGATATTGGAGGTTATATTATTTAACGTGCATTAATGCTTTTGTAAAGTTCGATGAACACTTACCGCACGTGGGGCTTGGCTTTCAATTCGTATTTCCGTTATGTGGATGCGGCACGGGGGTTTTTCATTTGGCCACGGGTCCGCTTCTTCTTTTTTTTTTTTTTCTCCGTTGGAATTTATTTTGTCTCATCACCAAATGAGTTTTTCCTTTGCTGCATCCTCATTTACTTCAATATTTATTCATACCTGAGTACTTTCAGTAAAATTCCTTTACCGTCTTCGAGGGGACGTTTTGCTCCGACTAGCACGGACCGTGCCAGCTGGGCATTTCGGTGGTTCACGCGGGCTGCTTCTGTCATCGGCTATCGCTTCTTCTTGGGCGTTGTGGCGCCATCTCTTGTTGGTCAGTGATCTCACTTTTCGAACTTTTTCATTTTTTTGCTCAATTTTAATTAAATTTTTCCAGCTGTTTCTCAAATTATTAGGGTCATTATGGTTGCAAACTTTTGTCCTATTTTTTTCAATCATTACCGACTCTGCTATTCTGAGGTGTTTTTCGGATTTACAGCTTTTAATGATTTTTATATTTTCGAATTTAGGATATTTTTGGTTATCCAGACAGTATTGGATAAGTGCTGTTTTTTCTTCTTTTTTTCTGCCAGTTTTTTACGTGTTGTTTTAATCTGTGTTTAAGCTTATTTTTGGTACTTCCTATATAAGCCATTGGAGGATTTTCAGTAATAGGAATTGAGTAAATACCTGCTTTTTCTAACATTTTTATTTTTTCATTTTTTATTACTATAGTTTTGATGGTATTTACTTTTCCTCCAATTTGAATGTTATGTTTTTTACAAATGTTATTAATTTCATTGGTAGTACCTTTTACGTAAGGAAAACCATTTAAATATTTGACTTCTTTTTTATTTACTACAGCATTATTTTTTAGTTTCTTTATTACTTCAGTGTCCCATTTTTTTATTAAATGGTTAGGATAACCAAAGCTGCCTGCAATTTTTTTTATGAATTTGATTTCTTCATTGATGAACTGACTATTTTCAGAATGCGTATAACTGCTCTTTTCAATTGACTCATGTATCAAAAGCAATGATTAAATATATTAAACATATCAATTAAAAGCCAATTGATTTTGCACACGCATGATTTGTAGATTTAATGAGTTTCATATACTATAAATAAGATATTTGGCACTGTTTAGCTCACAAAAATTAAAAATTGCAATTGATTGCAGTCAGTACATAATAATCTCACTTGAACATTATCATTAGGCTACATACACATAAAATTTCATCTATAACTCCGAAATTATTGCGATATATTGCAATACATTTTTACTTAATTGAGGTTTTGACCTTAAATTTTTGTGCCAACATGTTAGAATACCTTTAAAAAATGCAATTTTAAATCTTATACATGAGACTGATGTTTTTCATTTCTTGCTCTCTCTCTTGTATAGCAGATACCATCAATCCTAATTTCACAGTGTTTTTACCCAGTTTTTCCCAATCGGTTGCAAGCAGAGAAGGTTGGGGATGCAGAAATGGGTGTAAATGTGATCAGGTAGATCAGAATATACAGGCACCGTGGTCATGGAGGACACTTAATTCTTTTTAAATTGCACTAACCTGGGGGCAAAAATGAAAATCTAAAATACGTTGTCCATAAAATAATTGTAAAACAAGTAGAATTTCCATAAATTTTATGGGTAAACCATGAAACTTGGCAGGTATGCACACATACATATCCCTAAGCTGTTCTCTGGGAATCAGAAGTTAGCTCCTCAAAGAAAGTGCATCTACCAGATTAAAGTTTAAAACTAATGATATACTAGATTTTACCCACTGTTGATGCATCAAATGCCCCCACTTACAGTGATCTCAGCACACAACTTGAGCTTAACTGACATTCATCACACATCTCACACAAGACCTTTTGTACTTCAATGATGTCTCAAGTGCTTGGATGTAAAGGTAAAAACTCATAAACTAAGAATTGGATTTGAAGAGTGTCTTCCAAATAATTACAACAATGCTCAGATTTTATCATTTTGACAAATTGAGTTACTATGTGATGCCATTTACAAATGGTGGTTGATTTTCAGGAAAAATATTGTTTCATATACAAGACACATTCCTCATTTAAACAGCAAAAAGGTATTAAGAAAACAATATGTTTCTTTCATAGCTTATGTATATAATTAGCTTATCAACATGTGCTGCAAGCAATACCTAAACTGGATGGGCAAGTTATTACACTCACCTAATATCTGGTAGTTTGTATTTCTTTTTGTAGCTAACCTCTGAATCTCAGAGAACAGCTTAGTGATATGTAATGTAATGTAATCTACCTAATAAAGTGTTATTCAACCTTTGGCCTCACAATAGCAGACAGACAACATGGTAAGGACTCATTGAGGTGTTTAAAACATGGAGGTGGTATTACCAGCCATGAAGCAAGAATTGCCTGTCAAAGAGCATCTACAGTTGCCAGTGTGGGGGTTGCTAGGCACGAACAGATCTTTCCAATTCATAACACAAATCCTCAATGGGATTAAGGTCAGCCCAATGAGGGGGCCATTCAAGTGAAGGATAACTCACTTGAATGTTTCTGGAGCAGAGTGGTAGATATTCAAAAACTATGCTGTGTGGCTTTGTCCTGTTAAAAGATGGCATCATGGTGCAGAAAGAGAATCATTATGAATGGGTGTAGATGGTCTGCAAGGATGTTCAGAGGTCTTAACGGGCATGAGAGGCCCCAAGGAATTCCATGTAAATGCACCCCAAACTGTTACACCACATACATCTGCCTGTATGGCCCCAACTTGGCAAGTTGGGTACATCATTTCACGTGGTTTACACCACACACACACACACACCCATTGACATGATGGAGTTTAAACCATGATTCATGAGATGAGATGACATGTTTCCAGTCCTCTGCATTCTGGTTGTGATAGGCCTTTGCAAACTGCAGCCTAATCTTTCAGTGCCTTACAGCCAACAAGGAGACACAATGTGGACACTGTCTGCCATAACCTATTTTTTCCATGGTATGATGGATAGTGTTTGTGCATAAGCTTCTGGACATGCCCTTATTAAATTTCAATGTTATCTACGTGGTAGCTGTGTGATTCCTTGTAACAATGCGAGACAGTATGTGCTGACCTTGAGAGTCAATTACATGCTTATGTCCGCATTTCTCCTGTTGGTTGGAAGCTTTGCTGTATTTCAATAGTTTTGCTACACATTTGTGATGGTCTGACATGGAAATCCCAACAGTTCAGCAGTTGCGGTTATTGAACACAATTGTCCTTCCTTGCATCGATTATCTGGCTACAGTGAAACTTAAATTGGTGCCTTTACCCATGATTACTTTTCTGTGACTATTTTACAATGTGTATTGCCAATATCAGCATCCCACATAACTGGATGCAATACATATTGTTATCAGGGTGTATACACCGATGAGCCCATTGTATTATGACCACCCCCAGCCTATAGAAATGAGCATGCCTGGAAACCGAATGGTGGCGCAGATGAAGTTCACAGAGCAGTATATACAGGGTGATTCAGCTAAGCGTGTACAAATTTCTGGGAGGGGTAGGCTGCACAAAGACAAATCAGAATCACATAGCAATGCAGGGTTGGAAACGCCATCTTTATGTGCTAGTGTACAGGGAGGACGAGAAATGAAAGAGCAGCACGTAGGAAAACAAAATGCTTTTAATTACTCACAAGACATTTGTGAAATGCACTGAGGTTACAGGTGTTCAAAGTTGCGACCATGTGCTGTAACACACGCTTGACATCGTTGGCGTGTGGAATCACGTACGTTTTGGAAAATTCCTGGTGTGTCTCAGACTTCTGAAGCAGCTACAGAGATGCGTGCTACAAGGTTCTCATCACTTTCAATGGGGGTGTTGTACACCAGTCCTTTGATGTAACCCCAGAAGAAGTAATCAAGGCATGTTAAGTCCGGCGATCTTGCAGTCCAATTAACGGGACCACCACACCAGATCCACTGATGTCCGAATGTCATGTTTAACTGATGATGAACGTCACTGCTGAAATGGGTGGTGGTGGGGGTGGGGGTGGTGGGGGTGGGGGGCATTGTGCTGGAACCACATTGTATGGTGCAGTGACTGAGGGACCTGTTGTTTGTTCAATAGCTCTGGCAAGACCTCCTCCATAAATATCCGGTAACTCCTTCTGTCCAGACGAAGAGGCATGAGGTATGAGCCAATTAAGTGGTCCCCGACAATGCCTGCCCAAACATTAACAGCAAAACGGTTTTGTGCTGCACATGGACGTACAACATGGGGTTCTCCACCGTTCATACATGTGCGTTATGTGCCTTGAAGCAACCTTTCATGTAAAGCACACTTCATCTGTGAACAGCAGAGGAACAAGAAATTAGGGTTCTGCTGCAGTCTTCTGCAGGTACCATTGCACAAATGCAATGCGCTGAGGGTAATCCTTAGGGCTTAGTGCCCGAATGCGCTGCACATGATATGGATGCAATTGGTCTTCGTGCAGAACCCTCCATACGGTGGATTGTGACAGACCGAGCCGATGGGCAAATTTGCTCGTGTGCTGGCACTTGGAGTGTCTGCTGCATGACTTAACACATTCTCTTCGATGGCAGGAGTGCGTACCCATCGTTTCCGACACCTGGCAGGTCCCCGGAAAGAACTAGTCTCGCATAACCTCTAATGCAGCCGTGCAAACACTTGGTGGTTTGGCACTCGTCTCATTGGGTACCGTTCCTGGTACGGTCGCACGGTGGCTCGTTCGTTGCAGTCTGCTGCTCCGTACACGAGGCGCATATCAGCCATTTCCACGTTCATGAACTCAGCCATCCTACTATTTCTGCGAGCAGTTTACAAATGACAGTATCCTGAAAGAACGTACGAGCAGTCTCGTGGCCGAACAATGTCATCTACCGCATGAAGAGATGGCATTTCCGACCCTGCATTGCTATGCGATTCCGATTTGTCTTTGTGCAACTTACGCCCCCTAGAAGTTTGTACACGCTTAGCTGAATCACCCTGTATACAACCCGAGGACTGACTTTCGGTTAGTAGAGTTTTTGCAGTCAGAATGGGAAAAGCTGCTGATTTATTGGTTTGGTAAAGGATAAATTGTGATGGCATAGCATCTCGGAACTGCGATCTCGGAAACGGCTCGGCTTGTGGGTTGTTCACGTGCCACTGTAGTGAGTATGTATCAAAAGTGGTGCACAGATGGCCAAACGACAAACCGTCATCCGCAGCTGTTACATTCTGTTAGTAACAGCTGCGGACACTCTCCTGTTACATTCTGTTAGCTTTGGAGTTTTATTGGGTTGTTTCATTATTAGATTCAGCTCCGGTACACTCATATTTGCACATCACATCACCAACCAGTGACCCAGGGATCTTCAATTTATTGAAATGTCATATACAGAGTGATTGCTTATGAGGCACCCAATTATCAATCTGCATTATTTAACTGCCGAACGAGGCATCTTGAATTTCACAGTTGTGCTATTGCCTCATCATAGCCCTGCGATCATTCTTATAGTTGTGTTTGTGATGTGGTGCTTGTGTAGGACCTAATTCACTCACAACAGAGGGGTGTCTGGATATTAATGGCAGAGCAATGCATATACATTTACACTAAATACGATGCAACAATTTTTTTCAATGCAAAACTTGAATTTCGTAGGCAAAACAGAATTACAAAGCAAAAGTATGTCATACCTTATTTAGATGTGCTATTAAACCATTGTGAAGAATAGAATAAAAGTTTTCTAAGCGGGATCCATGGTAGGCATATAGTAGATCAAAATCCTTTTTAATTCACTGAATTTTGCACCACTCTGAGCAGAAGGTATGACTTCGAGGATAAAATCTGGCTCCGGAGCGTTCAGGACCTGCCCAGTTAGTTTCTTTATTTCCCAAAACTAATGATGAAATAATAATAATAATAATAATAATAATAATAATAATTGCAGAACAAACATTCAGACCTGTACTACAGTACAACATCAATATGTACTTATAAATTGAAACTAAAACACTCATGACAAAGAATATCATGCGCAATAAATGGAAAAACAAGCTTTATTTCTCAAAACAAAGAAGAAACAATGCCAAAATAATACACAACCTAATTTCCCCCTCTATGAGCATAAAGGGAACACAAAATATGGCAGAGTAACCACAGCCCTATCCAGAGATATCAAATCCAAGTCCGCTACTCCTATATGGGATGATATAAAGAAATTAGCTACCTACTTTACCCCTAAAGCTACAGCCATTCGAGAAACCTTGGAGACCATTACCAACAGTGATACTTGCAATGATAGCATCTCTCTGGAGTTGCCACAAATCTGGAACCAGTTCTTCAAGTAACGCCTTTTTCCTACTAGATACAGCGTGCACAACCATGATGTCTCGTGTCTTTAAATGAATATTACTTTGTATATGTTTATTGTCAAGTCAAGTCATTCTGTTCAAATTGTTGAAGCATTCTATTATTCAGATTGCAGGTTCTGTCTATCTTCCTTGAAAAAGCCATCTGGTTGATGTGTGAAAGCTTGGAAAACTGATTTTTATCCTATGCCAATAAATCCGGATTACTATTATATAGTTATACTGTTTTTTATAGTCTAGCTGTTATGAAAAAGTTTCACTCCTTTTATAAACAAAGACAACTGAAGACTAATTCCCCAAAGTATGGTCAGTTAAAGTACCAAGAAAAAGGAAGTTAAAAATTAAACTAACAATCAATTAAAAATAATTAATTCTATAAAAATATACATATCAGATTCCTGAGCAGTATACCAATCACCAAAGTTGCAGCCTGCTATACAAAAATACTGTGGCAATGGATTAAAACACAGAACTCTGTAAAAGTAATGTATATGCCCTAGCAGTGCCATGACTTCAGCAGCTTCAGTTACTGCAAAGAATCCCTCAAAAAATCTTTCATAATGTAGATTATAAGTGGTGGTAAATATAATGTTAGAACTACTATACTGTTCAAAAAGTTTCATGATATTAGGCATCATTTTTTGATGCTACAGTTTCATTTAGAAATTCAGTACAGTGTGAGCAGACAACATTACCTGGTATAACTTTTAAATTTCCACAGTTGGTATACAATTCTACATTGATTTATCTAGATGACTTAGCAACTGTGTTTTCATGAAAGAAAATGAATTAGAACACTGATTACCAGACAATTGAAAAAAAAATATATCCACTTATTTTTTTCTCTGTTGCAATTACAAATATTTACTATAATGTCTTATGCACCTGCCCTACACCAAACAAATAAAAAAATGTATCTTACACAAAGATTTATAAACAGCACATAATGTGACTAACAGCTTTTATATACAATAGGAAGCCATCAACTACTGTAGAAATTTGTTCAGCAGAGTATAAAACATCAATTATGAAAGGTGATAAAATCAACTAGAAGTCATTTAAAATCATTTGTTATCAACATAATATTGTAAAAAGGAAATGGACCTGCAATCGAGAAGCTGAAGTCTTCCATTGTCACAATGATCACATGTGCTGGTCACTATCAAAAGAATGGACCCATGTGGTTAACTGTAACCCCTGCAATAATATTGGCAAATTTTCTCAAAAATTTGCCAATAAAAAACAGTACTCTGGTAAAGAAAAATGGAAATTATAACTAAAATTTTTGCTTATGTTTTTAAAATATACTTCATGTTCTCAAAGAATGCCTTCATAATCTTTTTTGGGAAAAAATGTACTTTATTTTGAGTTTTAAAATCTTGTTTTAACTGTAGTCAAGATACTACTTTCTGTCTACTACAAAAAAAAAAAAAAAAGTTGCACATCAGTAATGTAGGTAAATAGACGATGTCATTGCTCTGTCCACGTTATTTTATAAACAACGCATAGCAACTGAAATATTGTTGTTCCGACACCGCTGGTATCGAACCCCAGATTTCTCGATAACTAGCCGAGTGCGTTCGCTTTACGCTACAGTGCCAACAATTCACAGTGCTACGTGTGGTTTATCAGTTAGCATCTGACTACAAACTCAAAATAAAGTACATATATGTAGTCAGATGCTGACTGATAAACCACACATAGCACTGTGAATTGTTGGCACTGTAGCGTAAAGCGAACGCACTCGGCTAGTTATCGAGAGATCTGGGGTTTGATACCAGTGGTGTCGGAACAACAATATTTCAGTTGCTATGCGTTGTTTATAAAATAACGTGGACAGAGCAATGACATCGTCAATTTACATTATCACCAAGTATTTTAAATATATTCACCAGTAATGTAGGTGTTTTGTACATGCATTTTGTCCATGAAGAACCTTCAAAACTATTACTCTATAAATTTAAAGTAAATATGAGGTTTATCATAGTATATGTTTTTAACTTGCCAAAATTTTCAGGTAGCAAACCTGCCCATCATCAGGCCACAGTAGCTGTTGCTGTTCCTGTGATAAAATCCAACCATTCTGATTATTAATGCAGTTATAGTTATGAAGGGTTGAATTTTATCCCACAAGTGGCAACACTTACTGAGTTCTGAAGATGGGTAGGTTTACTGCCAAAAAATTTGACAAGTGAAAACCTCTTATTTATTTAAAATTTGTAGTAATCACTTCTAGGAATAGCCACATCATTCTTTACTCAAGACCATATTTTATACAAAGAGAGACAAGTAATAATGATAATAAATAGCACCTTAAATTATACAGTATAAATGGCTGCTAGACTTACATCTTTCTTGTCCTTAAAGCGAAATGTAAAATTCCAGGAAGATAAGAACCAATCAAATAACTCAAGTGTCTCTGGAGGCACATCACTCAATGGCAGGTTGCTATTTACAATATGTACAGGTGGCAACTTCTGAGCAACATTCCTCTAGAATAAAAGTATACCCACTCTTGCATATGTATGATTAATATAATACCAAACTTTCAGCTAAGAAATTATAAGAACAAAAAAAGCACAAGAAAAAATTATTACAAATAACAACAACAATTTTACAGCCAATAATTTGCCTATTATGATATGAAAAAGACACATATATGTAACAATTCCTATTAGTAGTTCTAATTCTGACTATTAGATAGCTCTAATCATTCTACTATTCTCTTTTACGTGCAATATTTCAAAGTAACTTGTACAATATTCTAGAGGATAATGCTTACCTTGGCAATCCTTGCTAGCGATGAGAACATTTCACACACATGTTTTCCGGTCTTTATTGATGTTATTGTCCTAAAGTCTGTTGTATGAGATGAATAGCTTTACTTCCCACACTTTTCACTGGGTATACTCATTGGATCTTCGCTTTAGGATTCACACACATCAATTTTTACCATTCTTTATACTCGAAAAAATGCTAGAAGAATCAGGATGCTACGAAATTCCAATTTCACACATACCCCTAATATCGTACATTGGAAGTATGAAAAACAGATTTAAAAAAGACTTAAACAACACATATCTAACTGGCAAAATAAAGAAGCCAAAACTGCTTTAGTGCAATTCTGCATTGAAAACCGGACTTTCCCAAAATTCGATGAAATTAAAATGCTAAAAATGAATAAAAAATCTGAAAGGCAAATGAGGAGGGAAGAAGCAATCTTAATCTATAAAAATAAAGCAAGGGTATGTAACCAAAACAACCCTAGCACATTATCTGGCCTGTGGAAAGAACTAATAAGACAAGAAAAAGAACAACAAAAGAAAAACCGACAAAAAAGACAAGAAAACCAAAACAGGAAAAGTAATTTAAAAAAAAAAAAAAAAAAAAGTTGTTTTAATGAAACATCGATGGTGCCAGCCGGGCTTGATAACGGAATATATTCAAGAAAGTATATCCAACGAATGGCAACAAGGAGTATCGGACTCCATTAGCACAAAGTTAACCACGAACATCAGTGGAAAAGTCGCCACGCTCCTGAGGATGCCCAGAGAATGGGCGAAAATTTTGAGTATAAAAAACGGTAAAAGGTAGGTGTGTTTGAATCCTAAAGCAAAGATCCACAAAGTATACCCAGCAAAAAGTGTGGGAAGTAAAGCTATTCATCTCATACAATGGACTTTAGGACAATAACATCAACAAAGACCGGAAAACATGTGTGTGAAATGTTCTCATCGCTAGCAAGGAATGCCAAGGTAAGCATTACCCTCTAGAATATTGTACAAGTTATATATGTAACATCTGAAAATGGCACGAGAAGTAATATGGAACAAATTACAGTTTAGCGGGGGTTTGCTTGCCAGTTATGATTCTATGCAAAAAAACAGTTAATTTTGGTAGGTGGCCAATTTATAGATTATAAGCCTAAAACATTACTTTTTTTTTATATGTCTGAGTTTATGTACATAGTCAGTTTTTTTTTTTTTTTTTTTGAGGAACATGTTTACTTTTGAATCACACATCATGGGTGGACTGTAAACATTATTAGCTTTACAGAAAATAAACAAGCACTTAAGAATTTTAATTTTTAATTATCAACAGTAGTGTAAATCAAATGACAAATTTTCCATTATTTAGTTAATTGTATGATACAGTGCCATAATATTTTAATTTAAATTATCTGAACTGAGAACTTCAATGTTCAGGTCTATCAAGAGGAGTGCTTGAAAAATCAGATCACAAAATTTCAATCATCTGCATTCCTTGACAATTGCAGAACAGAATATCCTTAATCCTAGGCAATAAGCAGTATGATTATCCATCCCTTCTTAGCTACCGAGACACATTTAACGAAAAGTCCAGCAACAACAGAAAAAAGGCTTACTCCTAATAATCTCTGACAGACATCCGAGAATAACACACAGGATAACAGAACAAACCTTGCCAGAAGGGTGAAATTGCAGCTGAGTACCAATCAATGACAGACACAACAAAGTCAACAATCTCTTAACAAGGAGGTACTCTGCTAACATCCTTTTCTCTTATGAAAGTCTCTTATGAAAGAAATTGTACAAAAAACTTTTCTGTGAGGCCTACACAAGGTATTACGAAGAAAGAAGCGGCACATGTTTAGGGTATTTCCATTTGTACAAATAATGGTTTTCTATGAGTGGCCAACATAGAAAGAAAGAAGGACTGAGAAACGTGTGTGTGTGTGTGTGTGTGTGTACACACACACACACACACATGGAGAGATGCATGCTTGGTGTTACCAGGAAAGATAAGAAGAGGAACTCGTGGATAAGGAAAATGACAGAAGTGGAAGACATTATGATCAGAGTAAAATCCCTGAAATTACAATGGGCTGGATGTATTGCCAGAAGGGCGGACCACCGATGGACAACCAAAATTTTAGGCTAGATTCCAAGGGACAGGAAAAGACCCAGAAAAAGACCACACAGGAGATGGGTGGATGAAATTCGAAAGCATGTGGGAGTGACATGGAGGAGACTGGCTCAAGACAGACTATTGTGGAAAAAACTTGGGTAGACCTTCATTCAGCAGTGGATGATAATGGTTGACAATGATGATGATGATATATATACAAAATCATAGTACGAAATGTGACATGGTAAACTACATGTGAGATAGAAAATTGACTAAGGTTACACACAATTAGCCATAGAAATATGTATTTTCCAGTTCCATGGTTCCATAAAAATGTGGCCAAATATAGAGTAGCTGACATTTATAGCTGCTCACACTCATCAGTTTCACTAACATCATTGAATTTCTTAGTTAATTGGTAATTCTTTAAGTACTAGATCAGCAGAGAAAAAGCATAATTTCTTCTCCCATTTCATTCAGCATCAAATCATTCATAAGAAATATTTTAATTATTAAGTATTTAAGAACCAACAGAATGCTTTGAATAATGACTATCAGGAAGAAATGTACTGTAACTGTGTATAAGTATATTAACAATGACTTTTGAATATTCAGTAGAACCTGGGTTATATGTTTTTCTGGAGGATGGCCATAAAAAAGTGTAACTATAAAAAATGTATAAAATAAATTTCAAAATGTTAAATATTAATATAAAATTTATGCATTGAAGGAGTACAATATATTCTGTAATGATTTATTTACAGTCGAACTGGCAGTGAAAAAAAGAAAAAAAAGCTTTAAAAATAATAATTTATCACATTGCAAAAATCATAAAGAGCATGAAAATAAAATGACTCTTTTGACACAGTTCTATCTGTCTTCAAAAATCCTGATACTAGATTAAGTGAAATCCTCACAACTAAGAATCTGAGACCAGTACTTCAATAAGCAACACATGAACTAACAGATTTTTTTTTCTGCAGATCTTGGACCCATTTATTTTAAACTTCATGAAATGGTGAAGCCGCAAAGTTATGTCCCAGATATTTATAAGTTTTAAATAGTGCATATGTGTGTGAGCTGTGAAATGCTAAGTCAATTTTTCATCTAAACCCTAAGTAAACAACATACCATTGTTTGATGGGATCAAGGTTAAACTTTGGATGGACCAAGAAGGAACACAGCAATACTATCCTGATCCTCTCGAAGTGGTAACACACAGTTTTACATACATTAAATAATCAAAGAACTGTGTGTTTTTAATAATCAGAAACTAAAAATTTAACATATAATCATAAAAAGGGTATAAATGAATTACATATAAGCAAACTGGAAAAGTAATAGAAGCTATAGTAAAATATTGAGGCTAACGCAGAATTCCATATAAAAGTTTAAAAACGTATAACTGAGGTTCCATTGTGTTTTGGAAACACTGTTACATTCATTCTGACATGAATAATGGCAAGAAATTTTAAAAATCTGTCTAAAGCACCTAAATATTTAAAGTTAAAAATTATTCTGCACATTACAACACAGAAACCAATATATCTGGGATAGTTCTAAAAAACTATTTTTCTTTTTAAAAAAAACTTTCTTCATAGGAATTGGATAAAGAAAATTGCTAGAAAGGAAGTTTTTATTTTTTAAAAAATCTCTCATTAATGCTAAACAAATTTCAAAAATTGTTAGGAAAAAAAAATATATATATATATATATATCATCATCATCATCATCATTGTCAATCATTATCAATCCACTGCTGGACGAAGATCTCCCCAAGTTTCCTCTACAACGGTCTGTCTTGTGCCAGTCTCCTCCATGTCACTCCCGCATACGTTCGAATTTCATCCACCCATCTTCCATGTGGTCTTCTTCTGGGTCTTTTCCTGTCCTTTGGAATCCAATCTAAATTTTCGGCTGTCCATCGATGGTCTGTCCTTCTGGCAGTATGTCCAGCACGTTGCCGTTTCAGGGATTTAACTCTGATCATGATGTCTTCCACTCTTGCCATTTTTCGGATCCACGAGTTCCTCTTCTTATCTCTCCTGGTTATATCAAGCATGCACCTCTCCATGCTGCTTTGAGTTGTCTGCAACCTTTGTATGTCTCTTTTAGTTAAGGTCCACGTCTCTGCACCATACGTAAGCACTGGAAGGATGCATTGATCAAACACTTTTCTTTTAAGACATAATGGCATATTGCTCTTGAAAATTATGCTGTTTCTTCCAAAAGCTCTCCAGGCAAGTTTTGTACGCCGATTAATTTCTTCATCAATGTGACCCTCACTTGATATCTGCTGTCCAAGATAAATGTACGTGTCTGTTATCTCCGGCTTTTCTCCATCAATCGATAAATCTTCATTTCTTGTAAAAACATTGAACATCCCTTTTGTCTTCTGAAAGTTCATTTTTAATCCCACTTCTTTACTCTTGTCAGCAAGTTCTTGGATCATACTCTGCAGCTCTGATGGGGTAGTTGCAAAAATGACTATGTCATCAGCAAAACGAAGGTAGGTTAGATAATCTCCATTAATCTTTATCCCTTTGTTTTCCCAGTTCAGTGGTTGAAAGACATTTTCCAATGTGGCATTAAAGAGCTTCGGAGATATGGTGTCACCTTGTCTCACTCCTTTTCCAATTTTTATGTGTGTTGTATTTTCAAACAGCCGAATCTTTGCACTTGCATTTTCATACATGTTATTAATAATATTAATGTACGCATCTTCAATACCACAGTATTTCAGGGCCATTGTAACTGCTGATGGTTTCACCGAATCAAAGGCTTTTTCATAATCTATAAAAGCCATGCACAATGGAAGTTCATATTCCCTCGCTCTTTCAATTAGTTCTCTCAGTACGTGGATATGATCTATTGTGCTGTAGCCACTCCTGAATCCAGCTTGTTCTCTCGGTTGAGCCATATCCAGTGTTACCTTCAAGCGGTGTGAAAGAACTTTAGTGAAGATTTTATAAACCACTGAGAGGAGGCTGATAGGTCTGTAGTTCCTGAGATCCTCAATGTCACCTTTTTTATGTAGCAGGATCATTGTAGCGTTGTTCCAATCCTCAGGAATCTTCCCTTCATTAAGGCATCGAGTGAAAATTTGGGCGAGTACTGTTTCGATTTCTCCACTTGCTTCTTGTATGATGTCTACAGTAAATTCCATCTTCTATTGGAGCTTTTCCCTGCTTCATGTTCTTGATTGCATGTGCAACTTCTGCAGGGAGGACTGGAAGAACTCTGGTACTGGTACCTTTCAATATGTCTGGAGTACATGTATCATCCCTTTCATATAATTTGGAGTAGAAATATTTCACTCTTGTCAAAATTTTGCCTCTATTTCTTGTTACAGAACCATCTTCTTTTCTCAGTGCCATAATCTGTTTTCTTCCCTTACTGAGATGCCCCTTTGCTATCTTTAGGCTTTGGTTGTTTTCAATTGCTTTCCTTACTAGTTCACAGTTGAATTTCCTTAAGTCTTCAGTGATACTTTTTTGTACTGTCTTGCATAGCTCTATATATTCCACTTTGGAAGTCACGTCTTCTTTAGTTGTCCTCATCTCTCTTCTTTTTTGCATCAACATTTTGGTTTTTCCTGATAATTTGTTCACATGCAACTTGTTCTTAAATCCAGCTAATTTTGTTGCTGTTTCCATAAGAGCTTTGGTTACTTTTCTGTTAACTTCAGAAATATCCACTTCTTCCAATGTTAGGCCTTCTAAAGCAGAGAATCTATTCTTCAGTTCCAACTTGAAGGTATTACGGTGTTTTTTAAGGTTGGTTATGTCAATACATTTTGTTTGTCTTATGAGCTTGCTACGTTCGAGTTTAGTGTTGAGGTGCATCTTACATCTCACCAATCTATGGTCACTACCTGTGTTGAACTTGTTTAGCACACTGCAGTCTTCTATGGCGAATTTTTTGTTACACATAATAAAATCAATTTCACTTGTCGTCCCATTTGGATGTCTCCATGTCCATTTCCTGTGTGGCTTTTTCTTGAAAAAGGAGTTCATGATGAGAAACCCTTCTGCCTCTGCAAACTCTACGAGAGTATTTCCACGCTGGTTTCTGTTGCCGTGACCGAATATACCTACTGAAGTTTCATTCTGTTGCCGTTGCCCTATTTTTGCATTGAAATCTCCCATAATTATCTTTAAGTGCTGCTTACCTTTATTATTTAGATGACAAATTTCCTCATAAAATTCTTCAATTTCTTCTTCAGGATGACTTGTGGTGGGTGCATAAGTTTGAATAATCTGAGCCTTGTATCTTCTTGAGAGTTGGATAATGAGTCGTGCAGCTCTGTCAGAGGAACTTTCAACTTCTACAACTTTTTCCTTCAGTTTCTTGTTTGTTATAAATCCAACACCACTAGTTCTGCCAGTATCAGTCCCACGATAGTAGAAGAGATGTCCACTTTTCAGTTCAATGAGATCTTCTCCTTTTCTCCTTACCTCACTTAGCCCGACGATGTCCCACTTGATCCTTTGTAGTTCCTCTTCCAATTCAAGAAGCCTTGAATCAGAAGATAGGGAGCGTCCATTATACGTAGCCAAGGTCAGCATCAGATGGCAGCCTAGTCCGGTCCTCCGGGGATTCTTAGCACCCTCTGCCTTCATGTCGCACTGGCCGCTGCCTTGGCCAGGTACATTCCAGCTGCCGGAGACTGAGGGCCAAGATTTAAGTTGTGGAGTCATTTTGGAGGGGTTTGGCCATAACTCACCACGCTGGCCAAGTGGGTTGGTGAGTGTGGGATAGCATTTCCTCTAATCTCGATGGTACAGTTATACCGCTATTGGCGGTCGTCAGAGCCCCTTTAGTGGGAACAGGATGTACCACGAGAAGGCGGGGTTGACATTTGTCAAGGAAAGGCTGTGATGTTACGCATCACCTGACCTTACATCCCTATATATATATATAACACAACAATAAATGCACCCACACAGTACATATCAGAATGAATTAGTATTTTGTTTGCAAAGAAAAATCACATGCTTTAGCATCATTTTTAGTAATCAGAATGTTTGTGCTTTGATAAAGCCACCCGTGTGTGCGTAAATGTGTAGTAGTTATTTTTATGACCACCTGTACTATTAAACCGGATTCCGATACGTATCTTCAATCCTCATGATTATTTCTTAATCAGAATGCTTTCAATTCACTTTTCACCCTATAAATTTTACAGAAAACTTGAAAACTGTGATTCTCTGAAATCTAAATCAAAAAGGGAAGTCCTTCAAATAAAATAGAGAAAATTAAAATAAATTATGCTGTACCCCTCTCTTCCTGAAAAAAAATTAACAAAATTCCCCTTAAAATTATAAATAAATAAAGAAAGTTAATAAAAGTGGACTCAAGAGTGGTACTAGGAAATTAGCTCTCTGCACTGGAAAAGAAAAGTAGATTGTGAGCTCAGAAGTCTCAAAATAAATAAATAAATAAAAGTGAGAAAGCCTAAAAAATGCAAACAAAAATATAAGAAACCTATACTTCTAACAATTGAGGGACAAGAAACAAAAAAAAAAAAAGTGCCTAAAGATCATGGTTCCCCTTTTCCCTAATTGACACCAGGAAAGTTTCATTCATGCCAGGGAAGGTGCAATTGGAAAAAGTGCAACAGGTGCAATGGTGAAAGGCAGCACAGGGTAACCTTACATGCTGTGAGAAATAGTAGCAAGGAAGCTAATGTCTGCACCTGCTATGAATAAAAAGTTTCTTCAACTTCTGGAAGGCAGCATCCAACTCATTTTCATCTGACAATGACGAAGCAGGTCTTCTCTTGGGAGGATCCTTTTTGGAGCTCTGGAGGCTGGCTTGATATTTGGTGCTGCTGTTCCTCTGGGTGCTCTAGAGAAACTGTGCTTCCAGATGGCCTTCACAAATTTCTGAATGACCACGGTATGACAGAGGACTAGAGAAATTTATGGAGTCATAAGGGTTGTACCAAAACAGACTCCTGCTAACTGGGTGGCACATTCTGAAGGCCCTGACAAGGAAGTCCTAGAACACTGAGAGATGTAAGGCACCCCTCATCAGTAACAACAGATGGGAGTCCCTTCAGAATAAACTTGAGGAAATGCTCTTTAGCAGACTTCCCAGAAGAAGTTGAAGGTCTGGGTGGATGAGACTCTTGTGGTGTAGACATTGTGATGATCTGGAGTGGGAATATGCAATTTTCAAGTGTTTTGATGAGATGTTACATGGTGAACTAAAAACCTTCTGATTGCTGAAAACAATATGCTTATGAATTTGTATGCTTTAACAGCATTCACAACTAATCTGAAAAACAAACTACTTTAGGATATTTTCAAATTTAGAGGAAAGCACATCTCAATTCTTCTCAACTTTGAGTTTCTAACAAAAAACTTATTAACAGGAATTATAGAGGATAAATTTTTGAGTACATTTACTTCTCAGATATTTGATCTACACACTAGATCATCATCAGGAGTTCCTGTGTGTTACTTCTTTCACAGGCCAAACCTGCAGAAGAAGTAAGACATGGGAATGCCTGAAGATGATCAAGTATATATTATAGATTGAAAATTTGGGAAGTAATGTACCTAAAAATTTTCCCTCCATAATTCTCATCCATAAGTTTTTTGTTACTGACAGTAATTAAAGGAAGCAATGAAGTCATTAATTATCTGAGTTTTTTAATTTCTTGTTTCTTCTTTTTCTGTTTGACAAGGTCATTCCAATTCAAATCATGTTGCCTGCCATGAAATGTGCCATGTGACATTCATGTGTTATTAAAAAAAATGTACTGAAATGACAGGTTATTAGGTACGTTTGCCTTCGTTACATAAATGGCTCACACTAACACATCTGTGTGCAATATGAATCAGGCAGACTCACTCATTGAGCATCAGTTAGCATTTGATTGAGAGTAAGAATAGGCAAAAAAGTGATCTGAGCGACTTTGAACATGGCAAGATATCTGTTGCCATGCACACTGGTTCCAGCACCTCCCAGGCAGCCATCCTTCTGGGCTTTTCACGAACATCTGTAGCAAGGGTTTACTGTGAATGGTGCAACATGCAAAAACTTCCGGCAGTCACTGATCTTGTGGAAGAAAAGAGCTAATGGACGAGACTGGTGAGAATTATGTACGCAAACAGATGGACCACAAACCAGAAAATCACTGCAGAATTCAACACACACTGGTGTGCGAAGAGTCATCTCCAAATGAAACACATATCAGCCCATGTTGCGAATGGGCTGTAATATCTGATGACCCTGTTGAGTGCCAATGATGCCAGAGCAGAACACAAAAGCACACCAAACACGGATGCAGGAGTATTGACAATGGAGTTGAGGACTGGGAAAAAGTTGCCTGAATGTACAAATCAAGGTTCCTTCTGCATCATGCAGAATCCAAATTTGGCGCAAGAAATACTAGGCCATGGAGTCATCCTCCCAAGTGTCAGTAGTATAGACTAGTGGCAGCAGTGAACAGGTCTGGGGAACGTTTTCTGGGCACACATTATTCTCTCACGATACCCACTGAATGACATCTGAATACCGTGGCATATCTGAATATCTTCGCAGACCAAATTCATCCCTTCATAGCTATGATTTATCCTCAAGCAGAGGGGCACATTAAACAGGGTAATGAATTTTATCACAAGGCTCTTATCATCACTGAAAGGTTCCAGGAATGTGTGCAGAAGAGATTTGCTTGCTTCAGTGGCCTGCACAGTCCTTGGATTTGAATCCCACTCAGCATCTCTGGGAAGAGGTGGTTACATAAATGGCTATATGTCATGAGAGTGTACTACTGCCAAATTTTCAGCAACTGTATATGACTCAGTCATTCAGCATGGTACAACATTCCTGCACAATGCTTCCAGCACCTAACATAATTCATTCTGACTGTTCTGCAGTACTAGGTAAGTGTACCTAAGAAACCAGCACCTCAGTGTCCATGTGATATGTCTACTACAGACATTAATAAAAGACTGGCAATGCTCTTAATTAACATTTTTTTTTCCGTTTTATTATGGCCATCTGAAAAAATCAGCAAAGGTTTCATTTTAGAAATCTTGATGATTTTCAAAGCAGTCCAGTAATGAAACTGTTATAAATGCTAGATTTTTTTATAGCACTTTGTCAGTAAACAGAACTATTTTTGTTATAAGCATAGTTAATCTGTACAGAAACACGGTAGGAAAAAATAGCAAAACTTATTTTGTATGAAATTGTGACAAAAATTACAAAATTCTTTTCTAGATATTATTGGGTTGGAAAGAAAATAATGTCTGCAAATGCAAAGCAACAGAAAAGTGCTAGTACCGTATATACAAGTACAGATCAGTCCAAAATGTAATCGCTATAATATACCATGACCTGTTCCCATCGTCTGGGCAGCTGTTGGATACTGTACCTGTAGAATTGTGGCGGCTTGGACAAAAAGAAGTGAGAGTGCATGTTCAACATAGTCCCAGTTGGTGAACTGCTGTCTGTCCAGGAAATGCTGCAATGACCAGAAAAGGTGGTAGTTGCTTAGGGCAATGTCCGGGGAATGGGATGGGGGTAGCAGCAGCTCCCAGCCCAGGTCCCTAATCTTATGACAGGTCACCAGTGATGTATGAGGTCTCACTCCATTTGACTGTAGAAGGAGACTACCTTGTGGTTCAGCAGTGTTCGTCATTTCAACATGAGTGATGCATGCAGATCATCGAGCAAACAGCAGTTGTACATATTGGTGACGAAAGTGGTGTTGTCCAGCAACAGCTCAAAACACGACATCCTGCATATCTCACCAAACAGACAACAGGGCCATATGTGGGTGTAAGCAAGCTTAGGGGGTCGGCATGGGTTTCTGTTTTGGGTCAAACCATTGTTTCCAGGTACTGACGTCATACAGGACCTATTTCTCATCAACTATCACAATGTGGTCCAAGAATGGTTCAACTTCGTCATGTGCAAGCAAGGAAACACATGCACTCATATGATTTGCTTTCTGATCAACTGTGAGTTGATGGGGTACCCAAACTCCCCACTTGTGCAAGTTCCCAAGTTGTTGCAGGTGCGTGATAATAATTAATACAGACATTTGACGTGGACTAGGAACATCAAACAGAGGTCATCGCTCTTTCCACGTTTATAAGTGAGGCACGGAAAAATTCTCATTGCATGTATGCGAGTCTGGAGGAATTCGAGGCCGCTGTGGTGCAGTGGAAGCATATCCAGCGCATCACTGGAAGACCCTGGGTTCGATTCCCGGTGGCGGCCACTGAGAATTTTTCCGTGACTCACTTATAAACGTGGAAAGAGTGATGACCTCTGTTTGAGGTGCATGATAATGCTCGTGTGGGTAGTCCCCAGCCGTTGACCAACTCCCACATGATCACACATGGGTCGGTCTACACTAAGGTCTTCAAGCATGTCGACAGAACTGACAATATGATATGCCACTGGGGAACACGCTGGTAAATGTTTCCTACAGCACTTGTGGTGGTGCTGCTGCAACAAAACTCATACAGCTTGAAATGGCAGATGTGCTTCTTGCTACTTCCGTCTTGGTTGGTGCTTATACTCTCTGCCTTCTGAAGGCTAAGTGCCACTGACTTAAGACACCTACCTGCTGATGTCATGCAGGTGTGCTGTGTAATCTCAGTAGCCAATGTGTGTCGTGGACGGGGCTTCAACTTCAGGGGATACCTCATCATTAGACATTACTTTTTTTTTTTTTTTTTTTTTTTTTGTTTGGAGGTTTAACGACCACTGTGAGCAACTCAATGGGCTATAAGCAGTCGCCCGTCCCTAATTTAGGGTCACTGGTTCCAGGGAAGGGAGAGAGCCAGTGCCGTAAGACAAACACAACATCCATGCCTGACCGGGATTCGAACCCGGACCCCTTACGGACGAATGATCAGAGGCCAACGCCTTAGACCACTGCGCCACCGGGGCGGCTTACTTTCTTTCCAACCCCATACAATATACGATGTGTGTGTGTGCATCTGTGTGTGTGTGGAGGGGGGGGGGGGGGCAAGAGCCAAAACATACTAATTTCATTGATTGTATGACTACTAAATGTTGAACTATGAAAAATTGCAATTTTTCCTCTTGGGTGATTCCATGTCAGATCACCCAGGGCATGTCACCCACCCATCTCAGATTTTTGTGAAAATTGGCACAAAGTACTGTACTGATGAGATATGAAACCAGTTAAACTTTTAGGTCAGTCAGTCCAGTAGATCTTGGGTAATGCCACTTTACAAATTGTGTAGCTCTGCCTTTGAAGTTTTCGCACTATGAGCTTTCACAACTACACTGTAGGACAAAAGAATTCATAACTTCACAACTAACTGTTGCAGCTACATAATTTTTTTCTTAAATGATCTACATGATTCATACATTTGGGAACAACTTGTTTCTGCACATTTTCAGAATTAAAAGAACACATTTTTTTTTAATTTAATGACAAAAGACATGGAAAAAAAGGTCACATTTTTTATTAAACAAAACAATTTTTTTCAAAATGAGCCCCCACTTCAAATTTGCTGAAAATATTTTCATGTGTGTATTATAATGTAACCTTTCATTAGGTGAAAAAAATACTTTGGGCAATTTACAATTTTAGCGAGGAAAATAAAATTCCAAAATGGCGTGTTTTATATATGGAACATTCCGACATATTACCCAATTTTTTAATTAAGTGGTTCCTTGACCATTTCATACACCTCCCCCCCCACATAGTTTAACCCTATCATCAGTGAGTAGCTCAAAATGATATTTTTATTTTATTTTTATGTGCTACCATCTTGGATATACGTTCATTTTTCTTTTCTACGGCAGCCCAAAATAGGGCCTCACAATGGTTTTGAAAAAACAGGCAATTGTTTTCCTCTTATTGTAGATCGAAAGTTTTGGTTTTCACTACCTTAAAGAGGACATTTTAGGCTTACAGAAAATGTATAGAAATGATAGAATTTCTATTTTTAACCTTGCTTAAAATGGCGTTGAGATTTGCAATACTCGCAAGCATAAATCACCATTTTTGATGGACTGTTAAGGTAGACTGGGAGTTGGAACCCTAAGTTGGGAATTTTTGTGTAATAACTATGGCTAGTAGAGTTTTCAGCTATGGAGAACTTAAGTCTGGGTTTGGTCCTCCTCCCCCTTCCCCCTCAAAGTTGCAAAATTTTCAACTTTTGCAGATTCCAAGGTTACATATCTCAAAAGTGGGACCAGATAATTTTTTTTTTTTTTTTTTTTTTACACCAAGGATACCCCTACCAGTACTCAACAAAACCTGTGGGTTTCATTTTGTGGTTCAAACTGGTTTAGAAGTTACAGGCTCTGAAATATTTGTGAATAAATGGTAACATTTCAGCACTCCGAAATGCACAGAAACTGATGAATATTTATGCTTATTTCTGTTTTCAAAATATTTTTTAAGTCTTATGGAATTATATTTTTAACACCTTTAACTACCAAATACTATATGTACAATTTATACATAAGGTAAATAGAAAAAACTAAAAAAAAACCCAACTTACCAGAGCATAACGTAGAGCTTGCGATTAACAAACTTTAGCAGCACCACTTGTCTTGATGTATAGCCTTACTTCTGTGAGTGCGCTGCAACTCACTATATTTGTTACTGTTGAATTTAATATTTTGACCAATTTCAATTTGTAATTGATCAAAATGCTAACCTGCAAAGCCGTGCTCACAATCGCCAGTCAAATAACCAAAGTTTTTTATATAGTTGCAGGGCTTAAAATAATCGCCAATTGCAAAAAAAAAATGACTGACAGGGCCACCTATGCTATCCCAAGCTGTTTCTTTTCTTTTTTTAAGAATACAAGCAACTGCAAAGATTAGGTGTCTCTAAATTTCTTACTAATTTTAATAAAAATATAAACTAATGGAACAAACCATTTTATGAATTATTTTGACATTGAATGATATGTTTATGTATGATTTATAAATGCACTTTTCCTTGGTTACATAAGAGAAAAATTAATTCTTTTCTCTGTCAGTTTGAATTAAAACTAAACACAATTACTAATTTTCATATGAAAAAAAACTTTGACTGAGCCAGGTCTTCAGCCTGTTTGGATAGGCTGTATGTATATCTTCATGTTGCAGTGTTTACCTCAACCAAACATAATATATGTGTCAGAGGTACTTCACAATCATTATTACGCCAATAAAAAGATGGAGAAGGCAAGGCCCATATGGGTGCATGAATCGACCAGTCACATCACCTTCATCATAGTTAATGTTTTCAACAAATCCCACATACCAACAGGAATCATATACACATGCTATGCAGCAGTTAACATGTAACTGTAATTCATCTTGAAAATTAGTTACACTGATTTTGGAAATAATTCTGTAATATTTTTCAGAACTTAATCTCTTAGCACCAATTGTGAAATTGGGAAGTGGTGTAAAATGATGCATTGTGCGTGTACCAGGAAGAGCTTTTGCTTTCTCAATACACAGACTAAGCTGATTACTCACTTTGTTCATCTCTTCAGCACATACAAAGAAAAATGTAATTTATTTTATATTATCTTTGTAGAAGTTATACATGGTTGCAGCAGATGTTATTTGTTGAGCTAAAGGTCGCTGCAAATTGGTTTGTTGTTAGCCTTTTTACAATCTGCACCAATACCCTCACATGGTGACTTGCCATGGCTTGCTGCAAAAATGACCACTTCCCTACCAATCTAAAAAAATCCTGTTCATGATTCCCAAGTTCAGAAAATTCTTGCAGTTTTTATATTGTGCAGAACAACCATCAGTGAAATACTCAATATTTCTCAGTCTGTGGTAATGCACAACTTTTTTCTAAACCGAAGGAAGTAGAAACATCCACAATGACTAGAAATTTTAGGAGGCAAAAACAGAGATAGCAAGTGAGGATAGAACTTTATTTTGAAGTCCTGTAAGGAGGAATGATTTGGGGAAGGAGACTCAACATTCACTAGTATTTATGGTGGGCATTTATTTCATTATTGATACAAAAAAAAAATTAGGTTGGACTTTTTTTTTCTTCATAAAAGTATTTACATGCACTGGATGAAAAACTAACGACAGAAAATTCCAGTATCTTATTACAGCTTTACATTCAACAGCTTAAATTACTTTTATTTGATGGCACATTTTAAATATGAAAGTAGAATATTTCTCCTTGTTGAGTTTATGTACTGTGTACTTACGAAAAAAATCTGAAGATCCAAAATAAATTATTTTATTTGCTGATGATCTGAAATGTATGTGTGTGCGTGCGTGCATGTGTGTGTTCTCCCAGACTTATGTTCTCCATAACTGAAAACTATTAGCCATAGTTATTACACAAAAATTCCCAAATTGGGGTTCCAACTCCCAGTCACCTTAACAGTCCATCAAAAATGGTGATTTATGCTTGCGGGTATTGCAGATTTCAAAGCCATTTTAAGCAAGGTTAAAAAAATAATTTCCGTCATTTTTTCACATTTTCTGTAAGCCTAAAATGTCCTCTTTAAAGGTAGTGAAAATCAGAACTTTTGATCTACAAAAAGAGCAAAACAATTGCCTTTTTTCAAAACCATTGTGAGGCCCTGTTTTGGCCTGCTGCAGAAAAGAAAAATGAACATATATTCAAGACGGTGGCACATAAAAATAAAATAAAACTTGTTTTGAGTTACTCATTGATAGGGCTAAACTACTGGGGGAAAGGTGTATGAGATAGTCAAGCAACCACTTAATTAAAAAATTGGGTAATATCATGTCGGAATGTTCCACATATAAAACACCCCATTTTGGATATTTTTTTTTCCTTGCCAAAATTGTGAATTGCCCAAAGTATTTTTTTTTCTCTTATTGGAAGGTTACATTACAATACACACACGGAAATAGTTTTAGCAAATTTGAAGTGGGAACTCATTTTGAAAAAAATTGTTTTGTTTAATAAAAATGTGGCCTTATTTTTCCATGTCTTTTGTCATTAAATTAAAAAAAAAGTGTTCTTTTAATTCTGAAAATGTGCAGAAACAAGTTGTTCCCAAAAATATGGATCATGTAGAACATTTAATAAAAAAGTTAAGTGGCTGCAACAGTTAGTTGTGAAGTTATTAATTTTTTCCCTACAGTGTAGTTGTGAAAGCTCGTAGTGCAAAAACTTCAAAGGCAGAGCTACACAATTTTTAAAGTGGCATTACTCAAGATCTACAGGACCGACTGACCTAAAATTTTAACTGGTTTCATATCTGACCAGTACAATACTTTGTACCAATTTTCACAAAAATCTGAGCTGGAAGGGTAACATCTCGTGAAAATGCTGGGTGTTTTGACACGGAATGACCCCTTACAAAAATATAACTTCTCAAGAAATCACTTCTGAAAATCAAAATTACCTAAACTTATTTCATCAGTGTTACAAAATAAAACAGTGAAAACAGAAAGGGGCAAAATTTTAATGTTTTTAAAGCATCCAGTAATAGCTGATATCTTATATGATCAAATTAATCTTTTGATACACTCTAGATTTTTTTCTTTTTAGAAATGTCACAATTTTTAAACAAAAAATAATATTTCCCATTTTTTTTTCACATATAACTAAGCCTATAGCATAAATAGAAATACTATTCAAGCACTTCTAAAGCAAACTAAAGAGTTCGAGCATTTACAGTTTCAAGATTAGAGTAATTCTTATTTTGAACAAATACTGTGAGCAATTTGAAAGATAGAGGTTAGTAAAGGTCTAGAACCTTGTTCATACGCTCTTACTAGGTTGACTTCGATAGTCACACCTCACATAAAACTACCTTTCCACATAAGAAGAGAAGTGTTTACACTAAAGCAGCAAGTATGCACCCTTCATTTTAGATGACTGTCATGTGCACTCAGTGTATCCTACCAAAAACTTGCCTGTAAAAAAGTTTCCAGTTAATATTTAATAAACAGACATTTTCAAAGCTTAAAATTAAATCAAGTATATAATGTAATAATAACAGGAAACAAAATAATTTCTCTTACCAGTTTTTGAATATCTTTTTCCCCCAAATCATCTGCTATGTATTGACTAGGAAAAGGCCTAACAACAGAATCACAGCGATAGCTATTTATTGCTGCTATAAACAAACTCCACAAAAAATCTGTGATGATGCCATCTGACTTCCTTTCTCTTGATTCCATCCTAGAAAAAGAAGTTTTTTTTTTAGGTATATATAAATAACAGCTATTAATTTTTCACTAATTACATGAAAAAACACCAAATCAAAAATGTTTTATTTGGATTTACGAAGTTTTAAATATTGATTAAGTTAACGAAATGACATGTATTCTTACTAGGTGGCTATAGTAAGAAATATACTCAATGAATACCTAATATTCATATACAAAATTTCTGTTTCTCATGTTACTATAGAAAGTTCTTAAAATTAGGCTTTGGCTGGTGGTAGTATAACGAATTATCAACAAGGATGATATCTTCATACGTCTAAAAAGATATCAAGAAGGATTTCTCACCTTCCGTTTCACATAAAAATTTCAATGCTATTTTTTTCACTTGGCTTCATGTTTCAGTTGAAATGTTTTTTAATACACGAAGTTTTAGTCAACATCATATTTTATAATGAAGTTATTTTATTATATCAAGAACAAACAACTTACATCAGTACTTAACATGAAGTCAAGTGAAAAAAATAGCAAAATCTTAAAAATGAAATTGAACAGTGAAAAAGTATACTTCAAAGCCCTTAAAATACAGAGCAGCAGCATAAAGCAGATTCATTGTGGCAAACTACCACAATAATCTACCACAGTAAATCAAACTACCACAATAAATCAAACTACCACAATATTCTACCACAATAAATCAAACTATCACAATAATACTCTATAACAAGAATACTTAAAAATGAATGTGGTAAGGCTAATTTCAAAATTGCTGAAACTGTTACTACTATTGCGAGCACATCAACATACAATAACAACAGTATCTCAAGCAACGATAAAGCAGGAGTCCACAAAATACCAATTATACCACCCAGCAACCAGCCAGATATTAATAAGATTTGCATTGGAAATACTAAGTGAAATTTCAGAACTCGACTGAAAGAACACCTGCACAACTGGAACAGAAAAGAGGCTAAAACATTAATTCAATATTGCAGCAATAAGAATGCTGAACCAGACTGGACTAATACCAAAATACTGACTTCACACCACAATCACTGGCAAATTCAAATATCCAAAGTCATTTGGATACAAAAATCCAAAAGTTATAATGATAATACAGGCTCTCCATATGATGTCACATGCCTGGAAGTATTTAATTAATAAATGTGAACATAAAAAGTAAAAACAGGACAAAAAAATTCTCAGGTGAGTAACTTTGAAATCAACAAGTCAGATTGCCAGTGGATGGCGCCACTGCAAACGTGCAGTTACAGCAATGACGTCAGTGTTCAAAGTGGGCAGGTCTGGGCCGGTATGGCATACCAGTAGTTAACAAAAATGGAAATGAGCATACCGGCAGTTAAAAAAACATTATTTACCATCAGTATTATAAATATTTAACGGGAATTATCGAGGATAAATTTATTAGGTACATTACCTCTCAAATTTTTGATCTAAACACTAGATCTTCGTCAGGAGTTCTTGCACAGGTCTGATGACCAATCCTGATGGATTTTCCATCCAGCATGGTCATTGATGTTGCCACCTTGTGTCTTGTAAATTTCCAGGGATTCCTCTAATTTCCGGATAATTGCATGGGATTGATGTTTGATCACTTTTAAGGAGTCCCAGTCCATTTTGTGGCCAGTTTCTTGTATGCACCTGTCTAATCCTGTTTTATTTGAGCTGTTCCTTATTGCTGCTTTGTGTTCTTTAATTCTGGTGGTTAACCTTCTTCAGATTACCATATATAGGAGAAACAGGAAGAAGGTTAACCACCAGAATTAAAGAACACAAAGCAGCAATAAGGAACAGCTCAAAAACAAACAGGATTAGACAGGCACATACAAGAAACCGGCCACAAAATGGACTGGGACTCCTTAAAAGTGATCAAACATCAATCCCATGCAATTATCTGGAAATTAGAGGAATCCCTGGAAATTTACAAGACACAAGGTGGCAACATCAATGACCATGCAGGATGGAAAATCCATCAGGCTTGGTCACCAGACCTGTGGAAGTAGAATGAAGCAAGAACTCCTGACGAAGATCTAGTGTTTAGATCGAAAATTTGAGAGGTAATGTACCTAATAAATTTATCCTCGATAATTCCCGTTAAATATTTATATTACTGAAAGTAATAAGAGGAAGCCATGAAGTCATTAATTACTAGAATTATTTACCATCCCGGTATGTAATAAATTATAAACCCATCACATACTGCGTAAAAAATTAGGATGAAAGCACAAATTTTAATGCAAAAATCGTCAAATGACATTTTTAACGGATAAAATTGACAAATGATTAGCAGCTGGGACTGAAAGACAACACAAACCCTTCAATGGAGGTTTTTTTAATTGTTATATTAATTTTTGTTATACAAAAAAAAATCAATTATGTGGAATGTTATGTATTTTGTTCGAAACCTCCTATTTATACTATGTGGACCTGTGGTCGACAGTCGACACCATACTGGCAGTAGCTTCATGCCACTTCGACCATTGAATGGCGTGTACCATGCTGATGAGTTGGCAGTAACTTTACTGAGCCGCAGTAATGATGTCGTAACATCAGTGAACACATCGGCAGCCACTGAAGATAGTCACAATTCAATGCGATCAAAATGTATATGGAACAATGCCGAGGAAGGTGTGTGGCATCATTCTTCAACATGCTTGAACTTTGCACCTTCTACAATCTTCTAGTGAATTTTGGTTTTATTTCCCTTTTTTTCAACCTTTGTGTTACACTGCTCAGTTTCATTTCTAGGATTTTACTATTGTTTTTCACTTGACTTCATGTTTCAGTTGCAATGTTTTTTTAATACAGGAAGTTTTAGTCAACTCGTCATATTTTATAATGAAGTTATTTCATTATATCAAGAACAAACAACTTATATTAGTACATTGAAATTTTGATGTGAAACAGAATTTAGCAAGACAAGAAATCCTTCTTGATATCTTTTAAAGTGTATGCAGAGATTGTCCTTGTTGATAATTCGTTGTACTACTGCCAGTCAAGACCTAATTTTAAAAACTTTCTAAAATAATGTCAGAAACAGAATATTTGTGTACGAATATTAGGTATTCTATGAGTATATTTCTTATTTCTTGGATTTACAAGTCATGTGAGAATGTGAAAACAAACATCAGTAAACAGATATGACAAAAAGTGTCAGTGGCTGCCTATGCAGACACTGAGACTTTCATAGCAGTCATCATCACTTGTACAGCAGCTGTTACACATGCATGTTCCAATCATTGCAAAACTGTCACTTTAAGCTATACCTCCAACTACCCGCTATCACAGGTACTGACTACGTGGATGTTCTGGGGCCCCAGGCACCCATTAAAGTAATTGATAACAATAAAAGGTTAAGAAAAAAACAAAAAACAAAAAAACTTGAATTTGTCTTTTTTTTTTTTCATTTTTAAAGGAATAACACTCTAATTTCTTTCTTTTTAACACTTCTACACATGAATGAACTTATTACAATGTGAGTGCAAGTTGTGAACTAAGCTTATGTTTAAGTCTCTTGATATCCATATGTGGATCATATAGTTATGAGAATATAAACTGATCACATGAAACACTTCCAAAACCCAGTTTTAGAATCAAAACCTAACAGTGATAATCACACACCAATTTAAAGGACCAAAATAAAGACATGCATAACTGTAAAGGGTGCATAAGAAAAAATTAGTGTGCTGATATTGACTTAACCACATTCAAATTTGTCTCTAGCAAATGGTCTGCTGCATTTGTGTGTGTATGCATATGTAAAAAGCTTGAGTGCCCAATGGTCTTTAGGCTCAAAGTTCTCGCACCCACTGTACAAGGGTGTCCAGGACGAAAACTACCAAGAAGAAATCGTTGTAAATCAGCGCAAAATATAAATTTGTTTGCGGTAGCAGAAGGATTAGCTTACCAAGTTTCATTGAGCATCAGTAAATCTCCACATGTGCACCCTTTGTCGCATGACACATATCCAGATGGTATTCAACCTTCCGCTATGTGTTTTCCAGTGCTTACAAAGCAGCACTTTCACAAGCAGCAATGAACCTCCAATGCAAATCTACTAAATCGTTTACTGGAGTTTGGTAGACGATGTCTTTGATGACCCCCAAGAAATCAAGAGGGGAAAGATTTGGGGATTTGGGAGACCCTAGCATGGGTCCGCCACGTCCAACCAACACCCAGGAAAACATTGGTCCAAATGAGCCCTGACATGCATTGCATCATGAGGGGCAGGGAGCACCATCAGTTTGGAAAAGAAAATCCATCTAGTATATCTGGTGTGGCATAAGTTTTCAGCATATCCAAGTAAAAATCTAGTGACCGTCCTTTCAATGAAAAATGATGGGCCAATAATTTCATGCACACTAAGGCTGCATCAAACACCCAGTTTGTGGGTATCACATTGCAGCTCTCTCACTACGTGCAGATTCTCAGATCCCATATCCTACAGTTGTGTATCCCGAGACGTGAAATGTGCACCTGTTGCTGAAAATCATCTTCTGAAGAAAGCCACTGTCATTATCAATCTTTGAGAGCAGATCAGAAGCAAACTGGTATCACAAGGGCGTATCATTTGGCTTTATTCTGCAGTAACTGAATTCTGTATGCACAAAGATGTAACCTCTTATAAAGAAAATCACGGACTGTCGACCTTGGGATTCCCAATTGATGGCAGACATGACAAATGGACTTAGTTGGCCTGTGGTGAAATGCTTCATGAATGACCTTCACTTGTTCTTTAGACAAGTGCCTTTTGCTTTGCATGTGAGCTGGTTTACAGCAGTGTTTTATGCCACTCTTACTGTGCGTCTCTTGGGGGTTTGATTTTGTACATTTGCTGGAATGCAAGCCAATAACAAGAATGCACTATCTGCTGGAACGTGAATGTTATCTCAATAATGACCGACTCAAAATGTATGTGGTCGGAATTTAAGCCTCGCGACCTAACGAGTGTGGAGCGGTAAGACTGGTCAAAACTGCGAAAGATATATATATATATATGGCACTGCTACATAATTCTTTAGCAGCTATTTAATGCGAGGGACAGAATCATGACAACTCGTTGTAGTTAGTTTTTTTTATACAGTTTACAGGCGTCTGCACAATTTAAAAAGCTGTAAAAAGGAGTGGGTTATGTGTTTTAAGCAATATACCACATCGTTCACCTGTGTCAGCACAATTTACATAGCGGGAAATCTGGAATTTCGGGTTCGATTAAGTACAGAACCCGGAAATCAGGGTTAGACCCGGAACGCAACCACCACTGAGCTATAATATATATATATTTCTTCAAAATCAAAGCATCCCTTAAAAAAAAAACTTTTATCACCAGCCTCATTTTTATTAAAGTCCAGTTTCATTCCTATAGCACTTGAAGCTTTTAAAGTCCTTTAGGCAAAGGGTTCAAGCAGAAAACCAAATTCTAGGTTGTAGTATAAAATGTGAGAGTATTTTGCATGCCTTGCACTTGAAGATGCCACAAAAAATGTCTCCTCCATTTTTCTGCCTTTCTTGTTCTCTCCCCTCCCCCAGGTTTTTCCTTTTCTGCATTGGTTTCTTTCTCTCTGCTTTGTTTTTTTTTTTCTTTTTGTCTTTCTTTGCCCTTCCTTCTCATTAATTTTTTCTCTAATATTTGTTTCCTTTCTCCCTCCTTCTCCTCTTGTTATATATTTGTTTAGAAATTCTATATACATGGTCGTATCAGAATAATATGACCATCTACCTAATAATGAGAATAACCACTCTTAAATTGTGCAGACGCCTGTAAACTGTATAAAAAAACAAACTAAAATGAGTAGTCATGATTCTGTCAGTAGCGAGACAGCGTGGTATGACTGCAATGAGGCCCTGGAAGGTTGCCCGAGTCACATGTGCCCATTTGGACTGCAGCAGAGCACAGAGGTCCCAGAGATGACATGGCTGTGGGTTGGCATGTTGAACCTGTAGATTCAAAGTCCCACAAATGCTCTATTGAGATCGGGTGATTTCGCCGGCCAAGGGAGAATGAAGACATCGCTGTTGTGTTCCTGGAACCAGTCACGCACCCCCTTAGCGACATGACACAGTGTATTGTCCTGTTGGTAGACACCATCACCACCAGGGTAAACATCCAACATGAAAGGAATGCATGTGGTCAGTGAGGATGGACAGGTAGCCATTGGTGTTCAGGGACCCATCCAGTGGTACCAGGTCATACCAGGAAACCATACCTCAGACATACACACTGCCACCGCCGGCCTGTCCTTGACCGACAAGAATGTGTCTGACAACGTATCTGCCACTTCTGTGGAGTAGAAACCTTGTTTCATCAGAGAATGCAACCTTTTTCCACTCTTTCACTGTCTAATGATGGTAGACCCATGAGAACTGCAGACATTGTTGCCAATGGATCTGGGTTAACATGGGCACCTTGACGCATCTATTCTTCCAGAGACCCATGAGTAACAGGGTTCACTCTACAGTTATCAGGGACACGTACCTGGGTGCCCCAGTGTTTATTTGCATGGTCAATTGCTGCACTGTTGCACGTTGATTGCCCTTTACCAGTCGATGTTCTCCTCTGGGGTTGATGGCCTTTGGAACTCCATAGTTATGTCGTCACAAGGTACTCGGTGTGCCAGCGGTCAATTCTTAGTATGCCCTTACTACAGCTCCTCACGAACAGCCCATGAAGTCTGCTGTTTCTGAGATACTCCACCTTTGGCACGGTAGCCGATGATCATTCCTTTTCGAATGTCCGTCAAATCACTACCTCTGCCCATTGTGCTCATGTAATGCACTATGGCTCATCTGTCCTGGCCAGCTGCTTATATCTCCGTGTGTTGACCTTATCATGTGCGCTCTGTGATGTGCCTGGGTGGGTACACTGTGATTCACGGGGTGGTCGTATGACTTTGTGTATCATCATCATCATCATTGTCAACTATTATCAATCCACTGCTGGACGAAGGTCTCCCCAAGTTTCCTCCACAACGGTCTGTCTTGTGCCAGTCTCCTCCATGTCACCCCTGCATACTTTCGAATTTCATCCACCCATCTTCCATGTGGTCTTCTTCTGGGTCTTTTCCTGTCCCTTGGAATCCAATCTAAAATTTCGGCTGTCCATCGATGGTCTGTTCTTCTGGCAGTATGTCCAGCCCATTGCCATTTCAGGGATTTAACTCTGATCATGATGTCTTCCACTCTTGTCATTTTTTGGATCCACGTGTTCCTCTTCTTATCTCTCCTGGTTACACCAAGCATGCACCTCTCCATGCTGCTTTGAGTTGTCTGCAGCCTTTGTATGTCTCTTTTAGCTAAGGTCCACGTCTCTGCACCATACGTAAGCACTGGAAGGATGCATTGATCAAACACTTTTCTTTTAAGACATAATGGCATATTGCTCTTGAAAATTATGCTGTTTCTTCCAAAAGCTCTCCAGGCAAGTTTTGTACGCCGATTAATTTCTTCACCAATGTGACCCTCACTTGATATCTGCTGTCCAAGATAAACGTATGTGTCTGTTATCTCCAGCTTTTCTCCATCAATCGATAAATCTTCATTTCTTGTAAAAGCATTGTACATCACTTTTGTCTTCTGAAAGTTCATTTTTAATCCCACTTCTTTACTCTTGTCAGCAAGTTCCTGGATCATACTCTGTAGCTCTGATGGGGTAGTTGCAAAAATGACTATGTCATCAGCAAAACAAAGGTGGGTTAGATAATCTCCATTAATCTTTATCCCTTTGTTTTCCCAGTTCAGTGATTGAAAGACATTTTCCAATGTGGCATTAAAGAGCTTCGGAGATATGGTGTCACCTTGTCTCACTCCTTTTCCAATTTTTATGTGTGTTGTATTTTCAAACAGCCGAATCTTTGCACTTGCATTTTCATAGATGTTATTAATAATATTAATGTATGCATCTTCAATACCGCAGGATTTCAGAGCCATTGCAACTGCTGATGGTTTCACCGAATCAAAGGCTTTTTCATAATCGATAAAAGCCATGCACAATGGAAGCTCATATTCCTCGCTCTTTCAATTAGTTCTCTCAGTACGTGGATATGATTTATTGTGCTGTAGCCACTCCTGAATCCAGCTTGTTCTCTCGGTTGAGCCATGTCCAGTGTCACCTTCAAGCGGTGTGAAAGAACTTTAGTGAAGATTTTATAAACCACTGATAGGAGGCTGATAGGTCTGTAGTTCCTGAGATCCTCAATGTCACCTTTTTTATGTAGCAAGATCATTGTAGCGTTGTTCCAATCCTCAAGAATTTTCCCTTCATTAAGGCATCGAGTGAAAATTTGGGCGAGTACTGTTTCGATTTCTCCACTTGCTTCTTGTATGATGTCTACAGTAATTCCATCTTCGCCTGGAGCTTTTCCCCGCTTCATGTTCTTGATTGCATGTGCAACTTCTGCTGGAAGGACTGGAAGAACTCTGGTACTGGTACCTTTCATGATGTCTGGAGTACATGTATCATCCCTTTCATATAATTTGGAGTAGAAATCTTTCACTCTTGTCAAAATTTCGCCTCTATTTCTTGTTACAGAACCATCTTCTTTTCTCAGTGCCATAATCTGTTTTTCCCCTTACTGAGATGTCCCTTTGCTATCTTTAGGCTTTGGTTGTTTTCAATTGCTTTCCTCACTAGTTCACAGTTGAATTTCCTTACATCTTCAGTGATACTTTTTCGTACTGTCTTGCATAGCTCTATATATTCCACTTTGGAAGTCACATCTTCTTTAGTTGTCCTCATCACTCTTCTTTTTTGCATCAACATTTTGGTTTTTCCTGATAATTTGTTCACATGCAATTTGTTCTTAGACCCAGCTAATTTTGTTGCTGTTTCCATAAGAGCTCTGGTTACTTTTCTGTTAACTTCAGAAATATCCACTTCTTCCGATGTTAGGCCTTCTAAAGCAGAGAATCTGTTCTCCAGTTCCAACTTGAAGGTATTTTGTGTTTTTTAAAGTTGGTCATGTCAATACATTTTGTTTGACTTATGAGCTTGCGACGTTTGAGTTTAGTGTTGAGGTGCATCTTACATCTCACCAATCTATGGTCACTACCTGTGTTGAACTTGTTTAGCACACTGCAGTCTTCTATGACGAATTTTTTGTTACACATAATAAAATCAATTTCACTTGTCGTCCCAATTGAATGTCTCCATGTCCATTTCCTGTGTGGCTTTTTCTTGAAAAAGGAGTTCAAGATGAAAAACCCTTCTGCCTCTGCAAACTCTACGAGAGTATTTCCACGTTGGTTTCTGTTGCCGTGACCAAATTTACCTACTGAAGTTTCATTCTGTTGCCGTTGCCCTATTTTTGCATTGAAATCTCCCATAATTATCTTCAAGTGCTGCTTACCTTTATTATTTCGATGACGAATTTCCTCATAAAATTCTTCAATTTCTTCTTCAGCATGACTTGTGGTGGGTGCATAAGTTTGAATAATCTGAGCCTGGTATCTTCTCGAGAGTTGGATAACGAGTCATGCAGCTCTGTCAGAGGAACTTTCAACTTCTACAACTTTATCCTTCAGTTTCTTGTTTATTATAAATCCAACACCACTAGTTCTGCCAGTATCTGTCCCACGATAGTAGAAGAGATGTCCACTTTTCAGTTTGATGAGATCTTCTCCTTTTCTCCTTACCTCACTTAGCCCGACGATGTCCCACTTGATCCTTTGTAGTTCCTCTTCCAATTCAAGAAGCCTTGAATCAGAAGATAGGGAGCGTCCGTTGTACGTAGCCAAGGTCAGCATCAGATGGCAGCCTAGTCCGGTCCTCCGGAGATTCTTAGCACCCTCTGCCTTCATGTCGCACTGGCCGCTGCCTTGGCCAGGTACATTCCAGCTGCCGGAGACTGAGGGCCAAGATTTAAGTTGTGGAGTCATTTTGGGGGGTTTGGCCATAACTCACCATGCTGGCCAAGCGGGTTGGTGAGTGTGGGATAGCATTTCCTCTAATCCCGATGGTATAGTTATACCGCTATTGGCGGTCGTCAGAGCCCCTTTAGTGGGAACAGGATGTACCACGAGAAGGCGGGGTTGACATTTGTCAAGGAGAGGCTGTGATGTTACGCATCACCTGACCCCTATATTGGCAAAAGTCACAAGACACCCCTTAAAAACAAATGAACGAATCCACTGCATTGTTAAGATGCACTGTACAGCTGCAAACAGCATAAAAACAAGCCTGCAGCTGACCGCGATCATATCGCACTGTGTGGTTGGGTGAAAATATCGCAAAGGGAGAGAACTAACTTTGAGAAAGGAAAGATTATTGGGTTGTCCACAAGAGAAACCGAGGTGTTTAAACATACCCAAGTCAACTGTTTCAGATGTACTGAATAAGTGGAAGACACATGGCGTGCGTGAAGCAGCAAAATGTACCAGTAGACCAAAGAAAATCAGTGATAGAGGACGTTAAAGCCTCAGGAGAATCGTTACAGCTAATCAACAGAGTACTGCACAAAACCACAGTGTACAGGTGAGTAAAAATGCTGGTACCTCGGTATGTACACGTACTATTCGCAGAGAACTTCATTCCGTGAGCTACCGTGGTCCTGTGGCTACTCATAAGCCTTTCATCTCCATTCGGAATGCTACTTGTCGTTTAGCATGGTATAAAGAGCATTTATTGTGGACCATAGATCAATGGGAACAGGTCCTATGGACTGATGAATCCAGATACACGACCCATCAGTCTGATGCCATGTGTGGGTATGGCAGCAGCTGGGAGAATGCTATTTACCACAGTGTACTGTTTTTACTGTCAAGTTTGGAGCTGGCAGGGTACTCGTGTGGGGGTATTTTTTGTGGCATGGTCCCGGCCCATTGGTTATCGTGAACAAACCTGTTAACTACCTTGATATTCTGTCCCAGCCCATTGGTTAGCATGGGCAAACCTCTTACCTACCTTGATATTCTGGACAATTATGCCCAACAAGGCTTGGTTCTATAGTATTACCAACTATGTGGCAATACTATGGAACCAAGCCTTGTTGGCATCAGCAAGATAATGCACCGAGCCATAAAGCAAGGACTGTTACTGTGTGCTTTGACAATAATTCCGTATCATGTGTGGACTGGCTAGCACAGAGCCCTGATCTCAATCCCATAGAGAACCTATTGGATGAATTAGAGCATCGCATAAGAAGTTTGGAACCAAGGCCTACTACTAAGCAACAGTTAGTGGCAGCATTATATACTGAATGGAAGTGCATACCTATCGCTGTGTTCTAAAATTTTGTCGAAAGCACATCTCGAAGGGTCAGTGCATGCATTAAGGCCAAAGGTGGATTGACACCATGCTAATGTATATCAATAAATGTTGTGTTGTATTTCTCTTCTAGGTGTCCGGTGACTTTTGTTAATATAGTGTATATATACTGTACATATATATAACCTGGATATTTGTATGTATCCTTTTTGAAGATTTGTTTTGATATTTTGCTATATACATAATATATACTGTTATATGGAACAGCAATAAATTCTAAAAAGTAACTACCATAAAGGCAGCATGCTAAAATATGGAGATCTTTTCAACATCAATCAGAACTGCTGCAATTCATGACATGACAAAAATATAGGATAACTAAGTATGATGACTTCCTGTTATTTATTCTTGGCTTTTAAGTTGCATCTAATCATGTATGTTTCATAAACATAAATCAGATCTATTGGAATACTCCAGAAAGTATTGCTGACCTCTGAGGTCTGCTTCTGGAAAAAATCACATTTCACACACGTTATTTGGTTCCCGTCGCTGTTCCTGTCCTTCACTTTGTGCCTAGATGTTTTGGTCTCTATTTGTTTCCACCTTCTTTGCTTGCTCGAGTGTTACAAATATTTAAAATCTCATGATAAATAGGTAAAACTTCCATAAAATACAATACATGAATAGGGACCAAGACAACTAGGCACACAGTGAAGGACAGGGATAGTGACAGGGACCAAATAAAGCATGTGAAACGTGATTTTTTCCAGAAGCGGACCTCAGAGGTAAGCAATACTTTCTGGAGTTTTCTAATATATGTTGAAATAACGCACGTAAAAACCGAAGAGTAGTGATATCTGGCCTATACATTAGGCCTAGATATGAGCTTCAATTTTGAATAAATCAGATCTTTCAGAATCTGTGGAATGTTGCCCCCCCCCCCCCCGCTGACAGAGTGGAAAATTATTACATCAAAGTTTGAAACAAAAAATCACAATATGCGATCTACATATACTTTTTAATCATGTACAAAAATCTAAGCAGAAAAAGATTTTCGTCTACTGCTTCTTCCAATCATTTAACTTTCTTGCACTGTAACATTACTAGTAACTCAATAAGAATAAACATGCAAAAGTCAACCTCCATTGTTATGACACCTGACTATTTTTCCTGGTAAATTTAGGAGGGTCACCCCTACCTTGAGAAAATTCTGTGCACCACGGCCCAGGCCCCCTCCTTGGGAAATTTCTGGGTGCACTACTGATTTTGACTATCACTTTTTCTTCCCTTAAGCAAAAATTGTGCAGCACGATTTTCCTCAAATTCTATCATGCATGGTGTTGCCCAGCCGTACGGGAGGAAAGCAACCCAGTATCAGCAATGTGTGTTTGCTGATTTCTGTTTGACCTTAAATTATCTTTGCCTGCAACTTTCTTCAGATCACTATTTCTTTAGTCCAAAATACTGCATTATCCTTACATACTGATTTACTTATCTCCAGTAAAGTGATACTTTAGCTCACCTGATTATAAATAAATTTCTAGAGAAAGACAGAGAAATAACAAGTGAAAGATTTGTAAACAGATCTTTAAGTCATTCTAAAAAATAAAAAAGAAATTAAAAAGAAATGATATAGAAAAGAATTCTCCATAGATGATAATTACGTTTCTTGATAAATTTGGTGAAATTTTCTGCTCTTAACACAACCATGTTAATTAATCTGATTAGTTTATTTTTTCCATACAGTGCAAGAAAAAAAAATCCTCTGCAACTTTGTTGACAGTATTAATGAATGCTAGCAAAGTATAACTTCAACTACTATGAAAAACTTACTGTACATTCTTCAGCAGCAATTTACTAACCAGAAGCTTCCAATTGGAAAATTTTAATATCAAACCATTTCAATTCCAGAGCAGTTGTTTAGAAAAAAAAAATGAGGTTACTGCAGACAATTCATACTCTTGAATGGAATACGGGATTACACTATACAGCACAAATTTTGAAGATGACAATCCGTTTTTTGATGTAAATATGACAAGGATAGTAAGTCAAATAATATCCAAAAACTCGAAAATTTCGTCGTCTTGGAGAGGTAATTGAACCTGCATCTCCCAGACAGCACCCGGGTATGCTAACCACTACACCACCCAGAATGGACAAGTCTCAAGTTTCCGATTAATTTGAATATAAACATATATTCAAATAGCCTGTGATGGTTATTTGAATATAACCTGACGGTTGTATTCAAATATTTGAATATAACCATCACTAGCAAATCCTGTGATGGTTATATTCAAATTAATCAAAAATTTGAGACTTGGTCATTCTGGGTGGTGTAGTGGTTAGCATACCTGGGTGCTATCTGGTAGATGCAGGTTTGATTCCTGCTCCAGGAAGACGAAATTTTCAAGTTTTCAGATATTATTTGACTTACCATCCTTGTCATATTTACACCAAAAATGGATTGTCATCTTCAAAATTCATACTCTTTTCCACCCATAAGAGCTGTGGCTCTTAGTCTGAAAATTACAGTAATTAAAAACTGAATCATTTGTTTAAAGGAAAAGTGGTCTGTGTAGAAATATATCAGAACAATTGCTAAGACTGGTGATAGTCAAAAGAAGGGTGAACCATACTTAGGTACATGGCAAAGTGAAGCCCTGAAGGATCAGTGGTAAAGAAAAGGACAGTAATGAGATGTGTATCAAATACAGAAGAAGAGGCCACAGCAACCACAGTTGAATCCCATTGAGTCATTACACTCCGGAACGTGCATTGTGAAATTGCTAAAAAATCCAAGCACCTAAAAATTCTATTATAAGGAAGGATCAGTTTGGACGCAGTACACATTCACTTTAGTTGCTGTATACACTAAGGTGACATGCGGTTCTAGTCTTCTATGGAGTTAATCACTAACTTTGCAGGTACTGCCCCACTAACGTTATTAATCACTGTTCGTTTTTCATGCAATTGTTATATTTGCGGTATTTCTATTTTATTAAATGTTGCTTTATTTCTTTGGAATAATACAAATAGATGCATGCCGGCTTCGGTCAACGTAATGAAACAAGAGGTTAAAACCACAGCGATCTCGAAGCTTTATAGCCAGACCTTTAGAATAATCTAAACTTATCCCATAAACGTATCCATAAATTTACTTGAATTGTACACGTGACATCTGAAGCAGCCGATTTCAGTTTTAGTTCGAAATTATGCAATACTGATTTAAGGTCCGAGGCCGGGATTAAATATTAATTTTGATATACTTATACTAACATACCTGTAATAACCATTCCTTAGGATCACAGGTTTTTAATCAATTAAAATTACCATAGCGGTAATGAAAACCCAACAAGTACGGACCTAGTGACTCACAGTTCACACGACATATAAACAAACACGACAGGATGAGACGATGTTCCTGCCAGATCCCGGATTCAATCCAAGAACTCGAATTTGATGCAATACTCTTAATTTGACCGATTGAACCTTATTGAATGCTTTATTTCAATAAATGTTTACGTGCCTCATTTATAGATGTATAAATCCGTGTGTTCAGTTGAAAAACTTTCGAGCGTTCCCATTAACATGATGATATCAATTTCTTAAAAGTCTTGGAAACACCACAGAACAAACAGTGCCGATCATTGGTGCTGTTTACCGGAAATTGACGTCATTCTTGATCATTTCGTTGCCTTGCTTGCATCTGAGATTGAGAACGAGATTAGCTAGGAAACTTGCTGTGATCAAGTTGGCTGTGAACTGTGATGATCAGCTGAATGATGTTAGACGTCTAGTCCAGAGACACGATGCTTGCCTTTGAAATCTGAAGGATGTTTTAGGTATTTTTAAATATATAATCACATTTTTAATGCACAACCACGAAAGATAACGGATAGTTCTGTCATGTGCTGTAGGTTCTGTATACTTGTAAAGTTTATCAGATTTATTGTACCTTTCTGTTGTACGTTAGACATATGTAAAATTTCCTTTGCTATTGATAAAACTTAGAGCATATGCGCTTTTTGTGTGTGTGTGAAGCGGATTTCATTTATGCATGTAACCGGTTTATGTTTCGTTTAATCGATGAACTGAAAATCTGATTACTAGAATTTGACTCGCCGATAAAAGTTCCAAGTTCAGGCGAAAGCTAGAAAGGTGTTATATTCAAAAGCCTATGGGCGGGACAAATTGTAAAATTCAGATGAATGATATGATCAATTGTGAAGTTCCTTATAAAACATATATCAATGTATTATTAGGGATCTTATGTAATAGTCACAGTAAAAAGTAAATCCGGATTTACAGGCTATGTGTTGAACAGCATACCGAAACTGAGTTCCGTTATCTTATGTATATGGTGTGTATTAAAAATAAAAAAAGTGTGCACGACCGTAATTCATGGCCCGAGAACCTTCAGAATATTTTAAAATCGGCAACATTGCTCAAGGAAGAAACAGAACAATTTGTATTTCGAACAGCAATCTGAATCAACTTGAAATATCAGGGGTGGTGTGGTAAAAAAGTGGAAAGACAGAAAACACCAGTTCAAAAATAGATATGACTTTGTCTTATTAACAGTTAATTTAAATAGTCAGTGAAATGTAAAGTAAATCCTCGTTTTATTTCCAAGTACTCAACTTCAGAAGCAAAATGTCTATGTAAACCTTGATAAAGCATATGTGCATTGAAAAAAAAAAAAGCCCTGAATCTGTGGATACAGGGGTGGGGCACTTATGCCATCCTCAGTGATTTTGCTGGTTTTGAAGGATACTCAACATGAATTTTAGTGCTGAATATTGTGTCATAAGAAATACAGTTTTTAAGACTTTGTATGCAATTTGAAAATTTCATGTTTTCATTGCACCTGGAGATTTTGAAATGAAAGCAGGTTTCTAAAATTCAGTATTCACAAGTCATTTATAGGAAACACTTTGAGATGTTTCAGAGGTTAATTACTAAGAAATTTGCAAATGCTGGTTAAATTCCCACTGAGGAAATTTAAAATGTTGTACTGTAGTAAAACCTATTTGAGGTGGAAGCTGCATAAAATGGAAGCGTGCCCAAAAGGAACTTATTTTTAGGTCGCGGACCAAAAGATAGAAAATTGCGTACCATTTAACCTGTCTAAAATGGGACCTGCCTAACATGGAAACGGAAATGGCAAGAGAGTAAATAAACCTTGTAACAACGGAAAGATGTTACTGTGCCTTCAAGTATTTTAAGTGAATACAAAACATTACACGACAAAGTGTAATGATGAATCCACACAAAGTAAATCTGCTTAAAGTTGAAGATAACATAATTAAATGATGTAGAGATTGCTTGTAGGTAGTTTACACTGTGCATAGTGCAGCACATCTGATCTATTATTTGGCTTTTCCATAAGCACATAGCACAACTTAGGTTTAGGTCATGTGACCAGCATTGCTCTCTTTGCTCAATGCAATGTCCAAAGTTTTCACAGGTGGCTGGCTGTTCTGTACGGATTTCAAAGAGATGCTGTGATTTAATTATCTAACATTTATTCATTGAGATGTTCGTTCACTGCCTTTGCTTGTTGTGAGTTGTGTTAATTCATTTGACTCTTGCCATGGAAGCAAGGATGAATGTTCTCGATTTGGATGCAAAAGGTTTTTAAAATGCACGAATAAGAAAGTGTAAGTATCAAGCATTTAGCAGAGTCAAGTGCAGGGAAAACAGAAATTTATGACATTTAACAGCTCAATAGCAATGTTTTGACTGAGTCTTGTAATGAAAATCTTGATGAAATTGCTGAGCGACATCAAATGGAAGAAAGAAATGGTGGTGGTGAGTAAGATGAAATAGAAGAGGTGAATGTAGAAACCATATCTAGGATAAAAACTTTTACATCATTCATACTCTCCTTGAAAACCTTAAAAAGTCAATGGAAAAAAAGTTCATTTTCAAGTCTTTGAAAGTATTTGAAAAATCTTAAGACCCTAAATAGTACTTGAATTTTTTTGTTTTGTTTTTGTTTTTTAAGTAATGGTATGAAAGAGGCATGTGTAAAATAATTGTTTGTGCCAAAAAGTTGTACAGGATATTTCTTCATTTTTCTGATAAAAACAGCAAGCTGAATCAAATAGCGCAGAACTTGCGTTTAACTCAGGGGGAACTCATGGACAGCTGGTACCTTGGCTGTGACATCACTACACAGTAAAACATCAGCCATGGGGGTAAAATAAGTGGAATGATGTATTCACGAATCGTTATGAGCTTCTGCTGGCTGGGGTTAGGGGGTGCTTTCTTGCCAGAAGGGAATGTGAAAATAATGTACCCTTTCAAAATATTCTACAAAATAAAATGATTTGGAAAACAGGGGGCAATTAAAGTTAATTAAATATAACTTTTAACAGCAGGGGTTAACAGGCAGTAATTGAAAGTGTGCCCATCCCAGCTTAGTTTAATGATTTGAACTTGCTAAAATACCTACCTAGTGACCAACCGACAGCACGTACATGTGATAATTTGGCTTTAAAAAGTGCTTGAATTTATCATGCTTAGAAGAATACAAACCTTGTTATATATCAAGCATTGCAAAATAATAAGGATATTCGAGCTTTTGCACTTCTCCGAGGTGACTGAAATATTTCCATTAATGAGCAGCGCACATGCAGAGAGCTACTATACGGAAATCAGTGGGCTACTATAATCAAATCAGTGAGCGTAAGTGCTACTATACAGAAATCCATGTTGGATTATTTTAAAAAAATAGAAGTTTTGGACTTTTAGTTGATTTGAGTACATATGAAAAAAAAAAAAAAACATTCTCTCAAGTAATCACTAATTATGTAGAATCGGTTGTTAGCATGACAAAAATTCAAATGTTTACATTTCAATCCCTCCCATGGATGCACCTGTATAAGATGGAAACCTGTCTATACTTGGGGCAAAGCTATCCTGGCAATGGGGCTAATGCTACAGGTCCTTATAACTCCCAGTTACAAGTATTACTCCGCACTAATGGTGTGTAATTAATCTTCACTCGGAAGTTTTGCGAGGGAGCCCATGGTGACAGCCCATAAGTCCTCAGGGCTGTCACAGTGATCGGAGACTGACTCCTGATTTCAGCATCATGTCCCAGTCCTGACCATATCCCCAGTACTCCCCGCCCCACGCGTGCTCGTTGCGGACCGGTAGACAAGCAATTTATTTCTCTCTCTCTCTCTCTCTCTCTCTCTCTCTCTCTCTCTCTCTCTCTCTCTCTCTCTCTCTCTCTCTTTATTTATTTATTTTTTTTTTTAATTTTACAGAACGTGTAACTTTTTTCTTTTAAAATGAAATTATCTTTGCTAAACACGGGAAGTAGTCTAATTTTGTTTTCACATATTTTTTCAATTTTTTTTTCTTATATTTCATTTATGTACATACATACTGCTTGAAGATTACCAACTGTGGAATTTAATTAAAAGTATTTTCACCATGTCATCAGTTATGCATAAAATATCGTTCTTCCCAAAATTTTGCATTGATTTGATTTTTTTATAACAGATACCCGTTAAATGTGTATGCATTTTTAACTACCCTATGTTGCCATAAGTACTGGACAAGAGCCAGTCTCTGTGATTAGTGATATTTTAGGTATCACTGTAACCTGCCACACAAGAACACTGCCACACATCTTTCAGCAACTTGGAAAAATGCCACATGTTTTTCATCGAGGGGCCAGGCACAAATTGCTTTTCCTCTGCGGAACACTTTGAATGTGTGGCAGTTTTCCAAGTTTCCGATTATGTGTGGCAGTTTTCCAAGGTGCTTAACGATGGGAAGGAACTCTTTCGTTTGTCTGAATTTTTTTTTTTTTTATTGTAGGTTTGATGACCACCATGAGCAAGTCAATGGGCTATAAGCAGACACCCGTCCTTAATTTAAGGGTAACTGGTTCCAGGGAAGGGAGAGAGCCAGTGCCGTAAGATAAACACAACATCTATGCCTCACCGGGATTCGAACCCGGACCCCTTTCGAACGAATGATCAGAACCCATCGCTTAAACCACTGCGCCACTGGGGCGACATCTGAATTTTCATGCCGGTTCATACATGTTTAGGGCAACTGCCTACAAAAGTTCAAAGAGAAGGGGGCTATAAAGATAGCCATTTCTTAGCCTACATTGAGAACTGAATTGGGAACTCCAAACAAATTTTGAGAAAACGTTCTATGTAAGCCAAACGAGAATTGTATTTTGATTTGAAGAAATAAATTGCTGAGGTACTTGGGGGGGGGGGGGTCTACCTGCAACTTCCGTAATTTTATATTCTGGACCGTTGGAGTCTGTCAGTGTATCCAGGATGTTCCCCTTGAAGCTTCTGCGATGTCCGTAACCTTTGGGGGAGGGCTTGCCCACAAAATGTAAAAATGAATGTAGAGCTGTAAACTTTGGTACCATGCTTTATATAATGATTCTGTACATGACCCTGAATTTTCAGAAGGGTTCAGTGAATTCACCCCCTCTCCCCCAGGTTTCTAAGAGCAGAGACAAGGTGTTCAATGTAAGTTATTTGCTCGCAATTTCCATTCTTCATGTTTTGTTGAGTGATAGACTCTACTTGTGGGTATGCTCTTCCCCCCAGAAATTTGGTGAAGTCTGTAAAAGAGATCCAAGGTATTTAGGTTGGGAGGCTCTAGCCCCAACTTCTTTAATTTTATATTGCGGACCGCTAGAGTCGGTCAGTGTATCCGGGATGTGCATCCCTGAAGCACTTCAGGGTGAACATTTCTCGAAATTTGTTTGGATTTCTCAATTCAGTATCCTCAAATTTTATCCTAAAAATGTGTGGTCGTGTACAAAATCATTATATAAAGCCTGGTACCAATGTTTACAGCTCTACGTCCATTTTTACATTTTGAGGGAAATCCCCCACCCCCAGCTCGCGAACGTTTCAAGCGGAACGTACCTGATACACTGACCGACTCTAGCGGTCCAGAATATAAAATTACGGAAGTTCGGGGTAGAGTCCCCCAACCAAAGCAGATCGGATCCCTCGGCCAATTCTTACTTGGCTTACATAGAACGTTTTCTCGAAATTTGTTTGGATTTCCAAATTCAGTTCTCAATATAGGACAAGAAACGGCAATCTTTATAGCCCCCTTTCCCATTGAACTTTTGCGGGCAGTTGCCCTAAACTTGTATGAATCGGCATAAAAATTCCGATAAGCAAAAAAAGTTCCTTTCCATTGTCAGGCACCTTGGAAAACTGCCACACATTCAATGTGTTCCTTGGAAGAACAGCAATTTGTGTCTGGCCCCTTAATAAAAAACATATGGCAATTTTCTTGTGTTGCAGTGTTCTTGTGTGGCAATTTACTGGCAACCATATTTTAGCTATTGTTTAGGTTTAAATAACTTTTGTGAATGAATGAAATCCACTGTACAAATATTGTTTAAGTACATATGAAGTATAGTCTGAGTAATTTTTTAAACTATTTGTTGTGCTGCTGGTAATCAAAGTTTGAAAAATGAGCTTAATATTAAAAAGACTTACATTTTCATATACATATTTCCTCTTCTTGATATTGAATTTTTGAAGCATAATTCACTCACGGTAACCGTACTCGCACCTTCCCCACCGGCTCCTCGGAAGAAGGCAAAGGTTCAATCCCATCAACATCATTATCTGAAGAAACTGTAGTGTCGGATTTTCCAACGTAGTCAATTCAAGGCATTCAACACGGCTGTCTACCATCTCGTCTAAAGTCCACATCTTATCCTCCTCTTTGATTACGTGATTGACATAATTACTCCAATTTAAAGCTGTCACTCTATTAAAGCCTTCATAAGTCAGTTTTTTAACTTAGCTGCAGCTTTGAATGTGCGATTTTCAGTTGCCAAAAATCCTTTGACCCGACTCCATGCATGCTCGATTGGATTCAACTCGCCACTAGTGATATGGAGGCAAGGCAAGCGAAGAATTTTATGTCCATGCATTTGAGCAATGCTGTCGATGCGATATCCTTCGTAGCGACTACGGACATTCAAAACAAGCTTCATGAGCTCAGCTTTTAACATATCCGAATCCCACGGAATCTGTTTTGCAGTCAACCACTCCTGGATGTCGGTATACTTTCAACGTGGACGCTGTGATAAGGGGCCATTATCCAAAACAATAATGCTGTTTGGTTCGAATATTTGGTAATAATTTGTTGATGAACCAGTTTTCATAATGTTCACCATTCATTTCACTGTGGTAGTCTCCTGTGTTTTTTTTATCAAGGAAAATTTCACATGTATTGCCCACAAATCCTTTTTCATTACCAGCATGAATAATAATTATTAGCCTCTGGCCTTTTCCAGAAGGAGCTTTTAAGCCAGGTGAAAGGTCGCGGAGAAATGCCTCTTCGCTGGATTTAACAGTTGTGTCTTGCCAAACTGTGTTTTTCGTGTGCCCAAAATTTACCTATGTTTCATCGGTGTAATGTATGGACCTGCCCTGAGAACAATGATACCGAATTTCTCTTATATATCTCCGACGCCATTCCTGGATATTGTCACGCTCGATCAACGTTGATATCAGTTCCCGCTTGCTGTACTTGAATCCCAAGTCTTTCATAATGTTCCTCACAGTTCTAATACAAACTGTAGGCAGCTCATCATCTTCATTAACAGCCGACATAACTTTGATTGCTGTTGGAATTTCATTCCGGAAGAAGAAACTAACTGCACTTTCTGACGAACTGCGGTTAAAGTAAATTTGTCGTACTGTTCCAGCCGTATCTGGGTTTTAGCCCTTAACTGGCATTTTTTCCCGGGGGTTGAAAATGCACTGTTGCATCTAAATTCAACCTTCGTTCTCGCAATGCTGCGACTTGAAACATCAGTGAGTTCTGCCGTAAGAATTGTTATTTAATGATCACCTCAGCAGAGCTTCGTAATGGTTTCCCAGCTTTATGCGGCTGAAATACACTCGAGTGACCGGCAGATGCCATTTGAAAACCCCGAAAAGACAGAACAGTGTTTTAAAACAACATCAAGAAGGAGGAACGCGAAATGCCCTCGGATTGGAATCACTTATCTCGCCCTCTCCCTTCCGCTAATGACCCCCACAGCAATAAATATCCCCATGGTTGACGGCTTAACTCTGACCCAAATGCTGTGACAGGATCACCAGTGACGTCACCAAAACGCGAATATCTATTTTTTAGAAATGAAGCTGAAACTGAGATTTGAATTTTTAAATGCACATACACACATCGTATTGAACATCTGTGTACTTTTTAAGTGCCAGTTGAAGCTGTAGTACGAGCTTTTGGACTAGAATTATTTTATGCAGTGGAAGTATACACTCTGTAGCCTCCCTTCTATTGCCAGGTTAAGTTTGCCCCGAGTATAAAATGGAAATATTTCCAGTCTTTTGGATTCTATGTTAGACAGGTTTCATTGTATTTTGAGTACTCAGGGGCAGCAACTGCCAAGGGTGTTGCACGTGAAATAGCAATTCATAAGTTAACACTTGAATTAGATATTAAGTAATCATTAGTTTTCTAAATATTTCTCATCTTTTAATCAGAGAAAGGTGTTATTTCATTTGTGCTTTGCAACCAATAGGAAAAACATAATTTATCATTTATTTGGAACTACTACACACTCCTTCATTTTGTTCAGTTGCTTAATAGTCCTAGCACATGTTGTGTTCTAGGGTGATGCAAGTTATCTAGATTTCTGAAAAGCTGCGAAATATGAATTAACATTAAATGTAGTGATATGCTACATGTAATGCTATAAGAATTTCTTTAGTATTTTTCATGGAGCAAGTTTAGTAATGAGCATTTTTATGTATCTGAATAATTTTTCTAGATTATAATTTTTTTCTCTGTAATGAACTAATTGTTGAAATGCTAAACACAGTTTAAAGTTTCATAAAATGCAAAATATTCAGATGCAGTTTAAATATTTCCTTTTTAATGTGGCTTATGGAAAAAAATTATGCTCATGTTATCTTTTCTAGCTGTTTATTGATTTGTGAACTTGTTGCATCTGTTTTAAAAAATAGGATCAGGAAAATGTATGCATCAATTGTAGTGGAAGGTGTGCCTATAATTTTGTTGCTTTAACTAACTGTGGGCATCATGTCTCTACTTCTAGAAGTATTGGGCTGCTCTGGTGGCTGAATGGTCTAAGACACTGGCTTCTGACCATTTGTCCAACTCCAAAATGGGCGTGGGTCTCAGATGAAGCATATGTATGGTATGGGTAGGTGTGTTCGTCTTATGAAGCTGGTTCTGTTGTTTCCCTGGAACCAGTGGCCTCAAATTAGTGATGGGCTACTATTCATAGCCTCAAAATTACTCATAGTAGTCTATAAAACCCAGAAAAAAAGTTGCATTGGAAAAATTGTTTTTACACCGAACAAAGGAAAGTATAAAGGCCGCCCCAGTGGTATTAAGTGCTTGCTTCTGACCATTCATCTGAGATGGGTCTGAGCTCAAATCCTGGTGAAACTGATGTTGTGCTTGTCATATGACACTGGCTCTCTCTTTTTCCTGGAAGCAGTGGCCTAAATTAGTGACAAGTGGCTGCTTACAGCCTATCAAGTTACTCAAGGTGGTTTGAACCCTCAAACAAAGCAAAAAAAAAAAAAAAAAGCATAAAAGTCCAAATTTTTTTACATATTTTTAGCTCAGCTTTTCCTGGGGCAAACTATTTTGTTTAAGTATCATATATCTATGTTCACAGTGTTACAGTAATTGTTGTTTTGCCACCCCGGTGTTTCAGCGGTCTAAGCAGTGGCTTCTGATTATTTGTCCAAGATGGGTCCGGGTTCGAATCCCAGTGAGGTATGGATTTTGTGTTTGTCTTACGGCACTGGCTCTCTCCCTTCCCTGGAACCAGTGGCCCTAAATTAGGGATGGGCAATAAAGTCTTCTGAGTCTGAATTTCAACGGATTGACAGCAGTACCATGGCTTTACTTAGCTAATATAATTTTTTTAATTAATATTTTGGAATATAGTATAAAATCAGCATTGTAATGAAAAACAGATGCAAGTTCTTATTTCTTTCCAGGAATGTTTTCTTTTATTAAAATGGTTTTGATTTTGCTTCATGGTACTAGGTGTCCAGCTATTTTTCTGGCTGTGGCATCAATGTCATTCTAGAGGGTGCATTGCCTTTTGACTTTACAATTAATTGAGTGACTCACAAATCAAGGGTCACACAGATTTTCTGTAAGGTTGTATAAATGCCTGAGGAAAATATTTTGGTAGACATTCATAAATGGTAACAGAAGAAAATAATTTCCTGAATTAAGATGATAGAATTCAAATATTACTAAGCTTCTTCCAAGACGCCAGAACTTTTGAATTCTGTTTCTTCATCATCTCTAGATGTAATCTTTGTGAATGCATTTCTTCTACATATAACAGGTTTTCTGTTTTATTATTATTTTTTTTTTTTGTTATGTGACTGGCCACTGTTTTCACACAACAATATGAGAAATAGGATTTTTTTTTTATAACTGAAATCAGCTGTGTCAATGCTATGCAAAAATGGTTTGGGTAGGTAATCAAGCTGGTTCTGTCTAGAAAAGAGAAATTCAGTAAGTCAGTACACTTGTTTCATATCCCTTGTGATACTACAAATTTGTTTAAAATTCTGATACCAAACTTTTACATTCATTTTAATATCATTAAAGTAGCTACCAAGAGTTTGGAGAATTACCTTTACGTCGAGGCTTTTAATTTCAGTGTGAATCAATTGGTTCTTGATGGTTAAGTAGATTTTGACTGAGTGAAAGCATTAGCATATTCATAAAAACTTTCTCTCAGTGACTTATCCAGTTAACTGTTTTCACTGATTAAAAAATGTCCCAAACTCATTTTCTCTCTTGATTGTTAGTATTAGCTTTTGTCATGTATGCAATTTTAATGTTTTGCTTCTTGACTAGTAATTATTGTCCAACTTTTTCAGGCAATGCTTCCACAGAGCAGTGGTCATGCCATCTTCTAAGTACTCCCCCTTTGTACTGGGCTTAGCATTTGGCTATTGAGGGGAACTATCGATGCTGCTCTTTAGGCTGTGTGTTGTAGTGAATCCTGTCAGGTGTTCTTGCATCACTTGATGTTGAATCTTTGAAATTATCCTCAAACTGCTCCATATAAATTACTTTGCATAAATTTATGGAAGGACCTGTACCCCCAAAAATTGCACTGTAAATTAACATCATAGATAACAGTGGAAAATGATTCCCCCTGAAGAAATAATTTTTCATAGTTACCACATTTTTCTTCAGGTTGTGTGTTGTAGTGAATTCTGTCAGGTGTTCTTGCATCACTCGATGTTGAATCTTTGAAGTGATCCCCAAACTGCTCCATATAAATTACTTTGCATAAATTTATGGAAGGAAGTAACCCATAACTCCCACATTGCACTGTAAATTAACATCATAGATATCAATGGGAAGTGAATCCCCCTGAAGATATTACCATATACTTTTCTTCGTGTTACCTGCAGACTGCGAAATTCTGAAAAAAAAAAAAAAAAAGTCCTTCGTATAATCAGCAGGTAGTGAAATTCAAGAAAAAAATTGCTGTATAATTGTTACCTGTAATGTTAACCCCAAACTGTAATTTTGTACAGAAAACTCACAATTCACAGGATGACCCATGAGTCCTAAAAAAATAGGGGCGGGGGATAATCTTAAGAAAAATAATTGCCATTTTTAAATGATTTTCTCTTACTTTTAAATGATTAGAGAGCTAAAATTATGAGTTTTTCCAGCATTACTGTAATTAGACCTGTGGCACCAACAAACATGTGACCCTGAGCTTCCCACAGAATGTAGTTTTTCGTGAGAGCAAATAATATCATTTTCGGTGCTGTGTATTTTCTGTCAAAATCCTTTTTTTAGTTATTCTTGTATTATTATTTTTTATTAAACTGTAGACCTCGATGTTTTGTGTTACGTTTTCCTGTTATTGTATTTCTGATAATTTTCTAAATGTACGACCACTTCTGACAATTATGACACAGATTTGTTTAAATCGAAGTGTTGCAAAAACTTTTTTTAAAGTTGTATTATCTCCATTGGCATAAAATCTGCAGAACCTAAATTTATAACTTTTTGATCAGATAATCCACAGATTATATGATGAAAAATACGATACATGGAAGGCACAAATGTCTGTTGTTATTGGCACTGAGGTGTTGTATTTCCAATGTTTCCCATGTAGCCATCTCTTCAGAAAACTTGAAAATTCCAGCACCGTGGTGCAGGAAAAGAACCCATACATCTTGATTTCCATTCGAGCAAGTTGCAGTTACGCCGCCCAGAGCAGTGAAGTTCCAAGCCACTGAATCTAAGCACCAGACAATAGACAATAAACTAAAAAATTTGGATTCCCATCTTTTCTGATGTGCACAATACGATACAATATTACTTAGGATAGGTTTTTACTATTCACCTACCCCAAGCAAAACGTATGTTGCACGTTTATCCGTTTGAGGCTGACCCCTCCCTTAGCAGGTTAAAACATCTTTATGTACATATTAAAACTTTTTGCTTGCAATACATTTATTCGACTGCCAATCTCTTTAACTATAATTAAAAAAACTTATAATAAATATTCATTAGTCTTTAACATTAAAACCAAAGTTCCTAGTTATGTTAAAAAATTTAAATAACAAAGGAAAGGCCAATGTCAAACTTGTTGCACCCTGCAAGTGCATTCAGAAACTCATGTTCCTGTCATCAGGCAGAAGCTCCTCCCTTTTCAGCCACACAATAAGTGAGGACACATTTTGAGCTCGAAATGAGAACCTTGGTTATTTAAATTTTTTTAACATAAATAGGAACTTAGGTTTTAATGTTAAAGACTAATGAATATATTTTTTTAATTATAGTTAAAGATATTGGTAGTCAAATTAATGTATTGCATGCAAAAAGTTTTAATATGTAAATAAGGAAGTTTTAATCTGCTAAGGGGAGTCAACTTCAAAAGGATAAACGTGCCTTCGGGTAGATGAATAGGAAAAACCTATCCTAAGTAATGTTAGAATCTAAGCAGTTGTAGCTTAGGAATATGAATACCATTCAGATTTGTGCTGCTTAAAGCAATCTGAAGCTTCCTCATAATGTTGACAACCCATTGTCTCATCTGCGTACTGATATAGGCCGCAATTACTGGTGCTTTAGAGCAGGGGTGCAGAAAAATTTCAGGGCCCAATATTTTCCCCAGAACGCAATTTTTTTCTGTCAGAAATTTCCCCCAAAACTGTAGCGGACTTTCATACAACTTTAAGCGAGTATTAGAGTATATGTTGATGATCAAGAACTATCCTTAAAGCCTATTACTTAAAAATTTAAAAAAACAAAAAACAAAAACCTAATATTTATTTTAGATTCAAAATATCTGAAACATTTTTGGGTCTAGGTGGAAACAGTGGTGGGTCAGAGAGGCTGGAAAATAAACAGCTAAAAAGAATTCTGCAATTAACTATAATTTATTTCATTCTAGCATTTCAGGCGTATAATTGTGCCAGATAATTTTACTGAATGAAATTTAAATTAGACTTAAATCCTTTGAAAAATGCATGGGTCATTTGCTTTAAAAAGTGCGGAACTCCTAATAATATTTCAGATACGCGCCTACGACACATTTGCTGCCATTAGTTTCGGAAATTTTTTATTAGCACGACTAGTGGTTGCGCCGTACTTATTACTTGTGCTACGCTGTCTACGCCTTGGCATTAGTAAAGTCGTTTGGGCTCGGTGAATCATATGCAGCTACGTCACTGTGCTCATAACCTCTTGTATTTATAACGACATGACATTTTTCAAAATGATTACCTGATTACCATGCAGTAAATTACTCTTATCTTTCGCGTTATACTCATTGTTAATAAGTAAATTTTTCGTTTTACTATTACTACTATTATTTTACCCGCGGGCAAAAATTTCCCCAGAGTTCCCCGAACCTTTTACCCGCGGGCAAAAATTTCCCCTTAATTTCCCCCGAACCTCGTTCGTGCGTTCGTACAAATTCTGCACCCCTGCTTTAGAGATCAAAGATATCAATGGACACAAAGCTCCGGAATTTGTGGCTTATATCCATCCGCATGTAGATGAGAAATGGATTGTCGATGCTAAATGAGAAAGCATCGGATTGCTTCAGGTAGTGCAAATCTGAATGGGATTCAGATTCCTAAGCTACAACTGCTTAGCTTCGATTAGAAACACCTACTTTGAGCAATTCCATGTCAGATCAATCACCTTCTCGACTTCACTATTTCTGATTTTGATGAAATTTGGTATGAAGCACACACATGACAAGGTAAGTAATTCTGCCAGTTTTCAGATTTTCATTTTGAAAATTGTCCAAGATACACACATAATAAAAATCGAAATTTTCGTAAAAAATGACAAACTCGCACACTTATAAATGGCTGTAAATTTTTTCCTAATTGTAGTAGAGTGACAATTCAAACACAGTTGCAAAGCTAAAGGATTGAGCTTTCTATAGATACCATACATGACCTTCTTTTGCCGCCCCGGTGGCGCAGTGGTCTAAGGCGTTGGCCTCTGATCATTCGTCCGTAAGGGGTCCGGGTTCGAATCCCGGTCAGGCATGGATGTTGTGTTTGTCTTACGGCACTGGCTCTCTCCCTTCCCTGGAACCAGTGACCCTAAATTAGGGACGGGCGACTGCTTATAGCCCATTTGAGTTGCTCACGGTGGTCGTTAAACCTCCAATAAAAAAAAAAAAAAAAAATGACCTTCTTACAACAGATTAAAGTTTCAAGGTCATCCACTGTGACCTTTGACCTTGAATATCTCAAAACATGCCATCTTAAAAAATTACGAAAAAAATATATTTTATTGCTACAACATTCTTCTACCCATGTGCCAGATATTAGGCTGGCACCGCTATGGCAAGGCAGTGTAGGATTAATAGGAGTGTCATGCTGCACTCTTCTGTATGTAAGGCACAGAGACATACCATGCAATAAATATTTCTTACGTTGAAGATTTGTGTTTATTATACATGAAATGTGTATATATTATAACAGATCAACAGATTTATCAGAAATATGCTATGTGACAGCAATTTTACTTGATAGACACAATTTTCAGCAGTAAATAATGTCAACAAATCTTTGAGATCAGAGATTGAAACTCCACCCATTTTAGCCAATGGCAGGGCTTCTTCTTAGCCAATGACAAAGCTTCTTATTAGAGCCAATGACAGGGTTTCTTATTAAAGCCAATGGCAAGGCTTCTTATTACAGCCAATGAGAAATCTTACTGGTACACCATTTTACATTTGCTGTTATTTCAATTGTGAGTGTGTGGTTATCAATTTATCTGTAACATTGTTAACTGTTTAATTGTTATTTTAATTTTATCTTTATTGTTATCTTTATTTAATCAATTTCTATTTATCAAACCTATATTTATTTATTATTTTTTTTGCAGGTGCAGTTTCATTAACCAAAATGGACTTTAAAAGTCAAATTTTTTGTTGCAATCCTCTGGGTAAAAGTGGACACACAAGGTTTAGAAAGAATCTGAGAAAAGTACAGCCTTGGATGGTTCAGAATGTCCAAATATAACATTAGAACAGAAAATATGTAGTTCATGCAGAAAATCTATCTCTGAAATGCCAGGTCCTTCATGTATAATTGAAACAGATGCAGAAGCAGAACAACCTTGGTTAAGTGAAGATAATTCAGAAGGAGTGGTGAAGAGTGAGATATGGACTGACAGAGACACAACTTTGGATAGTCTGAATGATACGTTACTTTCTCTAGGCGAATCTCCTGTGAAAAAAAAAAAAAAGATTAGGTGTTGGACAGTACAGTAAGAAGAAATATCAGAAAATTGGTGAAGTGATAAAAGACTACATAGGTGTTCCAGAATGTGATAATCCTGTGACAGTGTCTGATGAATCGGTCATGATTTCACAGTTGAAAGAAAAAATTCAAGAAACAGACTCTAGCAGTGTTAAAGTCCAAATACTAACAATATTACCTAGAACCTGGAGTATTCGTAAAATTCAGGAAGAATTTGGTGTAACATATTACATGGCACGAAAGTCTAAAAATCTTGTGGAAGAGCAGGGTATTTTAGCAACTCCAAATCCTAGGCCTGGGAAAACTCTCAGTGACAGCTCAGTTGAAAACGTTATTGCATACTATAATAGTGATGAAGTGAGCCGTTGTTTACCAGGAAAAAAAGATTTTGTTACAATGATGGAATCAGGATCAAAAGTACAAAAACAGAAACGTCTTATTCTAGGAAATTTGAAAGAGATATTTCAAGGATTTAAAGACAAGAATCCTAATGTCAAAGTAGGGTTTTCAAAGTTCTGTGGTTTACGCCCAAAGAATTGTGTGCTGGCTAGTGCAAATGGAACACACTGTGTCTGTGTGTGTTGTGCTCATGAAAATGTAAAACTTATGCTAGCAGGGTGCAAATTGCAAGACTTAACTCGTAATGATGAATTACCAGTTAGGACATACAAAGATTGCCTTGCAAGAATAACTTGTAACCCTCCTCTTCCAGAATGCTTCTTCTTCAAGTGTGATTCTTGTCCTGGTATAGCACACTTACTAGAGCAAATAAGTAGCTTATTCACCATGAATGGGATTGATGAAATTGTATATAAATTGTGGACTACAACTGATCGCACAACACTTATGACAGTCTGTAACACTGTAGAAGAATTCCTTGAGACCTTTGAATCAAAAGTGAAATTGCTATTGCCACATTCTTTTATAGCTATTCAGCAGTCATACTTTCTGTCAAATCTGAAAGAAAACCTTTATGATAATCAGTGTGTTGTGTTGTGCGATTTTGCTGAGAATTATTCCTTCATACTGCAGGATGCAGTCCAAGGATACCACTGGAACAATTCCCAAGCTACTATTCACCCTTTCGTCGTGTACTACAAAAGTTCACACACACTTCAGTTGGATCATGTTTCTTTTGTTGTCATCTCAGAATGTCTTAAGCATGACACTATCAGTGTTCACCTTTTCCAGAGCCAATTGTTGCAGTTTATATCATCACATTTTGACAAGAAAGTAGAACACATCTATTACTTCTCAGACGGTGCAGCCTCACAGTATAAGAACAGGAAGAATTTTGTCAATCTGTGCCATCATGATGTAGATTTTGGTATCACAGCTGAGTGGCATTTCTTTGCCACCTCACATGGAAAGGGGCCATGTGATGGCGTGGCAGGCACCATTAAGAGATAAGCTGCACGTGCCAGCCTTCAGTGTTCATACAATGACCAAATTATGACACCGCGACAACTGTATGATTGGGCTTCCAGAAACATTCCTTCGTGCCATTTTAAATACAGCACGGACAAGGACTATGAGAACCACAAGGAGTTCCTCGAGATACGTCATGCTAGTGCTCGACCAATTCCTGGTACTCAAAAACTTCACTGTGTAATACCAGTAAGCCGCACAGCTATTAAAACCAAGATGTATTCAAACTCAACTGAATACAAGGTTGAGTCAGTATTGCTAAATCCAATAGAACTGGATCTGGAGGATATTCGTGGCTATGTTATTGTTGAGTATGATAACCAGTGGTGGGTTGGTTGTGTTTTGGATGTGAACATTCATACAGAACAAGTTAAGATAAGTTTTCTGCACCCACATGGACCTTCAGTGTCTTTCACATACCCACAGAAGCCAGATATATTAGAAGTGGATAAAACAGCGGTCATTACGAAGGTTGACCCATGAACAGCAACAGGTCGGACATATTTTATGGAGAGAAGCAAAATAGAGATGGTCACTAGCAAGATGGCATCACATTCTTTTGGTTTGCAACCTTATTAGCCAAGCGGTTCACTTGTATGTGTACACCACTAATATAACCTGTAACACATTGTGAAATTAATACATACATGCATCTGGAAAACAGTTCTTGTACATTTGTCCGAACCTAACCTGGAGGACATATACTCCTATTAATCTTACACTGCCTTGCCATAGCGGTGCCAGCCTAATATCTGGCACATGGGTAGAAGAATGTTGTAGCAATAAAATATATTTTTTTCGTAATTTTTTAAGATGGTATGTTTTGAGATATTCAAGGTCAAAGGTCACGACCTTGAAACTTTAATCTGTTGTAAGAAGGTCATGTATGGTATCTATAGAAAGCTCAATGCTTTAGCTTTGCAGCTGTGTTTCAATTGTCACTGTACTACAATTAGGAAAACAGTTACAGCCATTTATAAGTGTGCGAGTTTTCATTTTTTTACGAAAATTTCGATTTTTATTATGTGTGTATCTTGGACAATTTTCAAAATAAAAATCTGAAAATTGGCAGAATTATTTACCTTGTCATATGTGTGCTTCATACCAAATTTCATCAAAATCAGAAATGGTGAGGTCAAAAACCTATTTTTTTTTATTGATCTGACGTGGAATGTTCCACTTATAGACTTTACTTAGAATTTAATTAAATGCATATGTTAAGTAAATTCTCTGTAAGTAAAGAGGCAAAAGATATATCATCATCATCATCAGCAGCAGGAGCCATTATCAATCCACTGCTGGATCAAGGTCTCCCCAAGTGTCTTCCACAACAGTCTGTCTTGTGTCAATCTCCTCCATGTCACTCCTGCATACTTTTGAATTTCATCCACCCATCTCCCATGTGTTTGTCTTCTGGTTCTTTTTCTGTCTCTTGAAATCCAGTCTAGAATTTTGGTTGTCCATCGGTGGTCTGTTCTTCTGGCAACGTGTGCAGCCCATTGTCATTTCAGGGATTTTACTCTGATCATGATGTCTTCCACTCTTGTCATTTCCCTTATCCATGAGTTCCTCTTCTTATTTCTCCTGGTTACACCAAACATGCATTTCCCCATGCTTCTTTTAGTTGTCTACAGTCTTTATATGTCTTCTTAGTTAAGGTCCATATCTCTGCTCTGTACGTAAGCACTGGTAGGATGCATTGATTAAGCACTTTTCTTTTAAGAAATAATGGCATATTGATCTTAAAAATTATATTGTTTCTTCCAAAAGCTCTCTAACCAAGTTTTATATGTCTATTAATTTTTTCATCAATATGACCTTTGCTTGATATCTGCTATTCAAGGTATCTGTTATCTCCAGCTTTTCCCCATCAATCAATAAATCTTCATTTCTTGTAAAAGCATTGTACATAAGTTTTGTCTTCTGAAAGTTCATTTTTAATCTTACTTCTTTACTATTGTCAGCAAATTCCTGGATCATACTCTGCAGCTCTGAAGAGGCAGTTGCAAAAATGAGTACGTCATCAGCAAAACGGAGGTGAGTTAAATAACCTCCATTAATCTTTGTCCCTTTGTTTTCCCAGTTCAATGACTGAAAGACATTTTGAAATATGGCATTAAAGCTTTTGGGAGATATGGTGTCCCCTTGTCTCACCCGCATTCCAATTTTTATTGGTATAAAGATATACACAGTCATATCAGAATAATATTATCACCTACCTAATAATGAGAATAACCACCCTTGGCCTGGATGACAGCTGCAAGATGGCATGGCATTGGACGCAATGAGGCCCTGGAAAGTTGCCCAAGGCACACATGCCCGTTCAAACTGTAGCAGAGCACGGAAGTTCCGGAAATGACGTGGTTGTGGGTTGACATGCCAAACCTGTCAATCCAAACACTTTTGAAAAATATTGGGTGGGCTCAAAGATTTGAGTTATGATTTTATAAAAAAACAAATCTCATAAACCCTTCTTTGCACAGATCCTGATATTTACTTTCATACCCTAGATATGAGTATGGATAGTATATAATATAGAAAGCTAAAATATAACAAATTGGAGAACTTCAACTGATTATTTCCATGTGAATATATGGAAATTATATACCTGGAAAATACAAATCATTACAACCCATGAGCTGCAAACTGTCTGCACCTGCACTTGCCAGAACTCAGTGTTTCCAAATGACACTTAATTCTCTTCAATTCCCACGTGTGAATCCTGGCATTGGGACTGGAATTTTCTACCCCCAGGCTCCACCCCATTCACTGCCAGATGAGACGTCAGATTGCCTGGCGGCTGGGCTGTCTTGCCCATGAAAGCAATAAGAATGGGTATTGCATGTATTCCTCACAACGCTGCAAGAGGATACACAAAAAGAAGCACCACATAAAAAAATAAGTGATTTTATTTCTAGACTTTGTTTGAGAACTCAAAGAAAGAGGTTGGATTTTGAATGAGGAGAACCGACAATGGTTCATGTTGCTTCGCCTAAGTGTTGTAAATTATATGCAAACTAGCTGTAAAGCCCATTGAGATAAGAATACAGCAGGTTCTACAAATCACTTATTGCTATTCAAGTATTTATTTAACGACATTGGAAAATATCTTTGTACACAATATTTTTTGTAAATATCTTTTTGGTATCTGGGAGTAGTTTTCCTTGTTCTGGCCCATGGAAAACTTTTACTGTGACATCATCAAACTGTCAAACTCTTGACAATGCAACATAAAGTTGTTCATGGCTAAGCACTGGTTCAGGAAGGCAGATAGCTACTTTCTCCAGTCTTTGACCTTGAGACTTATTAATGGTCATAGCTAAGGTCAGTTTTACAGGAAATTGTCGGCGTCTTAATGTGAATGGGAGCTCTATAACAGTAGGTGCGAGGTCAATCCATGGAATAAAAACAGTTTTGTCACATGCTGAGCCTGTGAGTACTTTTGCATTGACCAAATTGGGGTTTAGTTCTTTAATTATCAGTTTTGTTCCATTGCATAAACCTCTTTGTGTATTGAGGTTTCTCAGGAGCATTATAATGACACCAATCTTCAACTTCAGTCTGTGAAGTGGCATTCCTGATGGAGTTTGCTCATTTAAAAACTCTATAGGATAATACCGTTCAGTATTTTCTTCGCCCTCGGCATCAATTGAATCAGAGCATAAGTATGGTCTATAATATCATAGCAACCTCATTAGATCTTGGAGCATTATAATGCCTTTGATCATTTCTATGATCTTGAATAATAGCTATTGATACATTAGAAGGAACAGCATTATTCATTTGAGCATCTTGAATACTCTTTTGCTCTACTTCATAAAGCATTTTACATGCTTCCACAAATTGATTATTTTCTGTCATGAATGAATTCAGTGTTTGTAACAGATCTTTATTACTCCCACTATTTTCTTGCATTTGCACTCTTTGGGCAGCAGCCTCATCAGCATCCAATATGTACAATCGCGCGTATTTCCGCTGTTCACCGTTATCAGGTTGCAATGCTCCATGATAGATTGATCTATTTATTCTAAAATAATAAGGCCTATAACCTGGTGGAGGAGCCATTTGTGTTCCCATCATTGCAAATGCAAGAGAACTTAATCGACCGTATGTTAACCATAAAGTTTTTTGAATGCTCATACTGATTTCAAAAGTTTGTCAATTAATGGGGATGTGCGAATAGGATCTAATTTTACTTCTCCTTTTGAGCAACATTTAGGAAATTTACTATCTGAAGGTCTTTCTCTGGCAAAGTTTTTGGCTTTACAAAATTCACAAATTTGCTCAAGAGTGGCACACGAGTGTCTCGCTACAGTCTTTTCATCGTCTGTATGGTTTAAAGGCACATGACGTGTAGCATTTGTTTGTTGTTGTTGGTTCGTTAATGTCCTCTGAACCTCTCGAGCGCAGCATTCATTCCTTTGTTCAAGGTTCGTATTTTGTGCCTGTGCAAATACGTACATTTGTCATGCACTGAGATTCAGCTTCAATATGTTCTGGCGTCATATTATTAGTATGACAATCATGCAAACGTCGAATTTCAGAATTTCTTTCAACTGCACTGCATTTTTGTCCCTTTTTTCTGGAATGTTCAGCATTCTGGAAGTTAACATCTTGTCTTTCGGCTTCAGTGTGTTGTTCGCACCTTGCTTGATCGTAATAGGCTTTTTTTTTTTTTTACGCTTTCCAACCGTAGGTTGAAGAAGCGTATATGCTCCAGCTTTGTCCGTCCGTCTGTCTGTCCGCACGTAACTGGCATAAAAATGGTTCGATTTCGATGAAATTTTAGTATGTTGTAGGACACCACCTAGGGACAAACCCTATTGAAAATGGGACAAATGGGGTCAAAGGTCATGATGTAGGAGCGGGATCCATTCCATTGCACTTATGCGTCATAACGTGCGTAAAAATTATTCAATTTCGATAAAAATTTCAGTATGTGGTAGGGGACCACCTGGGGACGAACCCTATTGAAAATGGACGAAATGGGGTCAAAGGTCAGGACATAAGTTTGTGATCCATTCCATCGCCCTTATCCCATATTATTAAGGTGGACGTCAAGTAATTTTGCTTCCTACACTTCCAATGGAAAAACTTTTGTACACATTTCCTTCACAATCAGTGTGTTCCCAAGGATGCAAATTTGAACATCGATTAAAATAACTTCATATTATAACTTGGAATACTTAATATTTTCTAAAACATAACCATAATTATATTAAAAATCAATAACTTTTCCTTTGGCGGTGTTGAAACCAGAAAAAGGATGGTGCGGCCTGTACTTTGATGACGTCAGTAGACAAACAAATGTTGCATTGCATAATTATGGTTATGTTTTAGAAAATATTAGGTATTCTAAGTTATAAAATGAAGATATTTTAATCGATGTTCAAATTTTTATCCTTGGAAATGCATTAATTGGGAAGAAAATGTGTACAGAAATTTTTTCATTCAAAGTACAGGAAGCAAAATTACTTGACATTCACCTTAAAGGAGCAATTCTTGTATGTATGTAAATTTTATTTTGAAAACGGCTCTAAGGATTTTGATGAAAGTCATTCACCTACTGTTTTCTGGTACTAGAAATCGATTTAGCTTGATCTTGACTTTAGGAAAATTCGTTTAGTGGGTTAAATAACCACCCTGAATTACCACGTTTTTAGTGTAGTGTCATAGCATCGTCCCATTAGATGTTGGCGCGCGGTCACACTATCTGTCTCGTTACGTCATGCGTTGTGTGTGGATCTTATTAAAGTTTTATGATGTCACACTTTTGCGAGCAGATGGTCGCGATTTCCATCTGCCTCATTATGTAACGCGTTGTGTGCGTATGTTCATCCGCACAATAACTCGAGTAAAAATCGTTTGATTTCGATGAAATTTTAGTATGTGGTAGGGGAACACCTGGGAAGGAACCCTATTGAAAGTGAACGAAATGGGGTCAAAGGTCAGGACATAGGGGCGGGATCCACCCCACTGCTCTTGTGCGTCATAACTAAAGTAAAAAAAGTTCCATTTCGATTAAATTTTAGTATATGGTAGGGGACCACCTGGGGACAAACCTTAATGAAAATTGGCGAAATGGGGGTCAAAGGTCAGGACATAAAAGCGGAATAACTTCCACCGCCATTATGCATCATAACTTACGTAAAAATGTTTCCGATTTGATGAACAGGACATAGGAGCGGAATCTCTTCCATCGCCATTATGCATCATAACTTGCGTAAAAATGTTTCGATTTGATGAAGTGTTAGTATGTTGTAGGGGCCTGCCTGGGGTCGAATCCTATTGAAAATGGCCGAAATGGGGTCAAAGGTTAGGACACAGGAACAGGATCTATTCCATAGCCCTTATGCATCATAACTTGCGTAAAATTGCTTCGATTGCGACAAAACTTTATCATGTTACTTCGGAGGTATGCTGAACCAGTTCTGTTCAATATCATCGAAATGGGATCAAAGGTCAGGGCACAGGAGTGAGATTTATTCCACAGCCATTTTCCTCATAACTTGAGTAATAACTTGAGTAATGATTTCTAGTATGTTGGAATGCGTATCATAATCAATGCATTGCATGATTTTACTAACTTGTTTATTATTATTAGGGGTTGAACGACTACCATGAGCAACTCAATGGGCTATAAACAGTTGCCGTACCCAATTTAAGGTCACTGGTTCCAGGTAAGGGAGAAACCTGGTGCTGTAAGACAAATAAAATATCCATGCCTCACCGGGATTCAAACCCGGACCCAGCTCGGACGAATGAGCAGAGCCATCACTTAAACCACTGCGCCACCAGAGCGGCAAATAGGCTTTGCGGCATTTATCTTCAATCTCTTCATCTAATGAAGGAGGTAGCTTTTTTTTTTTTTTTTTATGCAGCATAGGCGAGGTTTAAAACAGTCAAGTTCGCGAAGGACACTAACGTTTGTCCTTGCCTTACTGAAATAAAAGTGGTCCACATCGTTGCATGTACATATTAAAATTAATAAATTTATAAGTATTAACGGCTATTAAATATTTTTAGGGGGGAAATGCATGAAAAAATAATAATCTTGTATGTTAAAATATATAAATAATAACCTTCTTACAGCCTAGAACTGTATTCTTCGACTTCCACCACACTCAGAAAAAAACTCGAAAAAACTCTAATTTCGAACGAATGAAGAAAGATGTAAACAAAGCATTAAACAGGAACGGTTACGGACAACACGGTGTGAGCACCTGAATATAAATGTTCATCTTTTTCTGGTAAACAGCGTAATAAAGCATATCAAGAGTATCCAAAGTAGAACCAAAATTTCTGATGTAGTTTTCCTATTTCTAAAGAGTTGACCGTGTGACGTAACACATCTCTGACGTCATGTGAGAAGGATTTGGATAAGATGACGTCACACCAGCAGCTGTGTTCTGTGTTGCTATGACAACAAAACAAAGTGGTATACATGCGCACGTTGAAGTGATGACATAACCTGCACGAAAACACGAAAAGCTAATCGTGACGTCACAAACATTTATTTCTCAGTCGTTGCTATGACGACTTAAAAAGTTATCCACGTCGTCGGCAACTTAGCCTTTTATATATTAGGATAATTATATTTGAACTCAAAAAGAATAAAATAGATATTTGTCACCTTTAAGCATTGTTACTTTAGACATAAATTCTATACTTATGTTTTCCATTACACAAGATTAAATATTTTGATAAAGTAATTTCTCTAAAAAATTCTAGTATAGTCGTAGGTAATATAGTAGTAATCGTAATAAGGCACAGCAAATTATTGGGTGGGCTCGGGTCCCGCGGGCAATATAAGTTGGTGCCGATGGATCCAAATAATCCCACAAATGCTTCATGGGATTGAGGTCGGGCGATTTCACCGACCAAGGGAGAATGGAGACATCGCTGTCATGTTTCTGGAACCAGTCGTGCATTCCCTTAGCGACGTGGCATGGTGCATTATCCTGCTGGTAGACACCTACACCTCCAGAGTAAACGTCTAACATGAAGGGATGAATATGGTCAGCGAGGATGAACAGGTAGCCATTGGCATTAAGGAACCCATCTAGAGGTTCCAGGTCATACCAGGGAAACATCTCCCAGACATGCACACTGCCACCGCTGGCCTGTACTTGACCGACAAGCATGTCCAGGTTTTGGTTCTTGTGTGTCTGACGCTGTATCTGCCAGTGCCCATCACTTCTGTGGAGTAGAAAGCTCAATTCATCATATAAGGCAACCTTTTCCCACTCTTCCAGTGTCAAATGACAGTAGTCCCATGAGAACTGCAGGTGTAGTTGCCGATGGACCTGGGTTAACATGGGCTCCTTGATGCAGCGTTGACTCCAGAGACCCATGCATAACAGGGTTCACTTTACTGTTATCAAGGTCACGTTCCTGGGTGCCTTAGTGTTCATTTGCATGGTCAAATGTTGATTGCCCTTTACCAGTCGACGAAGGCGACATTCTCCTCTGAGGTCGATGGCCTTTGGGGCTACACAGTTATGATGTCGGAAGGTATTCGGTGCCAGCAGTCCATTCTTGGTACACCTTTACTACAGCACCTTGCGAACAGCCCACGAAGTCTGCTGTTTCTAAGGCGCTTCCACCCTTGGCGCAGTAGCCGATGATCATTCCTTTTTGAACGTCCGTCAAATCACTACCTCTGCACATTGTGCTTACATAATGTACTATGGCTCATCTGTCCTGGCCGGCTGCTTATATCTCCATGTGGTTGACCTTGTCACGTTCACCCTGCGACCTGCCTGGGCTGGTACACTGGTCGTATCAGAATAACATCTGCAGTGATAGGGAAGCTACTTCTTAAAAGTAGCTAGTTACTGCTACAACTACATTCTTAAAAAAGTAGCTTGCTATAGCTACTACAACTACATTCTTAAAAGTAGCTTGCTATAGCTACTACAACTACATTCTTAAAAAAGTAGCTTGCTATAGCTACTACAAGTACATTCTTAAAAAAGTAGCTTGCTGTAGCTACTTTCTCTACTTTTTAATTACATTTTCTACATTAATTCTTAAGTTAAAAGTGCAAACTCTGAAGATGGTCTGTATATGTACATTCTTACATGTGTCATTCAGAGCTAAATACAAAGATAGATTGCACAAGTAATTTATCTTTGTATTTTCCTCAGCTGTGATCATCATATGTATGTAACAAATTTTTACACACTCAGTGGCTTATATTCCAGGCTAGCCGATATGTCCAGGTAAGTCAATACTATCAAACAAGTATCTGCAAATTCATTTTCTTTAAAATGGGAAGCAAATTTGGCTATCAACAGTCATCAACACAATTGCTATCTCAATCATCTTGTACGTGCGGTCTGCTCAGGCTGACTGAGAAGACTTCACTCTAAATAGCATAAAGTGAGAAAGATGATGTCTTATGGTTAATAGTTTGTCCAACTTTCACAGTGCAAGTAAAGTCAGGTGATGGTAGGCAGGGTACACCCAGCTCACTTTCCCAGCTAAAAATGTTTCAGGAAATCTGGTAATGTCACATGATTTGAAGTAACTTTTTTAATGTAGCTTAATTTTCTGCTGCAAACTACTTTATTTTGTAGCTTGCTCCTCCTACAACTACAATTTTCCATTTGTAGTGGTGCTGTGCACCACGCTACTGTAATGTAGCATGCTACAGAAGCAGCACTACTTCCGATCACTGATTACATGTGATTATTATATTCTGAATCACTTATTGAACATAACAGCATTTTTCACACTGCTCATCTGAAATACACACCCATGCATGACTGTCTAATATTCTGAACAGCGAAAAGCAGAAGAAAGAAAGCATTACTGCAAGTAAAGAAGCAAAAGATGTGTGTTTTCTTTTGTTTATGAACTTGCTTTTATTTTATCCTGTCAAAACTTTGTTATTTACTTAACAAATATTTGCAAATGCGTATCATCAGATATTTACAATACATTTTTGTTGCAAAGATGATTTGATGTGACCCTCTTCTCACACTAGTAGATAGAATATGACTTACCTTTTATAAGTTTTATTCTCTTTTTGCTTTTCACTCTTTAAAATATGAAGGTGATCATAATGAAATTTCATTGTAACACATATATTGATGTATGTGTACAATGATGATAGTAATTCAACTGTTAACAAGCACATGATTAGATATAAATAGAATGATTTTATTGTATTATTGCACTGAGGTGCATGATACTGCCTTATAAGTCAGCTGTTAAATGGTTACAATAAACTTTTCTGTAGTTGATATCTGTAGATGTCTGTTCTTTCTCACTGATGAAATATATTATTCTAATATTACACAGCGTTAGTTTAATTTTTGATCACACTGATTTTATTAATGCAGTTTCTGTGTACTCAGTACTTTGTGTATGGCATTTTTTAATGTTGTGTACTACTTATAGGTTACCAAAAAAGAAATGAAATGGTGTGATACATCAGTGTTGTAGTATCTGTTCTGTGCCTTTCTCAACATGTTCCGTCTAGCCAATGGCTGACCAGTTATCTGGAATTGCTATTATAATCTGCATTGCCTTTGGAGTTTTGGTAAGAACTTACCACAATTCTTGTGCTGTAATGGGTATATATATATATATATATATATATATATATATATATATCATCATCATCATCATTGTCAACCATTATCAATCCACTGCTGGACGAAGGTCTCCCAAGTTTCCTCCACAACGGTCTGTCTTGTGCCAGTCTCCTCCAAGTCACCCCTGCATACTTTCGAATTTCATCCACCCATCTCCCATGTGGTCTTCTTCTGGGTCTTTTCCTGTCCCTTGGGATCCAATCTAAAATTTCGGCTGTCCATCGATGATCTGTCCTTCTGGCAGTATGTCCAGCCCATTGCCATTTCAGGGATTTAACTCTGATCATGATGTCTTCCACTCTTGTCATTTTTCGGATCCACGAGTTCCTCTTCTTATCTCTCCTGGTTACACCAAGCATGCACCTCTCCATGCTACTTTGAGTTGTCTGCAGCCTTTGTATGTATGTCTCTTTTAGTTAAGGTCCACGTCTCTGCACCATACGTAAGCACTGGAAGGATGCATTGATCAAACACTTTTCTTTTAAGACATAATGGCATATTGCTCTTGAAAATTATGCTGTTTCTTCCAAAAGCTCTCCAGGCAAGTTTTGTACGCCGATTAATTTCTTCATCAATGTGACCCTCACTTGATATCTGCTGTCCAAGATAAACGTACGTGTCTGTTATCTCCAGCTTTTCTCCATCAATCGATAAATCTTCATTTCTTGTAAAAGCATTGAACATCACTTTTGTCTTCTGAAAGTTCATTTTTAATCCCACTTCTTTACTCTTGTCAGCAAGTTCCTGGATCATACTCTGCAGCTCTGATGAGCTAGTTGCAAAAATGACTACGTCATCAGCAAAGCGAAGGTGGGTTAGATAATCTCCATTAATCTTTATCCCCTTGTTTTCCCAGCTCAGTGACTGAAAAACACTCTCCAATGTGGCATTAAAGAGCTTCGGAGATATGGTGTCACCTTGTCTCACTCCCTTTCCAATTTTTATGTGTGTTGTATTTTCAAACAGCCTAATCTTTGCACTTGCATTTTCATAGATGTTATTAATAATATTAATGTATGCATCTTCAATACCGCAGGTTTTCAGAGCCATTGTAACTGCTGATGGTTTCACCGAATCAAAGGCTTTTTCATAATCGATAAAAGCCATGGACAATGGAAGTTCATATTCCCTCGCTCTTTCAATTAGTTCTCTCAGCACATGGATATGATCTATTGTGCTGTAGCCACTCCTGAATCCAGCTTGTTCTCTCGGTTGAGCCATGTCCAGTGTTACCTTCAAGCGGTGTGAAAGAACTTTAGTGAAGATTTTATAAACTACTGATAGGAGGCTGATAGGTCTGTAGTTTCCGAGATCCTCAATGTCACCTTTCTTATGTAGCAGGATCATTGTAGCGGTGTTCCAATCCTCAGGAATCTTTCCTTCATTAAGGCATCGAGTGAAAATTTGGGCGAGTACTGTTTCGATTTCTCCACTTGCTTCTTGTATGATGTCTATAGTAATTCCATCTTCTCCTGGAGCTTTCCCCCGCTTCATGTTCTTGATTGCATGTGCAACTTCTGCTGGAAGGACTGGAGGAACTCTGGTACTGGTATCTTTCATGATGTCTGGAGTGCATGTATCATCCCTTTCATATAATTTGGAATAGAAATCTTTCACTCTTGTCAAAATTTCGCCTCTATTTCTTGTTACAGAACCATCTTCTTTTCTCAGTGCCATAATCTGTTTTCTTCCCTTACTGAGATGTCCCTTTGCTATCTTTAGGCTTTGGTTGTTTTCAATTGCTTTCCTCACTAGTTCACAGTTGAATTTTCTTACGTCTTCAGTGATACTTTTTCGTACTGTCTTGCATAGCTCTATATATTCCACTTTGGAAGTCGCATCTTCTTTAGTTGTCCTCATCTCTCTTCTTTTTTGCATCAATATTTTCGTTTTTCCTGATAATTTATTTACATGCAACTTGTTCTTAGACCCAGCTAATTTTGTTGCTGTTTCCATAAGAGCTTTGGTTACTTTTCTGTTAACTTCAGAAATATCCACTTCTTCCGATGTTAGGCCTTCTAAAGCAGAGAACCTGTTCTTCAGTTCCAACTTGAAGGTATTATGGTGTTTTAAGGTTGGTTATGTCAATAGATTTTGTTTGTCTTATGAGCTTGCCACGTTCAAGTTTAGTGTTGAGGTGCATCTTACATCTCACCAATCTATGGTCACTGCCTGTGTTGAACTTGTTTAGCACACTGCAGTCTTCTATGACGAATTTTTTTGTTACACATAATAAAATCAATTTCACTTGTCGTCCCATTTGGATGTCTCCATGTCCATTTCCTGTGTGGCTTTTTCTTGAAAAAGGAGTTCAAGATGAAAAACCCTTCTGCCTCTGCAAACTCTACGAGAGTATTTCCACGCTGGTTTCTGTTGCCGTGACCGAATTTACCAACTGAAGTTTCATTCTGTTGCCGTTGCCCTATTTTTGCATTGAAATCTCCCATAATTATTTTCAAGTGCTGCTTACCTTTATTATTTAGATGACAAATTTCCTCATAAAATTCTTCAATTTCTTCTTCAGGATGACTTGTGGTGGGTGCATAAGTTTGAATAATCTGAGCCTGGTATCTTTTCGAGAGTTGGATAACAAGCCGTGCAGCTCTGTCAGAGGAACTTTCAACTTCTACAACTTTATCCTTCAGTTTCTTGTTTATTATAAATCCAACACCACTAGTTCTGCCAGTATCTGTCCCACGATAGTAGAAGAGATGTCCACTTTTCAGTTCGATGAGATCTTCTCCTTTTCTCCTTACCTCACTTAGCCCCACGATGTCCCACTTGATCAATTGTAGTTCCTCTTCCAATTCAAGAAGCCTTGAATCAGAAGATAGGGAGCGTCCATTGTACGTTGCCAAGGTCAGCATCAGATGGCAGCCTAGTCCGGTCCTCCGGGGATTCTTAGCACCCTCTGCCTTCATGTCGCACTGGCCGCTGCCTTGGCCAGGTACATTCCAGCTGCCGGAGACTGAGGGCCAAGATTTAAGTTGTGGAGTCATTTTGGAGGGGTTTGGCCATAACTCACCACGCTGGCCAAGCGGGTTGGTGAGTGTGGGATAGAATTTCCTCTGATCCCGATGGTATAGTTATACCGCTATTGGCGGTCGTCAGAGCCCCTTTAGTGGGAACAGGATGCACCACGAGAAGGCGGGGTTGACATTTGTCAAGGAGAGGCTGTGATGTTACGCATCACCTGACCTTACATCCCATATATATATATATATATATATATAAAAAATTAAGTTTCATGTTAGGATTTTAGGGCATAAAGGTAATAAGTAAGGTATTGATTAAATACATGTAGAATTACTGTAGTGTTATGCACAGCAATGTATTAACCTAAGGGTCATTCCATAGGCAATCATCCAGCATTTTTAGCACATCTTTTGAAAGAAAAGAACATGGCTATGCTATCATTATATCCACCTGTTGTGTGGACATTGTATCTCTGCACCTGGTAGTCCATTGTAAATTTTTTTTTTTTTTTTTTTTTTCAGTATGAAACCTGAACTGTGAGAGTGAGAATGGTGATCCTTAGCCTTTGGTATTTTCCCGATGCATAACTTTGCTGCTCAAAGATGGCAAAGTTACATTTATCTCTTCTTCTAAGTCCAATTTGAAACATTCTTTTAGCACTGGATGCTATTCACTGTGGGAATATTTTGTATATACTCTTGCATTTTTTTTTATGATGCATAGTTGTGATGCTAGTTGTATTTCTGTAGCTGTACTCCACTTCTGATTCAACATCCTGTTGAGAAAGCTTATTTTGTAAAGTATGCCATTTGCTAAGGTAAAGATTGTAGACATTATTTTAAATAATAACTGCACAGTATTCCCACGAGGGAGGTATATTTAAAAACTTCTTTCTTGCCATCTCTGCTTCTGGAAGTTGTATATGAACAATTCTTTTTCCATTGGATAGTTTTTGCCATAAAGAATATTTTGTGCATATTTTCTATTTTTCAATGAATCATAGTTTGCCATAAATAATATTTTGTATATATTTTCTATTTTTCAATGAATCATAGTTTGCCATAAATAATATTTTGTATATATTTTCTATTTTTCAATGAATCACAGTTTTGCTGTCTGGGGCAACACTGTATATTTCTATTTGAAAGGGTATCTCAGGTTCAAGAAATCTATTTTTGGTAGTGCAGGTGGGTGCGCGCACACTCACACACACAACACACACATTCTCTCTCTCTCTCTCTCGCTCATTATTATGGAGAATATTTTGCACCCATTATTTTTCTTTAAATGACCTACAGCTTTACTGCTAGGAGCATAAAGTTATATAACATTTTACTGCATATCTGTTCTTTGAAGTGTAAAATTTGAAAAATCATTTTATGCCTTGGATATCTTCCACTATGAGAAACATTCTATGCATAATTTGAAATTTTCGTAGCATGCATTTCTGCTGCTGGTGAGTGTAAGTAATTATTTCTATTTGTGGCTGTTTTACTGATTCTAAAAATCTTGCTGACCTTCCCCCACTCAAGTGTAATTGGTTCCATTCACTATGAAGAATGATTACAATTGGGTATTTTAAGAATGCACAATTTTTCTTCTTGGTGCATAAATGCATTCTCTTTTTTGCTGATTTTTTTAATTATCTGAAATCTACAGTAGAACCTTTATTTAATGAACCTCTGTTCATAGGCGCCGACTTGAAAAATTATTGGGGGTTCCGGAAACTTTAAATCGAATGACCCATGCATTTTTCAAAGGATTTAAGTCTAATTTAAATTTCAATCAGCTAGACTATCTGGCACAATAAGATGCCTAAAATGCTAAAATGAAGAAAATTATAGTTAATTACAGTTTTTTTTTTCTCTAAATAATTATTTATTTCATTTATTTTGCTTTTGTAGGTGCAGCATTATTATATACAATACACAGTAGTGTTCTCCCTAGATTTTTTTTACAGCTGGGTGGCAAGAAATTTTAGCTGGATGGTACTTTTAACACACCCCCACCCCCGACGAAGATAAAAAAAATATTTTTTGTTTAATATTATTATACTTATTAAACATCTTTATAGCAGTGTGGTAGGCATTAAGGTAACTAACATGATAAATATTAGAAAATTGTACATAAGTGATAAAAAAAAATAGGTACTTACTAATAAATGAAATTTTGATGCAGATTTCAGCCAGTCTTCATCAGTATTTATTGTGTATGTGGGAATAAGTTTTTCACTCTTACAATTATGTGCTCTTAATATGGAGCACAATAAAGAAAGTACTCATAAAGGAAATCACAACTTATTAAATTTTTGAAATTTTATTGAATTAGCAATAAAACAATATTTTTTCTTGCCTGCAGAGTTAAAAATGGAAACTGTTATTTAAGGTGACATCCAAAGTTTTCATTATTCTTAATTTCACGTGTGATGTACATGTATAACCAGGGTATTCAGATATGTATTTTTCTTTTTTTCTTCCCTGCCCAGTTATCAGCAGCTTGATCATAATCGAAAGTTGAAGGATCAGAACCTTCTAATGCTATCATCAATAAATTGTTTAGAGTTTTCTGGCTCATTCTGTTTCGTAGGCAAGTTTTAATTCTTTTCAAAGCAGAGAATCCCCTTTCACATTCTGCAGTTGGCACTGGTAAAGAGAGACAAATTGTTGCTAATTTGGATAAATTAGGGAACGATTCTCTAAGTTCATGATTCATTGATAATTTTTTTAGACAGTTTCTTGTTGGCATATCTTTATATGGGTCACTTCTGATCATCACTGAGGCCACACTCCATTCTGCTTTTGTGGCAGTATAATCAAGAGGCGGGGGATTTCCATTTTTTGAGTAATGAATAAATAACTCTTCGCATAGCTCACTAATCCCTCTCTGGTGATGTTTCTTTTACAGCAACAGGGTTAAATATGATAGAAAATGCTGACATTATTGGCATATCTGGGAATCTGTCTTCTAAATGACTTTGTATCACATCCAGATATTTATCATGAACATTTTTCTTGTACAGCTCTACACTTTTTCCTCATCTACTTTAACAGCCAGGTCCATCCACTCATTTTCCAATAGCAAGGGTAGATTTCTGAAATTTTCTCCTGGGTCAGATTTCAGTAAAATTATTTTAGATTTGGTTGCCTCTAATATTGATTTAACAGTGGTTAAGTCTGTATCTTGCCGTAACCATGATCTAGATAGGTTGCTCAAAATTGGCAGTATATCACACATCATCATTAATGTAGCAAGAAATGAGTATGTTTTTATAAATTTACTTAAACCTTCTGCAGTGACATCATTTCGTTCAATGGCTTCTCTCTCCAGTGCAGCCACAACACTCATTAGTGTTTTACGAAGTGACTGAACAGCAGCTTCATGAGAAAGCCATCTAGTATCACTGAGGTATGTTGAAAATGTCTTGCATTTGGTGCAATCCAGCCATTCGAACACCAGAATTTTGAAAGAAAAAAAAATAACTGTCGCAGAATGTCATTGAATTTTACTAAATACTTAACTTCTTGTGCAGCCTGGGCACTAGCTAAAGCTAGACGGTGATTTACACAATGGCAATTAATTAAGATTTTGAGTTGCATCCTTCAGCAATTTTGCAACACTATTATTCTTGCCAATCATCACTGCGGCACCATCAGATCCCAAACCTACCAGTTTTTCAAGCTGTAAATTTAATTCACCTAATGTTTTAGTTAAATTCTTTGCAATTGTTGTAGCTTTTCCATCATTTATGCTTTTAGTGGTCAGGAAAGCAACTTTAACTTCTTTTGTTTTTGTGGACACAAATTTTGTATAAATTATTAACTGCTTTACAACTGAATTATCAGTTGTCTCATCACACAGCACACTAAAAAACCGACTTTTGGCTAACTCGCTTACTATATTAGAGTGAATTTCTGAAGCTAGCACCTCTAAGAGTTCTTGAACAATTCTCTCAGAAGTGTTATTAGCATTTTCTGCCACTTTCAAATTACTCAAGTAAGTGCATCCCATCAATTTGCAGTGCTCTAATAATTTTTCATATAAAGTTGTATGAGGCAATTCATTTTTGGCAAGCCAATATACACTTTTCAGTGCACCTAAAAAAGCAACACGTTGCAAATTATTTAAAGCTGAAACAGATCTTTCGATCTCTCCAACTCCAGTATTTTCCAGTAAAGCAGCAGATGAAGAACGTGAGCAGGCATCAGAGTGCATCTTACTTTTTTCATGATTTGAAAGGCTTTCTTTCCTCAGTCGAGCACAAGGAGTATCCACCCATGTTAATTCTCGATTAGCAGTTTTTGTAGCATATTTCAGGCATACGGTGCATAACATTCCATCTTCAGTCACAGTTAACCATTTCTACTTCTGAAACCATTCTTTGTTAATGCCACTAGAACGGTGCTTGGAATTAACAGTACTCACCTGCTGACCTTGAGTTGGAAGTTGTTCAGTTTTTTCAGCACTTCCTGTAACAGAAGAATCATTCAACTGTTCACTGGCTGAGGGATGTTTTCTTTCAGTTGAACTTTTAGAGGACTTAGCAAAGTAGTGTTTTTTCCATTTTTATATGCACTGAACAAATGTAACACAGAACTGATAACTTCCTTATTTGCTACTACGGTTTACTGCCTTGTGTAGCTCACCACAGTCACAATGACAATGATCACTCAGGTGACTTCTCCGCATTCCTCTGTTAAAAAATGACTGAACTTGTCACCAACATCTCAGCCTTAGTCAGACAAACATGATTCGTCAATAGAGATTAAGTCCCTACCTCCTGCTTACTTTCTTTGAATAGATACCCCCCCCTCTTCTACACTCATCTCTTTCTTAATCTAGGAGTGCCTGAGCATTGTGAGAGCAAGAATAGATTAACATTCTTACAGCTGGATGCACTGGTTTAACATTCTTGCAGCTGGCTCAAAAAATGCTGTAGCAAAACTGCTAAAATGGGGAAAGAAGTTGTAGCAAAATGCTAAAGTTAGCCGGTTTTATCTCTCGGAAAATCATAACACCAACTGAATTATTCACACCAATAATGCTTTGGATGTCAGTGGAAAACTACTGTTGATGGCCTTGGTGAAATGCCACAGACGTCAATGCTGACTCTGGTTTAAGCTTTGAATAAGGTGAAGGAGTCTAATCCCTGTGGCATCCTTTATGGAGGGTGCTCTAGAGTGTGTGTGGAGGAGGGGAGGGAGTGATTAAGCAAACAGATACTGTAGGAACATACCTTAAGGATTAAAAAATAACATTAGCGGAGCGCGAATCGCTGCCAGAATTTCAGAAATTTTTGTTTTCACATAAATGAAAAAGCTGTAACAGAATCTGCTGGTGCATTGATATTTAAATGGCTGGCGCCATTTTGCTACAGACACTAATTTTTCTCTTGCATTTTGGATTAACTCGTCGCATTTCGTGAAAATAGTGACCATAACTTAACCTCTGCGCACAGGGTTATGGGATTCAGAATATTTTCCTAAATTCAACATGACCAATGGCACTGCAACAAGTTTGAGAAATTACACCGAGCTCCTCAATAATTCCGAAATAAAATTCTCAAGGAATTTTATAGACATGCAGGAAAAACAACAGTGATTTTTGCCGCAAAATTCCGAATATGGCTCACGGTAAGCGCATTTATAATACTGTCGCAGAATTCAGGAAGTGGCGATCGATTCTGTGGATTGCTCTAGGCGCAACATTTTGACACCCAACTCCTTAGCTTGTAGTACCTGCCTGAATCATTTTGGTTAGAGGGGGGGGGTAAGGTGATATTCATAATATACACAGTGCGTCAAAGAATTTTTAAGACTGGCGCTAGATTTCAGCCTACGGTGGCGCCATCAGTGTAATCGCGAATGCGTTATAAACCGTGACCATCTGCTTGCTTTCTGCCAAAAGTACTGCGCAGTTGTTAAAGTAACTCAAACGAAACAGGCATTCATTAGAGAAGTAAAATTTGTTTCATGTTGAATTATTAAGGTGGAACAAAGGGCTGTTATTAAATTTAACGCAAAACTTGGTAAAAGTGCCTCAGAAACATACCAAATGATGAAACAAGTTTACGGTGAGTTTTGTTTAAGTAGATTAAATGTTTTCCTGTGGCACAAACGTTTTTTGGACAGAAGAGAGACGCTAGAAGATGATAAGCATACCGGAAGACCAAGTTCATCTAGGACACCTGGAGATTATTGAAAAAGCAAGGTACTTAGAAGAAGGATAGGTAGGTCCATCGTAACTACGCCATCTTCCCGCTTCTCTTCGCTGTGCTGTGACGTCACGGTGGCCATAAGTGAAGCCTGTAACGCGCATGGAGCCATACCGAGAAAGTGTCGTGTGCTCTGTGAATTTTCAATCGAAATAACAGAGCTAGTTTTGAGTAAATAATTTTTAAGTAAAAATTGTACAAACATCCAACTATTTTTCAAAATAGAGTAAAAATATATATATATACTGGGAAAAAACGGGAATATGACATGAATACTCTTTGATGATTTTTTGCTGAATATCTTTTTTTTTTTTTTTTCAAAAGCACACTGCAATGACTCTTTGGAGCTGGGAAATCTATATTTCATTACGTCTAATCAGTCATTTACCAATTTTATAAAATTAGCAATTTGTTTTCTTTCAGGAAAAAATTACTCTACAGCTTTGCTTACGTTGTTAGATTGCATTTGGGGCGCTAAAACTAATTCTCTGTCTCATGGGGCCTCTTACATTTGTGTGGATCCATTTTATTTTATGAAACTCCTTTAACTCTGAGTT